>JACSVZ010000011.1:2422662-3045162 GCA_014706295.1 Lycocorax pyrrhopterus obiensis | reverse complement strand
GTGTGAATCATCTTTTTAATGAGAAACCTTCCAAATACACTTGGTGTAGCAGTGTGGGTTAGTGGTGACTCAATAGCAGGAACTGTGGAGTACAAGTCAGAGCAGAACTTTTCTCACCTTAATTGCTCTGTGCTTCTAAAGAGAGTGACTTTCACACGAGAAGAAAAATCATTCCATTTAGAATAATTTAAAAACAAACAAACAAACAAACAATCCTGAGGCTTTTTGTGTGTGCAAATGCAGCATATTTATCACAGTTTGCAGTAGCTTGTTTGCTGGTTTGTTTTATGTTCCCTTCCTAATGTCATCAGAGTGCTCCTGGGGAAAAACCTCAAACAGCAAACATCAAACTGACAATAGGCAGGATGAGTATTCCCAGACCCTGCATCATCTGAAACAACCACAATAAATAATTAAGAGCAGCCATAGCATCACACAAATGTTTGACCAAGAAGTGATGTCTCACACTGCATTTTAAATGTCAGAAAGTCAGGGACTGGTGAACAAGTGCACGGAGCAAATTTAACAGCAAAGAACCTGGAAATGTCCCATTTCTGTACCAAGTGGCAACACGAGTTACTGTCACTGAAGCACAGATGAGCTCAGGGGACAGGAGCTGACTGTGACCATGCATGTGGAGATTATGGAATAGTTTGGGTTGGAAAGGACCTTAAAGCCCACCCAGTGCCACCCCTGCCATGGGCAGGGACACCTTCCACTGTCCCAGGCTGCTCCAAGCCCCAATGGCCAGCCTGGCCTTGGGCACTGCCAGGGATCCAGGGGCAGCCACAGCTGCTCTGGGCACCCTGTGCCAGGGCCTGCCCACCCTCCCAGGGAACAATTCCTGCCCAAGATCCCATCCAGCCCTGCCGTCTGGCACTGGGAAGCCATTCCCTGTGTCCTGGCCCTCCATCTCCTGAGGAATTGTCTCTCTCCAATGAGAATACATAGGACAGCGAGGCTCCAGTGGAAGTATCAAAAACTGTGGCTTCTTTTCAGGCTGCTTTTAATGAAACAACAACTAAAAGCTTCTCTGAGCAGTCGTTCTCCCTTTCACTCTGTCTCCACATCCAAACATGTTCCTTCAAGTCTTTCCATGGTCTCGTCCGTGTCCCAGGTCCTATGGAGTGGGATAGTGAAGCCTTGCAGAAGGAGGGAATACTGTGTGTTATGGATTCTCTATTTCCAGCTGCTCTGGAGATTTACAGGGAGTTTCATGCTGTTGTTGATGCTTCAGACCCATCCATTTTATGTTGTTTTTCTTCCTTTTGGCAGTCTGAGCAGTGCATGCTAATGGACATTTGAAGCACCCTGCCTCACTGATACTCTTGCAGAATCAATGAATCTTAGAAATTATGTTATTTAGTCTCTGGAGAAGCATTACAGGTATGGATGGTAAGAATATTGTGGTGATTCAGTACATTTGAGGAATGTATCCTATACTTCGGTGTAGGCTTTAAGGTAAGCACTGAATTCCTCAGGTGGGGCTGGACATGGATCCAAGCACTCACCTGGAGAAGGGAGAAGCTGAACCTCACCCATTAACTGCATGCAGAAGTCAGCAGTCCTTTCAAATGAATTTTAGGCAGGACAGCTGCTTCTGGGATCTTAACCTGTTCAAGGAGATCATTTCAATTATGAAGTGAATATTCTAGCACAGTTTAAAGCTGTTCTAATGTCTTTAAATCTTTCTCAGTTTAAAGCTGCTGTCACAAGGGGATTTGGGACTCGACTTTCTACTTTGATCTGCTTGACTCAGATGCTGCAGTGTCGACTGTGAAGATACATCAAGGCCTGGTTGCAGGGACAGATGAGCAAATTCTTGGCTACCATAAACCAGCACAGGTTTATTGAAGCCGACAGAAGTACATGGAACCTCCTATGAGCTGGAATTTCCTACTGCTCCAGTTTGCTGTGTGAATTTATCTTTTGGAACTTCTTCTTTATGTGCTTCTATTTTTATTTAAAAAAAAAAAAGAAGTCCATAGGTACCATTGATATATCTCCTTTGAGGCTTGAGAAATGAGTGTGGATGTTAACAAGGAATAGATAAATTAAAAAAAAAAATAAAGAGAAAACAGGATTTTAATACGTTTCTAAGGCACAAATAAGAAAATGGACTTATGCCTCTCACAAATTTGCAGTAGACAGACTACAAGAAATCCCAAGGGATTCACACTAAACCTTGGAATGCTGCAGTGGATTTGTTCCTGCTGCAGATGAGTGCTCTTCTGTCAGGGTGCTTGTCTGTTCCTGTGTTAGTTATGCCAGAAAAGTCCTGGAATCAACGCTGGGCACTCCAGTGTTACCTGCGAACAGATGGCTCTGTTCTCCTGACACGATATTTAAGGAGCAACTTTGTGATAGGTCTCAGAGTTTTACTGATGTAGATGTTCAGCCTTCAAGGATTCCCTGGCAGTCAAACAACAGCTGGAATGGTTTTGTGACTAAGCTTGGGTACAGAGGACTCCTGGTAAAACAACAAATTTAGGATCCACTGGTGCATATCTTTAATGAGTTACTCTGTCAGTCGTGGTGTGGCAATGTAAGAACGATTTTTGAGATGGAGCAAGTGGTACCGAGATCTACAGCTGGGTTATCCCACATAGGAGTGTTTCCACGTTTACTGGTGGGTGTTGTACTAAACTCAGGCATTATGGGTTGTTATTACATGAGACTCTCATTATCTAGTTATCAATAATAATACAAATGCAGTTTGGAAGTTACTTTGCAAGCCAGTGTGGATTTGGCCCTGATAACTGAACTTATTATTTCCTAAATCACTTTTATAAGATTTAATTTCTTGTGCTTTATAATGTGGCTGTGAGTTATGCACATATTATGGTCAGTGGCACTTACAAGCAAAAATACATATTTTAGGGAGAAGTGGTTACCTTTCCCAAACATCTTTAAGTTATCAAACAATTATTTCTATGTTTCCATATATATCTGTCTCTCCAGGTGGTCAGAATCTATGTGGATGTAGAAGATCTGCTTTTTAATACTGAATTACTCCCTTTTTTTTTAAACCAACATAATATTATGAATTTTGAGAACAACTTATCCAAGTGGTGATTGCTTTTACGTAGCTCTTTACTTATTTTATGAGGAAACCTGTTTTACACAAAATTTGCTCTGTATGATACTTAATGAGCAGTTGTTCATACAGCTGAATAAGAGAGAAATGGGTCAACAATGTTCAATATCAATTTCTGTCTTGTGCTTATAAGGTAGAATGTGAAATTGTTCTTGACTATTATCTTCTCTTGTGAGTCTTAGGCTGTCTATTCCTCAGCTGGTAATTAAACATTAAATGCCACGTTTGAGAGGTCATGAACATTTACAGTGATGGCAATACTGTATTAATAGACTGCTAGAGAGAGGTACTTTGAGTTTTAAAGCAGGCAGAGGAAAACTTAATGAAAGAATCAGCTAATTCTGTCTCTTTAGCATTATTGAAACCTGTGGTTTTTATGGAGTCTCTGTTTTCTCAACTCTGAGATGGTGTGCCTAGAGTCAAATTGTAGAAGGATATTCCTATCCTATAAAAAAAGAATGAAACTGATAATTAAAAAAATCCAAACCCTTCATGAAAACAGAATTTTAGAAATAAGTGTCCTTGAATAGTTTAAGATTGAAGTACATCCATTTTCAGAAAGCAAGATGCACATTGCTGTCCCACTCAGAATAAAAGAGAATTAAATAGTTGGGTACCCCTTAAACTTTTAATGTTTTGTGGATTTTTACTAATTATTACATAAACCATTAGAGACATGACAGCTGAATTACTAATCGTAATAATTTTCTCCTTTGTTTTCTGTAAATATGCTTTCTGTAAATATTTCTACAGAGTACCTGTTAATTACAGCCCCTCCATGGGCAACAATGATGGAGGAAATTAAAATACATGCAGAACTCGACTCATTTCTATGATTTCCACAATTTGGACCATGTTCTTCAGGGCCTGACATGCTCAGACAGTTCTTCCTGGACTCAGTGAAGTATTCCTTGGCATAACAGAATTGGCTCTGTAACATCCTGCCTGCCAGGACCTCCTCATCTCTCCCAGGTCCTGGAAGCCACGGGAGTGGCTCCTCATGCTCTTCGGAGCCCTGTTCTCCTCCCAGATGGCAACCAGCCAGAGATGATGCACCCATGGCCCTCCTCCCCACGTGCCCTCGGCCCTCAGCGGCAGCTGAAGGATCGGCTCCATTCTTGGACAAAAATGTCACTGATGATGGACTGTCACTTCAGACAAAACCAGGGGCAGTCGTGCCACTGCCAGAAATGAACTTTGCTTTTCTCGTCTCTGGGGGCAATGGCTTGGGGGACTGGTGGGAGTTCGTTGTGTGAAGCCTTCCCTCCTCAGACTAATGACTACTCCAGGCTGATTTCAGCCCCAAGCCTTTTCATGGCATGGAGACCTCAGTGTTTCTTGTCTAAAAAGTACTGTTCAAATGGATGTTTTATCAATTTTTGTACGTTTACAGGTTTGGGAAGATATTGGTAGCCTGAAGGGAGCCTACAAGAAAGCTGGAGAGAGACAATGGCCAAGGGCTGGAGGGCCAGGACACAGGGAATGGCTTCCCAGTGCCAGAGGGCAGGGCTGGATGGGATCTTGGGCAGGAATTGTTCCCTGGGAGGGTGGGCAGGCCCTGGCACAGGGTGCCCAGAGCAGCTGTGGCTGCCCCTGGATCCCTGGCAGTGCCCAAGGCCAGGCTGGACATTGGGGCTTGGAGCAGCCTGGGACAGTGGAAGGTGTCCCTGCCCATGGCAGGGGTGGCACTGGATGGGCTTTAAGGTCCCTCCCAGCCCAAACCATTCCATGATTCTACAATAATGCCATTTAACATTTTGGAATATTAACCTGTGTGACACAGAGAGGGCTACATTTTCTATTTATCACCTTCTCCAAGCAGTGTCGTAGTGCCAGTTTGGGAGCCATCCATCATCTCTCTGACATGGTTATTCAGCAAGTCAGAACTGATAAATCTGAATTATCTGGTCTCACTTGTCAGCACGGATGTCATCCTTGAACAAATGCAAAATCAATTCCAAACCAAAGGCTATGCTCCTGCCAACTGTTAACTATTGACTGCAGAATAAGTTACATGTTTCCTGGTCATTAGCAAATTTTGGCAAGCTTCTGGACTCCCAGCTTAGTTTGGGAATTAGGATCATGTATACACTTTGCAGAGGCAGCGAGGCAAAGCACATCATGGCTCTTGTATTGTGTTCTGGAACATAATTCCTCAGCTAATTCAGTTTCTCTGCACCTCCCTTCTCTTTTCCCGTCGAGAAAAAAAAATGAAGTTATAAAGTCAGCTAAATGACTAATCAGGAAGTTCCTTAAACTTGGTAGTAATTGCAAGCTACTGACCATGCAGACAGAATGCTGCTGCTTTCCATAGTTCAGGAGATGTTGGAGAAGGATTTCTATACCTCAACAGGTCTAACTGCATGGGTTGACTTCACCACTGAATGTTTTTAGATGTGTTATTCTCCTGTATCTACATAAAAAAGTATAATATCAAAAAAATTATCTGTATACCGCCTGTGCCAGTCATCCTGGCACCCTGAGTTACAAAGAAGAGAAGAGAAGAGAAGAGAAGAGAAGAGAAGAGAAGAGAAGAGAAGAGAAGAGAAGAGAAGAGAAGAGAAGAGAAGAGAAGAGAAGAGAAGAGAAGAGAAGAGAAGAGAAGAGAAGAGAAGAGAAGAGAAGAGAAGAGAAAGAAGAGAAGAGAAGAGAAGAGAAGAGAAGAGAAGAGAAGAGAAGAGAAGAGAAGAGAAGAGAAGAGAAGAGAAGAGAAGAGAAGAGAAGAGAAGAGAAGAGAAGAGAAGAGAAGAGAAGAGAAAAAAACCCAACACCCCCCCCAAAAAAACCCCAAACAAAAAATCGCCCCCAAGCCCCCCAAAACAACAACAACAACAAAAATCCCACAAAAAAACCTACAAACAAACAAATAAACAACTGAATAAAACACCCCCCAAAAAAGAAAAAAAAACCAAAACCCTAAGATTAACACTGGAGCAATGTAAAAAGAAATAAAAGTTCCAGGACAGCCTTAGTGTTGCCTTCTTTACCTAATTTAGTGAGATTTTTAATATCCAAAGAGCATAAGTTAAATTAAAAAATAACTTCTAATGAAGTATTTTTATAGGGGAATATTTTATGCCTACTCTGTCTGGTTTTATATCTTTAATTTGCCGAGTAAAAATATAGATGGTTCTTTTTCTCTGTTTTTGGCAACCCCCTGGAGTTAAAAGCATGATTAGAAGTGTACATACATCCTCTGGTAACTGATCCTCATTGCCATCTAGAGAGCAATGGAGAGATCCTGCAGGTAGAGAGAGCTGGCTCTCTCCTACGGCTCCGTGCCAGTGGTAGGATGAGTGAGTGAGGTTTTTATTCTTGAGATTTAGAGATCTCCGAACATTAAAAGGAAGTAAGACATTTTAAAAATGTGAAAACATCTATTAATTCCTCCTTCAGTAATTAGTGTAAAGTCAGTTGAACAAATAAGAGACTTTTTGAGTTCTAAAACATGAGAAGTTGATACAGTCATTCAGTTCTGGTGTCCCCAGCACAGGGAGGACATGGAACTGTTGGAGCGAGTCCAGAGGAGGCCACGGAGGTGCTGAGGGGACTGGAGCCCCTCCCCTGTGGAGCCAGGGCTGGGAGAGCTGGGGCTGCTCAGCCTGGAGAGGAGAAGGGTGTGTGGAGACCTCACAGCACCTTCCAGGGGCTGAATAAAGGGTTCAAACTGAAAGAGGGGAAATTCAGATTGGATATTGGGCAGGAATTGTTCCCTGGGAGGGTGGGCAGGCCCTGGCACAGGGTGCCCAGAGCAGCTGTGGCTGCCCCTGGATCCCTGGCAGTGCCCAAGGCCAGGTTGGCCACTGGGGCTTGGAGCAGCCTGGGACAGTGGAAGGTGTCCCTGCCCATGGCAGGGAGTGAAGGAGATGGGCTTTAAGGTCCCTTCCAACCCAAACCATTCCATGATTCCATGATTCTGTGACAGAACTTCCCATATCCAGTTTTAATACTTAATTCCATTTCTCATTGACTCATACACAGTGAGTGATGAATACAATTATTAACTCAACATCTAACTCATAACTCAAAATCACAATATTTTGTTTCTAAGAGTTTCTGAGGGCAGCTATAAAATAATGATTCTGATATTTTTAGCCAGTGGATCTTCAGTGGCTTTCAAACAAGGTCTGTGAATTTTTTGCTTCATCACCTACGGGCTTGTTTTCCTTTCTTTCACAACAGCAGACCCACATCCAAACGACAGAACAGCATTTACCATGCGAAATCTGAGCAGGATGGAGTACATGCAATGCTGGGAAAGTAGAGAATTAAAACTGATGTCCAAGATGTAAAATCACAGAAGGCAGTGGGTGTTCTGCAGCGAGCAGGCAGCCACACTTCATCACGCTCCCCAGGCCACTTGTTTTGTAGCCATTTACTTGCCCAGCAGGAGCCCTTCGCTCCAGTCACACTTCCTTAGCAATTCTCCACATTTGATCGATTATTCAAATAGCTGACTACGTTTTCAGACCTGCAGAGTTTTTCAGATGCACTTGTGCAAAAAGTTTATGGGTTAATTTCTTATCTTAATATATAATTTAGAGGACAATATTTCTTATTCTGCATATTAGGTTTCATGCCATGGCAAATTACTAATACTCAGATATTTTAGTCCTCTAAAGCACAAGAAACTCTTTGCTAACTTAAATAAACAGGTTAGTTCCTTTCCTTCTAATGCAAAAGTCCTCTCACAAATTATTTTTCTTTTGTTAATTCTACTTTTTGAAGCACTTACTACTAATTGGTCTAGCCGAAAAATCTGCCTTCTCTTCTCTGAGGTTCATACATGAAAACCTCTCCTCCTATGTGACAACACTCTTCTTTCTAGTGTTGTTTTCCTTTGTACCATTTATTGTTTCTTTAGGGCAACTCTGAAAGTGAACTAATTAAGCTTTCTTCAAGAGATTCTGAAAAATTAACTATTTTAGGTGAGGAGGTAAAAGCTAATCAAGTCTTGGATATTAAAAATTTGGATTTCATTATAGATTTAGCTATTCCTAATTAGCTGATGTGATGGCTGCTTCTGAAAAGTGCTGCCTTGCTCTTGACATGTTATGGTGGTTTGTCCTGCTTGGTGGACAGTCTGTCCTTGTCAGCCTTGTCCTAACTCCAGTTCACCTGCCCTAGAAATTACCTGTCCTTTAGGGTGCTCTTTGGAGGAATAAACCAAGATAAGGAAAAAAAATGATAAAGATGAGAAATAAATTTTATTCCACATAGTTCCACTAAGAATGTTCTTTAAAATAAAAATTGTTCATCATAACATGTACTTTTGGCATCAGCCTTGATTAAGTAATTCATTCATTATTTTTTACGCTACTAATAATATGTGGAAACTCTTTTTTGGACCCATAACAATCTATAACATTTCTTGAAAAAAGTTTCCAGCTTGAAAATCTGGTTTGGGAGGAATTGTTTAACCAACCACTGAAACTGTGACAACTTTAACACTGATTTTGCCAGATTTAAAAGGAGAATGCAGTGACTGCAGAGGTGAAGAGCACTGGTTGACCTTGCCACTGGATGTCACTTTATTGGGCATCCCCTAAAGCCTTTGTCTTTGAAGTGCATTCTGTGTTGGTCCTAACAGGCTTCTCAAGCTTCTCCAAAGAGCCAAAAATCGCTGTGTGTTTTTGTTATTCATCGGTGGCGTGATCCCTTCAGCATTATGAAAGTTAAGTTCTCTGTTGTGTGATCCTCACACTTTATATCTCAGAGCCAAGCTCTGAGCATGGACTTTGCCAAACCTGTTCTTGGCCCCATAAATCTGTGAGCAGAATGAGCAGCCTGCGAGCACACGACTAACCAGAGGAGTGACTGAGAGGGGCGTTTCCCCTCTACTTCAGAGCTTTCACGCTCTTGAGTTTCACACATCTTGTCAACAGAAGGAAAACTCACATTTTGCCCTTTCTAATTTATTTTTTTTAAGTTGTGGCTTAGTATTCAAAGCTGACAGAGAGGTGTCCTTCGATGTGCTGTATCCACTGCATTACTCAGACCCAGCATAAACTGTAAAAACTAAAATTAGCTCTAGAAAAAGATGAAATCAGCAATTGGCATCACGTTACAAGAGAGGAGCTGTTGCAGAACTCTTCAGCCCGTTGTATTTGCAGCTCTCCAGCAGCCTGTCCACATTACAGCCCTGACAGTGCCAGGAATATCCAGCTCCATTCCCCCCTAAAAGGCAGGACTCAGAATAGCTCTCCACCTGATCCCTCCCTGACAAGTCCTTCTTGCAAAACCAAAAAGGGAAAATGCCTTTTCTTGAAGCAACACGTTTGTGAAGTTGTCTTTTTTTCTCAATTTATCTTTTCATCAAAAGATAAAGAGGTTCATCTTCTTTTTTCCCCCCCACATAGCAGCTCTCCCAGAAAGGATTACTTTTCAGTAGTTCCTCCTATTACCCAGAAAAAAAGAGAGGAAGAATCCTTTGAAATCTGTCTGGCAGATTTGGGGGCCAGATTCTTTCCATCTATTTATTTCCTTTCCTGTTTATTCATCAGCTTTATCAGCAGAAGATACAACACTTTGTGAGATCATGATCTTTCTACAGCCATGGAATACTTCAGTAAAATTAATTTTTCCTTCCAACTGCCTCTGTTTTAGAAAAGTCTGGATTTTTTATCCTTGTAATTTTTTTATCCTTGCCTGCTTTGGTGATAAGGTCATTAATAGCATGTACGTTCACATAGTGCTACAGTTCAGTAAGAACTGTACCTGTGCTAAAAAAAAAATAAATTACAGTTTCAAGCTGTGGGAAAGTAGAAGGTTCACCCTTTGCACTCTAAGCTCTCATCAGATTTTTACTGTTCTCTGCTGTTTTGTTCTGTTATTATGATGTTCTTTGAATTGCCTAAGCAGTCAATGGGAGAACTACTTACCTGCTCTCCACAGCTCTTGACATCAGCTAAACAATGCATGAAAGTGCTTTATAGAAAGAGACAGACAGGGGAAGAGATATGGAGAAACTAGAGATATAAAGTGACATTACACATTTTATGAAATGACAAAAGAAAACACGCTGAAAGTCAAAAGCTTTCAGCAGCAGCAGCGTTTTTAAAAGGCCTGGTATCACAGTAAATAAGATTTTTCAGAGCCTTTTGGCAAAGGGAATAAGATTTTGTTATTGTTCTCTATTGGTAAATTATCCTTGAAAAAAGGAAAGATGCTTCTAGGAAACAGTAACTAATGCTAAGAAAATGTACTCCTAGCAAACAAGTAACACTTTTACAGTAGAATCCTACCCAAAGGAAAAGTTTATGGCACGGTTATAGTGGGCGTAACATCTTTGAAAATTGCATTACTGATTTAGAAGTTTTCACTTCTAATCAGTTAATTTTGTGCAGTGTTAAATCTTTCCTTACACTGGTGTTGTGGCTCCATTCTACGTTTCTTCTTCTTCTTCTTTGTTGTTCTGCTCTGGCAAAATGGTGACTTAGCACTGCATGTTGGTAATAACTGGAAAAATCAGAGGCTGCTCATATTTGGGATGGCGAAGATAGGATTTCAAAGAACCTGACGTTAGTTTTAGGCTGTTAAAGTAGGGTGATAGAATCCCAGAATTGTTTGGGTTGGGAGGGACCTTAAAGCCCATCCAGTGCCACCCCTGCCATGGCAGGGACACCTTCCACTGTCCCAGGCTGCTCCAAGCCCCAATGTCCAGCCTGGCCTTGGGCACTGCCAGGGATCCAGGGGCAGCCACAGCTGCTCTGGGCACCCTGTGCCAGGGCCTGCCCACCTTCCCAGGGATCAATTCCTGCCCAAGATCCCATCCAGCCCTGCCCTCTGGCACTGGGAAGTCATTCCCTGTGTCCTGTCACTGCAGTCCCTGAGGAATTGTCCCTCTCTGGGTTCCCTGCAGCCCCTGGAAGGTGCTGTGAGGTTTCCACACACCCTTCTCCTCTCCAGGCTGAGCAGCCTCAACTTTCTCAGCCTAAGAAATCAGTAACCTGATAATATAGTATCAAATCCCTAAAATATCAGTAGGATGATAATTATCAGTAATCAGTAACCTGATAATTATCAATAATCTGATAATTTAGGGATTTGACGTGTTGCCTTTACTTAGTGAAAAATTTCAATTCCCTTTCAGGCTGGACAAGCTGTGGCTGTTGATGTGATCTTTCCCTGGTTGAATTAAGGCTGGGCAGCTCAGACATTAATTCCTGGGTGGGAAGAACAATCCAACTGTATGTTCCAGTACTAGGAGAGAAATATTATTTTACATGATTAAATTAAACAGTCCTTCGAAGATGTAAATGGGAGATGATTTATTGTCAGATTTGTGCCAGATTTCACACAGGTGCCAATGGAGTCTGGCTTTCATGCAAATTTTCAATATATTGAACCCACCGGACAAATCTTCACACAAAGTCTAGACAAAGATAGTGAAAGATGTGCACACTTACCTAAGGTCATAACTGGTATTGTAAGGAAAAATTGGGGAAAAAAAAATTGTAGTTTAATGGTGAGAGAAGAGCAGCAGGAAGCAGAACTCTGAAATTCTCATCCTGGCCTTACTGCTGCCTTGCTGTGTGCCCTTGGGCCAGGAGTGTGGCATTCCTGTTTCTTGCTTCAGCTGCTTTAAAAATCAAGTATAATGCTTCTTACAAGTCCCTTCCTCTCAGGGATGGTATGAATCTGAATTAATGCTTAAAAAGCACTTTTAGATCCTGTAATTGAGGCCCCGTGTAAGTGCAGTGTATTAATATTTTACTGAATACAGTAATTCCTGAATTTTAAGCAGGAAACCCGCTGTTAAATGGTATAGTTGGCATGGGTGTAAATATTAAATTGTTGCATCCAAATTAGACTTGAAATCATGTTTCCTCATGGAAAAGCTACCATAGCAATCATTCCATTTTCATCTGGAAGCTGCCTGGGTAGGGTTTAGTACAAAGTCATTTCTGAATCCACTGATATCTCTTTAACTTCAGCAATACAGGCAGCATTTTGTTAGATTTCCATTTGACAGATACAGATGACAATCAAATTATTTTTGTAATGAGGCATCCAGAAATACACAGAGCAGAGGGGCAACAAATGTTGCTTTGAATTAATATTTAAATCTCATTGTTTGAAACAGCCCTCTTGAAAGGAAATCATGACTGATTTTTAATAGCATGGAAGCCCCTAGAGTCCTTCAACTTTATCAGCTCTGTAGTGTCAGTCTCTTTTAATCAGTCCTTCTTTTATCACTAAGCCCTAGATGACAGCCTGAAGTTTCACCCTGAGGTGTAAAGCAGTGAAATGTATATGTGACTTGTCTGACTTCGACTTTAAAAGAATCGCTTGGAAGCAGAAGGACAAATGCTGTCCTGATTGCATTCGGCTTGCTGCATGTCATTGAAAATGGAATTGGCCAAATGGAGAGGCCTGAGAAGTAGGAAACAGCAATTTTCTAAATAATGACACTTTCTTTTACATGATAATGGTCAAAGTCAGTAGTCATATAAACCTCCACATTGAATTATAAAACCTTCAAACTGACAGGCGGAGCCGAATTCACGTAAAACCAAAGGCAGAGCTCTCAACTGATGTGAAAGGACCTCAAATGCAGTGACTCACATCCCATTCTGGCTCGGGAAAATGCAATGTCTTGTGGCAAATGCCCCAGAGTTGCATCTCAACACAGATATTTCTTCTTTTCTCTCTTGCACGGTATTGCTTGAACTATGTTGCCTCTCTTCATTCAAACAAGGACTGTCTTTAATAGAGATTTTTTTTAATGATATCTTATAGATTTTGTAGGGAATTCGAAGACATTTCAGTAAAAATGTATCACTGGGAACACAAAAAAATGAGTTTTTCCAACTTCTTGTAGTTATCTCTATTTCTCTCTGTACCAAGATGGATTTTAAAATGTAATGTGGCCTGAATCTGGTGAAGTGAGTGAAAAATTCCAGCTCTTAGGTCAGATAAGAGATAACCAGATGGTTCACCTGGTCTGTAAGTCCTTTGGGTAGTGACCAACTATGGCCAATATTAATGTGCAATTAAGAGCTGATTTTTAAAGCCTCTTCTGTCATATTACCTCAAAATGTGACTGAATAGTGACATTTAGTGCTAGGAACCTCTTTGGCTTTTTATATTGTGTTTGCACTTTAAAGTGCTCACAATCATGATAAAAACTTTGTTCTTTTAGTTGTGTTCAGAGACCATCGATTGTTTTACCTTAATGTGGTGAATAATGCCCAGAAGAGGTGATGCATTATATCTTTACCAGTTTGGCTCTATTAAGGCAATTTTATTACTGCTTTTTGTTCTTTTTAAGATACCACAAGTGAAATTGATAAAACTATGCCCATTTTTTTTTTTATAAATGAAAAGGAATGTATTTGCTAGAGACCAAATCCAGATTAATACAGCTACACTGCTTCCTCCAGCCTCTCAAAGCTGATGTGCCTCATGATATGACAAACTCCAGAACTGCTTTACCAAAGCAGAGGTAATTTTTTCCTGATTCTGCTGGCGAATCACGAGGGTGTAATATGGATGCAGCAATACATTTATGCAAATCTATAATGCCAATATTAGACGGGGCTTACACTAAATGATGATTTTTGTTCCCTTATGTAACAAGATAAAACACTGGAAGTGAATGTAGTTAAATGCAGTCGGGTGTACTGCAGCTGCAAATCCCGGGAGTTTGGAAAGCTGAAAAACATCAGTAGAGGGAGCTCCTACTGCATTTTTTGGGAAAGATTCTTTCTAACCTTTGGTGGACGAGCCGTTTGCAGCTCCTGGGAGGATGCTGCCCCTTGTGCTGCGCTCTCTGACTGCTTAGCAGCACATTTGAGGCAAACAACAGAGTAACACGAAAGGAAAATGGCTTAATATCCATCTGCCTTGTCATCTTGTGTGGATTATGGATGGATTGCAGGCTTGCAGACCCCATACGGCACCATTGTTCCGCTTCGTCTTTTTTCTTCAGGATCTCACGCTGAACCTTTTCAGTCACCTCAAATGCCAAGCCGAGACTGAAAAAAATCAATACTCAGAAGAATTTGGTGTGACACTGGGGAATGTAATCTGTCAAAGTAAAAGGGAAAGAGAACAAAACAACATGGTTTTTTCCTCAATATCCCATGTCTTCTTGATCAATAAGATATAATATTTGCTGGTCTCAGAGCCTAATGACGAATTCCCAATGTTCTGAAACATCTTGAGGGTGTCACTTACTCATTTTCTCACCTGCCTGCTCCAATAAGTAAGAAAGCAGCTTGAGGAGATCAAACATCACTGACCTTCTCTGTGCAGAGTTCCTCAGAAATGTTCTCCTGTGGGATGGTTGCTTTGACAGAAGGGAATTCCTGGACACTGTTCCTAAGGACAAAGGACCCCAGGCATGGCTGGCAGGGGTCAGGAGGCAGCCCAGGTTGAGTCTCTCTTTAGGCTTCTTCCACTCCCAGCTCAGTCTCATGTCAGGGGCTCAGGGGCTCAGCTCTGCACTGTCACTAAAACAAGGACTGTGGGGCTGTGGTTCCACCGAAACGATGCCTTTAACACACTGCTGAACTCAGCTGTGTGATTGCTTTACAAATTTACACAATGTTTTTGACAGTGAGATCTGCCCAAAATGTAATCTCTTGCCTTAAAGTTTCTTTCTGCTCGTTTCTCAGTTAAAGGTGCTGGTCAAGCAAATCCCCATCTTCCTGTTTGGGGGAGCAAAGCAACAGATTATTTGTGTTTTCTTCTGTGTTAAAAGAAACTTCAGGCTTTAAAATGTATTGGGATATTCATGCTACAATTTATTTATCTATATATTTATATATATATATATATACATTTTTTTTTTTTTTAAGAAATTAAAATTTAACCAGGACAGTTTTGGTCAGTTTAAGATATTTAGATTTCTGTGTACACAGAAATGTAGGTGCTTAATAAGGTTTCCAGAATCACTGAGATTCCTTTCAGCTTTTAAAGCTCACATTTCTTGATATGTAATGCTTTCCAAGTCCTGGGCTTAAACGACTAACGTGGCTGAGTGTCATTCTTGAAGTATTAAACGCACATTTGGTTCATAGGTTGATGCAAATTGCAGTTGCCTTCATGACTGGATTTATTGAGCAGCTCATGGTTAACTGACACACTAAATTCTTGTGTCTTATAGGCTGGGGATCAGCCAGAAAGAAGAGTTTAACCTGAAAGCTGTACTTTTTATTCAATGGCTTAATGGATATTCAGGGTTTTTTTTAAAGAATCAATTTACTGAATCATCCTTAATTTCTTTCTCCACACAGTTTAGAGTATTTACTATGAAGCCTCCCACTTAAAAGATAAATGTTTAAGAAATACTTCTCATAAAATAATGAGAGATGCTGGCAAGTATTTATTTTACTTTGTGCCTAATTATTTCCCTCGGGCAAACTGAGGAATTTTTCAAATCTGATGATTGTTGTATGTGTGTTGTATCATGTTTACAAATCATCAGAAGATTTTAAAATCCTTTTAGTAATTGACAATATAATTCAGTTACATCTAAAGTCTAGATCCTTGAGGGAATTTTTAATTTGCCATACATATTTGGTCTCGCAACTTTTCAGGAAATAATACATTTCCACTTATTTGCATAAGTTAATCCTTCCCCATTTTGAAATTTTATTCTGCTGAGCTGTGTTCCAGATACCAATGAGGTCAAGGAAATCTTTGTTACAGGCTCAGTCAGCAATGTGTGCAATGCAGAAATATTTACCCAGGTCTCCTCAGTTCAGTCCAATTGAAAATAAAAATAGTGACACAAGGGAAGAAAGGCCAGCTCAGGACTGGTGCTGTAGCCTGAAACCATTCCATGAATGTGGGCACTGCAGAGCTCTCGTCTTTATGACATGTATTCTAATTAGGGTGAAGAACTGGCCCATAACACCTGTAAGATGGACACCTTGAGCTGCTGGATGACAAACCCACCTGAATAAAGGTGTGGCACAGGAGCTGCTGGCTCTGCCGGTGGCTCAGAGGAGCAGCTTCCATGCTTTTAAAATCCCTGGGAATGCTGACTCTGAGTGGTGGCTGCAGTGCAGTGCCTTGGGGTGCACCACAGGATCACAGAATGGGTTGGGTTGGAAGAGACCTTAAAGATAATTTGATTCCACCCCTGCCATGGGCAGGGACACCTTCCACTGTCCCAGGCTGCTCCAAGCCCCAATGGCCAACCTGGCCTTGGGCACTGCCAGGGATCCAGGGGCAGCCACAGCTGCTCTGGGCACCCTGTGCCAGGGCCTGCCCACCCTCCCGGAGAACAATTCCTGCCCAAGATCCCATCCAGCCCTGCCCTCTGGCACTGGGAAGCCATTCCCCCTTGTTCTGTCCCTACACTCTCTTGTAAAAATCCTGGCCCAGCTCAGCAGGCTCTCCAAAATGTATGACTGCAGAAGTGCCATCTTGTTTTTAGAGAGAAAATGGGATAATTATGCTTAGATTATGGGTATTCTTATGCTCCCTGTAGATACATTGATGATAATCCCCTGGCCTGAGACATTTTATTCCATTCTTGAGTAAAGGCTTTCATATTTTATCAAGGCTTTTCCTGGAGCCAGCCTTAAGCGTTAACAAGAAAAATGACTGCTTGAGGCTCTGATTCAGCCTCAACAACTTAGCCCAGTGCTCAAAGGCACTTAGGGGTTGTGACAGAGCTTTGCAAGACCTAACTCCAGGTATCTGAGCACCAGGCCAAACCCCTTGGCACTGAATCCTGAACTGAGGCTGCTTGTGTGCTTTGCAGGCAGAGTCCTGCACTTCAGGTGTGCAGGTCAAAAACAAGAGGGATGTCCTGTTTCTCCTTCTACCTTTGGCTTTTTGTGTGGCTGAGGGCCCAGCCTTCCCCACGTGCCTGGGGTGAGTGGTGCTGCAAGAGGGATGGAATGAGGAGACACAAAAACCCCAGTGGAAGGATCCTGAAGTGCTACAGCACTGGGAGCTCACCCCCTGCATTCATGGAAGCCTCAGGTCATTGTGTGGGGTTCCTTAAGATGGATCAGGCCTTTGGATCCACTAGGAACAAGTAGGTGACTTTTCCTGGTCTTAAAATCAAGAGTCAAACACGGTTAGAAGGGAAAAAGGGATTTTACCTTGGTATTTATTTTAAGGATCCTTAGGTGCACCACGTCCAGGTGGAATGCACCTCCATGCACACCACAATGCACACCCAAAAGATCTGGTATCACATTATAGGTGTTACTAATTAGCACATCTATCAAAGATTCCCCAAGGAGAGGCTCGAGTGAGCCCCCCTCCCCAAGGAACCTTCCCCTGGATGGTTCTATCTCAGTTTACAAAATGTGTTCTGGAGAGGACCTTGGGCTCTGGGGCACTCTGATCCCTAACTATGAGACTTCTAAGATGTTCCGTCTCCCAGCTTAACAAACAAGTCCAAGAATGTCGGCAAAAAGCACTGAGAATACAGAAGTTGTAAAAAAGTATAAAAGAAAAGGCAAAAAATCACCATGGCATCACAAATAGGTAACTTTATGCAGCTATAGTTCCCAGCTCCCAGTCTCTAATGAAGGTAGAATCCTAATTCCTTTAAAAAAGTAACAAGAATAACTGCCACTTTCAGGAGAGAGATGACATTCCTGTCTTTTAGTCTTTCCCTCTTCCTCAGAGAATTATCCAGTCTTTTGGAAATTTGAGTGCTCAGTTCGAAGGACTTGTTTTAACACCTGTGCATGCAATCCCCATTGCACACCCTTTTGGAGAGTTCCATAAATCCCAGACTGCACAATTTTGCTCATTTTTTCCCCTTGTGTTCAGGTTGTCCCCGTTCATTCTGTTACGTGATGAAGATCAGCTCATGGAGCAGAAGGAAGGGAGAGCAGCTCCTCTCCTGCACCACATTATAACTGTAAAAATTGACCATCCCTTTGAGGGATCCCAGGAATCTCTAGCATTTGCCTTGACTTTAGGTTTCAGTAAATGTAAAAATCAAACCCACATACCATATCTCTGATTAATTCAACGGAGAATCATGCACACTGCAGCCTCCTTTGAAGTTAATTGAAGAGTCTTGGCCTCCATTGACTCTGGTTTCAGTTTTGGTTTGGCAATAAAACTTCAAACTGTATGAGTTGTGGCTGCTGTAGTTCTTATTTCATTTCCATGGAAAGTTCTTATTGCACCCACAAGCACATAATAAGTGCTGAAAAATGCCTCATTCCTAGCTCATATTTTGCTGACAGAGAAGATAATTTGCACGTCAGTACTTTCTGTGGGTAAAGTTAGAATTCCTCAGCTTTGGCTTTTTCCCAGTTGATGTCACAAAACTGGCCATGAAACCAGACAGTGAAGTTTTAACCAGGACATATTTGCTGACAGTTGTAAGATGTCTGACTAAGGACTAGAAGGTAATTGGGAGTAGATGACACCAATTTATGATGGGAAGTCATGTTTGGCCAATGTGATGGCCTTTGACAAGGAAATGACTCAGTGGAAGAAGGGAGAGCAGTGGAGGCTGCTTGTCTTGAGTCTGGCAAGGACTTTGACACAGTCTCCTGTAACTTAACAGACAAGGTGTTGGCATACAGACTGGAGAAATAGGCAGAGGGGTGGACTGACACCTGGCTGAACTGCTGGGCTCAGGGAGATGGAGATCCGTGACACAAAGTCCAGCTGGAGGCTAATCCTGAGTTATGTAGCCCAGGTGTCACTATTGTCATCAGCACTGTTCAACATCTCCGTGACTGGCCTGGGTGATGGCACTGAGGGCACACTCAGCAGCTCGCAGAGGACACAAAATTGGGAGGATTTGTTAACACACCAGCAGGATGTGCTGCCATTCAGAGGGACCTGAATGATTCAGGCCAGAGAATCAAGCTGAGAGAAACCTCGTGAAGTCTGACAAAGGGAAATGAACAGAGGAGAATGCCAAGTCCTGCCTGTAGGCAGGAAAAATTCCCACACATCAGCACAAGCTGGATGGGGGTCAAACAACAGGAGAGCAGCTTTGCAAGGAAGGACCTGGCAGTGCTGGTGCACAACAAGTTGCACAGGAGAAAGCAGTATGGCCTTGTGACAAAGGAGGCAGTGGAGTGTCAGCAGCACAGGAGGGAGGTGGCACTTGTCTCTGCTCAGCACTGGTGGGACACACTTGCACTGCTGTTTCCAGCTGTGGGCCCCCAGCACAGACACGGACATACTGGGTGGAACGCAGGGAAAGGCCACAAGGGTGGCTAATGGATTGGTGCAGTTCTGCAGCTGCCTTGTGAGGGGAAGAGGAGGGGCAGGCACTGATCTCTGTGTGACTGGGGACTGGACCTGAGGGAATGGCCTGAAGTTGTGTCAGGGCAGGGTTAGGTTGGATATTAGAAAAAAGTTCTTCCCCCAGAGGGTGCTGGGCACTGCCCAGGCTCCCCAGGGAATGGGCACGGCCCCGAGGCTGCCAGAGCTCCGGGATCTTGAGACAACACTCTGGTGTGACTCTTGGGGATGCTCCTGCACAGGACCAGGAGTTGGACTCAATGATCCCTGTGGGTCCCTTCCAACTCAGTTTAGTCTGAGACTCTGATGTGATAAATAAGAAGAGGCTGAGGGAGCTGGGACTGTTGTGCCTGGAGAAGGGAGGCTCAGGAGATCTTGATGTATATTCAGAGCTGATGGATGAAGTAAGGAAGACAAAAGCAGACTTTTCTCTGCTGCAAGCAGTGACAGGACAAGAGATAGCAGACATATAGAGGATATTCCATCTAAACAGTGTAAGTCTGTAAAATGTACTATAGACATTGAATTGTCTGTAAATTTTACCAATGTAAAAATTCATATAAACCTAAAGATATGGAAACTATTTACAGAAAAAACACATGCTGATGTATACAAAGAGTGTGTTTGATAAAAAAGGGTCACGTTGGAAAAGGGCCACCAAGTGGATGAGAGGGATGGAGCAGCTCTACTGGCAGGAAAGGCTGCCAGAGCTGGGATTGTTCAGCCTGGAGAGGAGAAGCTTTGGGGGGACCTCAGTGTGGCCTTGCAGGGCCTGAAGGAGCTGCAGGAAAGCTGGAGAGAGACAATTGCCAAGGGCTGGAGGGCCAGGACACAGGGAATGGCTTCCCAGTGCCAGAGGGCAGGGCTGGATGGGATCTTGGGCAGGAATTGTTCCCTGGGAGGGTGGGCAGGCCCTGGCACAGGGTGCCCAGAGCAGCTGTGGCTGCCCCTGGATCCCTGGCAGTGCCCAAGGCCAGGTTGGCCATTGGGGCTTGGAGCAGCCTGGGACAGTGGAAGGAGTCCCTGCCATGGCAGGGGGGTGGAATGAGATGGGCTTTAAGGTCCCTCTCAACCCAAACCATTCAGTGATTCTATGATTCTCTTCGGTATTTAAATTCCCTTGGATGATTAGGTTATGGCCTCACAATTCATATAAGGGAAAAAGCATTGGAGCACAGGGAACGTTCTTATGCATCTACCACAACAGCAAGAAAACGTTCACACAGTCAGAGTACGAGTGGAGATGCACCACTTATTATGCTTAGAGTTACATAAAAGTGGTGAGAAATAAATTTTCTCTCTTTTCCATGAAGCAAACAGAATCCTACTTTGAATTGGAAGTGTACTTTACTGTGCTGCTGTTGAGAAGTGATGAGTGAACAGAGGTTATAAGGTGAAACCCGGCACGTTCATGTGTTTACAGAGCCTAAGGTCAAGTCATGCTTGAAAAGACTATTTGGGTAGGGGTATGTATTGCAGGGTGTGTAAATTTACTCATAAATGAAATTCTGAAGAACATTCAGTGCTGTGGTTCTGAAGGCAGAGGTTTGCTGAGTTCTTAAACTTGAACTGAGTCTTAGGTCAGATAGACTGGGATTAATTACACTGAACAAGGCAAAAGTAATTATCCTGAATGGCTGAGTTCACCCATGAATTTCATGTATATTTGGGGTTTTTTTCAATACCTCATGTAAAAACTATGGACACACTTGTGTGGAAATCAGGTAGTATATAGCCAAAATATTCAAGGCAATTTCTGGAGCATAACGTGATTTTTAATGGCTAAAATAATAACAAAAAAAGGGAATATTGTGTGATTTTTATATTGTGTTTTTAAATGAAAATTTTTCTGGCCATCCTTTATTCAGTTGGAATGTTCCTGGCATTTGTATGGCATTTTCAGAAAGTGTCTGCAGCTCAGTTACCTTGTGAAGCTTCAGCACATCTCTGGTCCCCGTTCTGAGCTCTGCCCTGATCTGCAGTGCTGGAGCGTGGCAGAAGCTCGTCTGGCTACCCAAGGTGCTGCCAAGTCAAGCAATGAGGAGTGAAAGGAGCTCCTGGATTCCCACACCGAGGGAATCGCTGGACTGGCCTTTCCAGCATCACACATCTGTGTTCTTCCAATTGCTTTACTGGGTCTTCCTCAGCTGTGTCCGTTCTCTGGGATGCTTCACTCCTCAGGAAGTCAGCAGGAACCCCTCAGAGCACGAGGCCATATGTGCACAGCCTTAATGGTTTGAGTTTAGTGAGCAATCAAGCATTGTTGAAGAAGCAAAGTGAATTTAATTCAAGCTCCTTTTTAATTTTTTTTTAAATTATTTTTTAATTTTATTTCAACGGTTCCTGGTATGCTGAACAGCACAAAGAATATCATGTGATGAATTCTGATTGATAATCAATGGATGCTCTGGTGAACTTATATGAAATCACAACAGACAACCTGACACTTCAATGCATATCCTTCCTTTTTGAAGTATTCTGCCTTCTGGGCTGGCATTCTCCTTTTCTGAGCTTCATTCCCTGGGGGACTGGGAGATTGAATTTAATGGTTAGCTGAGCAAGGATGAGCTGAACTCCGCTCATGTTAACTTAATCACTGCTCTCAATGAGAAAACTTATTTTGGGAGTGTTTATGCACCTCGTTTAGTCCAGTAACTGCAAATATAATATGCAAAAAAGGGATTGTTTTGAGACCCCTTACTGATCACATATAATTTTGTTTAATATAGAAGTCCCTGGTTAGGATGTGCAGTCTTCGATGAGTTGCCTTGAGATTTTGAACCACTTGGAATCACACAAGACAAATCTAAGATTGCTCATGTAATAGATAAATCTGCTTTTTAATTGGCATGATTTTAAGTGTCACAACTCTTTATATGATACACTCCAGATAGTTACATATATTTAATTGAATTGAAGCACAGGATTTAGTGCTGGATTCTTTGTGTGAATTCTGCTGGCCCAGGCTGTGAGACCATTAGAAGGACGTGCTAGGACATAGCAGCAGTAGCTGGCATCCTTTAGCCTAAACTCAAGCCTCAGTGATTAAATTCTACCAAGCTAACAGAAACATGATTAATAGGTGCTGTGGAGACAAGAAACCCCAGGAACTCAGAACTGAACTGGGGGTGGAAGTGCACGACGCTGCATTTAACCTTAAACTCTTTTCCTTCCCTGCTTTTCAGCCATTCCTCTGACCAGTGCCTGTCTGACTCCAGTGAGGGGATTCAAGTCACTCTCCAGATGCACAAGTTTTCTCACTTTTCATCTTACTGTTCTCTCCCCCATCCTGCTGAGGAGGGGGAGTGTGTAACTGCCCCTGAGGTGCTCAGTTCCTGACTGGGAGGCAACTCTCCACACCAGTAAAGGGGACCAAAGGAGAGATGTTTGTGCATGGCAGGCACCTGAGACGGAGAGAAAAAGGTGTGAAAGCAGAGCAAAGGCTTGGGGTCATCTGTTTTTGGTGATAACAAAGCATTCCATCATTTCAACTGCATTGTCTGGCCACATCCTTGTGAGAAGAACACAAGCAAAGCCCAGCAAGCAGCTGGAAAACAAAGCAAATATTTACACAGCTTTGGGTAATAAGGACAAAAACGGTCAGAGATACCCAGTGCCCACCCATTCCTGCACCAGGACAGGGAACATGGCCAGCACCACCACTGCATAAAGGTCTGCCTGTGCCTTAGGTCTCAGGTAAACCTGAAGAAATAAATAATACTCAGATGATTGTGTCTGAAGATATACACAGTGCTCCCCAGGCGTGGAGCCTCAAACCGCTTCTCTGAAGGAGAAGCAGGAATGAAGTTTCCTTTCCTACAGGCTTTAAATGAGCCCAAGTTATTTCCCAAGTCAAGCTGTATCAGTGAGTGACGCTTCCCAAAGTGCAATTTTTGCAGCCTCTGAGAAGGCCTGGTTAAAGCAGCAGTTACCCATTTGTGTAACCTTTGCTGCTGGTAATTGAGAGTGTGCATTGCTCAGACAGCTTGGAATTAGAATTAGGCAGAGAGACCTTTCAAAGAAAATATGTAAAAAGCTTCATTCTGAGTCCAATTAGAGCTAAGGTCAATCTTCTTTAGCCCATCTCATTAGTGCTCTCTGGCAGCAAAACTTACTTCAAGACTCCAAATATTTGATTCCTGGATATTTTTTTGAATGGACAAGTCAGCTGACAGGGAAGGTGCCATCAAGATGTAAAAAGTCACTTAAGCTAATTATTGTGCAAATAACATGTGTACTTTTACATCATTTCCCCCCTCCTATAATGGATTTAATCCTTTCATCTATCCGTGTAATGGGTATCCATGCAATGGATCAAACCCTGCATGAAGTCAATCCCTTTTTTTGAGTAGGTTCCATGTCTTTCACTCTGTTAGGAGTTGATGCGTTACATTAAGGCTTCATGAATAGCCTGCTCCCAAATGAGGCACATCTGAAATTCATTGGGAAAATTAAATAGGAAAATAAATCCAGGTAAACACCCCCAGTTTGATAAAGACAGTGGAGTTTGCATTCGGGATCACCACTCATACACAGCTGTAAGTTTGACTGAAACCCTGTGAAATCGAGCTCCAGGTGTGGCTGTGTTATTGTAGCTACACAACAGAAATAAATACAGAAGCAGTTCATGTTCCACAAGAATACAGGGAGATAAGATGTATTTCCCTTTCTGGGTGTACCTAGAATATGCAGTAGGATAAAGATCTGAGTGCTCATTTATTTCCTTTATTTCTTGCTTTATGTCCTTGCAGGTGCTGAATTATTTAAGCACCTGGAATTCCAGACAAAAACTTCTACATCAGAGTGAGCAACCAGGAGAAATGCTTGTCTTGGAGTCGATTCCAAACCTCCCAACTGCAGGCTCAGGAAGCAGAGCTCAGTACATCCAGGTTACTTTAAAAATAAGTCCCTTTCAGATCCTTGGTCCCCTCCCACCCTCAGCCAAAACTGCTCCTCCTTCCACAGATATCTAAAGCCTTGGACCCTTCCTGGGTCAGATGTCAAAGTTTTTTCTTGAAAATTTGTAACAAAAATCAGATGGTTGGGATAGCCCTCAATCCCAAAGCCACTTGAGGGTTTCCAGTCTTCATATGACATTTTTCATGCTTATTGAAGAAGTTTCAAGTCAGAGATGGGGGTTTTTTTCTGTTTTTTTGAAAATGCAGAAGTTTCAGCAATTAGATAGAAACACCTTGTGTCTTGTGTGAGTCACAGCTTATGAATCTTTTGAACTGGTGTTTAACAAGCATTAGAGTCAAAGGCTTCTGAGGAAGTGAGAAGTGGCTCCCCTTTGGCTGCTGCTGCCAGGTAGGAACCGTCACCCAGCCTGTTCCAGGTGCTTTGTGCCCCTTTAAACCACGCTGTCCTCACAAAGAGGACAGGACTGAGAGGAGCTGCTGGCAGAGCAGATTTGTCTGAGGATTAGGCAGAGCAGATGTAACAGAGCAGGATTCAGCACTTCTACACAAAAAATGTCTTTGCATTAAAGCTACAACCTTTCAAAATCTCATCTTTACATCTCATTTCGTTATTGGGCCTGCATTTCCTGTCCCTAGACATGCCAAATTACTGTTTCTAAGATGCAGATGATACAATTATCTCCGAGTGAAATTAAGTTTTCCAAGCAGCCCTTTATTTGACTTTCTTATCTTTACCTTATTTCCTTTCTCACTCGTTTCATGTGTAAAACTGACATGTTGTAAATTTTGATGGAGGTAGCCTCCCAAAGCAATCTCTAGCTAAGGGTCACTGCTGGCCATATTTTTATATATCTTTAGAGTTTTATTAGTAATTTTAACTCATTTCCTTTGTTTCGGTAGAAGGAAAATTGAAGAGAATAGTTTAGTGGATATTAAAAACTAAAACACAATGGAGCCCATATATCCAATTTAAGTGCTCCAGATATGAAGAGCAGATATATATGAAAAGCAGGAAGTGCCCTTCATAAATGCTTCATGGTTCACATGTTTTATTTCTGTGATTCAGAATGCAGAAAAGGCGAGGTGTGGTTTCCAGAGAGGATTGCTATTTTAGTAAAACAGAAAATTTTCCATGGATTTTACTCTGAATTCCACTAAACTACTACCATAGAATGGTTTGGGCTGGGAGGGACCTTAAAGCCCATCCAGTGGCACCCCTGCCATGGGCAGGGACACCTTCCACTGTCCCAGGCTGCTCCAAGCCCCAATGGCCAACCTGGCCTTGGACACTGCCAGGGATCCAGGGGCAGCCACAGCTGAGTGAAAGCTTATAAATGTAAAACTATACTTAATCCAGTGGAAAATCATGCTAACATGGTCAAACTCTTAAGGAATTGTAGCTAAAAGGGAAAAAAACCTCTTGAATATGTGAACTAAATGACTTAAAGACACTCCAGAAATGAGGCATAATTGTGAAACAGGCTGAGTAGTAACCAGAAATATTTCTTTATATATTTTTAAATGTTTTCTAATACTTCCTAAGGATGAAAAACGGATGGTTAAAAAATATATTACCTTAGATAAATCATTAGGCTAGAAATTGTTTGTTGTACCATAGGAAGAAGGGACTGTTACAAGGAGCGCTGACAAATTGTGTCTGTTGGGAGTTCTGAGAGTGCACGTCCAGAGAGGAGCACAACAAGGGGTTACCGGGCTTGGAGGCGGCAGCAGAGCTTATTTTTGGGCAGGCTGTGACTGTGTGGAAGGCATTAGGAAATGTCAGGGCTTGGGTTCATTGATCAGGACTGTTACCCCCACTGGAATCAGGACTTTGAGAGGCATGGTGGCTGCACAGGTGTCAGGGGTTGTTTTTCCTTCACTGTACAGACAAGGTTTATGGTGCTTTTGCTATTTTTTTATAAATGGGAAAGCTAAGGGGAAAATAAAAATCCACTGCTGGGTGTTGGGTTTTCCATGAAATCCTCACATGCTTCCACAGGCACAGTTTTCATTCTGGTTGTTGAGTATATGTTGAAAGAAAGAAATACTATGTTTTTTTTTAGTGAATTAATGGACAGTTTAAGGACAGTCTCCAAGCAGCCTGAACCTTATGTGTCATACAGAAGAGTGCAGAGAGTATTTTTATTGTTTTCCTGAAGGGTAAAAATATTATTCTACTGAAGAGGCAAAAGTGGCTCTTTCCCTTAATTATAATTGGAAAGGAACTAGTGTAAGAAAGACTAATTCTGAAGCTAAAGCTGGAAGCATGGTCCCAATTCGGCCTTGAAAGGAGATACAGGAGACCTTTTAATTCCATTTGGCCGGGAGGGGAGAGCAGGGTGAGAATTTTGTATCATTCAAAATGTAGTGATAACTATTGGTATAATATGTTACTGACATGCCAATAGGTTTGGGCTCTTCAAAATCAAAAGGAACCTTGCTTTAAGAAGGGAGAGCATGTTTGGCCAATTTTCCAATGGCCAAAATATCCTGTTTTATACCTGGTCTACATCACAAATATAATTCACCCTCAAGAGCATTTTAAACATATAGAGTTAATAAATTTTGAATTCTCTCAGGGTCTATCTTTTTAAGAAAAGTACTGGGCTGTGAATACTGAACTGCATGAATGCATGAGGAAAAAAGAGAATAATTTGTAATATTTTCATTTGTATTGGGATGTTTGTGAATGACAATAAAAATAATAGACTAATGGATGCCATAGAGGCATGAAATAAGGACTTTTGCTTGCAGTCTCAGTTTATCTTCTATTTTTTTATATCTACCTATTCTGCTATTCTGTATTCTGTATAATCTCTGTGATCTATTTTTCTATGCTTACTTATTTAGGTAACAACGTAAAATACTTGTCTTATACCTTGCTGTTCACTGAAAATGCTATTCAGAGTTTTTAAAGTGTTTCTTAAATCATTAACTAAAGCACACTGAAAAAGTATTCAACCAGCGCAAACTGTTAGAGTGAGAATTATATGATTAAAAAGCTATTTGCTTCAATGATTTTAAGTCTAAATGTAGGATTTGAAATGGAAAAGAAAAAAAAAAGACTTCTTATTAAGTAAAAATGTGTAAAAAAAAAATTAGCACAACTACCTCCTGGCTCCAGTGTTCAAGGACATCAGAAATGCCTCACAGAAAAAGTTCTTCCAAGGGACTCTTGCTCTATTCTTCACGATGTCACGATTAATTAAGTTGACTGTACATGCAAAACACAACCTCCCCTATTCTTTGAGTAACCTCTCCCAGCATGCCCAGGCCAAGTCATCACTATGGCAACAAACCATTCCCAAATCCATCAGCACCACAGCGACGTGCACGATCCATCTTCTGCTGTTGTTTATAATTTATCCTGGCGGAAACCTCGGCTCTTGGTGTGGGGCACAGCAGTTGGGGAATGCAGGGGTAGGGGAAGCTCTGTGAGGGTGTACCTGGCATCTTTCCAGGGGATTATTTTGATGCCATGATGATTTTTTTGGCTTTTCTTTTATCCCCCTTTATACGTTTTTACAACTTCTGTATTCTTAGTGCTTTTTCCTACATTCTTGGACTTGTTTGTTAAGCTGGGAGACTGAACATTTTAGAGGTTTCGTAGTTCGGGATCAGAGTGCCCCAGAGCCCAAGGTCCTCTCCAGAACACATTTTGTAAACTGAGATAGAACCATCCAGGGGAAGGTTCCTTGGGGAGGGGGGCTCACTCGAGCCTCTCACTGGGGAATCTTTGATAGATGTGCTAATTAGTAACACCTGTAATGAGATACCAGATCTATCGTGGGTGTGCATTGCGGTGTGCATGGAGGTGCATTCCACCTGGACGTGGTGCACCTAAGGATCCTTAAAATAAATACCAAGGTAAATCTCTTTATCCCTTCTAACCCTGTTTGACTCTTGATTTTAAGACCAGGAAAAGGCATCAATTTCCTGTATATCCATTTTTGAAAAGCAGTAGCAAAGTTTGGGAGGGTAGCACTGGCACTGGAAATAAAGTGCATGGGCTGAGACACAGCAGGAATTAGGGGAAAACCAATGTAATATGGTCCTCACACCAACACATCCCTGGCTTCTCACCGGGCTGAAAACTTCTCACCAGCCCTCCTGTGCTTCTTATCCGCTAGGAACGATAAAGTACAGCCTTTTATCAAAGCACACAACCCCCTATGAGATTGACTTCTAATTATAGAAGCTGCAAGCTGCAAAAGCAGAAATGGCTGAAATGAGTTTCACATCACATCTTGCCTTAACCCTCCTGGAAAAAAAAGCAATTTTGATTACTCAAAATACCTGAGAATGTTTCACTTATGGCCTTTATTACTAAAAATCTAATAAACTCCTTCCGTTAAGGGGATTAGTAATACCTGCACTATCTTCCAATATTTTCCCTAATCAGCCAGCAGCAGCCTTTTTTTTTTTCTGTCTTGTGGAGCCAATATTGAGCTAGTTCCTCTTCCTTCAGGATTGCTGTAGTGTTCTCACACATCTTAAAAAAGCCCTGTGTAGTTTCACTTATCCCAGAAGGTAATAATCTGTTTAAAGGTGACTGAATGTGTTTCTACAGCAGGTACCTCCTGGACTGCAAGATAAATAAGGAGTTGCAGTGACTTTTCTGTGGTTCAACTTCTAAGTGTGCAAAAATTCTGGAAATGGAGGTGAGTGGAGGGATTTAATACAACTATCTACAGATATCTCCTTATATATCATAAAATCATAAAATGGTCTGGGTTGGAAGGACCTTAAAGCCCATCCAGTGGCACCCCTGCCATGGGCAGGGACACCTCCCACTGTCCCAGGCTGCTCCAAGCCCCAATGGCCAACCTGGCCTTGGACACTGCCAGGGATCCAGGGGCAGCCACAGCTGCTCTGGGCACCCTGTGCCAGGGCCTGCCCACCCTCCCAGGGAACAATTCCTGCCCAAGATCCCATCCAGCCCTGCCCTCTGGCACTGGGAAGCCATTCCCTGGGTCCTGGCCCTCCAGCCCTTGGCCATTGTCTCTCTCCAGCTTTCCTGCAGCTCCTTCAGGCCCTGCAAGGCCACACTGAGGTCCCCCCAAAGCTTCTCCTCTCCAGGCTGAACAATCCCAGCTCTGGCAGCCTTTCCTGCCAGCAGAGCTGCTCCATCCCTCTGATCATGCTGCTGCCTCCTCTGGGCTCTGTGCAGCAGCTCCAGCTCCTTCCTGTGCTGGCCCAGGGCTCTAATGTATCTGTGATGACCCTCTCCTGTGATGGTGTAAATTGTTTCATTTTGGTGTCTTTCTCTTGGGAATTTACAACACTCTTAAAGTTTGGAGGTTTTTTTTCTTTTGCTTTGCCTGTTTTTATCCTCACAGTATTTGCATGAGTGTGAATTATTTCTGGGAGGCTGCTGTGGTTGATCCATGTGTCAGAGAGGGGGCACGTGATCATTTCTGGAGCTCAAGCCTTCCTGGTATAAACACCTTACACTAAAAGATGATTATATCCGGTTTATGTAGTGAGCACCAATGCCACAGAAGAGACAGAACAAAAATAGCAAACAAGAAAAATTCGGTGTTGCTGCTGCACCAATGGGAGCCACCGTCTGAGGTAAAACATATGTTGGATATTCAGTAACACAATTTGGAGGAATAAGTGACATAAATGCACTTTGTTCAACAGAAAGTAGAGCAGCATTTTTTAAAATCCAGCTGACAAAGTAAGAAAATGGAGAAAAAAATGCGTAAGTCTGAATTTTCGACTGTAGACAGGTAATTCAATCCTCTGGATAAAGAGTATTCAACAGCTGGGAGCTTGTGTTTGATTCCTGTGAGCATCATGGATGTTGTGGATTGAGCAATGGTTGGTGAATGGGAATTCTGTACTCAAAAAACTCCTGCAAACCAGACAGAAATGGCTCTGTGCTTATCCTTAAAGGAGAAGGGATTGGAAATGCTCCTTTGAGCAAAGGCCAGTTTTTATTAATGTGAAGATTAGACATTGCAGGGGACAGAATAATGTGCTTCACTTCTGAACGCCGGGGCTCTGTAAGGGCAGGACAGATCTGTGGTGCATTTTAAGCCTTCAGCCAGTTCTGTTTTGGACATGGGTAGAGAACTCTGGATTGTGTCTGAGCTATCTTCTGGTTTATCCTGTGGAAATGGCAAACTCTACAGCAGGAATTCTTTAATGTGCACCTTGGGGAAGTGATTTTAATCCTTTTATAAGGGTTTTAATCCCTTTATAAGGGACTTCATGAACCTGTTTCATAGGTTATAATCTCAAATTGTACAAACGATGTTAATCTGACAGGACTCCGTGAGTTTGGCCAGTGACTTCCTCTGGGACAGTGTGGTGGTGGTTCAGACTGATCAATAATCAGGTTTTTCAGGAGAAATAAAAAAAGAAATCAATATTTACCTGTACACCCAGAAATACATAATGCAGGATCAGGAGGTGTAATGAAAAAGTTAATATTTGTATTTCCTGGTATGCCTGACAAAATGTAATATGAAAACCTATTATTAAAATGGGGAAAGCAAAGTGTTCACTGAGGAGTCTGTGGGGTTTTATTAATTTGTTTCTGCTGGCACCCTCACTCTGAGGAGCTCCTGAGACCCCATTCAAATTGTCTTCTTACCCTCTTTGAAATTTCATGTTCCCTTTTATCCTGGGCCCGTAGAGGGGAGGGTAAATCCATGTGTGTGAGAGCAGGGAGGCTTTCAGAGCTCTTTGGGTTCTTCAGGTGGCTTTGTCACTCCCAATCTCTTTTAATTGAACTCCTTACTGTAAAGCAAACCTGTATCAACCAGGTGACCTGCCGTGCGTGTGAAATTCATAAACAAAATATCCAGAGTCCCCTTTTTCCCTTACAAGATAAACCAGAGAGTGCAATCTAATAATTTCCTGGAATGTAATTAAGTGACAAGGTATTTGCTCCCATAAAAGCTTCCCCTCAGGAGCTGAGATAACATGCTTGCTAGAATTGCTTGAAAGGTGATGAATTTGAACGAAGCAGACAAAGCAGGAATAGAGAGCTAGGGAGAAGATTACATTAATTGTGCTTATAGAGGGCTTCAAAGGGTCAAAGGCATTGAATTCAGTTGCAGTAGGGGCAAATCCTACACATCTAACAGACAGATAGACATTATTCCATCCGTGAATTAAGAATTAATAAATGAACAAATATTTAATCACTGTTCAGAGTGAAAAGAACATGTTCTTTTGTACAGATGTGGTACTTACCAAAATGAAAAAAAGAAGAAATAGTTGGAGACTGTGTGTTTAGGCCAAAATTTGAATTCTGTAGTCAGCAGCTACCTGGATGTATAATGAGGCAATAATATAAATCCAATGCATAAATCACTGAGGCAGAAATGGGGTTGGGATCTGAGAACGGCTGGGTTTGGAACAGGATACAGGGAGAGATTTATATCGTAGTCCAGCAGAGTTGATAAAAATATTAACAAATTTATTAAAAAATATTTTTAAATGGCTTTTTCTACTCCCATGTATTTTTCTGCTTAATCTTTCTGTTTGCGGAGAACTTTACTCATGAAATCGTTATATCAGCTTTTCTAGCTGGCCAGCCATACACCTCGAGGATTCCTTTTAAACCAGAAACTTCCACAATTCCTTCAATATTTTCACTCAGACTTCCTATTTTTCTTTCGCTTTCCCAACCAGCATTTATTCTCTTTAGAAGCTTCTCTTTTCCTTCTGTCCTTCCATTTCTCTTTTTCCTGTGGCTGTTTACTCGTGGGCTCGCTGTGAGTCCCACCACAACTGTTCTGAGAGCTCAGCCTGAGTGGTTCTGACTTGACAACCGGGATCTAAGGCAACATTTCCAGCCCAGCACACTTTGGGGTTCAGCAAGAACCTCATCTGAGGTAAAACTCCTGCACATAAGCTCCAGGAAGGTGCAGTCTGTGAGTGCAGCCCGGTCCTGCTGGAGCTCATTGGTATGGCCAGATGCTGGCTTTGCTATTTAATTATTTCCTTGAGCTTTCTCAAGTTCCCTCCATTCCAGTCTGCTCTCACTTCTAATAAATGAAGGCCTTGCTGGGAAGCCAACTGATCAGATTAATGGTGACACAGGGTGTTTTTTAAACACGTGATATAAAATCAGATAGTTTACTTGTGGATTCTTAAGTGTTGTAAGTTTAAGTGGTTTTTAGAAGTTTTGTTAATGCTTAGTGTTCTCTTCCTTGTATTAGGGTTTCAGATTATTTTCCTTGCTTAGGATTTTAGTTTATTTGGAGTTAGTCTCATTTGGACTAATGAAAAGCAATAATGATTTTGTTTCAATTTGGATAGCCCAATGTTTTCGGCAAAATCAAATATTTCCCTGTTGAGGTACTTTTAAAGTAATACACTAACAAATATTTGTATCTTATAGAGCAAACAATTGCATTTGCTCTGTGTTAATGCATTTGTTGAGTTCCATGGGTTTCAGGCATCTGCCACAGGACAATCCAGTTCAGGCCATAGACAATGTAAGGACAGTGAAGGATGAGAAAATGATCATTTTCTAAAGTTTACTTAGATAAAATCAGTATTATCCACTGACAATAACATCCAGTTCCATGTGTTTTAATACAAGGGGGGTTTGAGTCATGTCCTGTGTGGCACTTGGGGCTGATATCAGTGTCAATGACACCAAACTGGGGGGAACAGAGTGACCCTTCAGTGGACCTTAGAAGGGCTGGAGGGATGGTCTGGGTGGTCTCCTGCTGCCCCTTCAACCTGAATTGTTTTATGGCCCTGTAGTCCTGTGTCCTGTAACACTCCTTTGTACAAGCTCTGGGTCAGACAGGATTTTCAGAACACCTGAGATGAGCTGACACCATCTCCCCTCATTAGGAGAAGGATGGAGTCAGCTGGTCCATTTTGGAAGTCTAAGCTGAAATTCCAGCCATTTAGCCCATATATTTGTTCATTTTTTTTCAATGACTTCCACTGTCTTTGGATGCAGCTGTGAGGCCTCTAGTTTGGCGTGTAGGCTGTGAGGACAGCTAGGAATCTTCTGGAAAAGCCATTGGAAGGACTTCCGTGGCACAGGCAACAGAGTCAGATGTTTTAACATAGACTGTAAACCAGCCTTCCTGATTCCTGAAACTTCTGCCTCATTCATTATTCATTTTGCACCCCCTACAACAAGTGGAGCAAGAAGTCCTATGAACATCATCCTTCAGTGCACTTTAATCGAGCAAGTCAACAAAACATGTCCTGGGGGGAGTAGTGGGACAAGCATGCAGGGTGCCACAATCCCCAATGGGATCATTCCCAGCCACTGGATGCACAGAGTTTAATGATGGCGTTTCTTATGCATCACAAAAGTACTGGGATACGGATTTTCAGCATTTGTGTTCTCAGATTTAAGGAAAATGAGCTGGATTGTGAGCAAACATGGATTCCCAGGGCTATTATCAGTGAGATAATGTGTTTAGTGCCCTAGGGCCTTGCTGGCCACGGAGGAAGCAGCAGATCCTGAGCAACCAGCACAATAAAGTGTCATCCACAGAGAGACAATGAGTTTCACACACAACAAAGTGGAAGTAATTCATGGATTGTTTTCCTGGCTCTGGTATGGGAATTTTTTATTAACAAATTAAGGTGGGGGTGTTGTTGTTGTTTTAACTTCCTATCTTATGTTTCATTTCCTCCAACCTGCTACTATCGTATTTTCTCTGCCCTCACTTCTCTCTCCCTTCTGATAATCTTACAGAGACTGCCTAATTCTCTTTACACTTGTATACTGTACTTAGAGACTTTCCCTGCTCCAAGTTGCTTTTCCATTTCCACCTTGCTTTTGATCTGCTCTGTTTCTCCACCGTAGTCCTTTTCTTCAACTTACAGGATTTATTTCCTAATTATTGCTTCCAATTCCCATTATTTTACATTGTTACTTTTTGATGTGCACCTCTCTGCTTTTTAATTCATCAGCCCTAATCTTCTGTACAGATCTCCTTGCAGAAATATTCCAGTCTTCCTTTGTTTTTATTCCAAGTCCTTGCCTCTCTCCAACAATTTGTGCCAATTTTACTGTTCCATACCTGGCATCCTTGGCTCCATACCTTTGATACTTATGAGAATTTGATATTAACCCCTCCATATTTCATTTGTTTCTTGCCGGGAGAAGTTTAAAAGCATGTTGCTTCTCCTTCAATAAAATAGCCCACTTGACCTTCAGTAATCCAGAGTCATAACCTTTGAATTCTTAAAGAAATTTAGGTTTGAGGAACCAGCAATTATCTGTTGGGCATAGGCAAGATGCAATTTTCAAAGGCTAGAACTGTCAAACTTGGGTGGCTTTCAAGAGGATGGCAAAAAGTGCACCCTTGACATGCACAGCAACCTCTGAGAAATCTCAGAATTATAAATGACACAAAGGATGGAAGATAAGGTCACTATGGATGCTGAAAAAGCTTCAGCAGAGAATTTCTTCAGCTCTCTGCAGCATTTTGTGAGAGCTCTGTCTTTCCCATGCAAGTAACTCAAACAATGTTACAGTTTTGTAAACTTCTTGCAGCTGCAGGTTGTTTTGCAGAGTTGTTATGGTTCTAACTAGAAAAACATTCAGAGATGGGTGTCCTAGAACTTGACCAATCCCCTTAAGGGGTGGATGGCCAAAGGACCGATTACCTTATCCCATTTAACACACTTTTGTGAACTAACATGTAAAAGCCTTCTGAGAGATCATTAAATTGCTTCCATTTATCCCTGAGCCTGGATTTTGTGTCGTTTCTCTACCCGTCCTCGGTGCAGACAGCGACAGGTCACCGTCAGTTTTATAACAAGGGGAAAAGTTATTTTCCTGACTCTTTATTTTCAGAAACTGATGAACTAATTCTGATAGACATTTTTCAAAGAAAATGGGATATTTCAGCCCAGACTGAGTACAACTCCAACCAACACAAACTGATAGTAGGAATGTTGGGCAATTTACCCATACTGTGGATAAAACCCTCACTCCTTCCTTAAGCAAACATCCACTGGAGTCAGCAATTATCCCTGTAGGATTAAAGGATTATGGATATGAACAATAACATCTCTTTAGGAAAACATTCAATTTTTTTCTCTATTTCACTTTACATTTGATCCGGATGAAATTATGCTGTAGTGTTACACTTTTAAACTATTTGTTTTAACCAACTGATTCAGTAAAAAAAAAAAAAAATTGTCTGCCTCAAACCCACTCTTTTAAAATATATCAGTCTACAAAATGAAGTAACTGCTAAAGAAATAACTTTGAATTTAATCCAACATTATATACCAAGTGTATCACTTTCATCCTGTCATAACATTAATGAAATAGGTGTTCAAAGAATTCTGCTGAGGAAAACCCATCATAAATGTGAATTTAACTATTCTTCTGTTTAAGAATCACAAAGTAATTGGTAATTTAAAGAGCTTTATAAACTCAAGAAAAGTTTAGGAAGCAGGAATCCTAACCCAAAAATCCTGTGCTATTTCTGTAATTCAGGTTATGTGTTCCAAAAGGGGAATTTTTCCAGCACAAACAAGGAAGGGAAATGTCTTTTATCTCAGGACAAGATAGGTCTCTTTGATTTAATAAATAATGGCTAAAGAAAATCACATTTTTCTTGTGTTTCTCCAGGTGAAAAAATAACTGGGCAGATTAATTTTCAGTTGGCAAGTGGCACTGAGGAGAAGTAACCCAGCCTTTGATGTTGATTAGCACAACAAAGGGAAAATACAGATGATTCTTCAGATTTCTTTTGTAGCCAAATTAGCGTGTCAGGTTTGGGATGATAATCAGGAGTGATTAATAGGATTACTGTTATTTTGGAACACAGTTTGAGGTAGATGGGATCGAGAATACGATGGCAGTGTCAGAATTTTTCCCTGTGGAACTCCAGGATGATGCTGTTGTTCTCCAATTTTCCTCTGCTGTGTTGACTTCTAAGCAAAAGCCTTTTCCCCATGTGAGCAGGGAGAGCTTCAAAATCTCTGTTAATGGGTGGCTGTGGAAAATAGAGCTTTTAAGCCATGAATCCAACCTTCCATCAAATATGTATTTAAAGGGGTTTGTTTTCATTTGACGGTGTATCTTTTCAGTCTCTTTCCCTTGGCTCAGTAGTTTTACAATAAGGTCAAAGGTATGCAAAATCATCAGAGAAAAAGAAACAAATCTGTTTGGAGCCTGTAAGCTTTTAAAGTTTTGTGTCTTCACTTCATGACTGTTACTAAATCATTTTGGATTATCACCCTATTTTACATAGGCAGCCAGGGAGATTTTGTCCCAAGTCTAAATTAATATAAGGTTTTCAATCATTCAAACTGATTCATATGGGTCATTTTGTATAGATTACAAAAGCACAAAATTATATCCATGCTTATTATAGTGCTACCTGTTGAATTGAAAGGTATTTTAGAAAATGGTGTTCAAAAGAAAGATGAAATTATGTTTAAAAAGGAAAACATTAAAATCTACCATAGGAAGGTTAGGACCTGATAAGAACAGGTCCTTAAGTAATTTTCTTCTTTGTTTAATTCAAAATCAAAGTGTTCTATATAACATTACACTAAGTAAATGTGATTGGATAATTAAAACAATTTTACAGTTCTTCTCTTTTATTTAAAGGATGGTTATCTCTTCAGAGTAATCTGTCTGAGTGACTGTGTGCATTTTACAGCTGACATTTTCCCCTATTTTTACATCTTTCACATAACAAGATTAATTTATCTTTAATGATTCCCTGCGTCATCCCTCAGCCAAGGAGAGCAGGACTGGCCCGGCGTTGTCACCTCTTCCAGCACAGCCAATTTAATGGTAATGAGAGTTGCTGCTGCAGGAGGCAAGAGGTGACACAGTAACTCCTGTACCACAGCTGGGGAGTGGGAACAGCAACACCCAGCTCTGCTTCTGAGAGAGAACAAGCAAAAAACCCCAAAATCTCCAGGGCAGCCTCTTCTGTCCTTCCAGCCGTTTCCCCAGCCCCTGAGGGCTGCAGGAGGGTGAGGGGTAAAGAATGGCGCTTCTTTCAGCATCCTGCAGGGATGCTTGTGAGAGGGTGGGCTGGGCTGTGAGGGGGGATGAGAGGGGTTCAGGGATAGAAGATGGAGTGGAAAACTGGGAGAGAAATCCCCAATGCTGTCCATAGGTCTGCTGTGATTTATGGCCTCTCACGGCCCCTCCCAGTTGCTCTTACTGACCTGGGACCCAACAACATTGTACAATCCTTCCCTCTCTTTGTCCCCCGCCAGATCCTGGAGAGACTTCTCTGCTTCTCTACTCAATGCCACAAATTGAAAGTGATTTAAAGGACTGAGAAGTGCTGGATGTGCTCTAGCACATCTGTTGGCCATTGTTATCTGGCCCTGATTCATATCACACAGGAACTTGAAGTTCTGCTGGAGCTGCAGTGACAGCCACGGATGCAGAGGCAGAGGACAGTGTGTGTGTGTGCACACAAACCCCAGCTCTCTAGTAATGCGTCTGTAGGAACAGTTTGATAAATGCTGCCAGATCTTCAAGAGATCAGGAAAATATTTTTGCAAGAGTGCACTCGGAATTCAGTAATGTTACTATCCTGAAAGTTGCCGTTGCCAGGCAAAGCTCATTTGTCTTAAAAGAAACAGAGTTGGTTTGGATCTAAGATTATCTTTATGTGAAAACACACAGGCTGTGGTAAGAAGAAATCTTTCGCTGAGCAATACCAGCTGAACAATGTACAGTGCTTGTGGAAAACAAGTACCAAAGCAGGTAAATAGTAGGAAAATCTGTAAGAAATTGTGTGGGATGGGAAGTTATCTTTGCCTTCAAAATTAATTTTGCACTCTCCACCATGTATCTATTTTATCTATATTAGCGCACTGGCAAAATTGTTGATGGCAAACTTCTCCACTTAAATTCTGTGGAAAAGACTAGTTTTGATAAAGACAGACTTTTGAGAAGCTGAATGCATAGGAGGGAAATTTAAATATCTCAATAACAGCCTTATTACATTCAGGAGTATTGAATCACTGTGGCCATTTCTTTCGGTTATCCATCTCTTACAAACCAATACTTGCTGACTTTCAAGGGCTTTATGGGCAATCTGATTAAAAGTTTGTTAATTAAAACTTTATCTGAGTAATGTAGGGGATATTAAGTCCTACCCTTCCCTGCGTGCTCTGAACCAGTCTCTGATTTTTACGCAAAAGCTTGATCTGAAGCTGATCAAAATAAAATTGATAGCAAAATGTGTTCTCAGCGTTTAACGTGACATCATATGGTTAAAAAAACCCTTGGAACAATTGCATATTGTGGCTTTCAGGGAACAAGAACTTGAGAGGAACAAATAAAGGAGTGAAACTGAGGTGACCAGCAGAAGGGATGGCTCTGTCAAAGCTCACTGTATGTTACACAAGACAGCAGAAGACAAAAGAAAATAGTAACTCTTCAATTATTGTAGTTAAATTGCTTTGTTGCCCAACGGACATTTGTTTTGTGTGGTATCGAATAATGTTTTAACAGTTCAGATTCCAATTTCCTGGTGAGAACTCCCCAAATAAGGTATCACACTGTCTCCAGGGCATTAGTCATTCGAAATTACTGATCCTGTTAAATAAAAATTAGAAAAATGATTCCTCTTTTCATGTTAAAAATACATTTTTAATTAGCAATGAAAGAAAGAGACATAAGAATTTATTTTCCTTTGGATTACACTCTATTTTCTTCAAGATTATTTGTAATAAAGAATTGTAGTTCTTGATAGATAATGGCTTTACGATGTGGCTGGGGACACTGAACGTTGAATTCAGAGAGTGGTTGAGATTATAATCTCAAACCAGAAATGCAATTCTTCTTTCTTATAGTACAGTAGTTTTCTTTCTGCTACAGATATCCTGCTTTTGCATGCAAAGTTATAAAAAACAGGTGTCAGATCTTAAACTCTTCCTATTTTAGGTGAGATTTAGAAGTAGGTTTTGGGGGATATTGGACACCCTCATTTTCAGACACAAACTAGTGCAAATTTGTGGAACACCACACTTGACTGGGGCATGTTTTTATTATTCTGCTTGTAGAATACTTCATGTTTTAAATACATTCTATAAATCAAGCTGAAGTGATTGGTAAACTAACTGAAAAACAGTCTCTGCATTATTATTGACTAGAACCACTGATTACTGAGGTGATTGATCCATCCTGAAAGCTGAAATGATCACAGAATTTGTTGCTCAAATCATATGTAGATTTTGCTCTTGTTATAAGTTTTGTGTGACAAGACTGAGTGATGGAGTTAGAAAATAAAAATTCATTGTCAGGCCAAAGAAAGCTTGCCAAATAAAACACGCTGTAACTGGGAAAAGTAAAGCCTTATAAAATATTTTCTGTCATCTTGACACATTTCTTAAAACTACTTACACATCTTTGACAATCCAAACAGCAGGCTGTAATACCAGAAAAAAAAAAGAACAATAAAAAAAAGCCTGAGGAGTACATGTTTTTGCTAAACTCTGAATTTTAATCTTGAAAGCAGTGGGATTAAAATGTCCCCATCCTAAATTTCCCTTTAAAATTCTTTAAATTATATAAATACACTTACAAATTTTGTTGTCACAAAATAACTTAGTATTTCTTGCTCCATATTGTAAATCTTTTTTGCCATCCAAAAATGTGTCAAAGTATTACAAAGCCATCATTCAAGTCAATTAATACCCTCATGTCACAGCCTCAGAGGGATTGTTCTTTATGTAACACGACTTTAAGCATCCATTTCCCTTCCTAGACAGAACTTTCTGATGGATTTTGAAAAAATCCCCTGTGAAAGTGATGAAGTTGAAATACCATTCAAACAGAAATATGGGAAATGATCCAGCACTGAGATGATGTCAGAAGAGAGGAGAGGGACAATTCATCAGAAACTGCAGTGACAGGACAAGGGGGAATGGATTCACATCGAAAGAAGGGAAATTTAGATTGGAGATAGGGAAGGAATTGCTGGTGGTGTGTGCTGAGGGGCTGGGATGGAATTCCCACAGAAGCTGTGGCTGCCCCTGGATCCCTGGCAGTGCCCAAGGCCAGGTTGGCCATTGGGGCTTGGAGCAGCCTGGGACAGTGGAAGGTGTCCCTGCCCACAGTAGGGACTGGATGGGCTTTAAGGTCCCACCCAACCCAAACCATTCCGTGGTTCTGTGATTTTATGAGACACATTTTTCTGCCATTGCTGCAGCTGAGTCTCCTGTCAGAGTTTTCAGCAATGACTGACACCATGTCCAGCACAGGCAGAAGCCACTTCTAGCCAATATGAACAATATCTTAACATATATTTGAATTTAGGTTCATACGGAAAGCTTTAATTGCCCAGTGTAAAATTCCTGCACAACCAAGTGATTTATTACTGCCTCCAGTGGATATTTTGTCACCTTTACACAAAGTCTACGCATATCCAAAAGTTCTAAAAAATTACAGTCTCTCTCCCTGTCATATTCATAGCTGAGATAAATATACTTCCAGTAGGGAACTCTTTCCCAGTGAAGATCATGTAATGGTCAGAATGGTGTTAGGCAGTGGAGCCTGTGAGTGGCTCTGGTGATTACTGTGGACATGGCTGGAACCTTCTTTTTAAAGGAAATACTCATTGGAACAAACACCTTAACAACATCTGGTGGCTCTTAGATTAAGTTAAGAAAGTAAAACTGAGGACCCACTGATCCAAGAAAAACAACAAAACAACCCTCACCTATTTTTTTTTTTTTTAATAATAAAAACACAGGAGTTTTTCTGTCATGGCAGATGCTTTACAGATGGACAAAGCTTTTATTTTTCTGCTCATCTAACCAAATGCCACCGATGTGTTTGTTAAGATATGAATAATTATGCTAATGTAAAGAGTAGGCAGGTGCAGGAGCAAAATATTTTAATACCATTTATGCAGAAAACTATATAAAACTTCCAAATCATTACTTTTATAGCATTTCAAACACTTGTTGTTTGAGATTTCTGAGTAACACCTGCTACAGGCAAAAATAAATTTGTTCTTGATACACTGAGAGGAACATTTTCAGTGGGAACAGGGGTGCAAGTCCCTTCTCTAGCACTAATAAACCAATAACGGGAAAAGTGTGGAAAATTTCCTTTTTTCTGAGGGTAGGGATTGGGAGCTGAAGTTAATTTGCATGGAAAGGGCAGTTCCAGCCAAACAGGAGGCACTTTGGCTGGAAGGATGGCATCAGTTGGCTACCAGGAATCTCTTCCTTGGCACAAGAGGCAGTTGACTTACACCCTCAAGAGAGAGGAGACAGCCCAAATCGGGTTTTTTTCCGTCTTCTGGCCTTGGAATCTGAGTTGGCATATCTTTCCTCAGTCAGTAAATCACATTGCATGGATTGAGTGGATTTATTTTCTAATTTTCCTATCATTCAACATCCACATAACATGTTATATGCGATGATTACCAAACTTTCCTTCCCAGTTAATTGTTGCTCCCAGCAACATTCATCGAAGCCAGAGGTTCTATAAATTCAGGAACATTTTGCCATTAGCATTTGGGGAAATTTGGCTGATAATTTTTCAAGATTACTTTATCAGTGCCAAGAGCTATACAAGGGAAAAAAAATCTAGCTGTGATTTACAATATGTTATAAAATGTTCCCTAACAACCGAAATGAAAGAACACTTCTTATTGTAGCACAGTACAGGAATGTAATTTACAGGAGCCAATGATCAGGGCCATTTAGTCACTTGTGTTAATTAGCTCAGACCAAATTTTGATTTTAAGTGTAGCCTGCAGCAGCAGTAAGGGAATAATCTTTAGGTCACTTTTGAGTTTTTCCCAACAAACAATAATGTTATGTTGGTAGCACTTCCCTTTTCTTATTGACTGCAGTGCTCCCCATCCCTGTTTATCAGTAGTAAATGCAGGAGAAATTTTAAATTTAGAATGCAATACATAAATAAATAAATAAATAAATAGCAAGTGTAATAAGGAAGAAAGTCTCTTTTCTTTGGCAGTTAAAGAAATCTGGGAACCTGAGGAGCCTGATGCCTGGGGAGAGGCTCAGCACAATATAAAACTGAGCTACTTTGAGGCAGCAGAAGGTAAAACTCATTGATCAGTTCAGTCTGGCATTATTGGCCATGCCCTGGTTTGTGTTCTATTGATCAATTCTATTTGGCATTATTGGCCATGCCCTGGTTTGTGTTCTATTGATCAATTCAGTTTGGCATTATTGGCCATGCCCTGGTTTGTGTTCTATTGATCAATTCTGTTTGGCATTATTGGCCACACCCTGGTTTGTGTTCTATTGATCAATTCTATTTGGCATTATTGGCCACGCCCTGGTTTGTGTTCTATTGATCAATTCTATTTGGCATTATTGGCTATGCCCTGGTTTTTGTTCTGACCTGAGTGGTGACAGAAGCCCAAGGAGCTGATTTTATCCTGCTCTGATATCAGTGTGATTTCATGCTGAGTTTTAGAGTATTTCTGCTGTAGTTTCTTGTAGCCTTGAGCTTTGTGAAGCTGGCAGGAGAAACTTGAAGCAAAATTCTGGGACGGAATTGGTGTTTCTGTTTTGGTCACAAGCACCACTCACTGAAGGTCTGGGGGGAGGATATTCCTGGAAAACAGCTCATCCCTTTCCTTGCTATCACAAATTCTCTGGAGAAAACACTGAGTGCTGGGCTTCAGTCTACAGGGGGAACAGTGGGATTGATCCCTGACTTTCATTCCAAGGTGGTGAAAAAGGAAACAAATCACAATTAATTCAGTCTATCTAGGACCTTATTCCTTCACTAAAAGCAGATTGCTGATTTCAGCACAGAATTACCAGACAGTTTTTTGGCACTTGACTTGTTGTTGGTCAGGATGATGTGTGTTATATTTACATGATGTATTTTTTATATTCTGAAATTATTTGTCTGTTTTACAATATACAGCCTGATAATGTGTTCTGCCAGTCCCTAGGAAATGAATAGCCAGGGGTTTCATATTTTAACAAACACATTATCTATATTGGCTGCTGAATTATATGAACTTTTTGCAAATCTTGGTAATACAAAACAAATAAAAGATGCATAAAATTAGCTTATAATAATTCATTCATAGCTTTGTGAATAACATTACTTGAGATTTGGGATTATTTTGTTTTCCTTTCATTTACATACTGATAAACTTTTTAACAGCATTAGTTAACTTCCATCCTTCAGTTTTAATACTTTTTTGTTTCTCCTTTCAAATAATTTTCTTAGTGTTTATCATTTTATTCACATCAGCTCTGCAATATTAAAATTGATATCTGAGAACAACAATACCATGGTCTTCTGTAGCCTCTTATGAATTTAAACTGTGTTTTGAACTAAGACACCATTGCAGCTGCAGCCTGTGATATAAGTAAGGAGAACATACTGGAATGTGCTTGTAAGGAAGCAGAGGGAATGAGGGAACTCTGAAAGTCTTAAAATTTCAATGGAAACTGGGCCATGCATTATTAACAAGAGCTGGAGGGCCAGGACACAGGGAATGGCTTCCCAGTGCCAGAGGGCAGGGCTGGATGGGATCTTGGGCAGGAATTGTTCCCTGGGAGGGTGGGCAGGCCCTGGCACAGGGTGCCCAGAGCAGCTGTGGCTGCCCCTGGATCCCTGGCAGTGCCCAAGGCCAGGCTGGCCATTGGGGCTTGGAGCAGCCTGGGACAGTGGGAGGTGTCCCTGCCATGGCAGGGGTGGCACTGGGTGGGCTTTAAGGTCCCTCCAACCCAAACCATTGTGGGATTCTTTGATTAAGTGTCAATAAACATGATCAGCTGCTTTAGTCCCACCCATCCATCACACATCTCTAACACCTGTCAGTGTTTCAGCTCCATGAAAATGTGGGTTGTTTGTTGGTTTTGCTCTCATTCCAGCTTAGCCTGTGAACCCCAAGGAGGAATTGGTGCTGCATTTCTTTGGTCGTGGTTGATCAAGTGGTGTGAAGAGAAATTTTTCAGAGAATGCAGTCACTGAAATGTTCTTTTGCAACACTGTGGGCTAAAGCTCTCCCATTTCCCTGTGCCAGTTGGGTTGTAAATAACTTTCCCAGGGAGACAGATGTGAAGCCAACATTGCCCTGCTTCCAGCAGTGGTGAGCTCTGTGATCACCAGTCACATCACCCCGCTGCTCATCCATTGCCGTTCAAACAGCACAGAACACAACAGGGAGCAAGCTGAAGAGGTTCTGCAGCAGTTCAGCAATTTGGCTGATTTATTCCCCAGTGTTCTGTGATATATTTGTCCTGTATTTTCATAAGGTCTGCATGTTTTATGTAGTATTTGTTCTTCCATTCTGATTATGTGGCAAGTTGATTCACTCATTTCATCTTCCTCACTGTATGCATCTTGTACAGATTTGGTTTGCTTTTCTTTTCCTTGAGATTTGAAAAAGCAGAGTTGATCATGGGTTCACTCCAGAAAATCAGTTTAATTACTTTCTAAATTTCCCACATGAATTTCTGTATGGATCTTATTTCCAGGTAATGTCACCTCCAAAATATTTTTTCCTCCTAATTCATTTAGGGTCATATGTTGGTAGGGAACAAATTTTCCTTTGGTAAAGCTCTCCAAATCTATGACAGAATGATGGTTTTTTTATTTTTTTTTTCTGGTTATGGTGATATTTTTTAATGTGTGTGAGTATTTTTAATAAAGGTTGTGCAGAAACTAAAGGGAGACTGAGACATTTTCTCTCAGCCAGACCTAGGAAGGAAGAGGGAGAAATCTAAGCCATTTTTAATGTTCATGATACTTTTGCCTCAGATTCTTTAAGGAGGGGAAGGAAGAAATCTGTGTATGACTGGCTGTGCTACTGTGTAATTCTCAAACATGACTTACACATATCAAACTACAGAATATGCCAGGTTAATCAAAGTTATTAGAGAACACAGAAGGCTTCACTTAGCTTTGCTCTACATAGGAATGTAGGAGACATATTCAAGGCAAAACCCGAGTTACATCCATTATGAACAGATTTTGTGTGATTGGAACTTGCTGAAGTAACCCTGAGCAGTATGGACTATTCTGTGCCATGTGTGGTCTCAGTGCTGTAATACTAAAACACTCCATAACAAGAAAAAAACCCTCAAACAAACAACAAAATCATAATTCCTGCCATCTCACATTTCCTTTATTTCGTTGGCACTTGCTCTTTTAGTGCCCTCCTGCCTCCAGTTCGTAACATTTCTCTTTAATGATCTTATTTATAGAATATCCCCGCTGGCAATTTAAAAACAGGTTTTAGTGATAAATTCTTTTTAAAGAGTAAGTGTTCAATTAAATATGTAACCAGATGTTAGTTCTATGTCTCCTTAGGCAGCAGCTTTTGTTTTACTTCAGCCACTGGGGATACCATATTTCCCATCTCACTTTTACTCAATTCTATCAACTATTCAGATTTTATAGCCATTACTTTGACTTCTTACTGGGCTAAGTTTCTTACATACTTATGCATTCAAAAATTCCTGATAAGGCCTTGCTGCAATTAGAATAAAAATTAGCATTAATGTCACAGAACCCCAGGACGGGTGAGGCTGGAGGGGCCCCCAGGGGCTCCTCTGGTGCCACCTCCCTGCTCCAGCAGGGCCATCCCAGAGCACAGGGCACAGCAGTGTGTCCATGGGGCTCTGCAATATCCCCAGGGAGGAGCCTGCACAGCCTCTCTGCACAATCTGCTCAGGGCTGGGCACTGCCCAGGGCAGAAGTTCTGCCTCCTGTGCAGGGGCAGCTCCCTGGGCTCAGGCCCTGCCCGTGGCTCTGGTGCCATTGCTGGGCCCCGGAGCAGAGCCTGGGCCCTGCCCTGAGCCCTCCCTGCACACAGGGACACCCAGGGCTCAGGGCCCCTCTCAGCTGGGGCTCCTCTCGAGGCTGAGCAGCCCCGGCTCCCTCAGCCTTTCCTGGGCACCGAGATGCTCCAGGCCCTTCCTCAGCTGCGCAGCCTCCGCCGGCCCCGCTCCGGGAGCTCCCTGGCCCTGCTGTGCTGTAAAAATTCTACTGATGTAACAATTGCCATAGTTGTTAATATATTTTTTACTTTCTGCTCAGCACATAAACTGAAATAGTTGTGGGAAATAAGCCCAGCTACAAGTGTCTCATCTGTACCAGCGCTCAGAACTTTCTTCCGTTCTGATCTGCAGCTGCAGGGAAGGGGTGAACTGAGGGCCTTTTCTACACAGATATAGCAAGGAACAAGGAGATGTGTCTCCATGAACAGATGTTCTTGCTAATCTTTCCTGTGGTCCTTACAGTGGAAAAGTCAAGTTTGTGAATATTGACATCACTTAAATATTAGTTTTAAGAAAAGGAAAAAGAAAACAAAACAAAAAAGCCACAAACCAACAGGGGCACGTTTGAACCTCTGGGTGATCCACCTTTGCCTTGGATCCTCTCCTTGCTGGCCCCAGCTCTGTTTCAAAACAAATGCGTCTGCTTGCAGGCATCTGGTAACCATTCCAGTGCCTGTCTCAGAGGACAACACTGGTGGGAAGGAAAGTGCACCTGTGCACATCATGGACACATTGGAATCTGGGAAGATTTTTCCCTCTGGGTGAGGGGAGAACAGCTCATCCTTCCCCAAAACATTTAAATGAGCATGGAAGAAGTGCAAACTTTCTTCAAGCTGGGTAAAGGAAATGCAATCTGCAGCATTTAGCAGAAATGTCATTAAAGAGAATTCAATAAAAGATTAACTTCTAAACTCATTTCAGCTCAAGAATGACAGTGAAGAGCCTTTTGTGGTAATCCCCTTACTGCAGCATAGGTGCTTGCTGATAAGTGGAGGAATTTTTGTCCAGATGTTGCACAATATCCTGAAGTAAAGCGAGCTTTGGAACATCTTCTCTTCCCAGGTTTGTTTTAGGAACAGCTCAAATATGTTTTATAAAAGTGCAACAGCACCTGAAAATTTGTAGCATCATGCTTTAGAGGTTTTAAAAATATCCCTGATATTTTATTATGGAATTAAAATACAAAGACCTATTAAAAATGAAAAGCTGTTTGAATGTCACTTGGGACATATCTTCTGGTAGAGCAAATTTTGCCTTACTGAAGCTGAAAGCCCAAAAAAATCATATGCTGAGACTTTCAGATAAAACATTCTCTGCTTAGAGGCTTCATTCTTGGTGATGCTGAGCACATTTTAGAGGTGCTGAACTTCAGTCAGGAAAGTCCAAGTCTGCCAGAGCTCCAGGAGCATTTGGACACCGCTCCCAGGGATTGTTGGGATGTCTGGGCAGGGCCAGGATCTGGGCTGGATGATCCTGGTGGATCCCTTCTATGGTTCCATGATTCTATGACTATTTTGTTTGTTTGCTTGTTCTCGTGGCTGCCAGATCGAGCATTTGGATATCCTTATCCTTCTCCTAAAGAAGCCGAGGAGAAGCTGTAGGAACAGTCCAGAAGGGCTTATTGAAATCTGACTTTTAACTATTATTTTTGTTGTGGTAGCACTCAAAAGCTCGTTTCAACATCCCATCTCCCACTACAATAAGAGGTACATCTCTCATACAACAAGAAAAGATCATAAACAGCCTCACCTCCTTCCCTTTAGCACACTCTGTGCTCCTGCAAGGTTCTTGTCTTCCCTTGAGAAACACACAGCAAGAAGCACAGACATTGTGCAAAAAATGGTCAGTAAGAAATGATTCTGCTTAGGTCTATTCCCACTCTCCAAGAAATGCCAAAGTGCTCTGTTTACAGAGTTTCTCATTTCATAGCCCTTGCACATCACAGACATGTTGATATTTGTTGCCTTGTACACCAGTGTAAATGAAGAATCCTGGTTCTATAATTGCAGCTTTGATTTTCCTGTTCTGTGAAAGCGCCACTGGCAGAGCAGCATTCTGTAGTTGTTTCCTGAAGTTAAACAAAGAGCAATTCATGGTGCCTGGAAATCTAGAATTTTCTTCTGCTCTTGCTTTCTAAGTTAACTTTAGCTGCTCTTCACTGAAAATGGAAATAATTGTGCTAGAATTGTAGTTAATTAGTTGCAAAAGTTATGAAATTTTGGGTTAACTTTATATTTCTTGACCTAAAGGAAAGAGAAAGGACCATTTTGCTTAGAGTGATCAACCATGCATGACTTCATCAGATTTTGGAAACTTCCAGAATGGAGGAAGTTCAAATTTTTTAAAGGGCTTGTATTTCAATCTTTAAGATAATACATTCCCATAAGGGAGGCATCTGCTCAACCGCATCATTTCCAGAATGCAGAATGCTCAGAGTTCTTAAGTTGATAATATGTGGTAAATGCCTCCATGTATAATATATGAATCAGGATATGATCCTGAATTTTGTGGGAGGCTTCCTAAAGTTGAAGGTTAATGCAAAGCGGGAACAAGCAGCTAATTATGTTTCTGAGCTTTTTTATTGTTAAAGCTTTGAATAAAACATAACGCAGAGACCCAAACCACGCAGCTGAGTAATCCTTTCAGTTCTGTTGGGGCAAAGAGATGGTATCACTAAAAATTAAATATGAATAAATACAGCATATCAGAAATTGTTATATTTGAATATCCCGTGTAAGAGCTTTACAATTCAGAGAAAAATTAACTGGGAACTTCCTTTTTAAAAGCTGAAAATATCAACCCCAAATCCTGCAGCATTAGGGGAAATGTTGGGACAAATCTGTGAATACAGAGTTCAGATCACAGCAGGGCCTGTCACTGATGCTGGTTCAGGGGCTTGGCTGGATGCTGGGAATGCAACATCCTTGGGGTACTGATCGAATCCCAGCATGATCTGGTTTGGGAGGGACCTTAAAGCCCATCCAGTGCCACCCCTGCCATGGGCAGGGACACCTTCCACTGTCCCAGGCTGCTCCAAGCCCCAATGTCCAACCTGGCCTTGGGCACTGCCAGGGATCCAGGGGCAGCCACAGCTGCTCTGGGCACCCTGTGCCAGGGCCTGCCCACCCTCCCAGGGAACAATTCCTGCCCAATATCCCATCCAGCCCTGCCCTCTGGCACTGGGAAGCCATTCCCTGTGTCCTGGCCCTCCAGCCCTTGGCCATTGTCCCTCTCCAGCTCTCTCGGACCCCCTTTAGGCACTGGAAGATGCTCTGAGGTAAAGGCAGGGTAGATTCCAACACTGGGAGGTGGCCGTTTTATTATTTTTTGGAGGTAGCAGGAAGCTCTTTGTTGTAGCAATAAACCTTTCTCCACCAGCAGGAATGGCACCATTCAAATGATGTTTTCATGAGGGTATAGAAGGCAACAATCTATTATATCATACTCAAATTCTGTCTGATTTGATGTGCTGATGTGGCAGCATGTGACTATGTTTGTACTTCTGTTCATTGCGGTGAAAGAAATCAACATGGGTTTCCATGAAATAGTGTCAAAAATTAGAGAAGAAAACACAGGAGATGGAGCAAAGGAACACCTAATAGCTGAATTAAAACAAACTAATTAACCTCCTGGACATACAGAAATTACTTTTTAGTAGTTACTAGAATTCATCCTTTGAAAATAACTTGACTGAGAAAAAACTGATAACAAGAAATACTTGGGATTTTTCCTTTTATTTTAAGACTGCCTCAGAGGTGATACCATGTGAATTGCTTTCAGTTTTAAATAATCAGCAGATGGTTGACTAATGCCCTGACAGAGGAAAATGCTCAGAGGAAATTGAGGTGCAGTGGTTTTGGTTAGAAATAGAGTTTTGGTGTCATTTTAAACAAATCCTTCAGTATTCTCCCCAGTTTCCTGAACTGGGATGATTTTGCCCCTAATGCATTTACTTGTTTAAACTCTGTTACTAGAATTAAGTGAAAAATTCATATTCTGTCTCCACAAATATTACAGCATTTCAGCATCTATTTTCATCCTAAATTTTAGCAAATGCTATAGTTAAAATATTTTTATGAGTGAAAATAGTTGAATGTCATTTGAGAGATCTCAGGTTTGTTGAACCAATCCATCAAATTCTTAAAAATAAACTTCGCTCTCTGATATTACTGTAGTGTGGATTTATGTGTGCCTTTGCTCTTTTTACTTTTTAAATTCTTATGAAAATGTCACTCGTTGTGAAAGAATGAAGGGTGGCTTCAGGTTTGGGGAGAGCTGGCGTGACCCTCCTTTGACTTGCGAACAGCCAAGATGGTTTCAGTGTTTCAGATCAGCATTGCCTGGCTCCTCGAGCACCTGACCCCTGTGCCATTCCTGGGAATGCTCGAGTAGCCATATGGTGCCATTTTAGATAATCAGCTCAGAGCAGGTTGGAGCAGTGTCCAGCTGTTTAATTTATGATACTTGAATAATTTAGAAGAAACTCCAAGCGTTCCTAGAGTTGCAGGTGCTTTGATCAGCAGTGCCTCAGAATCTGAGCCTTTTTTGGTGCAAAATTGTCTGAATTCAGTTCTTGGGCCATAGATCGTTGTGGTCAAGAGTTTCTGTCTGACTGGTTCATCATCTCAACAATTCCTGTCTGATTTATAATGACGTTTTTAAACAGCCCTTCTTCAAGGCACGATTAGGTCTGATGAGCTGCTATTGATCAGGGACTGACATTAACTCAGAGCTGTGTATTCACGGATCCAATACCCTATAAACAGAAATAACAGTGTCCATGATGGTGCAGCCAAGTTTTAAAGATACCTGAGGAAGAAGCCACTTCAGGGACCACTCTAAAGGGACATTAGCTGGGTAGTAGATAAGCTGAGATGCTGCTGAGGAGGAATTCCAACATTCTGCACTTCGAATAAAAATGGAAACCCGTTGAAATAGCCACTGCTGTTAAAATTCATAGAATTCATAGGATACCCTGAGTTGTGAAGGACCCAAAAGGACCACTACTCCTTCATGGAGTAGTACAAGCCCTAAACCTGCTGAGATTAGGAACAATTTTTAAAAGCACAGAGCAGAATTTGTCCCTCTGGAGTCACCACTTCATTTAGTGCTCGGGCTTTCTGTTTAGATTCTTCTTCTATTTCTTAGTTTTTATTATGTGAATTGATAACAGCTCTTGGACCCTAAGTTATGTTGTGTTTTGTTGTTTTCTCTGTGTAATTTAATCCTGCCTTTAGTTGTTTGGACTACCATGTCTTTGGTTTGGCTGTGAGCCTGTTAGGTTTCCCTGGGCAGCACTGTGAGCTCACTGTGAGATAGCAGCCGTTGCCTCTTGCATGAAGTCAGGCCACTCCTCATTCCCATGACTAAAGCCAGAAATATTTGTGCCCTTTCCTTGTTTTCTGGGAGTCATGTGGGTTGCTTGTACACTGACTTTACCTTTTCTCCCCTCTGTATGGGTTTGATAGAGTTCTTTCTGGTCCATCTGAATATTCTTTTGAATATGCTGCTGTTCCCTTGCTGTGCTTGCTCTACTTGTGCTCCTGAAAATGAGGCTAAACCAGCACCAGAAAGGCTTTTCCTAAATGTCAGATTGGCAATATTTGCTGTAGCGTAGCTTTGAAAAGATCAAAGGATTGTTGACACTTAAGCTTCATTCTGACTTTGGCAACTTCATTTATTTAAAAATCTTTGATTGCATTGTCAAAGATTTGTTTTGGTGCTCGTAGTTATCTTAGGTTTTGTCCCAGACCTTGGTTAGGGGTTAGTCCTTTTATGAGTGCCCAGTGTTTAAAAGATGAACCAAGTGGTTATGCTTTGTTGTAAATAATTCCCTACATTTTTAGATTGTGACTGCAATTTTTTGTGCATGATTCTGCCACTTGGGGTTTATAATTTGGATTTGTAATTCTCCCTCTCTGCTGAAGTTTACTTAGTAGTAAGGGTTTAGTATCTGTTTTGTCAGTAACAAGGAACTATTTTGACAATTTTCTCTTTCTTTCGCTGGTATTTACTCCTCAGAGACCGTGTAGTGTGCTAGTCAAACCTTTGAGCTGTTCAGTGTGCTACAGTTTGAAGTCAGGTATAATTTTTTTGTAATTCCTTTCTTGTGCTGGGTTGTGGTTTAGTTTCTTTGACGGTATTTTGTGGTTCAGTGTCTCTCAGCACCATCCAGCAGTATGGAATTAGAGGTTTGCCCTTTTCCTAATGGCATCATGGTATGTGGGGTTTCATGGTTCTTCCACAGCAAAGAAAAGCTTTTGGTTTTGTTATTTTTCTACAGAATACCCACACCTAACTGAGATATGTGGTTCTCATTCCCAAGTTATGCAAACTCAAGTAAATGCACCTGTGCTTTATTTTATTTGCAATTGCATGATGAATTTTGTGCTGAAAGAACTGAGCTGTACAAGCTGCATCCATTTTCCTCTCTCAGGTACTCCATGCAGAGGAGCAGAAGAAAATGAAATGCCTATTGGGGAGTGGGAATGTGTGGAATTACCGGAACCATTTTAATCCTAATTGCTTCCTAGCAGCTCTGGCACATCTATAATGATGCATCTCACACAATTGGATACAACAACTATAAAACAAGTCATTCCAATCATATAAGCCTGGCAGCAGTTTTGAGGTCATTTTCTGCAAGTTGATCAATAAGAAGTTCACATCCTATAATCCACGTTGAATTTATTCCTGTAATACATCTTAACTTCTAGTGGAGCAGTGGTTAATTGCTAATCCATATTCATTGAAGAGAACAAATGAGGACAGCAAGGGTAGATATCCGTGCACCATCACATCAAACGTGGAACTTCTGAGCTCAGTTTGCCACTCAGATCTCTTGTGTTTGTGTAGCTTCTGTGCCCACCACTTCACAAGGTCTTTGGAGATTACCAAGGAACTCGGCCAGCTGCAGTTGGTGCTTTTGTTGACAATGCCTGGTGTTTGCAGAGATGTTAATTAGATATTTCAAGTTGTATAAATCTTCTGGAGTGCAGTTATTGTTGATCACCAGAATGCATTTGCATTTTATACGATTGATTGTACTTTGGTAATTATTCTTCAGAGCCCCCTTTCAAGTCTGTATTTCTTTCATCTGCAATGTATTAAGCTTGCAGTGGGAGCTGCTGGGCTGTTCTTGGCACAGCAGACATTTCATTTTAAGGTTCACCTTTGAGCACAGCGTGCTAAGTTTATCATTCAGTATTTAGGGCTTAATCGAAGGCCCATTGAGGTTGGCATTACAAAAAAAATCCTGCCTTTGACTCGTCAGCTTTGGATGATGTTCCTGGTCTTGTCCCTTATGCGTGCAGCTCTCAGATTGATCCCAGCTGGGTAGGGTTTTATCAAGTATTTGCCAAGGAGTTTATGTATTTCAGCAAATAGATTACTTGCCACGTATGGGGATGCATGAATCACTTTCTGAACTATTTTTTGTTCACTCTCGCTGTTGCTTGATTTGTAACAGAACAGAAAAAGTTTTCTTCTTGGTAATGATAGGAGCTTTTTATAGATGAGGAACAAGAAATCGATCACAGTAAGCCATAAGCAAATAATGAATATCCTTGTAGAAATACTTTTCCTCTGAAGAAAACGCAGGTATTGATATGAAGGGCTGCCTTCTCCAGAATTGATTAAGAAAATAAAATTGATTTATGTGAATTTATGGAGATCTCCAATACTGATTGTGTTTGTGATCTATGTCCTATAAAAATCACCTTCCATTTTATCAGTACGTCTTTCCACTAAGAGAAACTGAATTAAATGGAATACTGTTCATGGAATTAAATCCATTAAATAAGTGTAAAATAAATCCAACAGAATAAATGTACAATAAAATATGACGTAAACTGGTATTTATATTTAAAATATTCAACACTTGATTCCAAAAATCCTAGTAGAAAGAGGGACTTCTTATTTGGACAAAGAAATGAAGAAGAGCTTATTTGCTATGGGCAGATAAATAAGAAATGCAGAAAAATAATAAATAAAATGGGCTGTTTTGGCTAGGGGATTAGCAGAGGCTTTGAGGATGACATTTTTAAAAAATAAACAATTCATTCCCCTCTGAGTTTAAAAGAGCAAATATTTTTGTTAGAAGTGTTTCTCAGATTGTCCATCTCCTCGTACTCCAAGTTTAGGAAACAATTCTTTCTTTCTGTGACCAGAAAGTATCAAACATCTTTAATGCTCACTGTAAATTTGTATAAGTCTCATTAAGAATTAATATTCACCCCCAAAAGCTGTCATCACAAGGGGAATTGCCATGTCCAAACTTGAATTTCGATTTGGGCTGCAGCATATTTCTATAAATATGCTGGCTCAATGCCTACATTGCAGTTTTGGTTCTGAATCTCACTCTGGCAGGATATAAAGCAAATCTGGAAACCAAAATTAACCAGACTTCACTTTCCTTGGACTAATCTAATAGGAAGTGTGATTGCATAATGTTTCCTGCACATCTGGGATAAGACACACCTGAGCTGGGAAGCACTGACAGGAGGGAGGGGATCAGGGATCTCTGGGGTCAGAGTGCAAGTGGCCATGTTTTGGGGAAGGAGGAATCCCACAGCAGGCAATCCTCTTTGAAAGGCTGCAGATGATCTTGGAGAAGTAAGAGGAGGCCCACGGGCACACCGTAAGGGAGACTTTGCATGGTTTAGAAGGGATTAGAATGGAATATTTAAAATATTGATTTGGTACTTTGAATACTCAAATTGGATAAGGGGAAGTTTAGGTCACATAGACAGAAATTGTTCCCTGGGAGGGTGGGCAGGCCCTGGCACAGGGTGCCCAGAGCAGCTGTGGCTGCCCCTGGATCCCTGGCAGTGCCCAAGGCCAGGCTGGACATTGGGGCTTGGAGCAGCCTGGGACAGTGGAAGGTGTCCCTGCCCATGGCAGGAGATGGTATAAGATGAGTTTTAAGATCCCTTCCAACCCACACTGTGCTGTGATTCTGTGATTCTGATATAAGAATCCCTTGATTGAGTAAGGACGGGTTTGACAAACTGGGACTGAGTGTGTATCACCTGCACCTCTGAGCACTTTCTGCGTGCGGGAGGAGCACAATGTTTGTAACACAAAGTTATGGTGTATTTTCATTTGAAATGCCAGTTCTGAGTAAAATTTCCATGACTCACATGGATTCTGGTGAGGGCTCCTTTTCCCTGCTTTTGTCATACAAAGCTTTTAATGATTCATTAGGTGTCTCGGGTTTCCTGACCTGATGGATATCTGAACATGTGCTGTGGTTCAGTCAATAAGCAGCACCACAGAGCAAACCACAGAAATCAAACAACATGATTAAAAAGGTTTCTGTGCCTTCAGATCTGTAAAAGGGTGAATGTATTTATCATAATACAGTGTTCTGACAGGACTTGCGCCGGCATAACTTGAATTTAGCAAATGAGAAGAGCTTACACTCACCTTTCATTGAAACAGTGAGGTTATTGCTCACATTGTGCACTTTGCCTCACAACTGTGCACATAAATATTCTGGGAGCATAAAATGTACTTTGCCTAGGGATGGAGTGTTGGACGGAACAATATTTTCTGTTTCGAAAGGTTATAAATGTTTAGTGTCACTATGATCAAGTGGATTCATTGCATGACAAAAGTTTTAACTTTTGTTTCTTATAATTTCCTGCTCTTTGGGGCAAGCCAACCCTGCCAATATTTATAAGCATGGAGCCGGCATTGAAAAATTGGTTTTAAATGAACAGTACTTTTAATGCTTAACAGAATTTCAAATTTGTTTTTCTTTCTCTTGACAAGTATTCAGGAATTCCCTGGAAGCAGACAATATATAATGGAAGAGTCTTGTTTATGAAGCTCAATAAGAAAAGTTTTATTTAGACTTTTGCCTTGCTGCAAAGCAAATTATTGTGAACTTCAAAAATTATTTAGACGTTTCTAAATCCCAGTTAATTTTAATTGACTGTGCTTGATTTTGACTGAAAAGATGGAAACACATGTTTTATGATTTACAAATAAAACAAATGTATTGTTCTATTTTAAGTAGAAGTAATTTGGGGGGTAGGAGACTGAGGACATGTAGGATTAATTGTAAGGCTAGTCTCTTTTTCACTTCTTGTTTGAAAAGGACCCTGAATTTACATTTCCACTACAGTACGTGAAATGAAACTCATACATGAAGTTTTTCATTCCAATATTCCTCGTTTTTTTAATTCTATCCATACTGTTAGAAGATAGCGAGTCTCTAAACAAAGCAAATGGAAATGACAAATGAAATCACATAACACTAAAAATGTCAGGATAACGCAACTTGCTCTTAACTTTCTCAGCACATATGCAACACATATTGCCTGATCTGATTTTTAGTGCTGTGCAATGAACTTTACCACGGGAAACAATACAATATAAATTAATTTCTACAGAAATGATCATGAGAATAAGAATGTATTACAAAACATCCATATTTCCATAAAACTACCATCTAGTGTAACAACAATTGACAAAATACCATCATTGTTGTAGTCTATTGAAAGATGTGCAATGTATCTCCTGAGTGAGAAAATCGTGGGATCATAGAACATCCAGGGCTGGAAGGAATCCCCAAGGATCATCCAGCCCAGCTCCTGTCCCTGCCCAGACACCCCAAAATCCCACCCTGTGCATCCCTGGCAGCGCTGTCCAAACGCTCCTGGAGCTCTGGCAGCCTCGGGGCCGTGCCCATTCCCTGGGGAGCCTGGGCAGTGCCCAGCACCCTCTGGGGGAAGCAGAACCTTTCCCTGCTCTGCAGCCTGAGCCTGCACAGCTCCAGCCATTCACACAGAATTCTTTTAGATTATTAGAGTAGATACTTTTATTCCACAATTAGTAGGACCATTGTTGGACACTGTTACACCTACTTGGTATTTCTCTGGAGCGATAGTTTTTATACTACACTGTTTTTTTTTCAAAATAAGAAAAAATTGAACTTTCAGATTTCAAACCCGCTACATCCCCTTTGTCCTTTTCTTTACATTGAGATGTAATGAGTGCTTTCAGTTTAGCAGAGAGATATGATTTGATGCCAGGCTCTGCTGTTGTGAAATCCCGGTGGCTTTATTTTCTGAGCATAACCTGTGTTCTGTGCTCCAGGGAATAGCGGAAATCACCAAGGTTGTGTTTTTATAATAACTTAGTGACATGATAATATTAATAATACAGTGATAAAGGTCCATGTGTTTTGCTTTGCCCTTTTGTGCATTCACCAGTGCCAAAATTGCATTCTTTCCTTTCCCAGCACCTTCCTGTTTGTTTCTAACATGTTCTTTCAAAGTAAAGATAAAAACTGATTGCTGGGCCTATCAGACTTTGTTTTCACCTGCCAGAATGGAATGTATTCTCAACTCTTGTCTTTCTCAGAAGACACTTTCATAATGGCATTAAACCCAGCACACTCAACAAAGTGTGTGACCTGCTTGTAAATAATGCAATATGAATTAAGAATACAATTAACAGTTTGGAGACTCTGCAAATTAAAAGTGTAAACTGTCTTCAGACCTTGGCAAAACATTTGTAATGAATTGGGCCCTTGACTTTACTTTGAGGAGATATTTCTACATAAAAGAGAGGGTTTATTTATAGCTACTCAGTGGAGCACAGTGAGGTGATGAGCTAAAATTCTGCTAAAGGGGAAAAAAGGTTTTAATGAGTTACTAAATATTTACAATGAGATTTGAAAACCAGGGATTTTCTGCTGAGTTTTCTGGGTAGGAAAAAGAAATTCAGTGAGTTTTGGTCTGAACCTCTGTCTCTGGTGAATGAAATTAAAAACAATGGGCAAAATGATGTATGATGGGTGTAAAGAGCAGCTTTTATGAGTTATGGATTTCTATTGGACAAGAAAGTCTTCTTATCAGGTTCACATGTTAAGCAAATGTTTTAGAGATCATTCACTTTGTCAAGAAAAGAAGAATGGTGAAGTTAGTATGATCCAAAACCTATTCTTAGTTCAATAGGGTTATTTTATTCTTTCCCAATTCTGCCTTATATTTCTGCCTGGGTCTTGCTGAAGATGAAAGGATCAGTCTTAGTCTTATATGGAAACCTAAGGAACTCTGAACTGTTGCTACACCAGAAACCACGACCCAGAGAAGACAGCTGGGACGCCTCTAGCTGTGGTTACTGCAAGACAAATATTTCTTCAGCTTATTTGGGACTACATTGCCCAATAAGACCAAAAGATTTCTAAAACATATTCTTCTCAATGGAAGGAAAAGTCTTGCTGATCCTTCACAAGAAGAAATATTTGCCAGCTCTCACTCTTGGTCTAGAAAAGACTGTTCTGCTCACTGTGTTACAGCAAGATTTAAAATGTCAGCCCCCAGAGAAGATTTCTGTGGTATTGACAGAAATAACTTTTTTTTCTTCTACTGAAAAGTGACAAATGTGATGCTCTAGTAGAATATAATGGACTAGGGGAGCTGTTTATATATTTAGAGACCTTTCCTGCTGAGAGAGAGCCATAAGTTCCTGTTTAGACCAGTTTCAGATGGAGGCACCCAACAAGTGGGAATGCAGACACTGTAAGCAGCTGATGTAGTGATGTACCCAAATATGCCCACTTATGCACCTACATCTTCATATGGGCTCCTTCCAAAATTCTTTGCATGTTTTTAGGGAAGTAAATTATTTTTAGGGAAAAAAAAACCCAATCAAACAAACGAACAAAAGACAAAGACATGTCTAGACATAAGTGGGAAAAAGATTCTGCTGCAAGAGCAAGGGCTAATCCTAATAATATATTTACTCACCTAAATAAATATTAAATATACGTGAGTGGAGGAATGTGCGTAAATTATGTTGTCATTAACATGCACAAAATCTTCTCCTTAGATTTTTAAAGGGAAAATAGGTTCACTGGAGAATTCTGTGGGGCTTTTTTTCCCCCTTGTCAATAAAGGATGTCCTGAAGGTCCTTTCTGTGATGAAAGAACTTTTACTCTTCTGTGATGAAAGAACTTTTACTCAGAGGTTCTTGCTGTCCAGCTTTTTGTGAGTTACTTTAGTGCAAGCCAGTGTCTCTGCTTTTCCAGATTAGATATCAGCATGAAATTCTTTGTGACACATAATTTTCTTTTCACTGAAGAATTTCACATATTTTTTATCTACTGTTTTCTAAACAGAGGTGCCATTGAATTAGAGCTGTTGAATTCTGCATGAGCTTTCTTCGTTTTTTCTAAGTATTTGATGTACTTTTTATAATAGTCTTCAAAATTTTTTTAATAGAACCCTGCAATCTGAGTAGAGATATAACATCCTTTGGTTTGTACTTGAGGTTTTATTTACTGTAACTATTTTGCAGTCATGCTTTTGCACACTTTAATGCTTCTGCTGCACTTGAGCTCTACGTCAAGACTCTTGGGTTGCTTCTCTACCAGCAAAATACAATCATAAGAAGTAGGACTCAAAGGAACTTCATGACATAATTCAGCAGATTTATTCCTTTCACAGGGTCAGCTATATTAGCACATTCCTGGCAGGTGTTTGCACATATTCTGTACCAAAGGATACATGGGATCTCCTCAGGCTGGCTGGTCTGGTACTGCACTGAAAACTGCACTGTCAGAAACCTTCTCTACTGCTTCAGTATCAGATGTTTTATTGGTGTTTAAAAAGCAACAACCCCAAATTTCTTGCTGCACTTTGTTTTTTGCTTTTTTTTTCTCCCATAAATGCTGGAAGAGCGTGTGCCCTTCTCCTCCATGTCTTTGGTCAGTTTTTCTTTGATACAGTCAAAACTACAGTAAGAAGCTACGATAGCCACAAAACTGCAAAATGGAAGCATCACTTTAACCTCTGTATGAAATGATTGAAGTCAGAGTTTTATAAATTGTCCATTCCTTGTTGTGGATCCCCAGGACTGGTATCTGTCCCCTTCCTTACCCTTCTCCCCCAGCCATTTGTGCTGAGCTCTCTCCACGTCTCCGCTCTCCCTTCTCCACCCTCCCTGCTGCCCTACCTCTGTTTGCCACAATCAGCAGATTTCCTTCCTCCTTGCTTCTTGTTTCTCTGGGGTCACTGATTAAATAAATCAAACAAAAGCAGCCTGGTATTGATCTTTAGAGCACGCTGTTAGTGTTTTCCCTCTGCTCTGAAGTGAATTATTTTATAAGCACTTGTCTTTAATAACTGAGCTGGTCCATTATCCACTCCAGCAGCTCAGCAGTGCTGATATTATAATCACTCCCCTTGCACACACCATTGTATCAGATTGCTCCGAGATCAAGTGAAACATGTCTGTGACTTTCCTTCTCTAAGTGCTTTTGTCCTTGTTGTGCGACCCAGAGAAAAGTTCACCCTCACACAAATCCTTGAAGTCACTGCTCTGGGCTTTCTTCGTGGGTTTGCTTTTAAATTCAGAATAAGAAAAGTAAGCATTTGTTGCTTTTGTTTTGCATTGGTTAAAGTTTTCTTTCTTTTTATTGCAAGTGGTATTTTGCTTAATGCAAAGGAAAAAAAAGTAAAAGGGTTTGTTTACTTGTTCTTAGAAAGAGTCAAAATCTCAGGTGAGGAGCGGCAGTTTCCCTGTACATCTCTTTTTTTTTTTTATTGGTATAATGGCTTAGAGACAATAGTGAGGAAAGAAAGGTTGTTGACGGAAAATTTGTGCTGCAAAAGCACCTTTTTGGGATGTAATGCTTCTGCCCATAGGAGAAGGAATAGAAAGCCTGTAGAAATTTTTATTCACGACTTTAGTAGATTCAGGTTTGGTGTTCACAATAACCGTGGTGGTGTGTGATGTTTGTGCAATGCAGCTGTAAGGTGTAGGCTCTGTGTTTAGGTGAAACACTGCAGCTTAATACCTGATAATCTGCCTCCTCAAATTAATTCCTTAATCAATCAAAGAGCATAATTGAGCCTGACATTTTCAAAATAAAATCAAGCAACTACTGAAACAAAGAGATTAAACAAAATGCTCTTCAACCAGAACCACTTCAATGCTGGCACAGGTGTGAATCATATTTCAAGGGAAACATTTGCTTTTTCATTCATCTTAAAGTGTAGTCTAAATTTTTGTGTGTTATTGATGACTATATGATCTTCCAGTTTGAGATCTCATAATAATTTTCAGAAATGTTGTCCTTGCTTTCTGAAATCAAGCTCTTTTTCTAGTGGAAAAAGGATTTGGTTTCAAACACATATTGCCCAGTGAACAGAATATTCTGGTGATATATTCGATTATGTGTCTCCATGGTTGTTTTATAGCTCAGTAATGAGCTGGATTACAATAACCAGACTGGGAAACAAAAATTGGATGCCAGTATGTTATTGGTTGTTGAGCATTAACTTTGCTAACACAATTTAACAGTGCAAATTTAGTTTACTAGAAGACAAAGGGTAGTATAGACAGGGCAAGAATAGTCTTAAATTATTTTCTATAGCCTGTTTTCTGTGTTCTTTTTCTTTCACTGCAGTTGATTCTATGAAATGAAGACATTTTCTATGTACTGTACCAAGCCAAATCATATTACAGAAAGCAGAATGCAGTTAAATGAGAGTTAAATTACTCTCAAATGACAAGGAAATGTTCAGCCATAAAACGTGTTGTGAGACTAATGTGTTCTTCCAAGTCAGATTGGGCAGGAAAAAAGAAATTAAAATAAAAATCTGGGCTTGTAAAAGAGAAATGTGATGTCCAAAGATGTTTCTTCTAGGAGAATCTGGGAGAGGGCCTGGTTGGCAGGATTTGGACAAGGGAAGTTCTAATGGAAACAATCAGAATTAAAAAAAACCAAAGGGTTGATGGTCAGAGTTTCTAAGTCCTGGTGTTCCATGTGCTGTGTCCTGGTTCCAGGCTGGGGCTCTGCTCCCACAGCTCCTCAGCCCCAGTGGCCTCGCTGGGCTGTGGGCAGAGCCCTGACGTGGCCGTGTGTGGGCTGTGAGCAGGGCTTGGGAGAGCTCCAGGGTTCTGACAGGTCGCCAAAATCAAGTTTTATAATTGAAATCACAGATGGGAAATCATGACTCTCTTTAGTTTAAAACTGCCAAATTTAAGTGGCATTTCACGGGACCAGCAAAGCACATTTGTTCAATGACCCTAAAATTACCTTTAAGACAGAGCCCAAAGCTTTGTTGGTAACATCCAGTTTTTAAAATCCTAGTGGATAAAATTAAATGTATTCATTCTATGATGAGAAGCATTAGGTGGATTTCATTTGAACTGTTAGCCTCCCACTTACGGTTTTATTCTTCTCAGCACAAGCTTGCTGTCTTAAGCATCCTAAGACAGGTGAGTATTAAGAAAAGACAACATTGGAGATGCAGTGCTTTGCAGAATCCTCCCATTGCATTTTAGGAGAGCTGGAGGAAGCCCCAGGTCAGGAAGGGTGAGTTGGAAGTGATAGCATAGGGTTAAAATGTTCCTAAGATCGTGGTAGCTAAAGTAGGCCTTGGGAATGGGAATGAGCATTGTCTTTGCTAAAATCATGTGAATCTGTACCTGCGTATGGTACATGATAAAGTTAAATGTGATGATTGGCTAGTAATTAAATATCATTAAAAATAATTGTCTAATCGCAACAAGAATCATGAGAAAGGAACAACAATCAGGAGAAATGTTGTGGGAAGGGGGCTTAAAACTCATGCTTGGGTGAAATCAATATACACACTAGAACAATATTAAGATAATGATTAACATATGATTATACAACAGTTATGTAAGGAAAGGGTATAAAAATGTATCCATCTCGAATCCATGTCGGAGTCAGATTTGGGTCTGTACCCCTGATTCCCAGAGCTCTTCAATAAAAGCACCTGCATATAATCATACCGTGATTATGTGTTTCCACGCTAACAGAAGCAAGTGCAGAGAGGTCTGAAGGGGCTGATCAATGGTCTGTCCCTGCTGGGAGGACAGGGGCTGTGCATAGCCATGGAGAGAGGAGGCAGATCGGGGGGCAGGAACTCCTCTGGGTTTGCCTTGGAAGAGCTGATTCCTGCTGATGAAGTGAGGAAAGGGAGGTCAGGAGAAGCGGTGATGAAAGCCAAGAGGGCAGGAACGGAGCACGAGTCTGGAGATCATGCTCCATCTTGTTTTATATTGTTATCAATGAATTCAGCAGAATGGGAAATTTAAAACAAAGGAGCAAACAAGATGATTTCTGAGCATTTTTACCTGAGAAATTTTGCTGGGAGAAGGCATCAAAACTGAGTCAATCCCTAGTTGTATGGGAATGTATCTCAGGCATGGATCAGGTGGTACAGTCTTGGGTATTGAACTTCAGTGATAATGAACAACAATGACAGTGGTAAAGTCTGGAGGGGAGAGAAGCCTTGGTTTACTCTGGAGTTCACCTCTGCTCATGTTTGAGTTGATGGAAAGGTGTGCCAGAGCAGGATACACTATATCTATACAACACAACTAATTTTGCATCTTTCCGCTGTTAATATTTTCTTATCAAAGCAATATGGATATTCTTTTCCTTGGAACATTCATTAAATTTAATAAGGTTGATCACTGATTAGCAAAATCCAGGTCTCATGAATCAATAGTAGAGGTTTAATCCAGCAGGTTTTGTTAAAAATCAATAGAGTTACCATTTGATGTTCCATGAGCTGGAATAGCCACATATATTCATTTTTACATAAATCATAAAATCATAGAATGGTTTGGGTTGGGAGGAACCCAAAGCCCATCCAGTGCCACCCCTGCCATGGGCAGGGACACCTTCCACTGTCCCAGGCTGCTCCAAGCCCCAATGGCCAACCTGGCCTTGGGCACTGCCAGGGATCCAGGGGCAGCCACAGCTGCGCTGGGCACCCTGTGCCAGGGCCTGCCCACCCTCCCAGGGAACAATTCCTGCCCAAGATCCCATCCAGCCCTGCCCTCTGGCACTGGGAAGCCATTCCCTGTGTCCTGGCCCTCCAGCCCTTGGCCATTGTCTCTCTCCAGCTTTCCTGCAGCTCCTTCAGGCCCTGCAAGGCCACAATGAGGTCCCCCCAAAGCTTCTCCTCTCCAGGCTGAACAATCCCAGCTCTGGCAGCCTTTCCTGCCAGCAGAGCTGCTCCATCCCTCTGATCATGCTGCTGCCTCCTCTGGGCTCTGTGCAGCAGCTCCAGCTCCTTCCTGTGCTGGCCCAGGGCTGGGGCAGCTCTGCAGGTGGGGTCTCAGCTGAGCACAGGGGCAGAGGGGCAGAATCCCCCCTCCCCTGCTGCCCACGCTGGGGCTCAGCCCAGGGCAGGGGTAGATTTTGGGATGGGGTATGTCCACTACTCATCCATCAGCTCCCCCAACCCCTTCTCCCAGGGCTGCTCTTGATCCGTACATCTTTTTACATTACGAAGCTAAACCAGCAGCTTTCAATAGTAATCAGTTAAAAAGGAATTAATTCTTAAGAGAAACATACATCTTATCCCTAAAATACCCACTCTGAATTTCTCTGGAACCCCTGGTTCAACCTTTGATAGTTGATACTGTCAATCATCACCCATTATCTCGTGGCCAACCTGGCTGACAAGGAGTTGTGCTCCATCTGACACAGTGTGACCCACTTCTGTCTGGCTTATGTGAAAAGAATACATTAGACATCTGCTCCCCCTTTGGATTGATTTATCATGCACTGTGAAAGTGCTTCAAAAACATGCTGAAAGCCTTGGTAATGCGCTGGGAAGTTAAACTTAGATCACCATTGTTCCCGCCTTTCTGAATTACTTATTGGAAACAATCCCAACTGATCAGGGATATGGATTTTAAAGATATCCTGAAAAGGAATTATTTTATTATGTGCTTTATTACTCATTATTAATTTATAAAGGCTTGAATAGGAACATCGTGGTGTGAGATGTGACTTCATGGTGAAAGCTGTGAAACAAGGTCTGACACAGAGCCGTTTGGCTTTTAAAGCAGTATCAGAAATTATATCACCTACCCCATTAATTCTTCTGTGAGGAAGCACAGCTCTGGTGCTCCCAACATACGAAGGGCATGGAACCATTGGAGGAAATCCAGAGGAGGCCATGGAGTTGATAAATGAACTGGAGTCCCTCCCCTGTGGAGCCAGGCTGGGAGAGCTGGGGCTGCTCAGCCTGGAGAGGAGAAGGGTGTGTGGAGACCTCACAGCACCTTCCAGGGGCTGCAGGGAACCCAGAGAGGGACAATTCCCCAGGGAATGCAGTGACAGGACACAGAGAATGGCTTCCCGCTGAAAAAAAAGTAAATTTAATTTAGCAATAGTTTTGCTTACACCATTAGGCTAAAGAGAAAAAAAGGCAATGCAGACAGACATGTTAAACCAACAGCCTGGGTTCCAATGAGCAGTATCTGTCCACTTTGCACTTCAGAAAATGAGACATCTAGAAAGCTAAATTAGCTCCAACATTGTAATTTTTACCCAGTTTTTAACTGTCAGTACAACAAATGAAAGGCATTAACATACTTTATTTTTCCTGACTGATGAAAACGCAAGCAAATAAAGGAATCATTTCTTTAATGATCTGTTAGAATTAATAATGAATGGGTTTTTCAAGAGGTTTTTTTTGGCATGGCTGTTGTTTTGCAAAGCAATTTGCTTCCCTCTTGTTTCTACTGTAAGTATTTCATCAATGATGTGATTTTAAAGTAGAGAATTTGGAAGAGTGTTAGTACTCTTCTCTAAGAACATTATTCAACTGCTAATACTTTTGCCAAATGGCTGCTTCTGTGTTGATGCTTTACACGAGTCACTAAAAATAAGAGCAATTAACTTGTCTCTGAAAGTATTTCCTATCAATATTTTCATATTGTTTTTGCTAAATAATAAGCAATAAACCTACCCCTGGGGTTCTTTTGTCACCACAGATGGGATGCTAGGATTTGGTCCAGCCGAAGGAGCACAACCCCACCAAAGCTACTGTTTTCTAGCACTTAAAGGAGAATGTGTAGATGTCTTTGACAAGGCACATGATGGTGCAGTCACATGTTGTTTTTCTCCTCTGTTCGGAGTGAGGAAGTATGCTACTGATCATTTTCGGGGGCTGACTTCTGGCCATCAACTTTTTTCCTATGAGAGATATAAAAGATTTGTCTGGTGGCTAATTATTCCTCAGGAGATTTCAGTTTAAGTCCTTCTCTGGAATTCAGTAATAAGATTTTGATAAATAGTTAAGATACCTTGTGGTTTTAAACACATAATCCTGTATCCATCCAGTGATGTCAAAAGAGAAGGTGTGAGATCACTTTCAATGACTATAAATATCTGGGTGACTTTTAGAGTACATTTATAACCCAGCTCATTGGTGGGAAGCTGGCAGACAGTCTGACCTGCCAACAGGTCGTGTTGGAGGCACAGATAGACCCTTGTGCAGAGTTCCACACTGTGAGGGCAAACAGAGAGTGTGACACAGCACATAAATCACAGCCTCCACGTGAAGGATTGGCCAGCTCTCACACCCCACTTTTGGTGATATATTTAATCTCAAAGATCTTTTTGACATATTGGAAGATAGCGAGTTGTTGCAGAGAATTTGGAGTGGAAGAAATGGAAGCTGAGACGGCTCCGTCACGTTCAGGAGGCGTGGTGGATCCTGCTCCAAGTGCTCTCTGTGGCAGAGGAAAAATAGGAGAAATATCCTCTCTATAGGATGCAGCACATAATTGTATTTCTTAGCTGCAGTCTGGTCTTTTCTGTTGATTAATGCCATCTCTGCAATACTTGCTTTGCCCTTTGTGTATCCAAGCCTCCTGTTTTTTAAATGCGGCTCCTGGATGGGCAGAGATGGATTTTCTGCACTTGGGAGAGAAAGGCCCTGTTTCCATCATCTCCCAAGAGCTGTCGCAGCCCCACTTTGTCAGGACCCTTTGGCACTGCAGTTCCCTCCCCAGGTGGGCTCTGGAGAGCTGGAGGTGTTTTTGGGGGGGTGCTGTGTCCCTGCAGTCTGAGAGGGTTGGGCCTGCTGGTTTATATAAGGGAAGGGAAGATCAATTTGATTTCTGTAACCTTTTATCGAGTAGTGCTTCTCGTGCACCTAGTAGAGAGGGGAAAGTATGGGACTGATTTGATTCTGGAATGATTTTTCTTTTTATTTAAAGTGCTAGCAAGTGTGCTTAGATGCTTAGAGTTTTTATTGCCCTTAAATAAAAGGTAAGTAAATGCTTCTGGAGAGGACTCTGCTAAATGAATGGTACTGAGAGTTAAACCAAACAAACAAAGCCACAAACACCCAGTATAACTTCAGTGTTCTGTTTCAGTTTCAATCTACATCAGATGGTAAATCTTTCAGGCTCCATCCAAAACCAACGGCAAATAAACAGCTGCTCGTTGCTGCTGTCTTTTCAAATCCTTCATCTCCTGTAATAGGGACAGGCTGATCCCTGGTTCCTGCCCTTATTTCAGCAGTGGGCTTTGCAGGTGTTGCTTGAACAGACCTGACATAAATCCTTAAAAAAAAAAACCCCAAAAAATGAAACTTCTTAGCAAATTACCCTGTATTGAGTATGCTGTTTGTTCAGCCTCTAAGTCAGTAAAAGGATGTTCCTGACCTGCAGTGGATGGAGATAAAAAGATGGGTAAAATATAGGTATATACACCACATTTTATTGCTTTGTACTGGAGACTTTCTTTGTGTAGAGGTGACTATTCATTAAATGTTCATGAATATTTGAAGGAATGAAACATACCTTAGATGTAAAACCCAAGTCCAAAAGTTTCATATTATCTTCTATGAATTCCTTAAAAAGTTATTTGCATGCTTCAAACAGCTTCTCGTGAAGACATTGGCTTTGAATGAATTTTAGCAATACCTTCCTGCATCACTGTATTGCTGCTTTTTTTCACAGAAAATTTAGGGAGAACAGTAAAATCTTGTGGTAGCACAATTCTTAAAGCATTTTTTAAAGCAATTCTGAAAACTTTTATGAACTATAGGGCTGACACACATCTACATTAGCAATAGAAACACAGCAGTTTCTTACTAATAAACCTGTTGGAGTGTTCTTTTACGGTTTTTTTGTTGTTGTCGTTTGGTTGGGGTTTTTTTGTTGTTAGAGATTAGAGACAAAACCCTGAGATCTGTGGGAACGAGATTCCCTGTTTTCCAGTTCATAATATGAGGCAGGTCAACACAAGGCGTAGGTTTGTAAAATATCATCAGATCAAGAGAAAGAGGTAAAGAGAGATGCTGTCTCTTTAAACACATGATTTTTAGCCAGGTTAAAATCATTTACCTGACCTCTGTGCAAATATCACTTTCATTCATAATTTTGTGGATAGTAAAATGATAGAAACCTGCTTGTATTTTACAAAAAAAACCATTAAGTACTCCTGACTGAGATATTATAGCCATGACTGTTTCTGAACCTGTTTCTTTTTTTTTTTTTAATTTTTTTCAGGGGATGCTATAACAAAGAGCTAAAAATTGTACTAAAACTTTTATTGAACTATAGTGGAATATCAAAAATGCCATGTAGAAAAGTGTTTAATATATTTAAGAGGAGTGCCAGGGAGGATTGTACTATCATCACAAATGTGAAAAAAGGGCCTGTGCCAAAATTTTTCTGACATGATATTTTTCTGTGGGACATGTAAACGATATTTTGGTTTTTAATTAGCAGGTGCAGTATCTTAAATTGTCATGGCTGAGGAAGATGATCTCACTGCAAAAAAAACAACAAGTCCCTCAATTCTTTGTGCTTGAGATATAATTTGAATTTAGACTTGTATGCAGGACAAAGCAAATTGAGCTGTCCCTGAAATGCACTCAGATGCAGCACTAAGGGAAGATTATTTAGGAGTAAAGGCTAAGGCAGTCTAGAGGAGGGAGAGGAAGTCAGGACATGGAAAGCTAATTAGTTTGCTCCAGTCCAGCCCCAATGAGCCTTTGAGCCTTGCAGACGGGCTGATGAGTTCTGTCGCTTGGAAGAGAGGGATATGAAACTCTCAGGAAGAATTACAGGAGAAACTCTGTGTTAGCTTGTGCTGGCAGGCTCAGGAACATCCCGCCTGAGGAACGAGGGAGCCTGGGCGTGACCAGAGCTTTGGGATCATCGCATTTCTGTGCTGCTGTGCCGTGTTCCAGGGACTCTGAGCATGCAGGGATTTCCATCCCCACCCTGAGCTCAGGGGTTGTTTTCCCCATGGTTCTCCTCACGCCGAGGTTCGATCAGAGCATCGCTTTGAGCAGTAAACCCTGCCAGCAATCAATACATGGCAAAGGGGCCACAAAGGCACTGAAGGGGAAAATTGCCGAGCTGTGTTCCAAGAGCGTGTCAGGGAACACAATTAAACATTGGCAGCTGGCCTGTGTGTAAGCTTATTTATTTATTTATTTATTTACTTGTGATTTTTATTTATTTATTTATTTATTTATTTATTTATTTATTTAAAATGCAGATTGTCAGTTGTACGAGTAGCAAAAATTAAAGCCAAATACTCAGAGGTTTGCATAGGTGTATAAAGACAGTGATTTTCCATCTTACAGTCCTGCACTGAACACCACTGCAGTAACAGTTTCTCCAAAGGCTTTTCACACCAGTGATGAATTCATTCTGTTTTTCCTCCAAATGCGTGCAAAGCAGTGCGATGTGCATCTCTCACAGATGATACTCCCTGATTATTTGCCTTAACAGGACCTTACTTTTGGCTCTTTGCTAAGAGTTGTGTGGGATTTTTTCCCCTCTTCTTTACATGTTACTGTCACTGTTGCACCACGAATGGCGAGAAACGACACAGCCAAGTTCAGGAGCAATAACACCTATTTAATTAATTATAAATCAGTTTATATAAGTTGGGTCGCCAGCATGGCATAAGGTCATTGGTCACTGGTTATCCACCTCCTAGAATGATTGGTGGAGGCTACAAAACATTCATTTCAAAATATTTTCTTCAGTATACCATAACACCCCTGCTGAACAACAGCAGGTGCAAGATAAAGAATTAGTTTACAAAAACCCATAGCAATGTTTTTCATAGCTTCCATGAGAAACACAGAGCTCTCACAAAATGCTGCAGAAAGCTGGAAAATTTCTCTGCTAAAGCTTTTCAGCATCTGCATGTTACCCCAGAGGTGACATGACATCAGTGTCACTGATGGGCTTGGCCCTGCCCAGGTCCCTCTTGGAGCTGGCTGGGATTGGCTCTGTTGGACGTGGGGGAAGCAGATTCTGGCAGTTCCTCACAGAAGCCACCCCTGCATCCCCCCCACCACCAAAACCTTGCCCCAGCAACACAATGCAGTCTGAATAATGAAAAATGTGGGAGGAAGGAAAAGGCTCTGAGAATACGTGGGTATTATCGCCATCAAATATTTATTTACAAATGGATAACTCACATTGTTAATTGGTGTCAGGGGGAAAACTCGGGTGCTTCCACGCTGGGCTTTTTGTGTCCTTTCCAGGTCCTGTTCTTCATTTACCTTTATCTTTGGGGACTCTTTTAGAGCACTTGTGTCTTCCTAGCTTCTCTTTAGTACCAGGGGCATCCAGCAAATGCTCAAGACTGTTTCAGTGTCATTTAACTGAAATGTCTTTGTTCAATCCCTAGTTTTGGCAGTAGCATTATCAAGATGCTCAGTTGTGCCTGCATATTCACTTATAATATGCTATACGTGAGGGAAAGATATTTTTATGTTCATCAGTGCTGATACAATGGACAAATTAGAATATCGACCTTCCATTGCCAATAAAATCAGTTATAAAATGCTAAATATTTAAAAGCAGTACATATTTCCCTTTATTAAATATTGGAAAGAGAACCTTTTTTAATTTTCGGTTGTTTTGTTTAGCATTGCCAAGTTATAAGTTCATGTGAAGCTTTCCAAGGACAATGGGAGTGGAAATGTTGCATAAGCAATATATCTGTTTCTGGGCAGTTTTTCACATAGACTGCTTTTTTTTTTCCTCAAGAATATTTCCTTTTCTTACCATGAGGTTTTAGTGCTTCTGCTAATCTGTCTCTTTTTGATTTGAAAAACTCTTATCTGTCCAACAGACCAGGCGTTGCTGGGAGAATCAGACATTAGGGATTGGCAGCCCATTCCAGAGCATTCAGACAAAATCCTTATTTAGGACAGCATTTAGTATGAAAAGTTAGAATCTTTTCAAGGCAGAAGTCAAATGTTTTTAACTTGAAGCACGAAGTGAAGCATAAATGACTCTGAAGAGAATTCACTATCTGGCAACAGAGGAATTGGACCACTGAGAGGTATCCAAATAAACTGCATTTTGAGACTGTTTTAAGAAGAATCTATTAAACAAAAAACAGCTGCTGAATGAAACAATCAAACACACAAAAAAGAAAAAAAAATAACCCACAGAAAAATAAAACAAACAAAACTTCAAACCCACAAAAGAAATCCAAACCAAACAAAAAAACTCCGAACAACAGAAGGGCCCTAAAATGAAGGGGGAACAGGCAGAAGCTCTTTGTCACTGCAACCAAGCATATGATGGGAGGGTTTCAGAGATATCTCCTGCAAATGGAAATGCAGGTCTGGTTGAGCACATTAAGAAGTTACAAGTTTTACCCACTATAGCCTAAAAGCTGGGAATTAGGAGGGCTCTGATGGAATTATGTCCAGGAAGCAGTTAATGAGAAATTAAATATTTCAGACACATGCAGTCTGTGGGAGAGCTGCTGGGTCTCCGGGCCGAGCAAAGAGTGAAGGGAGCACTTAAGGTGAAGAAGGTTTCTGCTGCAAAGCTAAGTGACTTGGAACTCTTTTCGAAAAATGTAAATTAAAATGTCACAGGAGGCACTTGAAAAACATTTAGCAGAAATAGAAGAGGTCCAGAGAAGGGTGACAGTATAATTAGAGACCTCGAATGGCTTTGTAAGAGGATAGATTTGGAATTATTAGAACCCCCTTTGTGGAGCAAAGAGCAGTGTAATAGGACCTAAGCCTGAAAACAATGAATTTAAAAAACACATTTATGGCTTTTATAGCTGAATTTGTACTTTTTCACTAAAACATCGTTTGGGGAACTCACTGCCACAAGCTGTAGAATATTGGGTGGTTTCTGTTTTGGGTGTTCTATATAATGTAGGTCTTAAGAAGCAATAGCAAAAGTCAAAGAGTTTTAGAAATTTCAGTGTTTCAAATATAGCAAGATAATGATAAAATTTATTTTACAAATGGCTTCTTTTATTACAGAATTTATAGAAATTTCCCTGAAGAACCTACAAGTAAGTCAGACAGAGGAATAGATTAGAAGTAATATTCTACCTAATGTGCAAATTCCATATGGGAATCCAGAACTCAGCCTGGCAATTCTGCTCTAGTTCAAACAAGCACTTTAAGAATGTATTTGTGTAGTTTGCTAATATGTTCTCCTAAAATGGCTTTCAATATTTTATTATGTATTTCTTTTTGTCTACAATGCAGTTCTACAACAAAAACCAAGATGAAATTCATTCTTTCACCTTAGCTTTTTATATGTGTGCTCTATTGCATATAAATTTATATACAGATATTACTGTAAGAGAAAACAACGTCTGCATGAATGAGTTTTTAGCATTCCTCTCTTGTTGGCTTCCCTGGCATTATTGGTTTGTGGCCAAGTTTCATTAACTCATTTTGCATTCCATTAAAGTCTAAACTCTGAAGGCTAAAGCTTTCCCCTCCCGTGGAATACGAGTTAACATGGAAGCAGAAAGGACTAAATGTTAGGACTTGTGTGAAAAATCACTCCTTGGGAATTAGAGGAAAGTGGAATGAAGTGCACACGAGTGGTGGGACCCCTTGCAGTCTTAGGTGCAGTGGAGGAAATACGAACACCTTCTGGTTTTATCCTTGGCAAGTAATGAAACTATTGGTGTGAATTTACAAAGTGGAAATCAAAATATCTTGGCTGGAATTTGTCCTTTAATAGGGCTTTTTCCAGTCTGGTTTGTGATGTAAGAACATTTTAGTGTTCTGCTGCAAACAAGTGCTGACAGTGCAATGAAATTATTTATAGAATCACAGAATGGTTTGGGTTGGAAGGGACCTTAAAGCCCATCCAGTGCCACCCCTGCCATGGGCAGGGACACCTTCCACTGTCCCAGGCTGCTCCAAGCCCCAATGTCCAACCTGGCCTTGGGCACTGCCAGGGATCCAGGGGCAGCCACAGCTGCTCTGGGCACCCTGTGCCAGGGCCTGCCCACCCTCCCAGGGAACAATTCCTGCCCAAGATCCCGTCTAACCCAGTTGTCTGTCAATTTGAAGCCATTCCCCCTTGTTCTGTCACTTCCAGTTCCTGTAGCCCCTTCAGACCCTGGAAGGTGCTGTGAGTTTTCCACACAACCTTCTCCTCTCCAGGCTGAACATTCCCAATTGCCTCAGCCTTATTTTCCTTACAGCAGATTACATATTGTCTATATCCATTCTGCCTCCTGAATCTAAGGTTTATGAAAAAAAGGCATACAAAATAAAAGTAAGAAAGGAATATTCAGGAATGTCTCATAAGCTGCTTTGGTAAAAGAATTAAGTAATGTCCATGTCTGTATTTTAATACAGATAGTTAACTTCCAATAATTTTAATCCTCTTCAGTCCTGCATCTCATTAATAGATTGATTAGCTAAAATCTTATTTATCTCTGGGCACTGTGTTTTCACTTTCTGCATGTTATCTACAGGAGTTATTGTCTTAAGATTGATCACTGGATTGTTTTGTGATGTGAATGTGCAAATACAACCGTGAGTTTAGTCCCGGGCTGGTGACTTGGTTCACCTAATTCCTGGCAGTGAGAGATACTTCAGCATAAACCCTTCACACACACTTTAAGGAAAGCACATTATTGACAGCTTACCCAGTCAGAAAGAATTGCTGAAAACCTGGAAAATATGAAAAGAGAAAAATTTTAATATGAAAAGAGAAAAAGCTGGTAAAAGTGAAAGTTGACATATATGTCTAATTGTCATGGGAAAAGTGAAGCCCCTTGGATGACTCTGGTTCTAAATGTAGCTCTAAAAGTGTCCTGGGTCAGGGCCATGGAATGATTTGTTCCTTAGAACAAACTAAAATAGACACAATTATGCAGAAGTGTCTTTTCTTGACACTGATGGTGTTCTACTCCTTCAAAGGCATGAGGTAAGACTTACTGATATAAATAATGATGCTAAAATAATCAATCATTGCTTGCCAGAGATAGGGAATAGAGACATTTATAGCTCGGTTGGTTTTGGGGGGATTTTTTGTATTTGGAATAAAATCAGACATGAACCTAAAACCTTGTGCCTCCTGGTATGATGAGAGCTTTTAATCTAACATCTCTATTCTGGCTGGAATGTGCACTTTGTACAGCTGGCTGAGGATTTAGGCAGGGGATTCCATTTGTGTATATCAGCGCTTCCATATAAAAGCCATCAACTTTTCCATCAGATCTTTCTGCCAAACCTTGTGCTCAATGGCTTCTCTCCATGTTCTGTTTCAAATTTAGTGCTGACTCTAGAAGGGCATAAAATACTTCTGAAGACAATGAGAAATGTACCCCTTTATTTCCCTAAGGTATATGGTGTATATAGCTCCAGCTGAAACTAGTTTTATAAGGAGAGAGAAACTAAAGTTAAACTTCAAGCGCAACAATTTCTTTTTTTTTTTCAATTATTTGTCTAAGAATTGATTTCCTGCCTTTTAGTAGGTGCCCTCCATATATTTATATATTGGGGCCATTGTGTTTTTAATGGAATAGCTCATGAAAGAAAAAGGCAGCATCAGGTCCAGAGTGTTCTGTATGATCCTGTAATTAGCCTCACCCTAGAAAAAAACCATTTGGAAGAATTTTGCATAGAGCAAATGAAATAAATTAAGTATAGGCAAATTCATCTTTAGGGACAGTCTCCAGCAGGTTTAACATTGCAGCTCATAAATGCCCTTAGATCTGAGAATTCTCTGTAGTAACCCAGTATCATCTTTGGTTCATGACTGACCCCAGCACAGCTGCTAAATGAGTAGAGTTGTATTTTTTCTTTTTCTGTTCGTATAAAAAGTGAGTTCAGCCAGTTTGCCTTCCAGGTCACCTCCTTTTCTCCCTTTTGTTCTGGCTAAATCCACTTACTAATTCCTTTTAACTAAACTATTACATTTTCCAAATCACTGCCAGTCCTTACTTGTTTGTCTCGTGTGCTTTGTACATTTTTAATCACACACAACATGCCAAGAAGGTTCGTGCTCTCAAACTCCACTTACAGATCTTCCTGCTTCCATGGATTAGAGAGATGGTGGGTTTTAATTCCTGCTCTTGTTCTGAGTTCTTGAAATAGTGGTTGGCACAGAGAATGAGGAATTGTGTGTTGGTCCCCCTTCTTGTGCCCCAGTCCCCTCAAGTCTGAGGGAAACAACACCTGAGGTGGAAGGGATGGGAGCTAAAGAATGCCAGTAACATGGAATGTGTTTTCTTTCTCCTTACCTGATTTAGGGACTTGCAAGAGGAGACTCTTGAGGGCAGAGATCTCATTTCTTCCTTACTGGACACGACACACAGAGAGGTATTCAGATCAAGACTGTCCTTGTTCTGGAGTTCTTGGCAGTGCTGATAAACAGAGACACAAAGGAGAATGATCAGATACCACTTCAGGAAATATTTCAGGCTCTGAAAATGAATATATTTCCTTGAAGGAACCCAAACAACATTATTTCTTATATCTCTTTCCTGAGAAATGAAAATTGAAAGACTTCTCCTGAAGGAGTTTTTCTTCAAATACCCTGGAGTTCTAAATGCTTTGGGGCTCATTTAAAAGCACCTTCTTTGCATATCACTTCTAGATTTGTATTTAATAATTTGGCAGGACTAATGAGAGAGTATTTCTTTCTATCAGGCTCTAATCTGTCTATGTTTCTTCTGTCTATTTATTCTCCCACTGTTTGGTGAGTTCATGATAAATCAAACCAGAGGGCAGAACAGATGCGGGCTAGTCAAAATGGTTTTTCTGCCTTACAGTTTTGAGAATCTCTTAAACTTTGTAATCAGCATTTCTCCAGAAAATTGGGTCAGGATAATGTTTGGCATTGTTTTTCACCTCAATACTTCACATGAGCAATTGTCTGACCAGGAAAGATATCAAGACCATGTTAACTTGTTCTTCTAGTTTGGGTTTGGATTTTTTACCTGCCTCATGAATGCTTCAGTGGACTATTAGAACAGCCTGGCATTGCTTCAGTACCAGATACTTTTTGGATGTTACTCATTTTCTTGCCAAACTTTTTTTGTCTTATTTACTACTTGATTCTTCTTTTTTGCAAATCTCTGCTGCTTTTCCTTGATAGGATTTTATTCCTGATTTTCTACACTACTGTAATTTTAGAGGTCAGGCAGCTTTGTTTCTTCTTCACACAATATTTTTATTCACCCAACTTCATACTAATGGAGTCTTTGTTTGCAAGAACTTCTGGTTTTATTTAATCTGGTGCACAAAACATTCTTGTGAACACCAATGATTCCAAGATCAGGCCTCCCTGTTAAACATCCTGCCTTCCTTAATACCACGTGAGAAGAAAGGAGACAGCAAAGGATGTAATTCCAGGGAGCTCAAAGGGAATGTGGCATGATCTGAATTAGCTGATCACTTCTTAGGTAAACCAACCCAGTCCCTGGAAGTCCCAGCATATCCAGCCTGCTTCTCCTTTATTGCTACATTTATCTCAGAAACTACCAATGATTCCTTGGCGCAATCCAGGCTAAAGAATCGACTTTGCTGAGAGCTCTTTCTCTTTGCTTTCACTTGAGTTTTCCCTCAATTACCAGCCAGTATTGGAGCACTTTCGAGGCTGTCATCACTCAGATTTCTTTGAAGCCTCCCAGGTAAGGACTGTGCTCCATGCTGTGTCTCTGCTCTGTAAATACAGCACAAAATAAAAGTTTAACACTCAAAGAATGAAAGGAGGATTACAAGTTTTGTATGGGAGATGGCAAACTAAGCATAGCAGCAACCTTCCTGAGGACACTGCAGTCATTAAGGCAGCCACTAAAAATAGCTTTTAAAAAGACCTGAGCTTTTCACAGTGAGGGGAGGGATGTCTCTTTTCAAAGGAAGAAAATCCCAATGTGTTGAATTAATTTCTCGCTCACGCTGAGAGTGGGAGATCTGCACGAGGTAAGCAGGAGGAGAAACAAAATGTTTGAAAACCACATTGTGGTGTGGAGCCTGAAACCAGTTCCCACAACAGTACAGAATTCTTCCAGATTTTTTCAGGGTAAGGGGCTGTCAGAGGCTCTGATGGGTTGTGGCTGGAAACAGGGAGAGCAAGAACACATAACCCAGCTGAGGCACCCACTGAGCTGCTCTTTGTCCTGGTTCTGCAGTCTTGGATTAAGTCGACAGCACCTCCAGAACTGAAGCCTTTGGGAAATTTGGCAGCTGCTCTACTAATTCCTTTATCTAGGAGTTAAAAGCCCTTCTTGAGGGAAACTGTAATTAATAGTGCCTTGGCATCCAAAGGCATGGGCGGGATTTAGGATTGACTGCGTCAGACAGGATGTGTGGCACCAGATTATCTGCACTGAAATGGGGCAATGTCCAATACCTGCTAGTTATTGATGTATTTAATGTATCCTCTTGTGGATGCTTTGTATATATAGCTTTAGTCTCCACCTAACTAAAGAGAGGGGATGGCTTCCTTAGGCACTATTTTTCCTGCTAAAAATGATGAAAAAAGAGCAACATGAGTGTGTCCTGGTAACTGGTAGGCAAACTTGGAAAAGAAAATGAGAATCAGAATGAACTTAAGGAAAAAAAAACTTAGATTTTTATTTAGCTTTTAATTTTAATATTTCTTGGTAGATTTTTAATGGTATAGAAGAGAGAGAAAAGCCATTAAATCAATCAAGGAGATATAAATTAATCAGCAAATAGAAGTTTACCAGATCAACTAATTATTCTAAAAATATATGTTATGTGGTGAACATTGTTAAATGAACAGATATTTCTGGTTTAATTGCAGTGCAGTTATTTCAGCATCCAGCACACCACTAATCTGGGGACATGAATAACCCCAACATAACAAAGTGCACTGCAATTCTCTTCAGCTGCCCCTGTTTCCATACAGTCCATGTTTTGTAGTCAGAGGAGTGACCTTGTTGCCAGGGGAATTCATGGGACAGGGAGAAAACAGTGAGAGCCATAGATAATTGACTCTGATTCTAAGCCTGCTCAAATCAAAGGAGATTTTCCTCTTTACTTCAGTGAACTCAGGAGCCACAAGGATTTTAAGAATCCTGCTGATATTTTTGAGGCCACGTGACGTTTTCAGTCTCATTTCCTATGAGAAGGCGTTTCTGAGTATGAGCTCTCTGTGGCTGCATCTGCATGTTTCCATCAGACTGCTGAGTCACGCAGATCTGAGAGGCAATATGTTAATAAAAATCAGGCGCTTTCTCTAACAGGATGCACATGGAAACCTTAATATCGCCAGACATGTAAAGGCAAAATATGCTCCCAAAGAATGAAACGAACAATATCCCTCAAAGTTAATTTAGGATTACACATTTCATGAAATAGGAAAAAGTCACTAGCAGCAAGTGTTCTAAAATGGCTTTGATTCTAGTTAAATATATATGATGTGGTTCTCTGGAGATGCCACTAAGCTGAGACAGATTCACATCTCTGCCACTTGGGGAGCAGAGCCACAAGCCTGAGGAGCTGGGTCAGTGCCTGCAGCTGATGGGATGTGACTGCAGCAGATGCTGTGCTGCCGAGGGTGCCGGGACTCAGCCCTGCCAGGGAGGGCTCTGCTCTCCGCTCCAAGGGCAGCCCTCCAAAGCATTCGTAATCAGAGGAACTTCTTCATTTTAGTGCTCTTTAAAGTGTGGAGAACGGGGAGAAGCTGTGGGGAGTTGATTCAGCTGACAAACAGCTACAGGAGGAAGAAATGACTCTTCCTGGCAGGATCCGCCCTCACTCTTCTAGTCCTTTATGGTCCCTATTGCACATTCCTAAACTCCCTTCTGGATAGAAATCTTCAGTACAACTTACCTCGGCTCTCCAATGCATGAACTGTGGTTTTCTCCTTCCTGGTAGGATCTGTCCTGACTCCTCTAGTTCTTTATGATCCCTATTGCACATTCCTAAACAACTCCTTTCTGGATAGAAATCTTCAGTGCAACTTACCTTGGCTCTCCAATGCATGGAGAACCGTGGTTTTCTCTCATCACTCATTAGTTAAAATAAATTGCTTAAAAAATAAAAATATATACAGATACAGTTTACTTCTGAATTATTTAAATCAGCAACTTCTAAGGGCTAGAATTATGTTAAAGTTGGTGCTTATTTAGGAAATTACACTACCTGCAGTGTAAGTCACTGTGAGCAAAGTCAGAAAACCAGATTCCGAGCTTACAGTATATATCCTTGGATCCATAAAAGGAGGGGAAAAGAACCCTCAATTTTTATTTCTGAAAAAAAATTCTCTAGTCCAGTGTATGTCAAAGTTATTCAAATTTACCACTGAGGAGACTTAGAGGCAGTGTTTCCATGTAATAATGCATCCCTGTTCTTCATGCTTACTGATCAGGTTTCTTTGTATCAGCCACTTTAACTTCTTTTGGTGAATAAAAGGTTTCTTAGGATATAAAGTTTGAGAATTTGCTTCTAGATCCCAGTGCTAACATTAGTGTGCCTGTCTGAAATACGGAGTATCACCACTGCATTTCTTTAATTTCCAGAAATTGCATTTGGAAGTAGTGCAGTTGGGATGTTTTGCTCCACATCCTCACCTACTCTTGGTTAATTTTCTGGATGAGGGAGCGTTTGGACACCATTCCCAGGCACAAGCTGGGATTGCTGGGGTGTCTGTGCAAGGCAAGGAGCTGGACTGGGTGATCCTCGTGGGTCCTTCCAGCTCAGCATATTCCAAGAGTACTTTTCTAACACCCAAGGAGGATGTAGCTTTTCAGTTCTGGCAGCAGCATCCTGAGAATGATGTCACTGGCCTTCTCTGAAGGGTTCTGAGACAACACAACAGTCAGGCAACAATGGTTTGTTTATTGAGCAAGGGTGAACCTCATCCAAGCAGTCCTCGGAGACAAGCACAGCAGAAGCAGTATTTCAAGATCTAAAAGTTAGATGTGCTAAAAGTTGTATTCAAAAAGCATATTTTGATAACATGCAAAAGGAGAAGGAAAAAAAGGCAGATGTGTGAAAGTGCTTTTTCCTCAAGGGTAGGGGCTGTGTGTGTGCAGGGATACAGCATTTCCAGATAAGATAATTATTTTCTTTTTCCTTTCTTGCTGTTAACACTTTGCCTAAATTCATATTTAAGCAGGAGTTCTTCTGTCCACTGGGTGATAAATAGCAGGTTGTTCAACACACACAGCAACTTTGCCTTAATGAAAACAAACGTTAACGGAAATAGGGAAATCTCTCGACTGCAGCAAATGTGCTCCTTCCTAATCAGTCTCCCTGGTCTATAAAATACACCCACATATTAGAGAAAGTTCATAAAGTGAGAGCCGGAAGACATCGATGATAATGTATTTTAGCTGCAGAATTCAGTGCAGAGTGAGTGTCAGGCACAGTTGTTATCTGAGACCATCAAGCCCAGCCACAATCTGTGCTGATGCCAGAGCAATCAGACCGCTGTATTTCACCAGGACCACTTATGGAATCTGTCATGTTACTCAGCTGCTGCAAAGATGCCTCAGGTTTTCCCCCTGCACAACAAACTCTTGACGTGTAGGGCTTTTAAGCTGTTTTTTAATGTCTTGGTTCTCCGGGATGTTTCATAACACATAATAATAGCAATGCATGTAATGGTCAAATTGGAAATGGATCGGTATTAAGCAGCCCTCTGAATTGCTGGCAGGATGAATCCGAAGCACATTGGCTTGTTGGGATATTCTCTTCACAGCACCTGCTTGGTGTTTCCATTTGCAGTTCTTGAAGATAGTGCCAGAGATAAGTGGCAATGAGCTACTCACAGATAAGACATACTAATAATAAAATTGAAATAAGCATTATGTAAGGCACAAATGACACAGTACTTCAGCTTTTGTACTTTGATGCTAGAAGGTGACTTTTCCCACTCTAATCCACTTGGAGTTGAAATCAATATGGCTTCTGCAAGTTAGGGGTAGAAATACCCTTTTGAAAACAAAGATTAATTTCACTTATATACATCGCAGCACTGACAAGAGGGTTTAAGATGGAAATTCATGTCAGATGCCCACCAAAGAGTTAAGAAACTGAGTCTTTCTGGATATTATGAAATTAAACCATCTGCTCTGCTGAGAAGTCCATGCAAGATCCTTTGCTCTCTAAAGCCAGCATCTGTTGGAAGCATGCTGTATGTATAGAGTGAAATCCAGGGGTTAGGAGAACAGTAGATGCTCTTTCAGCCCTTAGATCTATAACATTTGCTAAGATGCCATGTGGATTATGGAGTGGAGAAGGGTCTCTCTCCTACGCGCTTGCCTGGGATTTGGAACAGAGAGAAGCAAATTTCACTCAGAGAGAAAGGATTGAATAAATCCTGCCTTGACGAATCCTTGCCTAAAACGGAGCCTAAGCCTGTTCACTCAAACCACCCTTCCTAACGCTCAGCATTTCTTGTCCTCCGTGGTGGGAAAGGTCGTTTGTCTCTCATGGCACTCCCTTCCTTTCCCCTTCTGTTTGTGCCCGTGCAGTTCCTCCCTCGCTCCCAGCCTCAGTTTGTCCCTGTTTGCTGTCCCTGGGACGTGGGGATCCGTGGGAGAAGCACCATCTGCAAGTGCCAGCGGGTTGTTTTTCCCTCATAGCACGTCTCGGGTTGTTTTTCCCGCGTAGCACGTCTCGCTGCAGCTTCTGCCACTCGATGCTTCCAGATGACAAGGGCCTCCCAAACCGAGCCCTTCTGTTCCCAAGGCATACGGAAAAAGGAAATCCTCCCCAGGTCCTGCACTTCTTTCTGCCAGTAATTTTGGGAAGGAGAACAGCTCCATACTCAGGAGTTCTACTTGAGCGGCTGATGAAAGGAGATCCCGCTCTGTTTAGCTTTTGGTGGGAAATGAGTATCCTACTGTCCTTGTCCAGGGAAAGAGGAGGAAAAGAGCTTTGGATCTCTTTCTGAAATCAGTTTCTTGGAGGAAACAAAACCATCAATTTTTATTCCTGACAAAAGAAAATCTCTAGTCCAGTGATAATTATTACTAATCAGTTCTGAATTGCTTTTGCATTTTTTCTGAGGAAAGATTCAGTTGAATTTATCTCAAACATGGACCAATCACTTGGGACTTTTTCTGGCTTATATTAAATGTAAATCCAGTTTGTTTTGCAGGCAGGTGGAACTGACCTTGTTGTGGGCATTACTCAATGGCCATGGGATGATCACTAATAAAAATGAGACAAATTATTCTCATTCCTGCCTATCTGAAGTTTGTCCAAATATGAGAAGCTTCCTTGAGAAAGCAGTGCATGGTCATGATCTACATTAAGAATTATGAGAATATGGATGAGGGAGACAATGGAAAAGGCCTTATTAAAATTCTTCATCACAGGGGAAGGTTATGCCCAGTTGCTTTTATTGAAACAGCAGAATCAGTGCAGACATCTGAGTAAAGAGTGACTGTGAAGAGAAATCTTCATTGTGGTGTATTCATTCCCAAGCTTAGTATAAATTAAATGTACATTTTAGTTTATTAATATTTTAATATAAACTACAAATACCTAGTATAAGGGGAAAGCAACACTGCAGTATGATAGAGCTGGATCAGCCTTTTAGTTCAGGTATTGGTGTTTTTTTCAGTGTTGTGAATAATTAATTTTTTGGAGATTAAAAAACTGGTGAGACAACCCTTGCCCTCATTTTCCATACGGCATATTAAAGAATCCTTTTGAGGACATTTGGTTGGCTAATGTGGCTTGGAGCTAAATGTTTGCACAATGCAAGGTCAGCAGTGAGTCATAAATCATAGATCAGCAGTAACTGTAGGTATGGAAGGTAAGGGTTGTTACTTGACTCCATTTTAATGTATTTTTAAATACAGAAAGATAGTCTCTGTACTACTTTGTTTGCTTTTAGTCCCCTAAATACTTATTAGTCATTCTTTTTTCTCCTGAACAAAAAGGAATTGAATAATTCTCACATAGGTTTCAGAGGGAACAGCCACAATAACCTCAGAATGTGGTTCATCTGGTATTTTAAACACAATGTTGTACAAGCTGGTATTTTTAGTATGTTGTGCAGTATTAGTGTACTAAAGAAACAAATGATGATCATGGAAAGTGGTTAATTTTGGGGGGAAATAGGATCTTGGCAAGAGGCTTGTGTCAGTACAGACAATGATTTCAGACAGATCAGTGTACTTTTAAATCCAAAACTAAAAATGGGATAAATAAGGATGTCATTCTAATTAAGGTGGTTATTAACTTGTAGAACTGAACATGAGAAGTTCACTGCAGAAGATATTCTAACATGTTTAATTACAACCTCATTAAATTTTCTTAAGGTTCTAATTAACTTGAATTAAATGAAACCTGGATGTTTTTAAAGAAACCCAGAGCTTAAATCAATGCAAGAACATACTAAAACAGCTTAGAATTTTGGTGTTAAATAAATCTGTAAGACAGCCAAGGTCAAACAATGACTATTTTCAGTGTGTGCTGTGCAATTGCAGTGCTCTGGTGAGGCATTTGCTGTATCATTTCCAACGCTCCCACCTACAATCACAAAGGGGATGATGTGGTTGTTAATGACAGGGAAGCGTCCTGGGCAGGAACAGTCTCACTAAAAACCCCTCTGCAAACCCGGGGCTGCCTCGTTAGCAAGGGCAGCTTGTCTGGATCATTTCCCTTCCTTTTAGCCTGAGGAAAGCTGTCTGCCATGCAAGAACTTAGAGAAAATACACTTTGCACCTAACTGAAAGCTTTCAGGTGAAATAATGTTTGTAATTTAAACGACAGACAAATTTTGGGATTATTTTTACAGTTTGTTTCAAAATTTTCAACCAAGTTAAAACTCCAAGGTCCTACTACAGTGAAAATCAAAGTAATTTTTAAAATTTTTTTTAAAAAAATTACTTAAATATTTACCAATTTTGTTGTAGCAGACGTACTCGTGATTTTTTTGAAAACAAATACGCTCAGTGCCAAAAGTATTCTCAAAAGATATGGGGTTGTGGTCATCTTACTCCTTATACATTCTCCCACCTGCCACAGAATTTACCCATAAATGATGAGTTTCCCTCCCATTCTTTGCTGCACAGGTGTCTGTTGACAATTTTTCCGTAGGTCATGGAAATCTCTTTTTTGTGTGAGGAGGTGCATTTCTTTAAGGCACCAAGACAAAAGCAGATGAAGCAAATGTTAGAATTAAAGCTTTGGAAGTACTGCTGCCATTTTTCAAATCAGGAGAAACAGAGCAAGGATAGGGATAGCTGGGCTCTCCTTCTATGAGTTTTATCACAAACAGAACTATTTTCCTTCTGTGGATTAAAATTCCAATTTCAGTCATATGGCTCTGCCTCATGGCAGTTTAATCTGTTATGGACATGCAGGTTCTTGTAGATGTGTGAGAGGTGAAAGAAAAGCAAATTCCTTCCGTAAAAGTTCATTCATAATTCTGGAGAGCTGAGCAGAGACAGCTAAATTAAGTAGCAAAGTTTCAGGAAAAAAATTTAGAGGGAAAAAGGCTACCCAAGGTGTTGGAATGGATCTCAGGAGAGTCCAGCTGATTGTGTGGTTTGGGCCCAGTTTCCACAGAGTCACAGAACCAGCGCTCCGGGCTTGGTGACCACGTGGGGATTGGTCACAGGTTGGATTTGATGGGCTTGGAGGGCTTTCCAAACCCTAATGATTCTGGGATTTTGTTAAAAAATATGTCATTTGCAGAATTTCATCACCTTTTAATTGATACTTTAATAGCATTTTTTCTCCTTGTGGATCAGGTTGTGCTGTCGGTGGGTTTACAATGTGAATTCTTGCTCCTGGATTCCTGTGCTGTTGATATCCACAGCACGGTGCAACTGATAAGCACACACACAAAAGGAGCACGTTTATTTCAGCACAGTTTGGGAATGCCTGGTTCCATGCAATCAAACACTGCCTGCTCTTGGCAGTGGGTGTCGGGGCTGGCAGTGGGTTTGGGGAGCTGTGTTTGTTTTTCCTTCTGACAAACCCATAAAACCACACTCAGGTCAGTGCCTCAGGCTCTCCATTGATCACCTACCCAGGGAAAACACTCTTGTTCATCCTGAGTTGGTTCTTGCTCCAATTATGAGCGCTCAGACGGCTGGGACTGTTGTTCCCCCTTTGCTGCTCCCTGCAGAAGGGGAATTATCCCCGAGTCCCGGTGAGGAGCAGAGAGCACCATCCCTTCCACCCGCGCTCCCCTCAGCCGCGGGCAGGGCCACGCTCTCTGCAGGCTGCTGGCAGCTCCTAATGACCTCTTTCCCAGCAATACTCACATCAGCATCACAGTGTCACCAGGAATTTCACTTTCAGGCAGAACCACTTCATTTGTCAAACTTTAACATTTTCCCTGCCTTCAGGGGTTTTTTTGTTTGTTTTTTTTTTTTTTTGCCCCCTTCCACAGTTTGCTGCACTCTGGTAAATCCCTAGTGGAGAAATTCTTACTGGTAATTGATGGAACACCAGGGACTGTGGGTTTGCATCAATGAGATTCTGCAACGTAAACCTCAGTAACAAGGAGAAATCATGTGCATAGCAGATAAAACTCTAATTTTCGCTATTTACCTGTGCATTTTTAAAACTTTAAGGCAGAAAAGAGCTCCAAACAGGAACCTGAAGGGAAAAAAAAAAAAAAAAAAGCCAAACCAAGATAGCTGGAGGGTTTTTTCTGCTCACTTACAGTTCTTGTACTCTGGGAGGTTGTCTTGCCTTCGTCCTTCAGTCAGCTGAGATGGCCACTGAACTAGCAATCACTGTTACAATCTGTTAAGGCATATCTCCTAAAAAAGGTCCTGGACATCATTCCAAATGAAGTGGATTTAACCAGCAAGACAGAAAGATTTTGACAGTGCTGCTCTACCAGATCTGTCCTTTGCAGGGGACAATTTCTTCTTGCAGATTTATAGTGCGCTGCACAGAATACACTGACAGAAAGCACTGACATCTTGTAGCCTGTTCTGTGCTGCTGCTTTGGATCAGCCACGTTGCTGTGATGTGCTGCTGATTGTGGATTTAAATGGTGCAAGGACTAAAGTTTGTCCAGCAGGGAGAGGAAGAACATCACCTGTTAATGCAAGGTGTTATTCTTGAGCATATTTTTTCCTAAAATTAAAAGGAGAGGGAGAAAAAAAAAAAAACCTACAAATTTGGCTACTGGCATGAACTGACTTGTGGAAAGCAGCTGACAGCATAAAGTTGGTAATTGTTGGTTAACAAACTCACAACACAGGTGAAAGTACATTCAGAAGTTCTAGGAGCTAAAGGGAAAATATGTGGAGAAAGGCATAACAAAACCACAAATTCCAGCTCCTGGGGCTGTGCCCATCACTGTGCAATACTGACACATTCAACATTTCACAGAAAATTCTCTTTTCTTATAAATTTGCAATAATTGGAGGGGTAATCCACTAGAGATGACACAGATGACGACATTACATTGCCCCAAGAACAGTGCATGTTTATAAGTTTCTTTCTCTTTCCCTTCATAAAATCTCATATTTTATATGAAGGCTAATAACCTAAACAAGTCTCCCAGGTTCTGAATTCCTCCTTCAAATATCTTTAACACAGATGGTTCATCCATTTTCCCCCCTGTGCCAAGCAATGTAGCTCTTCACGTATATAGAAAGAGGCAAAGAATAATTATTGGATTGAGTTGATCTTATTTCTGTCTTGTTTAGTTCATATCCTGTTCAGAGTCTAACTCCATCAGAGATTCAACCCAGTGGTTATCAAATGCAGTACCTGTCACAAGACTAATTGTTCATTCACTTAAGACTGGAATTGTTCTGTTTGTTCTTACTGGATATATTTGAAATTTGAATAACTTATGCAAAATATTATTGTCTTAAAACTCTGTTTGGATTATTGAAAATTATTTGAACAAATAGCTGAGGTTGTTTATTTGTGAGATTTTTACACTTAGCCTGTAATACTTGTCTCTTTCACAATCCAGTCATCTTCTCCCCACATCATCTCTTTTTTAATTACGTATTTCCAGCAACATAAAAAGTTTCTTTTGATTTATAAGAGGGATTTGATGAATTTATAGAAAATGCATAAAGAATATCAACCACCTGTGAAACTAAAATTTGTTCCCACTTGTGCATGCAGATTAAAATGCTGTGTTCAGACAGATGTGCCCTTGGTGATCTATCTGGAGTAGCTTCAGAAATTAAATTGCAACAAATCTTTGTTTCCATCTTCCTATCATTTACAAGTTCTCTTTTCTTGTCACATCAAAATGAAATATATAAGTGCAAAGCCACCCCCAAATAACTGTGTTGGAGAGGAAATGCTCAGGTGGTTTAAAGTGCCATTATTTTTGTATGTCTTTTATTAGGGAAGAGGAGAAGAAATTAGCTTACAGCTAATAAAGCTTCCAGCAGGTGTATGTCTGAAAGGAATGGAATATTCTGTTTGTATTGCAACACTGTTATGAAAAATAATTTTTCAGGTACATTTTTTCAGCCCTATGCCTAAATAAAGGAAGAGAAAGAGCACAGAGAAATATGGCAAGATGGACTATTTATGCTGACTTCCCCATCCCAACAAGAACCTGCTGTTCAAATCCCAGTCACAGTGAAACATAAAAGTTAAAAATCTGTATTTCTTCATGACTTTGGCTTGCTAAAGAGAGGGGGGGAATGTATAAAGCACAGACTGACTGTATTTAGTGACTCAAATCATATACCCTGTTTCACTTTTAAGCTAAAGAGAGATAAGCAGATTTATTAACTGTTAAAACATTAAGTTTTTATTGGCGTTGAGCAGCCTCACAGTGTCACAAAGCAGCTCTGCAGACAGCTCTTGCTGCAAAGCTCCACCAGCATGCTGAAGGGGGGTATCTCTGGTCACCTTGCATGTGAGGAAGAGCAGGAACCAGCTGACTTTTGTGGGATTATACGGATGCTGAAAAAGCTCCAGCAGAGAATTTCTTCAGCTCTCTGCAGCATTTTGTGAGAGTTCTGTCTTTCCCATGCAAGTAACTCAAAACAATGTTACAGTTTTGTAAACTTCTTGCAGCTGCAGGTTGTTTTGCAGGATTGTTATGGTTCTAACTAGAAAAACATTCAGAGATGGGTGTCTTAGAACTTGACCAATCCCCTCAAGGGGTGGATGGCCAAAAAACCAATTACCTTATGCCATTTAACACACTTTGTGAACTAACATATAAAAGTCTTCTGAGAATTCATTAAAGCGCTTCCATTATCCCTGAGCCTGGACTTGGTGTCGTTTCTCTACTCGTCCGTGGGGAAAACAGCGACAGGATCACCTGCTCCTCTCTGGCTTTGGCGACCTTGGTGTTGGCCAGGCTGTTTACTTTGGATGTTAAACTCTGTCTGGGGTTATCAAGGGGAAAAGGCTGAGTGTGCCAAGATGGGGTGACAGCTAAAACCAGTCACGTTCAGGAGCTGTCTTTCCGTGTCCTTAAGCTTGGTTTGGAATTAGGCAGTACATGCACCATGTCAGAGATTAGAAATCAGACCTCACTGGAGCAGCACCAGCAGCACACATATCCCTTTTCTCATTCCCTGGCCAACATCCAGTTCCTCTTTCCAGCTCCAAAAGCCAGGTTTCCCAGCCAGAGAGGAGAACTTAAGGACATTAATTGAAATGCATCCCAAGCTTATGATTTCACATCTTGAGACAATGTGTGCTGAAGCTGAATGAAATCAGAAGGGAATTAAACAGCGAATTTTGTAGCTGTGGTCTCATTCAGGTAGAAGAAAAATGCTGAAATGATCTGGAAAAGTACCCTTGCACTGGTGAGGAGAGCGCACCTGGCTTCAGCTGCAAGTGACCTGTCTCTTCCAGTTCACAGCTCATGGTTTGCCAAACAAAAACATTTATTGGCTTGGCTTTGCTTTGCTTTGCTTTGCTTTGCTTTGCTTTGCTTTGCTTTGCTTTTAAGAGGACAAATGGCAGTGCAGTGCAATTCTAGGTAGTATTTATTTGCCTAATTTGAGTTCCCCACTCTTGTGCTTGTTTGGGCATGCATGCCTGGTTGTATTAGCGATTCCTAGATTGCCACAATTTGTCTGGAAGGCTCAGGTCCTTTAGGATTTGCAGGCAGAAAGCAAGTGCACTGCATATTTTGAAATAGAGCTCACAGCATCATAGAGAATAAACTGGATTCTGAAAAAGTGTGTTTGTAGTTCCCTGAACTGGAAGAGATTAAATAGGACAGATGTCTGTCAGATTCTACTGATATCAGCCAATATTAAATTATGTTTGAATTTTTAGTTCACCTGCCTTGAGGTGAAATTAAGGCTAAAAAAAGAATAATCTCCCTTCTTTTTACTTCTGAAAACATTCGATTGGGAAGCACATCTAGAAAATGAACAGCATTCTGTATGAAGGACCGAAGACAGTGTGACAGGCATTTCTTTTAAAAAGCATAAAAAAATATATTTTCTTCTTTTTACTGTGCATACAGTTACCAAGGAAGCATTTACCTATTTTTTAAACAGATATTTCAAGCAGTTCCTGTTGAGTGACTCTCACACCCTTGTGTGTGACAGCCCACCCAGATGATATCAATGTTTTCCATGTCAGTCTCTGCACAGCCAATCCCTTTCCTTCCTGGATCTAGATTTCAGCCGATTTTTAAGACTTGGGGATGCAAATCCTCCCCTGTACCACATTGTGATGTCACGAGCATAACTCATAAGATGCCCATTTGTCCTGCAGTGCCAGTGTTACAGCAGGGATGGTCTGTTTGCTGTATCCTGCCAGGACACTTCTGCGGAGCAGAGTAAAAACCTCCCTCAGAAACATGAGGAAGATAAATCTGATTTTTGCCTCATTTAGATAAGTTGTGCACCAGTTAAATTAACATTTAAATTCATTTGAGAAAGTGGAATTATCAGGGAACCTGTGATGTTTCAGCTTCTGTCATCCCCCTAAGTTTGGGGTTTTTTTGAGTAAACCAGGACATCTGTACTGGTGTCTTGGGGTGACTTCATGATGTGTATCCCCTATCACTGCTCTATGCCCAGAAATTAACTTTGTGCCTTTCTGTGCCTTTAAACTGAGCCTGAGAGGGGGGAGAGGAAAAAATCGAGCAAACCTTTCAAAACAGTTGTTCAAGGACACAGATACACACTCCTTCAAATTTGTCCAAACCGGCACAACTGGTCACATCACCATCATCCAAACAGTTGTAAAATTCAACAGTTTAAGGGGATTTTTCACTCTTTTAGAACCACAAAATAGTTAAAGAAAGAAAATATTAGCAACAAACAGAAGGCAATTAGGTGAGTTCCTTTTTTCAATAGTAATATTTGTAACTCTGGCAGGTGTTTATTTCACAAAATTGGGTATTTTTTAGCAACTTTCAATTGCTTGTTTTTTAAAAGAAAGGATTCCACCCCTTCACAGATGAACAACTTTGCCAATATTCAGTTATCCTGATACTGATGATTTTTTCCCTAATGTACACTCCCATTCCTCCTTAATGTAATTTATGAGCATTGCAACTTCTCTGAAACTCAAAACCCAAGTTCTTCCTTAGGATTAACAAATTATTGTTATTTTCTAGACCTACAACCACTCTGTCTCCTCTAGATCCCTTCCAGCTGATTATCTTTTCACAGGATGGTGAGGGTGCTGAACGAAGTAAAAGAATTGTTTCAATAGACTTGCATCAAATCTTACTGATCTAGTAAGATATTAACTTATTAAAAAAAAAGAAACAAAAGGTTTTGCTGCTTTTCATTTGGCCTGTGGATTACTCCAAACCCACTTTTTATTTATGCTGCTTAACCAGCTGCTCCTGGTGTTCTGTGCAGCAGATTATTTCTACCTAAATGTGATCCCTCACACTTTTCCATACTACATTGTACCTTGCTGGTTTGTGTCTGTTCCTTCAGTTTATCAGGATCACCTTGCCCTCTGGAATGGTTGCAACCCTATATCATCTTACCACGTTTTAGGATGAAAGAGTGTATTTTTTATACAGATACTTGCTCCAAAACTCTACATATCTTTCATTCTGGGGTTTATTGGTGCTCTTTTTCCAAGAGTGTCCACTCCATGAAGTTGTTTCCTGGGGAAGTATTTCACATTTGACAAACACTCCTGCAGTTTTGCCATCCCCTCTTGATGTGTAGGGAGTGTTTTCCACAGTGGATTCTATAATGGAGCTCCCAGTGATTTGTAGGATATTTCTTTACTGACCAATTTTGCCTTTTCTGTATTCATGAAAGTACTGAAAGGTTTTCACTGCTTCTTTTTCAGCCTGAACACAGATTCTTGGGCTTCACTCAGCCCTTAAATATACCACTGGTTTATCATCTTGCAGAAACATAATTCCTGAAGTGTTTTATGATTAATCAACGAAGTCCTAAGATTCCTTTTTAATGTCTGTACTGTCAGGTCCTAAAAACTTTCTGGGAAATGTGCCAGGGTTTCGTATATTCTCCATAAACCCTCCAAAACCTAAACTGACAGTTTACTTATGACAAACCGGAGTGTGTCACTGCATGTGTAAATACAGCTATGAATTTTTTGTAGGAATCCTTTTAACAATTCTTTCCTCTCTATTTCAAACCCTTTTAGCTTTCACAAGTTTTTCCCAAAGAATGTGCATTTTCATGCTGAACTCATATTCAGCTGTCCTGCCTTGAGCATGTGGTTGTGTTGACTTTGGAATTAGACAATGCTTAATTACAAAGCTGAACATGTTCCCATCATGACAGCAAATTATTAAAGAAATACTGCTTTTACTGCTGTGTTCCAAAGATCACAGAATCATAGATTGGGTTGGGTTGGGAGGGACCTTGAAGCCCATCCAGTGCCACCCCTGCCATGGCAGGGACACCTTCCACTGTCCCAGGCTGCTCCAAGCCCCAATGTCCAGCCTGGCCTTGGGCACTGCCAGGGATCCAGGGGCAGCCACAGCTGCTCTGGGCACCCTGTGCCAGGGCCTGCCCACCCTCCCAGGGAACAATTCCTGCCCAAGATCCCATCCAGCCCTGCCCTCTGGCACTGGGAAGCCATTCCCTGTGTCCTGGCACTGCAGTCCCTGAGGAACTGTCCCTCTCTGGGTTCCCTGCAGCCCCTGGAAGGTGCTGTGAGGTCTCCACACACCCTTCTCCTCTCCAGGCTGAGCAGCCCCAGCTCTCCCAGCCTGGCTCCACAGGGGAGGGGCTCCAGTCCCCTCAGCACCTCCGTGGCCTCCTCTGGACTCGCTCCAACAGTTCCATGTCCTTCCTGTGCTGGGGGCACCAGAACTGCTCACAGAATTCCGGGTGGGGTCTCACCAGACTCATTATAGAGACAATTCCAAAGAGTATTGCACCAAAAAGGAGATGGATGTGCACAAGTTCCTTTATTTTTCGCCACAAAAAGGTGATGCTTAAAAGACAGCCAAGCATCTTAGCCATCAACAGAAATAATTGATTTGCAATGAAAATGAGGACGTTGCTTTGTTTTCAAATCCATCTTTTTTATCCATCTCTTCTAAAATGCACGTAAATATATTTTAAGAATAGAGGCAATACATATGGAGCAGAATATAATATTTTCAATTGTGAGTTTCAGTATTTTGATGATTTTATAAAACAGGAACTTTATTCCAAATTTTACCTTGAGGTCTCCAGTGCCATAGATATGCCTGACCAATGGATATTTACTGATGGACGGTGGGACTGATTTTCATTTGTGTCATTCTTAATTCTTAGTTATTCTCTAGTACATTGTCACTGATTTCTTTTTAGACCAACCGAGGATTGGCCATTTGGATAGCTGATTTGCAAGGCATGGTCATAATTGTGCTCGAGGAGGTTGGAGATCCACTCTCCCAGTTCAGTGATATGTGCAGGTCATGCCCTGTTAATGCAGGAAGACCAAGGACACTGATTTTGCAGATGATTAACTCTTTGTACATATGGCAAGGATGGAGAGCTGGGAGCTGATCCAGTTCACAGCATGGTAGAAGTGAGTCCTGAGTAGTAAATAACTTACCCTGGAAGTGCTTCACTTTCAGGAATCTCCATGAAAATACTCTTCCCATGTTCTAGGCTGCTTGAGGTGTGTTTGTGCTCTATGTAGGGACAGTCTGTGGGTCTAAAGAGTGGTTAGAAAAGAATAAAGAAATTAAATGCATCTCTCCTGGGTAGAAAAGGGCAGGGCAGGGCAGGCAAGGGAGGTTTAGGCAAGGCAAGTCACGGAACAGTAGAAAAGGAAAGGCAAAGTGTAAAAGGAAATCACTCTTTTCCAAGCTTTCATAATTTTCTTTAAAAATATTTGTTAGTAATCTCTTGCTGTTTCAAGCTTTCTGCCTCCTTTTTTCAGTTTGTTTTTCTGTGTTCTCATAACCTTCTATTGAGGCTTCCTTTATTTGAAGAGCCAAATGCAGCAGTCATTGCACATCCAAACCCTACAGTGCCAGCTCGGTGGTGCTCAGTCCGAACTACTTGCACTGGAGGATGCAGAAAACTGATAATTGTCTTGTGTTTCTACTGATTCATAAAGGGTTAAAGCTCTCTAAGTTGATAATAATCAAAATGCTTCTCATCTAATTTTTTTTTTTAACATTGTATGAGACTTAAGCAGGTGAGAAAGAGTTGTAATTGAATCAGCTTGAAGAGTATTTCATAAGGAAGGTTCGTGTCATGGTAGCTTTGTTATGGTGTCTGTGCAGTGACTGATGGTTATTGTACTCAAAAACAAAGACTTTTGACAAAAATATTTCCTAAAGAAACCAAATTTCCAATAGAGTCAACTCATTGTTTGAAGCTGATTCCAGAATCTGCTCAGTCCTGATTATAATTTGCCTTAAATCCTTTAAAATTAGGCAACTAAACCCAAGGCGCTACAGAGCTCACGCAGGATTGCAAATAAATACTTGTTTGTGCTTTGGGATTTCGGAACATGTTTTTGAGAACTGAGATTGTGTCAGGACAGAAGAAGGCTGTAAAGGACTGGGTTATAAACTCTCCTGTTGTATTCTGATTTACTATAATGAGAGGTTTCAGCCCTACATTGTCACATTGTGTTAAGCGTAATATTACATCCAATTTCTGAAAATCAAAGCAGTTTTGCTGTTAAACCAACCAATAGGAACAGGCAACTTTTGGTAATAAAGCTGTGTAATATAAAAGATATAATCTCTTGACTGTATAGAAAACAGATTGAAATATATCTTGCAGGTATGTATATGAGAGCTCAGGAAGATTGATATAAATGGAAGAGTTTATTTTTTAAATCGGAAGAGGCCTTGTGAAAAAACCTCAAAGAATGTAGTTTAAAGCTGAACTGTTCTGCTTATAATTCTCTGCCATCCTTTAACAAAGTATTTGTTTTCCTGTCCACCCAGCTGTTATTTTGCAATTTGTTTTGTGTTCTGTCAAAAATAAAAAATATAATACACTTAATAAGGCAAAACAACCTTGAAAAGTTTGGCAAGCAAATGTGGCTTGCAGCAAATCAATTAATCCTGTTTTGTGCAACATAAAATCAATGGGTTCTGTGTTTTCCTGAGTACATTTAAAAGCTACCACACCTCCTGAGAAATGGAACAGGAGGAGGAAGAGGGAGGCAGGAGAATTTTCAGAGCTCTCTTTACAGGCTTGTTTCTTGTGGTGGATAGACCACATCACTTAACAGCCCAGCTCCCTGCAAGCCTTGCCAGTAAGAATTATAGTTAACTCTCATCCAGAGGAGAAAAGCAGGAACACTGGAACACAGAGCAGATGTTTCCAGGAGAACCACATTCTACACGAGAAGAATCTGAGTTGGAGCTGTCTTTGCTCCACTCTGGTATTATCCCATTACTCGTGGTACCTTCTCTGGTTTCCCACTGCTTTCATCCTCTGGTGCTGTACCAACACATCCAAAAGAGGAAACGCTGCTGTGCCAGCTGGGATCCATCCCTTGGGAGGCAGGGGTTGGAGCAAAGGAGCAAGGCTGGGAAAACTCTGCACTACCACAGTCTCTCCATCTGAGGCTGCAAATCAATCCCAGCTGCTGAGACACTGCTTTCTCTCAGCACAAACATAAGATGCTTTTTATAATACAAAAAAGTACTGCAGGCTTAATTTTCATTTTGAAAAACTACTAGAAATCTAATTTAATTCTTCTTTCTTTTTTTTGTAATGATTACTTTCTGATAAAAAGCAGCAATGTGCTGTTTAATGCTGAGCTTTAAAAATTATGAAAACTAGAGTAGTGACTGTTTTAAATCCAGTTATGGTGTCTACTTAAAATGAAACTTGTAGTCCATCCCATCTATTACATGCCAAAAGATAAGGATCAGACAATTCAATAGTAGAATAAATTGCTTGATAGTGCCTGCATGGCTTGGAAGAAGATGAAATAAAAAAATAATAAGGAAGAAGGGGTTTTTTCTCCCTTTGAGACAACAGGCATTTGCAGTAATGTTCACAGGGCTCTGTGATCCCACATAACCAAAGAGGTGGAATTTGCATCTGTTCCAGTGGGTCTATAGAGCAGGTTGCATACAGAAAGAGGACAGTTGGGCAGGTAAGACTGATTATGTGATGTATTCAGTTATACAGCACAACCATAGGATGAATTTTCACAAGGAGATAACATCTGTGCCACAGCAGGGATGTCCAGTCAGCCACAAACACTTATACCCTACAATCCCAAACTACGGTTATGTAATTCTGCATAAATAAAAATAAATAAATATTCCAAGTGCCTCATGATGTGGGAGTTCAATTTGATTTTTTTTTTCAATGGCCATCAAGCAGCATTGACCGAAGTTATAAAAGAAACCCAAGAGAGGTACTTCTTACAGCAGCTTTGGAAGGGCCACCCTTGCATTTTAATGGCTCACTTCAGTGCACACTGCCACAGCTTAGGAAGTCTCCCAAATGTGCTGATTAATGCTGCAGCTGGCTCTGTGTAATTAACATTGCCTAATTGTTTTCTGTGCTGCTCTTGGTTTTCTTTAAACTTTCTTTATAGGCAGAGAGAATTGGGATTGTTCAGCCTGGAGAGGAGAAGCTTTGGGGGGACCTCAGTGTGGCCTTGCAGGGCCTGAAGGAGCTGCAGGAAAGCTGGAGAGAGACAATGGCCAAGGGCTGGAGGGCCAGGACACAGGGAATGGCTTCCCAGTGCCAGAGGGCAGGGCTGGATGGGATCTTGGGCAGGAATTGTTCCCTGGGAGGGTGGGCAGGCCCTGGCACAGGGTGCCCAGAGCAGCTGTGGCTGCCCCTGGATCCCTGGCAGTGCCCAAGGCCAGGTTGGACATTGGGGCTTGGGAGCAGCCTGGGACAGTGGAAGGTGTCCCTGCCCATGGCAGGGGTGGCGATGGGATGAGCTTTAAGGTCCCTTCCAAGTCAAACCAATCCAAGATTCTATGAGATCAAAGAGATATAATTGATAGCATTTAGTTTCTAGTTTCTTATCATTAGCTGAGTTATTACATCAGCCATCTTACAATGCCAAGCAAGTTGGATGCTGCAGCTTAGCACCAACCTAGCAGAGTCATCTGCTTCTTGGACTACTTGGAGCATTCATCAGGAACCTCTGGAGCTGACCTAGGTTCTGGATTTCTGAGCTCTCACTTCACAGAAATGCAGCCATGTGGCCTCTGCCATTCTTTCACAATTGTGATCAGTTTCTCAGGAGTGGCATAATTTGGTCTAAATCCAAGTCACTCCTAGAGGGACTTGGTTTGCTCCCTGTTGCCCATGACAGCACAGAGCAGGTGCAAGTGTTTGCATGGATGGTGAGTGCATCCCAAAATCTCAGTTTCACATTCTGCTTGACTCAGTGTCGCTGTGGGCTGCAGCTCTCTCCACATCCCTTTCTTCCAGCACACTGCATTCACTGATTGTGCAGCAAAAGGTGAAGCTGGATCCATTGGCTGGTACAGCTGTAAACTAACCTGCCAAAAAAATGGGAGTGGCTTCTTGTCATCTCAGCAAATCTGATTGTGACTGTGAAACCAAAATGATATTGAAGGGAAGAAGCAGAATAAAGGAGGGATGGAGAACAAACAGGATAAGAGGGCTTCTCCCCCTCTGCAGCAGCCTGTCCTAGCACCACAGAAGGTACAGAACACACTGGAAACCATCCAGAATTTCAGACATTGTCATTACTGGAGCACCACACTTTTGGTTGAACACTCCACATCTCCTGGGATTTGCATCCCAGTATCCTGGCCCACTCTGTTTTCCTGAATCTTGTATGAAAGTGCCAGGAGCTCTTTCCACACGAAGGGTGCCAGCAAGGAAGTGAAGTGGCAATAGACAACAAAGGGAAGGTTTTGGTAACTCTGTGTGTGCAAATGACTCAGACAATACACTTAAGGGTGGTCAGGCTGCTGCACCAGCTGTGCTCAGCTTTGTAAAGTCACTTCTGACACTTCAGAGCTGGGGAGAAAAAATGGATTTCCGTGTGATAACTGTCTTTGGGAAGTTACTGCACAAGCAGAGGGCTGTGGGAGTTTGTCACCCCAACTTCTGTCCTGCCTTTGGAAGTCATCTGAAACAGTGGCTAGAAAAAAAAGTCAACAGAAACATGCAGAGACGCAAATTTTGCTGTCTGCCCTAACTAAACAAGGTGCCTGATGCTGGCCAGAGGTCATTAGCTGTGTAGGTCACTGAAAGCACTGCAGAGCCATTACTACAAATTTAGCAGGACAGAACTGAAGTGCTCTGACAAGCTGAAATCTGCATCCAACACTTACTGCCATTGCCACCAGGCAGCCAAATACTGTCCCCCTGCCATGACACTGGAAAGTCATCTTTAACCTCAAAATATCAGGTAGAAAAGGAAGCCCAGGCCACCAAAATGTTGAGTTTTTCACTATTTGCTAGTGCTGAAACCACCTACTAATGTCAAATCATACCTGAACACACCTAAGAATACACAAAGAGGATATGTTGGGGGGAAAATGAGGCTAAGGAAGAGAACAGTCATTTGGAGGCAGCCCTATATTTTATTTATCTCCTCTGTGTCTTCTAGCAGGAAAGAGCAGGTGAGTGAACTATATCCAGAGTGAACCGAGCTGGGAGTCTCCTGCAAAAGTGCTGCTTATACAGAAGGTAAACATTGCTTTGCTTTTTCTCTGCAGTATTTGAGTGGTGCTATCCGTGACAGACCTGCTGAGTGCTTTATATATTTATTTTAATGTAATATCCTTTACCGCACTTTAATCTAGATCTTGCAAAACAAGCAGACAAATAAGCAAAAACAGTTCTCAGGGTCAATCTTTCCACAAAGAGTGTGTCTGGTGTTGGTGTGGCCCTTTTTGCTTTTGAATTGACCCATTAATTAGTTTCAAAGCATGAATTTCATGCAGTGCTCTCTCTCTCTGACATGGTCATCTGTGAGTGCACTGGTTCTCTCTTTCCTTCAGAGTGAAGGTCAGACTATTCTGCTATCCTGTTCTTGGAACAATGTGTGGACTGAGAGCTAAGGCTCTTCTTCACGTTCAGATTTTCATGGATCTATCATGATCTTGCCCTTTATTTTGACTTCAACAAGTAGTAAAATGCAGAACAATAATCCTGTCTCACGTATCAGTGTTTATTATGCTGGGAGAAAACATCACAGCCCGTGGCAGTCCAGGAGAGCTCAAAGGGTCTCATTTAGGACTGCTCTTTGCAGGATCACAGAAGAGTGGGCTTTAGTCATGCTAATTTTCCACCCTGGCCACGGGTTGGGGGTAACTTTCTTTGCAGGTGTGATAACAAAAACGTTGTTCCCCTGGGGTCTTTACTCAGGCAAATCTCCAAAGCTGTTTGTTGGTAAACAGGAACTCATTACCAGCATTTGTTCCTGGGGGCAGGGTCTCTGATGAGCTCGAGGAGCTCAGCCCACGAGCTCTTGGATGAGGCCTAATGAGCATTTGTGAGCTCAAAGTCCTGCCTCAGTACGGGTGGGAGACGTATCTTCCCAACCTGCCCAGAAACCCTGCTTAGTTTGAAAGATGGAATTAAATGGAATTGTTCACTTAAATCGAGTGCCAAAACTCTGTTTACTTTTTCCTACAGTACCCTTGTGTGCCCAGAGGAAAGCCATTTTGTGCTGCTGGTTGTGCGGCTCTGTCTCCACCTGTTACTGTGACTGTTTATGGATGCTGAAAAAGCTTCAGCAGAGAATTTCTTCAGCTCTCTGCAGCATTTTGTGAGAGCTCTGTCTTTCCCATGCAAGTAACTCAAAACAATGTTACAGTTTTGTGAACTTCTTCCAGCTGCAGGTTGTTTTGCAAAGTTGTTATGGTTCTAACCAGAAAAACATTCAGAGATGGGTGTCTTAGAACTTGACCAATCCCCTTAGGGGGTGGATGGCAAAAACCAATTACCTTATCCCATTTAACACACTTTTGCGAACTAACATATAAAAGCCTTCTGAGAACTCATTAAACCACCATCCATTGATCCCTGAGCCTGGACTTTGTGTCGTTTCTCTACTCGTCCGTGGGGAGAACAGCGACAACTGTTCAGGTTTATCAAACTATCAACTTCACACTGTCAGCCCCACTTTGTGCTGAGCCCTGCAGTTGAGGCTGTGGGGTTTGGTTTTTCATTACTCCTGTGCCTTTTGAAGGAGGATGAGCAGGCAGGGAAAGGTCAGACCATACCTGGTTGAACCATGCAAGTGGTTATTTCTTTGGTCTACTGGTGACTCTTCAAAAATGTTTAGAAGCATCAGGGAAGTGCAGGCACATGAAATAAGCCCCTTGATGTCTTAATTCAGCTGTGACCTGACCCCTAGCACCCTCTGTGTATCATAATCAACAGGGCTGACAAACAGCAGACTGTAGAAAAATCGTGGCTATGGAGTTTGTGTATTCTGTAAAAAGAGTCTGGTTAAAAAAAGTGGGTGCAAAAAATGGATTTCAGTCCAAAGTAATGAGAATTTGCTCTATACATTACATGAGAAAGTTATGGTAGACTGGCTGAAATAAATGTTAGATATAAGTAGCACTGAAGGAGCAGAAAATGGAATAGCAATTAAAATGGAATTTAGTATAGGAGGTCTGGCTGCAATTCCAGTGATGATCACTGGCCATTGATCATTGATGTAGTTAAAAAAATACCAACAGAATCTTTAAATACATCAGAGGAGGATAATTTCCTCCCCCTGTTTTGGAGTAAATCAGTGAATCAAGCCTAGAATAGTGTCTCAGTTTAATAAATGTATTTATATTTTTTTCTGTTTCACACACAGCGATGCATCAGTACTAACACATTCTCTGGTTTTCTCTCCTGCTGCTGTATGTATAATTACATGAACAGTGGGGTTATGTATTCAGTGGCAAGAGCAAGATTTCGTCAAGTCGATTTAAATTCACTGGAGAGGGAGAGAACGACAAAGATATAAAATGATATTTATTGGAATGATGCATTGGGCTATGGTGGACTCAAGCAGTGCTTACAGCCAGCAAAGCCAGGCAGGCTCCGGAATATCTTTTTAAATTGAAGAGCACATTCTGGCAGCCTTTGCTGTGGAATTTCTCCCTAAATTACTGGTAATTTTCTGCACTCTCAGAGAGCTGTATAATCATACACAGCCAAATCATTGTACTGGGAAGCCTAATAGAAAATGGATTCAACAAAACCACGTCTGCATGAACCCGAAACTGTAGCATGAGGTCAGGAATGGAAATGGCAAATTTATGAGATAATATTCGGCTGATATTGGAAGAAGGGAAGTTGATTATTTATATTTAAAAATGGCTGATAATCAACTGGTTTGTTTAATGTCTGGAAGGTGCCTGTTTTGCCATAGAGATTGAGATCTTGATCTCCTGGTTTGCTTCTTATTCCTTTTCATATTAGAAATAAAGAGCAAACTCCTGATAGCACGAGAGGGGTGAATTTGCATCTGGGTTCTGCAGCTCTGTCTCCATTTTGAACAGGTGATTCCTAAATAGTCCCTTATCAGAAAGCTTCTTTGTAACATTTTTCTGGCTCTGCAGAGGATAAGTTATCTTTAAGTCTCGTTTTTGTCATTGTCACTATGTGTGAGAGAGAGGAATAGACATTTTGAGATGTTTCTGAGGCTTTTGTGATGCAAGAAGAAGGGCTTATTGTTTCCTTTTTTTTTCATAGAGGAAATAATTATAGCTCATTAAAAATCAGCCAAGGATCTTCAGATGTAAAGACATTTTCTAAATGTCTTTATCTCTAATACTTATGTGCATATGGCATTTTATAGAATTACAGTACAATGCTTTAAAACTGACAAGAGTCACTGAAAATGTAATTTTAACAAAGCTAAAAAATGTGAAAAATCACCTGCAGGAAACCCAGAATCTATTTACAGGATTTTTTATGAGATTTTTTTCTTTCAGAGTAGTATTTCATTTCAAAAGGCATTTACTGCTTCTAAAGGTCTATAAAGTAGAGCAGAATTTTTGTACAGCTATTTTATTTTGCTTCCTTCAAATCTAGAATGTCTTAACTCTAAGTATTTTTAAAGTAAAATTTATTCTTGTTGTGGTTTCATTTGTTTTGTAGCCATTATAATTGAACCATTTTCTCATTGTTCTTGGAGTTTGAAAATTGAAAATATTTAGGATTCATGGTAAGACCAAAAAAACACAAGTGATCTGCAGTGATGCCAGTTTTGTTTTAAGATGCCTAATTTTCAGTTAAAGAATTGAATTTAAAGAGACGTTAAAGGTGGCCTCAGGTTGAGAATGCCTGCTTTAAGCATGTTTTGTATTTTGTGAAAGGCTTCTCCTGCACTTGGTAAATTGCATCATCTAAGCATTTTTTTAGTGAATAAAAACAGATTAAAGCGACATATTGGGAAGTGGCTGTTCATCTGCCGTGCTCTTGTACTCTTGCATGCGATGAGTCATGAGCTGTTGAGAAAAAATCACAAATTATTTCACTTTATTAAAATATTAGAAGTTAATTTATTCTAGTGCTAGTTGACAGCAGATTCAGAAAAGTCCTCCAGAAATCAATGTTTTCCATTTTTCCCCTGACTTGTCAAGGTGTCATTAGCATGAGAGCAATGATAGCCACATTGAAGAAGATTTTGATTGCTTTTAGCTAGATAAAAAAATGTAGAAACTCACAAATCACGCAGTCATTTGAATTTTGGTATCTGCTTTTAGGTAAACACAAATCCTTGCATTTCAAAAATATTTTTAGACTTTTATGTTCTGCAAAGTTTCAAAGACTAAAGTAGAGGCATTTAGAGGAGTGGGATTAAAAGGAGGTGCAATAAGCACCCAGTGAATTACAGGCCTGCTGTGAGGAGGTGCAGAAAGTGAAATGGCATCCAGGGATCTATGGAAATAAAGCTGACACGAGCCATTGGGGGAAAGATTTCACTCCAGTGCCCTCAATTTGTGTGGCTGTGATCTCTCAGCTTATGTGTAATCTGCAAGCTTGATGCATTTTCCCACTTTCTTTGTCTCCCCTGAAGGACCCGTGGTTCGTGTTTCTGAATTCCTGTACCAGGCTGATGGACCTTTTCCAGAGTTTTCCAGAAGGTGTCTTGGATTTCATGACACATTTTCTGTTTGGCTCCTCATGGAAGCCTCACCCAACCTGAAGCAGATCATGGTGGAGGATGAGGTGTCACCACACTTTGTCCCAAACTTTCTGTTGGGACAGGAAAGTTGGGATGGAAGAGAGGGTTAACCCCAACTCACTGCCTGGAGGGCTAAAGGGGGCTCAAAGGGGTTCAAGGGGGCTGAATTTTTGCCTAGATAATATATAAAATAGGAGTATTCAAATGTAATCCTTCTATACCACCTTTCCAAGGAGGAACAAATAAAGACAGAGGAGATTCATTCCCCTGTCAGCTTCTAAAATCACCGAGGATTCACAATATTTTATGGAAATGGATTAAGATTTGCTCTTGTCTAAAGTAAAAGGCTCCTTTGGACCAACTGAAATATTGATTTTGGGGTTTTTTTTAGTCAGCTTTTCTCAATAGCATCTATTTAGTGAGCAGAAGAAGTAGTCTGAATATTAAGTGTTCCAAAAAGTTTTGCCTGAATCAGTTGAAAGCAGCATCAGTCCAGCCTGAATCTGTGGTGTTATTAGTGCTATTTAAATCCACATGAAAATATTTGCAGTAGTGGTTCCCTTTTTTGTTAATTACCAAAGGAGGGGTCTATATTTGTTTGTTCAATAAAGGTCTGACTTCAACCAAATTCTGGAAAGGATTTTGTGCCACAAAATTGTAGCCACTGTGGTCAGGCCGTGGCGAGTGGTTCTGGCTACAGGAGGAGCTAAATAGTGAGAGGAATGGCAAAAATCCCCCACCCAGAATCAGGACAGCTTGTGCAAAACCCAAGTGATGTGAAATAAAATGAAAATATTAAGAATCTTCAAGCACCAAGAGTAGATGCCTGAAGGCAGGGCAGGAACACCTGGCAGTGTGGAAGTTCTTTCTTGGACAGACAAGAAGGGGACATTGGATTAAGGGTTCAGCCATTAACAACTTTTACTGCCCATAAAAGCAAGGAAAGTGAGAGTGTCTGAAGTGATCGCTTCTTCGTTCAGGAAAGACAATGAGGGGAAGGACATCAAGCTTCAAACACCATTTCTGATTGGAAAATTATGAAAAAGGGGCAAGGACAAATGAGAAAAGTTTAGGCAGCCAAAATCTCTTCAGCTCTAAACAAGCAAGAAGTAGTTCAATGGGTGTTGATGTTTTTCACATGATCCCATGCATTTATAGATAATGCCCTGTGTTTGTGTGTCGCTGTTGCTGGCCGGAGAGTAAGAAAGACTCAGAGACAGGAATGCAGTCAAGAGAATTGAATGGAATTATTTAATTAACAAAGGACGGGTTTTTATGTGTTTAAGTTCCTTTAGTGTTTACCTCAACGGCAAGAGGTTATTGGACCTCTAGCTAACTACCTACCAGAGAGACTGGTCAATTCTCACATTGTTCATTTCCTTAGTTGAAATCATAACAATTCTAATTATATTTGCAGGTGCAAGGTACCAGACTCGGTTTACAGAAACCTTATCATATTTTGCATAGTTTAGCATGAGAAAGACAGAGCTCTCACAAACTGCTGCTGAGAGCTGAAGGCTTCTCTGCTAAAGCTTTTTAGCATCCATATTTGTGAGCGGGTTTCTCAGCCTCGGCCTGTTGGACAGCGGGGCTGGTGATGTTTGGTGTAACTGTCTCCAAACTGCCACACAAGAGAAAGAGCTTTGGTTAATGAGCAGCTCGGGGGGCCTGGGGCTTGTTAGTGAGCAACTTCTCTAATGCAGAGCCCCCAAGATTCCTTGCTGAGTAACCAGGCCACGGAACTTGGGATGTATTCTGGAGAGCAGCAGTGCAGTGGGACAGTGGAACATTTTCCAGCTGGTGGAATAGGCCAAGCTCTCTGAAGCTGTGGGAATCTGAATTAGAATTTCTCTTTACCTCTTCCCCTTCTTCTGTAGATTTGGTAGTTTCCCAGATTAGATCTCATGCTTAAAAATTAATAAATGGATACAGTTCTCTTGATCTCCTTCTTTCCTGATGTATTTATTCGGGATGCAGAGCTGCCTGTGAGTGACTTGGGTTTTGTAAAACCTCTTGAGCTCCCCTTTCTATTTATTCAAGCATCCAAGTGTGAGAAATGAAGGTTGGCTGAAGAAATTACCTTAGCCAGGTCTAGATGCTGCATTTGGGCTTGAATTCAGGAATCTAAACTCCTCTCAACCTTTTGTGCCTTTCTTTGGATTAACTAACCTGCCCTTGTGTGTTTTTGGCTGACTAATAGCATAAAAGGGATGGCGAATTCTTCAGTGATGCCAATCCAAGTGGGAATAACGAAGAGTGAAACCAGAGCACATTTTGCACTTCATAGGAAAATATTTACTTGTTCTGGAGCAATAATGTATAATTTCTGTAAAACTCCCATTAAAATAAATTGGATCTTGGCGAGAAGTCCTCAAGCAGCACTTTTCCAGGCCATTCTTTAGGCTGTTACATCTGAATGTCATGGCAAAGAAAAACATGAAACTGGCTCACTTACCTTCAGGGAGAAAATAAATCAAATTTTTTTAGGGAGCAAATTTGAAAACTGCTTTTGAATTGCAGAAAAATCAATTCAGCTCTAATTGATCAGGGCTTGATGACCTTGTTTCAGACTAACTCACTGATGCACCCAAAGAACTCTAAGAAATCAGTAAAATTAATTAGCAGGGCTGATTAACCATTTTCTTTGATTTTGATGTTAAACTTGAGGCTATCTTTATTGAAAGATGGCTAGAGAAGGGGGAGTGTTGCCGCTCTTTGTTGTGGAAGGCACAAATTCATTTCATCATTTAAATAAAAGAGCTTTTCAAACTTAATGACAAACTCCAAATGTATGACAAGGGGTAGGGATAGATGAGCATGGTAAATGGAGAGGATAAATGTAGTAAACACCAATTTAGGAATTGTAATAAAGCTGAACATCATGGTTCAGCATGTTGTGACACAGGGGGAGGAAAAGTAGAAAAAATAGAGTTTTATAGATTTGAAATTTCAAAACATTGTCAGAAATTGAGGAAAGACATCACCTGAGCTTCCAATTTATAAGTGAGAGCCCTCAAACTTGTGAAGGATAAGTAATTTCTTAACCCAGCTTGGAAGTGTGGGATGGTCTTTGAATGTTTCGAGGCAAATCTAAAAATTAGATGGAAAGTTCAGTGTGGAATTATGATAAAAACTGGCAGGTAAAACGCACAAAATCTAAGGGAAGACTTTATCAGCATTTCCATGCAACATTTTGTGTGAGAGAACACGGTGGGGTCTGTTGGCACTACCTACAACAGTCACTGTTTCATACCAGGGGTTTGTTTTTGGGAGCAGTGCTGTGACTGTCCCTCTTTGCTACAGTTTAGCTTTCTTAGAGACTCATTTCAAGACTGGATTTACTTTTTTGGAACACTTTTGATGTTCACTTTTGATGCCAAGTGCATTTTTTGTCACTTCTACAAATACCAAAGCCTGGGACTCGAACCTCTGGGTTGATGCTGATTTGCACTGTGTAATTAGCTGCAAAATGTGAATTGAACTTGAGAGAGACGTAAAAAAATTTAAAAAATAAGACACATGATATGACCTAGAAAACAGATGTAGCTGTGAGTTACCTTTAAATTTTAATTTTGTTTAAAATAATCCCAGAGTTTTCCAGCTGCAGATAATTTTTTTTCTTGGAGAGTGGAATAAATTGAAATAAATAGATAAGTGAGAAAAAGCAATTCCCAAAGGAGTAACACTGAAAACAAAGAAAAATATCTCCCAGGAGCAAGGAAAGTGACCTGGAATGCTTTTGTATTGATCTTGATTAAGTTTTTAAACTTGTGGGCATTGTTACAGCACTGAAGATCATTTTCAGAATGACCCAAAGCTCTTGGCAAAGAAGCAGCAGATTGGACCATCACTCATTTTCAACAGCAGACAGACAGCAAGCTGAATATAGGTTCCCTTAAGCCATATGTTTCTTTCCTTTGCATTTTATGATAAGCTTTAATACTTTAACTTTCAGTTTGCTCCCATTATCTGGAAAATGGTTTTGGTTCATGCTTTATTAGATTGAGATAAAATGGCTTTTTGGTACACCCCAAAGAAAATGTCCACTGTGGTGAAGGTGTCTCCTGGACTACACGAAATGAGGAGATTAAAGTTGGCGTCATAAATGCAGGTCACAATGCTGCCTTTTCCTGGGCTTAAAATCAAGAGTCAAACACGGTTAGAAGGGAAAAAGGGATTTTACCTTGGTATTTATTTTAAGGATCCTTAGGTGCACCACGTCCAGGTGGAATGCACCTCCATGCACACCGCAATGCACACCCACGATAGATCTGGTATCTCATTACAGGTGTTACTAATTAGCACATCTATCAAAGATTCCCCAGTGAGAGGCTCCAGTGAGCCCCCCTCCCCAAGGAACCTTCCCCTGGATGGTTCTATCTCAGTTTACAAAATGTGTTCTGGAGAGGACCTTGGGCTCTGGGGCACTCTGATCCCTAACTACGAAGCTTCTAAAATGTTGAATCTCCCAGCTTGACAAACAAGTCCAAGAATGTCGGCAAAAAGCACTAAAAATACAGAAGTTGTAAAAAGGTATAAAGGGGGATAAAAGAAAAGGCAAAAAATCATCATGGCATCAACAAGACCAATGAGACACCATCTTCTTCTCAGCTTGATTCTCCTCTCCATTTTAATAAAGATATTCCCAGGTTTCTGCCAGCGAGGTAGGAAGGAAGCCCAGAAAGTCTTTCAACAAATAGTTTAACATTTTAAATTGTTAATGGGTCACATTCATTCCATCTTTCTTCTCTTAGAAGAACAAGGCCTGTTAATGATAACTTTTAATATTGACCATTACTATTAGTAATTTTCTTTACCCATTTAAGATCTGATACTGATAGTGTGGCAATATAGTGCTTAGGCGTATTTTTGTATAAAAGTACCCCATTCTTTTCTTTGGTGTATAAATCTAATAAAACCAAGTCATTGCACGTCTGTTTAAGAGCTCAGGTTCAGGGTACTTGCTAACTCAAGGCATGAATCTAGGTAGCAACAGGATAATTACTTGCTAATTGGTATGTGATTACATTTACATTGGCCTGTCACAACTATAAAAGAGACCCTAATTGCATCTCTAAATAGTGGTGATACTCCATCATGGTACCTCCTGCTTAACTGAACGGAACATAAAACTATTTAATTTCTTCCAAATATGATCTTCAGATTCTGGACATTAAAGTTTTTTTGGCATGGCAGTTTCTGAGGAAACGATTCCATTCCAATGTAAGTTTGAAGAAATAACTTATGGTGTAATGAGAGTCTGAAATTAAGCTCCTAATTGCAGGATATTTCTGAACTCTTCATTGTATACCATCAGACTATTAAGGGTAATATCTTTTACATAATGATAGCAATTTAGGGAACATTTATCACTGAACACTTCAACTTACCATGTTTTAAGCTACACTACCCCGTCAATTTTAGGATCTAAAAATGGTGCTTTGTAGCCCCGGGGAAAGCACTTCAGTTCCCTTAATGGCAGACGGTGGCACCCTGGGGAGGCACAAGGTGTGCACGGCTTCCCTTGGGCCCTGCACCCAAAGAGGCAACTTGGAAAGACAGATAATCCCCAAAATCTAAACTTCATAGCTGCTTCTGTCTCTGGACTCAAGACTAATGGACTTTTGGATTCCTAATACTGTCAGGCAATACCTGTTTTGCAAAAAACTAGACACAGTGATGTGGAGAGATTTTAAAGCTGGAGCTCAGACACTGCAAAAGCTCCTGAAGGCCCATGTGTGGAAATGGTGGTTTTGCTTCCAACACTGAACTGAACTGTGGGAGACATTCAAATGGCAATAGTAAAAAAAAAAATAGTAATAGTGTAGTCCTATAAAAAAAAATTATAAAGTTGGGTCAGAGAAAACCCATGATTTTTTGTATTCTTATGCTCCATAAAGTGCAGAAATAATTAACTTGTGTTTCATGTTACTAAATCCACTATAGGCTGCCAGGCTAGAACTGGGTCTCAGAGATCACAGAAGAAAAGCTGAAGTAGATGGGTAAGATTGGGTTAACCTCTGCTAGATCCAAGAAATTTTACAGACTATGGAATCACTGCTGCTCTTCTAATAATCATTTAGCCCCCGTCATTGACAACAAATATAGAAAGAACAAAAATGCCTTTTTCTTTTTCATTTCTTTCAAATAACACATTTCCACCCTGATAGCTGCTTCATGCACATTCTGTTTGGGCACAGGCTTGCTTGGAGCAATAGAGATTATCTTTGATTAATCTCAGTAACTGAGAGAGAATAAAAGGATTAGCACCATGTGTTTTATTTCTGCTTCATTCATTAGGTCATAAATCATATTTGCAATACAAATATCTGCCATGATAAGAGCTGGTGTTTATACAAACTACACAAATTCTTAGGAGTTTCTAAATGGCTCAGAAACCAATTTGTTTAAAATTCATTTAGTTAAACAGAGAAGGAACCACGGTGTGTTCCAGTTAAAAAATATATTCCAAACATGATTTTCATTAATCTGGGTCAGCTCTTATTTAGACAGGACATGTTATGAGATACTTATAGGCAAGACTTGATTAACATCAGCAGTGCTTACATGATGAATGGGTTATTTTTCTCCGAAATAACAATAAGCAGGTTTTTTTCACATCCCAATGTACTATAGAGAAACATACATAAAAATCTCCTTTTATTGGAATGGAGGCAGAATGATTTGATGGGTATTGCTGTGAGATCTTGGACTGATAACCGTGTGCTCAAGAAGAGGCACAAGTTCATTGGGATTTTTGCTGCTGCCAGCGTTGTTCACAAAGGGGAATTTCTGTAAATTTTACATGTGTCCTGTGTGTGCTCCAGCTTCCTGATAATCCAGAGTGTACAGGGTAAAGGGAGTGCTAGAAGGGTACAGAATAACACTAAAGAACTTGGTGTAAAGCAGACTCTGAGGCTTTCCAAAATCTGGACTCCATCCCGAGTGGATCGAGTTCCACCGAGGCATAACTTGGGATTGGGGTCAGGTTGTGGCACTGACAAACTGCCTTGCTGTCCTCTAGGACACATCCCAGCAAGAAATCCTGGAAGATTTTCCCTGCCTTCCTATTGGACTCCTCCTGCCAATTAACTCTGTCTTCGTGTGTCTCTCCACTGCATCTCTCTGTTCACTCGAGGCTCTTCAGGCACTTTGTCCTTCGTTACCTGTAAACACGTGGAGAAACTTTTCACTCTTTCAGCCACAGCCAGAGAAATTGTTTCACCTTGCAGGGTATTTGCAACTTTTTAGGACTGTCTGAGGTAGGGTATGAGAAAATTGTCTTTATTGTTCACTCTTTTTTCACTCTTTTAATCCACTTTTCATTTTGATTAGAAAACATTTAGTTTTGAGCCATGGATCTCAACCTTGGACCTAAACATCAATTAATAACTTAAAATAGATGTAGTGAAAAGCATGTGAAACCTTAAGCATCACTATGAAGTCTTATTTGTCTACAGAAATGTTGGAATTGCTGAATCTGATGCTTAATTCAAACTTCACTATATCGAGGAAACTTTTTGAACAATTTGAACTTTTTTTTTAGATAATAGCTTTAGAAGTTTTCAGCCTTCTTTCATTTTTAAATCTGCTGGTGAAACTTGTATTTCTCTCTCATCTGTTCTGACTCACCTCTTTCCAATCCCTAATGGCTTCCCCCTGCCTGCCCTTGAGTTATTTAGACCATTTCTGAAATGCTGCATGACAGCACTTTCTTGCACTGTTTTCAAAAAAGAAAAATTGGCTGTTTATCTCTCAAAGTCCTGAAAAAGAACTTTCACTCTTAGCATTTTCATGAGGTAGAGGGCCAAGGTTGGTTTCTCATTCCATAATATCAGATGGGAAGCAGGGAGAAGCAACACAGAGAAAGAACTCTTTAGTCAAGGGCCCTGTCTTGCAAAGCACTAATCTTTGCTTAGGGGATTAAATATTCTGAGTTCCCACAGAAGGCAGAATAGGCCAAGCACACTCAGCTGTATCCTCAAAATCCAAAATTTAATGGTGTTTAGTCTGGACTAGTACATAAATATTTAAAAAACCTAATCACCATATGGAAATCAAGCCAGCAGGAGGGTGTAGGTGATCCAGCTTGGTGACTTGCACTAATAATGAATAACTTCCCTGATTTCTTACATGCAAATAAGCAGTAGTAGATCTTGTGCATTTTCACTGCTGGTTGGAAAGTCTGTGGTAACAATTTCTCTCTGTGAAAGGAAATGATTGAATTAGTGCAACCACCTTTGATCTTCTCAGGGTAAGTGCAACTCAGTGACCTGTGGAAGCCATCACTCTTAAGACACTTTCTGTCTCCAGTTTATACATTTTTACTGTCTTTAGCATGTGATCTTTTAAAATATAGGCATTGGAAACTGCACTATTGTTGTAAGAGTGTTATTAGGCAAAGCTTACCTTCCCAAATGGTTCAATTTAAAAAGCCATGGATAGTGATTTTTATTATTGAGCCATAATAATATCAATTCAGGGGATATCTACTGGACAACGCTCAGTTCCTTTCAGCTTTACCTTTTATGTGCCATTTGTTGTAAAAATGCAAAGGGATGCCATATTTCTTAAAGATCCTATTGGGAGGAATGTTCAGAGATAGCATCCCTGAGGTACCATTCAAAACATGTGCAAAAATTCTGTTTCCCTGTCATTCCTTTTCCAGGTTTTTCCTGCACCCACTCTTTGCCATTCAGCCTTTTAGGATTCCTATGTTACCATTTCGCTGCCCACCTTTTGTCATCCCAGGGAATTTTGCACGTGGCTGGTGCTAAAACTCACTCTGCAGTTCCGGTCTCACTGTATGAGCTGTTTGCTCTGGATTAGTCTGGTCTCCCATTCATGACTTTCAAACACAGAATGACTCAGGTTGGAAAAGATTTCCAAGTCCACGGAGCCCCAGCTGTGCCCAGTCCCCACCTTGTCCCCAGCCCAGAGCTCTGAGTGCCACCTCCAGCCCTTCCTTGGACACCTCCAGGGATGGGCACTCCAAACCTCCCTGGGCAGCCCCTGCCAAGGCCTGAGCACCCTTTCCATGGGGAAATTCCTGCTGCTGTCCACCCTGAGCCTCCCCTGGCCCAGCCTGAGGCCGTTCCCTCTCCTCCTGTCCCTGTTCCCTGGGAGCAGAGCCCGATCCCCCTGGCTGCCCCCTCCTGTCAGGGAGTTGTGCAGAGCCACAAGGTCCCCCCTGAGCACCTTTTCACTTTTTCTTTTCAATTGAACTTTAATGAACTTAATTTTTCGTAGGCCTATATTAATATCTAATTGTTCTTTTATGAGTAATGACCTGTAAAGGAGTTACCTATTTCACTCTTCCCTTGAAATTTGCCATCACAGTATTACCAGAGTCTTTTTTGTGGGGAAAACATCTCAGAATGAAACTTCCACTCGTTTACCCTCCTTCAGGTGTGTCATTATAGGCATGCTTCTTCTTGTTTCCTCCCAATTAGTTTTTTTTCATTAGCAAGTCCTTGACTGAACCATGCAGAGCAGGAGAGATGAAAGAGTGTGTGAATAATGAGTGATACATTCTTGCAGAGTGGGTACAGGTGGGCTGTTCTTCGCAGGTTTTTGTGTTCGGTGATGCTCGAGGCAGCTCAACAGCACAGAAAACTGTCAGCTCCCCTCCTCCAGTGCAGTTGTGGTCTCTAACACTGGCAGAGCACAATGTGCAGCATTTTTTCACTAATTTCCCATCCCTTCAGCCATAGGCCAGCTCTGTCTAGTGCCTGTATCTCTCAGATCCTTCTGAAAGGAGTTCTGAATCTGCGCGGAGAGAGGCAAGCTGTGTTTTACTGAGCGAGAGTTAAAGTGATGAAAACAAGCTGGGTTAGGGAGAAAAAGGGGAATGTGGAGAGGATGAGGAAAACACTCCTTTAGTGCCTCTTAATCAGTGATCCCCACAGGCTTTGCAGAGGCTCTCAGAGCTCTGCAGGGAAGGAAATGCTGCTCTCTGGAAAGCTGAGTCACAAAGGGGATGGGAGTAGGGGCTGCGAGTGACGCCTGCAGCCAGTGCGTGCCCCAGACAAAACCAGTGGCTCCAATAGCACAGCCTGCCAGGGCTGGTTTTGTGGGCTTAATCTGTAGGTTCTGAATTCTCTTTTTACAAGAAGACCCACTGAGAAAACAGAGATGAGAGAGGGAAGCTATGAAAAGGGCACAAAATTAAAGCTAAAAGCTCCTCTCACACGGCACTGGCGGAAGCAGAGGGCTCTTGCTGCCTCACATTAAGAGTTGAGACGGTGCATCTCAGGAAATCATTCCTTTTACACAGATCCCAGTGATAGAGCTGCCTCTTGGCTAAACCAAGGCACTGTGTGTCACTTCTGGGGGAGATTTCATCCCCAAACAAATAAACAGGGACCCCATCAGCATCCCAGCCCTTTCAGTAAGGTGCTGCACAGAGAAGGGCTTTGCTTTCTGTCTGTTCCTGTAGCTCCTGAAGTTTCTAAAGGAGACAACAGAGTTTCTGCAGTAAAAAACACAGGGATTTCCTTCAGAAGGTTCAGCTTATGTAGACCTCAAGTGTTTTGCCTTTGCAAACTTCCATAAGTACTGGGAGAGCCGTGTGTAACAATGCAGAGACCGGTACCTGGAGTAGTTCTGGTACCTGGAGTAGTTCTGCTTCCAGGTTATGCAAATACCTTCTTTTTTTAGTGCCCTTGTAACAATGGAAACTCAGTACTTATAAAATCTTATATATGATATTTTGAAGAAGATCTTGAAGTGTTTTCCCAAAGAAAGATACAGCTGTGCCCAGTGTAAACATAAAATAAAACCTCCATTCATATGTAGTGAAAAAGCTTGTTAATGAACCCCCCACAGGCATTTCCTTAAACATGACATAACTGCACATTACTTCAGAAGTAAATATTTAAAAGTAAGATAAAAATATTAGAAGTGTTGTTTGATTCTCTATACTTACACCTTCAGCAAAAGGTTCTTGACCTTTGATTTGTTGTTTGAATGCTGACCCAACCATTCCTTGCTTTCGAGTGTGTTACTGCTACTTGGTCTACAACTTGCAGCTTAAGCATCTATTAAATATTTGATGTGCATCCCAAATAGCCATAGGTAGTGCTTAGGCATTCATTTTCCAAAAGGTACCTTTAAGACACAGTATAGTAAATTCAAAGTGGAGCAGTGACTATAAAAGCTGCCTTCTACTCTGAGCGTGCCGTCGGATATTTTATGGCTAGAGCTGTTACTTCTTTAAGACTTGATGTTTATCATTGCATAAGGGAGAAAATAACCTCCAAAACCAAAAAAGAACAAGAAAAAAAAAACCCAAAAAAACCCACAAACAAACAAAAACCAAAAAAAAAACCAAACAAAAACCCAAGAAAACCGACCAAAAAAAACCCACAACCAAAAACCACCAAACCCCCAAAAACCCAACAAAAAGCCCAACCCAAAAAACAAGTACACAAATTAATTAATCTAAAGCTCTCACTTTAAAACTATAACTGTATTAAAATTGTTTTATACAGGACAGAAACTGTGAGTATAAAAATTTTTGGTGCTATGTCTAAAAAATCTTTAGAAGTACAATAAAATTTACAATAAATACATAAATAATTTTGAGTAAGTTTATTACTAGCTATTTTTATTTTACTATGGAAATGTTCTTGCTGCAATCTCAAATGAGTGCTGGTACAGGGAAATACACCCTTAAAAAGTACCTTATGAAGTTTTATTTACAATCTGTTCGAGAAATATGGATTTTAGCAAGTACTCTGGACTTGCATTTTTGTAATCTAGAGCAAATTCCTTCCCCCCAACTCCTCAGATGAGAGTCCAGACGCCAAACTTCTGCCATAAACCTTTTTTACACCCTGGTAAAAGCTTTGTAGACCCTGAGAGCTTTTCCTCCCATCACTGTGTTTTCCTTGGGGGAGAGAGGGGAAAACTTTTTCCGTTCTTATTTTGTCAGACTCAGACAATGAAGGCAAATAAAAAGTCGGAGTGATTGAGTATAACCAGTAATAAACACCAATGTGTTCGAGTTTTCTGTGGCTTTGTATCGTTCCTGTACTATCCATGTGCTAAAAATGGTTTATTTCAGGATCAACTTGCATTAAAACTTCCCAGTTTTATTGTGCTGTAGTGGTCACAGATGTGTCAGCACAGGGAAGTAAGCTGGTGCTTTTAAATCCAGCTGCTCTGGTTTGTAAATGATATCGTAAAATCAACTAAAAATTCTTTATTGTAGCAGATACCATAGATCATATCCCTGTTTTTAAATAGTCATCACCACTTCCACTCTTTACTAAACAAATAGGAGCAGACTTGAAGTTTATTTACTGAAGGTAATCCAATTCTAATCTGCTTTGCTTTGGTTTTATGGCAACTTTGGCCACTTTGGGGTGTCTTCCTCTTGCAGGTGAACAAATTCCTCCCCTGCTCCTTGTGAGGGAGCTGCTGGTGTTGCCTGGATACAGCTGGAACAGTTTGGATGGAGCTGCGCTGCTGTCAGCAGGGCCAGGGTGTTACATTGATTTATAAATGCATTATCTGCCACAGCAGCCCAGCCTTGTACATCAGCAAAGCACAGCAGCCAACCAAGGGTTATTTAGTCAGCTTTTTACGAGATATTTTGGCTTCCCAATGACTTCCATGAAGGTTGAGTGCTAACCTCACCTTTTAACATTACTGTCCTAGGAGGCATCTTTATCTGCATCAGTCACTAATTTAAGTTCTGCAAGTTAAAAATGCCAAAGGAATGGTCAAATCAGCTGAGAGATGTTGGTATTTTGTAGATACCATTTTTGCAACTCTTCTCTAAGTTTTCCTAGCTCCTTCCATGTAAATACACTGGATTTTCAGTCTTTCATGACAACACCCTGAGCGTTTTGGACTTTCTGTGCACATTACTATAACAACATAAATCTCAGTGACCCAAATTGTGTCCATACACCATTTTAATATCTGTCTGATGGGTGAAAATTAAAACCTTAAAATAGTTAACTTTACTTCTAGAAAATACACCTGTCAGCTGTTCCACAGTCCAACTGCTGCATTTTAATGAAAAATAACTGAGGGTGTCACTGCCAGAAGCACCAATGAATGGCCATGTCTGGGCCATTTTTTTTACTTTTACCTAGTAAAGATATTATCATAAGGTGAACATGATGCAGGACTGAGAAATAAATCAAAAGTCCCAGTGGCAGGCACAGCAAACCTTGCAGCAGCACATATGAGCTGCGTTATTTAGTCTTTAGCAGGATGTAATTAACACATGAAAGTCACCATTGAAAAGAATTTGTGGGGCTGAGAAGCAGATTTTTTATAGATCAGTGTTTGGTGATTTTTTCCCTGAAGCATCTGGTCCTCATCATCGTTTGAGGCAGGATTTTAGTGGTGCCTCAGTCTGCCTTACAATAGCCTGAGCATAATTAATAATTTATCATTGAATTCCTGAGCAGAGCTCACGTTCCAGACCTTGCATGATTTACAGGGCTGCAGCGGGGGCTGACACCAGGGACAAGGTGCTGGAGCAGATTTGCAGGTGTTACACGGTCACTCAGCACCAGGAATCAGTCGAGGCACCTCCGAGCTCTCTGCCGAGGTAAGAGGTGGCGTGAGGGCTCTGCCTCCCCAGCTCCAGGTGAGCAGCTGATGGACTGGGATCAGCTTTTCCCTGCTTTGTACTGGAGAGCTGAGATAGATCCTGCAACCAAACCTAGAATTTTACTGCGAGTCTTTCTTGAATTAAAGAAACTGTTCCATTAATTCGGGAAGGGAATGTGGCCTCATGGGGGCAATCCCTGTTAACAAGTGCTGTGACTTTCTACTCTGAAAGGGTGGTGAAGCATTGGAATGTGCTCCTTGGGGAAGTGGTGGAGTCACCATCCCTGGAAGTGTTCAAAAAATGAGCAGATGTGGAATTTCATGGTATGGTTTAGTGGGCATGGGGGTGATGGATCAAAGGCTGACCTTGATGAGCTTGGAGGACTTTTCCAAACTGAATAATTCTGTGGTTCTGTGGCTCTTGTGCTCACTGGTGGTTCTAGAAATGGCAGCTGGGTGTTTGGAATCTTAAAGGTAAAATATTGTTCATAATGACAGTGAGTGCCAGCAAGGTGAACAAAATTTCAGCCAAACAGCCTTGCTGCTGGAATCTGGTGAGAGGTTATTGGAAGAGAGAGAGGTTGTTAGTGCCACTTGTTTCATCGGACAGCAGTGACATCTGCTATTTATCAGAGGCAGGCGTTTTTCCTGACACGGTGTCTAACGAGGCATTGCACACTAACAAAACAGAGTTTGTTTGTTCTCACATTGGGCTGGGCACCTGGGTTTATTCAGTCGCTGGAGCTGCCCAGAAAAGACAAAGACTGTTCTGTGCAGAGCAAGAAAGTTGGATACAAACGTATACTGTGCATGGGTGTTTATTTCACAATATCATACCACATTTTGCACCAAATTCTACACCAAAATCTACCTTAAAACCGAGCTGCACTTCAGTTCTCTGTAGACATCTGCAGGTGAGTGATTTGAGACAGGGGCTGTATTTGTGTTCTATGTGTTCAATTCATGCCCCAGTGGGGCCCTCAGCTCCCAGCCTGATCATCTAGGTGCTGTTGCAATATAAAAGCAATAATGATGATAATAAAATTAACAGCTCTAGTTAGCTGTGACAAGCTGAGTGGTTTTTTTTTTCACCTCCAGCTGGTAGGAAATTGCAGTACATATTTTCCTCCAGACGTAGGCTGGTACTTAGGCTTTCCATTACATAGAGAAATATCCCTGCATTCCCTTGCTCACTTTCTCTGTTCATCTGCTTCAGTGACCTTACTGATATGGAACCTTGTAAAGTGGAGAGCTGACGGTGACAGGCGCAGGAGGTGAGACACATGGATGGACTTTAATGAGCGATGGGCTTTAATATGCTCACATCAGCGTCAGGGCTCCTTCCAGACTGTTACATAAACAGGTATCAAGGTTGAGCTTGCCACTGGCCTTGGAGCCGCTTGCATGGCTCTGCTTTTTCTGGCTGTGTCACTGCAGAAATGTCAAACAATTTCTGTATTTTATTATTTTTTTTTTAATTCTGGATCTTGTATTGAAGCAAAGTACAAATTCTCTAAATTTCTTTCTGTGATGGCAATGTTTGATGTGACTCCTCAGAGTCCCAGCACAGCTGCACTGAGTGCTCTGGCTCTGCTGTTCCTGGAGCTGAGAGTCTTTTTTATCACAGACAAGGTAGCTTCTGACTGCTCCTGCTGCTGTGTGTTCATTTAAAAAGACAGGTATCTCTGCCTGCAAAATTAGAATTCAAATCTTTGACATTTCAGGAGTTGCTGTATATAGAAACACAAGGAGTGTGTTTTTAGCACGCAGACAAGAGGCCACGAGCTCTATACAAACAACTCCACAGAGGGGCAAATTGAACCTCCTGAGAGCTGGAGATGGTCCATGCCAACAGAGGAGAGCAACAATTTATGAGTGAAAGAATAAAAGACATGGAACAAGTATGAAGTGATCATTTCTGTTAAACAGACCAGATATTAAAAAGTGGCAATTAAGGGACTTAGCTGAGGGACATGGCATGGGAGACATCAGTGCGTGTGTATTTTACTGAACATCTTTTTCCATCCCTTCATATCAGTATCTATGGCTTCTTCTGACTCCCCAGACTTGGGGAGAAAAAAAGAAAACTTTAAGTAATTTTGAAATTAAACTGCCTCATTTTACTGGTTGATTTCCAGCTCGTATAGTGTCAGAAATTCTAAATAATCTTGAGATTTTTATGTCCCACTAATTCTTTATAGGCCATTTTCTTACCCTCTTTCAGTCATTTATTTTCCAAGCAGAAGAGGCTTCACACAACCCATCTCTCCTTGCATGAAAGCCATGCTATAGCTCTGATGATTCTTGTCCTTTTTTGGGTCATTTCTAGTTCAACCATATCCTTTTTTCAGGTGGCATGAATATAATCTACATTTTGTAGTGTAGAGTTCTGCAGCTCTGAGGGGAAGGGAATTTAGATTATTCCCCTCGGAGTTTAATTTTTCCTTCCATTGAATGCGACATTCTATTTTGTACATCCTTTCCTCATGATTCTTTGCAATTCTTTTTTTATATTGTTCATTGTTTATATTGTTTATATTGTTTGTTGTGTCCCCAACATGTGAAAATCCTGTCAGCTCACTCCTCCTTGCCAGGTCATTTCTGAACTTCCATGAAGATTTTCTGATAATTTTCTTATCTTCAGACATCAGCTTGATGTGATTTTCTCCATATTAGGTCCAAGCTGTTCATAAAAGTAAACCAGTGGAATTCAGTGGAAAGGGCCCTTGAGATGGAAATTCTAACTAAAGCAGAGCAACTTCTGCAGCCAGAAAATGTATCGAGGATTTTGATTAAATTGATTGCAAAGCAATCAATAACACAGTCTGCCATTTAGTGGAGGTTATAGCTTACCACAGAGAGGAACGATTTCTTTAGAATCCTCAAAGTTTTCACCTTATATAGAGTAGACACGGTACAAAAACTGTCAAGGACAACGTGAAAATGGGAAGCCAAGTACCAGCAAAAAAAATGTGAAGAAAGTAAGGTGAAGAGTACCAGAGCTGCAGTATATTTTTCGTACCCAAAACTCTGTAACAAATACAACATTTACCATTTGTGATGCCCAAAGCAAGTTATGGGCAGAATAGAGCAGTGTTAGAGTTTATGTCAATGAGTTTCCCAGAGATATCAGGAATTTAAGAAGAAAATCAGTAAATTCTTCCTAAGTACATCAGTATTTTGTGCAATATTTTTCAGGCCCAACATGTACCTATGTAAATCAATATGAAAACAAATAGAGAGCCTAAGAATTAAAAGTACAGGAATTGAGAAAAAAAAACAAACTATTTTTAAGTTGCAAGCTTCAATTCTCAAAAGACTGGAATCAAATTAAGGGGATATAAGGTCAATCACCCGGTACTGTGCAAGATATAATTAAAAACTATCCTACTGCTAAAAAAATGGTTTGTTTTCCTTTCACCATCCTCAGGGAAAAAATAAAAACCAAAATAATTTTCTATCTCTCAGTATTTAAGGATTTTTTCTGTTTTTTAAAATAAGGAAAATAGGAATACGGGTGTTTTGAAAAGTTTTTTAAATATTTTGAGTATATACTAAAATAAATATTTTTGTCTGTTAGACAGGGTAAGTAGTGAGGATAAACCAATATCTAATAATCTCAGAACCATCATAAGTGTGGGCCTCCTGCTTTCAGTGATATCTGGGGTCCCAAACAGGGATATCTGGGGCTGCTCTGTGGGCACCCACCCATTTTGATCAGTTTTATCAGAGTGAGTTAATTAAAACAACGCATCAAGGAGGGATTAACGAGGAGCTTGCTGCCAGTAAAGTGGAGGCAATAAATTCCAGCAGGGATAACAAGGAGCTGGGGACAATATTCTCCTCAGCAGTGTGTTTGTAGCCAGAACAGGACAGATGTCCGCAGCCCAATTCGCTTGGAAATTTCCCTCAGCCTGCAATAAACAGTTAATAAATGATTGCTTTGCCTCTGGCCTCTCAGCCTGAACTGAGTGTTCCCAAAATACCTGCGTGGCTTTCAAGCTTTTTGGTTTTTGGTGGGTTTTTTTCCAGCTTGCTCACAACGTTCCCTGAGTTCTGTGCGTGCAGGATCACCTCATCTCACAGCCCTTAATGACTGACAAAGGCAGCGCTGCCCTCCTGCTGTGCCACCCAACCCTCTCCCTTTCTCCTCCAGACATCCCAGACCAGCTCCAGCCCAGCTGGGAGCTCCTCGGTTGGGATTTTTAATGGCATCATGTGTTTTTTTTTTTCCCTGTTTCACATTTAGCTGAGAGGCATTAATTTGTAAATAATAATAATGATTAAAAAAATTAAACAGTGAAAGCAAGAGGGAGAAGCCACTGCCAGTTAAAAAACTGAGGGAATTACGAGCTGAGCTTGTGCATTGATCTGCTGATTGATTCCATGAGTAGCTCTGACTCCAGAGTCACTCAAGAGCCCAGAGTTACGGGCTCTTTTCATGTTACCACTTGCACCTTCCACCCCTCTTGGGACTGAGTTCATCAATATTGCATTACCTGAGGAGGTGGAGGTGGAAATGAGGAGTTTTCAGTCCTGCTCAGGTGAGATCACTGAGACTCTTCCTGCTTGGAACCTCAGGTGTGATTGTGAACTCTGTTACTTTATAAAAAAATCCCAGAGATTTTCTCTCCCTTATTTGGCTCCTTGGAGCCTTGCAGAGTTTTGCTGAAACCTCAGCTCAGTCCACATAACCAATCCAAATTCTGGTTGCAAAGCCACCTAATTATGGGGATTTTGTAGATTTGGGGTGGCTCTTACTTGGTAAAATTCATCTTGACTCAGCATAAAAATTGCCACATTGACTCTGATAAATAAAACAGGCAGCACCATGGTGTGTAACCCCGAATATTTTCATTATTCCATGATAAATGGTTTCTCTCTTGGGAATATTCCATTATAACCCCTGTGCAGGCAGCCTAAGACTGAAGAACAGGCCCATCAGTAGGAGTTTGTGAGTATTTTTCTAACTCTGTTTATATTCCCTAATAGAATAAAGCTACTCTGATATGCTGCAAAACTTGAACCTCATAAAATTTAAAAATACTTCATAACGTGGAAAATTACTCCCTTTTGACCAGAATTTACAATTCATTGCTTTGAAATCATAGTGGTTTAAAGAGCACAAGGCCTTTGCGACTAAGAATATTGGTATTCCACATGATTAGAAAAATAATAGAGATACAATCTAAGAAAAAGCAGATTAGACAGAAACAGCATTTATATTCTGAATAACTTGTTTTAAATATGCTTACAACTGCATCTGGTTCTGTTTTATGCAAGCTAAAGAGTTGAAACTTTCATGTCACCTCTGATGGGAAAGTCCTAACAGCCTAAAAATAAGTAGTTATACTCTTTCAGGCATGTACATGTACATGTATAAATATAATAATATAATATAATATAATATAATATAATATAATATAATATAATATAATATAATATAATATAATATAATGTAATGTAATGTAATGTAATGTAATATAATATAATTAATATAATATAATATAATATAATATAATATGGTGTTCTGGTAACTGTAATGATTTTGATGCATCTTTTCCAAATAGGAAATAATAGCACCTGAATATGACTTGAATATTGGTGTTTAAAGAATTTAAATATTTCTTTTCTCGGGGAATAATCATTCAAAAAACCATTCAGGTTATTTTCTCTGAAGGTTTATAATTCATTTAGGGTACTGATGTGTAAGATTTGCAAGTGGTTTCCTCCAGATTGAACTATCCCGTGTTTTTAAATTCTATCAAGGCAAGCTTCCTGTAGGAATAGAGATTTAACAAAACTTCTAGGTTTGTACAATGCATACTTTTACATTGCAGAATTAACTTCAAGTTAAACTTTCCCTCCACTTTATGGTAGGGAAAAAAGTTTCATGTGAAGCCAGTGTTCAGTAGAGGGTTCAAGAACTTCACTTCTGATTTGGGTTATAAAATGAGATCTAAAATCAGGTGTGATTTATGTGGTTTGAGGCTTCCTTTACAAATCCCTGGTGCTGAGCAGGATCACCTCAGAAGTCTGGGAAGGGCTTTGCCCACACTGTCTGACAGAAAGATCAGCATCTAAAGACACTGAAGTGTCTGAGTGCCTGAGGTCAGTCAGCGCTGAGCAAACCTGGTGTGAGCACATCCCTATGGATTAGCTGGCTCTCCTTCTGCATTATTCAGTGGTGTACTTGAAACAGCAGGAATCTGGGTGTGAGAGGGCCATGGAATTCCAGGTGAAACCTTCATATCAAGGCATTCAGTATTCACTACTGAAAAATGAAATAATATCATTTACCCATATGCGAATAATGTAAAGAATCACAGAATCATTAAGGTTGGAAAAGCCCTCCAAGGCCACCAGGCCCAGCCTGTGCCTGATCCCCACCTTGTCCCCAGCCCAGAGCTCTGAGTGCCACCTCCAGCCCTTCCTTGGACACCTCCAGGGGTGGGGACAAAGCAAGTGGTAGAATAAATTTAGGAAATTGTTCAAGTCACTGACATAGAACAGTTCTCCTGACCTCAGTAGAACTGCCTAAGTGTTTACCTTTATTACCAGCTGCATTCTTTCTTTGTTTCTTTTTACTTTCTCTAATATTTTGGCTGAAACATTACAGCAGGCTACAACATGCATGAGTAAAGCCGGGCTGGTTTTTTATTCGGTAAATACACCCTTTGTGCTCTGTGGGGCATGCTGGTCTTAAAGAACAGCGTCACCTATGAGAAGGGAAGCAGTGAGCCAGGACCCTTAAGAGCTGAGTTTTGTTTCCATTTGTGCCCCAGACTTCTCAAGTCTTTGATGAAAATCACTGCTTCTCTCTGACTCAGCCTCACCAGTAATAAAATTGTGATTATGGTATTTGTATTCTTTGGAGTGCTTGGAGAACTGCTGATTAAATGAACAGTGAAGAGATGCACATTAGTGTCACCATCCTGTTCCTGTTGAGGAATACTCCTGACGTTTGCATCCTCAGTTTTATACCCAAACTGAACAGGTTGTTCATTGGTTCTGGTGGTTTGGAGTTCTTGTTGTTTACGAGATGTTCTCCATGCATCAGAGCAGTTACTACCTTGGGGCAAATGTCAGATTTCCGCCCTGGGAGGGTGGGCAGGCCCTGGCACAGGGTGCCCAGAGCAGCTGTGGCTGCCCCTGGATCCCTGGCAGTGCCCAAGGCCAGGTTGGCCATTGGGGCTTGGAGCAGCCTGGGACAGTGGAAGGTGTCCCTGCCATGGCAGGGGTGGCACTGGATGGGCTTTAAGGTCCCTTAATGCCCAAACCAGTCTGGGATTCTATGAAATACATCTGGATTCTGCCTTTGGCTCTTCAAGTGAGAGAGGATTTGGTTGGGATTGCACTGTTCTGTCTCCTGTAATCCAGGAATTTTGCTGTCTGCCTCGTGCTTGGGACTGCTGACAGCCTAACCCTCTCCATGTATTTTATATCCTGTTTTGTTCAATTCTGCCAATACCCAAAATGATTGGGATATGCAATGCAGGACCAGAAGCACCTCAGCTGTTACATTAATATTCATTTGCTAGTTTGTTTTAGTTCTATTGTTATGAACATTGAAACAAACAGTGAAGTCATTGTACATAACCTGGCATAAATGTAAAGGCAGCCATCCATTTGTCCCAATTATTTGTTTGATCATTTCTTTCAAGTACAGAGGTCTTTAACAAATCAGAGGGCAGAGTCTATAGTAGAAGAAAGAAAAAAACCCTGTTTCTAGGCACTAGAGAAAGGATTTGGAGGCCTTTAAACAAGTTTTTCAATTTTCAAGTGTAATCTTATCTGGAAATGAAAAAGAGAAAGCAAAGAGCCCTTGCAGTAGCTAGATGAGCTGGAAATGGAGGATTTAATGAAATAAAAGTGGTAATGCCAGATCTGTGTTACATGCAATTTTAATAAAAGTCCATGTTGTGGAGAGCCCGAGGCTGCAGCACAGCATGAGTTTCAGGGATTTATATAAAGAATCCGTGTAGGTATCTAAGTTATCCAAGCCAGACAAGCCAGTAGAACTGATTCCTGCCCCTGCTAAGAGCTCTTCACATTGCACATGGTAGCTGGAAGGGAACATAATTACATTTGCATGTATTTTAAGGCCTCTCTCTTTTTCTGAGGACACTTGCTATGTATTTATATTTTCATGGAACATAAAGTGCCACCAATATTTCACACAAGTGAAAGGACAGAACAAGAAAAGAAATGCCAGACATTTAAAGAACATTCTCTTTATATAATCAATTTGCACTCCAACTGTGTGCCCACATTTTTGCATGCAGCTACAGCTTTGTCTGCTTGACATCAGAAACTTCAGCTGCTGACTTTTCTTTGGAAATTTTATTGCTTGTGGAAAAAACCCAGAATGTTGCAAAGCCAAAATGGGCCTTCCCCATTAAAGACCACGTTTCACTGGAGAAGAAAAGAATATTCCAAATCCTTCAACGTAATTGTTCAACTTTCTATTTACGAGTTTATTTCTATTTATAAATATACTCCACCTGCAGAGCTGCCCCAGCCCTGGGCCAGCACAGGAAGGAGCTGGAGCTGCTGCACAGAGCCCAGAGGAGGCAGCAGCATGATCAGAGGGATGGAGCAGCTCTGCTGGCAGGAAAGGCTGCCAGAGCTGGGATTGTTCAGCCTGGAGAGGAGAAGCTTTGGGGGGACCTCAGTGTGGCCTTGCAGGGCCTGAAGGAGCTGCAGGAAAGCTGGAGAGAGACAATGGCCAAGGGCTGGAGGGCCAGGACACAGGGAATGGCTTCCCAGTGCCAGAGGGCAGGGCTGGATGGGATCTTGGGCAGGAATTGTTCCCTGGGAGGGTGGGCAGGCCCTGGCACAGGGTGCCCAGAGCAGCTGTGGCTGCCCCTGGATCCCTGGCAGTGCCCAAGGCCAGGTTGGCCATTGGGGCTTGGAGCAGCCTGGGACAGTGGGAGGTGTCCCTGCCATGGCAGGGGTGGAATGAAATGATCTTTAGGGTCCCTTCCCGCCCAAACCTCTCTGTGATAACTCTGATAAATACTCTGGGTAGGCAAAGAATGCTTCTGTTTGACTTAAGGTGAAAATGCAGTTGAAGTAAAAATTCCAGAATAGTTCAAGTTGGAGGGGAGCTCTGGAAATTGTTTGATCCAACCCCTCCATGCTAGAATCAGGGGCCGAGCATTGCTCAGGGCTGAATGCATCTTTAGGATCTTCAACGAGGAGATTCCACAGCTTTTCTGAGAAGCCTGTTCCAAGGTTTGAGCATCCCTGCAATAAAGTCGGTTTTCCTCATTTAGGTGGAATTTCCTTAATTTCCATTTGTGTCCATGGCCTACTCTCCTGTCACTGGGCATCACCAGGTACAGTTTGTCTCCTCGCAGCCTCACTGGATATTTTTACATCTTGATAACTGTTTTTTACACCTGAGCCTTCTCTTTCCTATGCTAAGCTCCTTCAACGGGATGCAGTGTGACCTGGTTATCTTGACAGAAAAAAAAATGAAAACATCAGGAGAAAATGTTAAACCATGAGAAAAAAAAGTTGGCTTAAGTTGTTATTTTTTTTTATTTGTTCTACAATTGTTTAACATTATCTGCCCTTTATGCTATATTAAAAAAAAATGTAATTTTTCAATCAATGTTCAGACAGGAAAATTACTCTCTAGTCTCTCGATAGCAGACTGTAAATAACAAATTATGGTATGTATATGTGTTCAAATTTTCAATAATATGTAAAAATCACAATTCAATTCAAGCTTAGTTTAATATACAGCTTAATTTAGAAAATCAATGTTCAGAATTGTTTAGAGAAGCATCTATTGGCACACCGATTTCTCCCAATACTTAGGTATTGATCTATATTTACATAACTATATCCATTTCCAGTTTAAAGGAAACATTTTTTTCCCTTTACCATGGATTATCACTAATAATTCTTTTTCCACACAGTTATAAATGCATTTCCTCTGGCTTGCTTGTAACACTTCCTGTATTTTCGTTGGTTAGAAGGGCACAAAACCAGAAAGTCAGTGTTAGTTATCCTTTAAGCTGTTTAGTCCACACCTCGGCTCATTTTGTCTTCCCAGATTAAAACTGACCTTGAGAGACCCTTCCTTCTGGGGGTTTATTACCCATATGTTACTGATTTCAGAAATCCTTGCAGTCTTTCTTCATATATGTGACTTTAACCATTGGTATGAAAGGGCTAGAAATGTTCATCACTGCTACTGAACAAAGTTTGTTACACATAGTACTGAAAAGAGTGCGGGAAAATAGGAGATTGCATCATTGATTCTTCCTTTTGGCTGAAAAGCTGAAATTGTGGCCATTTCTGGTGGCAGATCATCCAAGCCGGACACAAGAGTGAACTGAAACGAACCTTTCAGGCAGGGGGGAAATCCTGGCCGCCATTTGAATTAATTCAAAGCTCGTTGGAGCAAGTTTTTAATGAAGATGCCTCGTGCTATCAGGGAGATCACTGTGCTCATTTGCACTGACTTCTAGCAGACCCAGCCAAGTGTCTAAAGACATCCCAAGCTCTCTCAGTGCAAAGATTTGTGCCAGAGGAAGTTTAGATTGTATATTAGAGAAGACAGAATCACTGAGGGAGAAGCCCTGCCACAGCTGCCCAGGGCAGGGGTGGAGTCCCTGTGGATGTGGCACTGGGGGACGTGGGTTAGTGCTTGGCTTGGCAGTGCTGGGAATGGATGGACTCAATGACCTCAAGAGTATTTTCCAACCTAAATTATTTGACTCCGTGAAAGTAGGTAAGCAAGCAGGTCGAGAAGATCCCATGGCATTGTCATTCCTGTCTTTTTAGCCACTGCAGTAATGAATCCAACCCAAAATACCCCATGTCTCCTCAAGAAAGAGATCACATATTGCTTCTGCTTTGAAAGCAAGTTTCAACTTGATGCTCACAATTCCTCAACAAGACCTACTTTTGAAGGACCAAGGTGCTGAAAATTAAGTATATGGCTCGTATCCCTCAGTAGAACAAGGTTATCCCTTTTAAACTTTCTGCTGGCTGAGGAACCTTTCATCCTTCTGACCAGGAAGTATCTTGGAAAACGAATCTTTTTTTATTTTGGGAATTCAAATTAAACTGCAAAGAAGACAACAATGGCATTGCTCATGTAGTTGCTTAACCAGGAATCTCAGAGAGGAATGTGTGCTGAAGATTCCATCTCCAGAGTCTGACTCCAATGAGACAAGGAATCTTCCCTGTTGCCATGTACTTCTTCTGGCTGCTGGCTCGGAATGATTTAAACTGGAAGCAATGTTTCCAAAAGGACACTGTGAGCCCTCTTGAATTACACAGAGCAGATTTAGGGAAAAAGGGAAGAGTTGCAGTGCTACAAATTACTGAAACGTAGATCCCTTCTCAGAAATGCTGCTTGCACTACTTCCCACCATAAAAAGGCTGAACATGCCCTCCAGTATCAGTCTCACTAAAGCTTGTGCAATAATAGTCGTGGCACTAATAATGTTTTCATTTCTCTCACTTTTTGTGTTGCTACACCTGCACTGGTTGTAGAATTCATTAGTAATTATTCTGAAATAAAAATATGTATAGGCTTAATTTACACAGTCTTTAAGCTGTCATTCTCTGCACCAGCTTGTAAAATGAAATTAAAAAGGTAGAGATGACATTTACAGCTGATTTGTAAAATGGGGGCGATCTCTGATGGAATCCACTTTGAATAATTGTAGTCTTAGCACCTATCAGGAAGGTGGATTTTGAATGAAATCTCGAGTGGTGAATTATTCTGTACACCCGGGCTCCAGTGCTCCACAGATTGATGGGCCTTTAACAATTCAGTGGTGTAAGAAACAGGTCATCTGCAGAAAGAAATTAAATATAACTGAAGCGACAAACGGGACTTTACTGGGACACCACCAGCTCTGGCCATGCAGGGGAGAGCACCAGGAATGCCGCAGTGCCTCAGCCAGGGGTGGGAATTCTGCTCTTTGGGAAGGCAGGATGGGGCTGCTCGAGATGGATTCTCACATGCTTGGAATGTGTTGCATGTGCCATTATTAGGCACTTAATTCAACAGTTATTACAATAAAGACACATACATCCCATTACTGAGCAAATTCTGACTGTGCTGGGTATTCAGTGGGGGCAAAATATGAAACTGAGTTATGTACTCAGTCTCTGAGTAAGAAACACAAACACAATCCCCCTGTCAGGGTTCTCCTGAGACTTTGTCTCTTCCTCTTGAAAATGACTCTGTGATTTTGAGCTCCTTCACCTCTCCCAGGGTTAATTTGTATTTGAATCTTCCCAGGGTAGGAACCATAGAATCATGGAAAGGTTTGGGTTGGGAGGCACCTTAAAGCTCATCCCATCCCACCCCTGCCACGGGCAGGGACACCTTCCACTGTCCCAGGCTGCTCCAAGCCCCAATGGCCAACCTGGCCTTGGGCACTGCCAGGGATCCAGGGGCAGCCACAGCTGCTCTGGGCACCCTGTGCCAGGGCCTGCCCACCCTCCCAGGGAACAATTCCTGCCCAAGATCCCATCCAGCCCTGCCCTCTGGCACTGGGAAGCCATTCCCTGTGTCCTGGCCCTCCAGCCCTTGGCCATTGTCTCTCTCCAGCTTTCCTGCAGCTCCTTCAGGCCCTGCAAGGCCACACTGAGGTCCCCCCAAAGCTTCTCCTCTCCAGGCTGAACAATCCCAGCTCTGGCAGCCTTTCCTGCCAGCAGAGCTGCTCCATCCCTCTGATCATGCTGCTGCCTCCTCTGGGCTCTGTGCAGCAGCTCCAGCTCCTTCCTGTGCTGGCCCAGGGCTGGGGCAGCTCTGCAGGTGGGGTCCCACCACAGCAGTGTGGGTGCTGATTTCTGTGAGCTGCAGGAAACTCTTGCCAAAAACAATTAAAAATGTGTACATGGTTCTTGATCCAGGTGTCTGTGTCCACACTCCCATCCCTTTCAAACCTCCAAATTTAACTTTACAGCCTTAGAATCACAGAATCATGGAATCATGAGGCTGGAAAAGACACTTAAGATCATCAAGTCCAACCATGCTAAGGTATAGTTGAGATCACCTTCGTCTAGATTGAAAAAATGAGTCCTTTGGCACTGAGGGAGGGGAAATGTTGCCTTTCATCTGCCTCTGGGTTTATCTCCACACCTTTCTTTTGCTGGATGTCTTTAAATAAGATCTACTTTCCAGAATGCAACCATTTTACGTAAATTATGTTTTCAAGTACCTGATTTAAAAATTTTGCTTGACACTTTGATATATGTTCCTATAGGTGTTAAAAATCTGTGATGAAATTGCAGCAGGTAAATAAGGGTTGATTTGGTAGCAGGCACTCATTTAAATTATAGTCCCTAAAGTAAAGGTAATAAAATTCTATTGTCACAGTAATCTGATGGGAATATAGAGGTGACAGTGATATATTTATTGCCTCTGTTTAGGCCTTTGTGTCAAACCTCATGCGTTGATTAGTTTTTAGACTGAGTTTCTTGGGTTTATTTATCGGTTCATCCAAGAGCTCCACTTATACTATGCCACTCCTTTTGAACAGAAATATGAAGCAAAACCTGGAAGACTCAAAAAGCTGTGGTAGCAGATGGACTTATCAACATCCCTTTGCCTTTTTTCATTTGAACTCTGGCAACAACCATCTAAATTGAGGCTAATTAAACACAATATTTCCTCATAATTATATGATAAAGATTTCTAGTGCCAGAGACTGCAGCTTTGTATGGTAATTTCTTGGTTAGGAGAGTAATTTATTCTCAAAGCTAATTGATGATGAACAGATTATTAAAGTTGGATTGCATGACACTTCTTTCTGCATTCTTTTTCATTTTGATTAAGATCAGAGTCATTGCAAGTAGGAGGAGGCAGCGTTGTGAAAGGGTGGGGAACACTGCAGTCCTTTTCTTACACCACTGATTGATAACTCTGATGAAATTCCAGCAGTGCCATAACATTTTAGAGTGTGTCATAAAGACCTTCTGTGTGGAGCAGGAGCCACGTGCTACAGCTCCATTAAGGCTGTAGTTTCAAAAGCAGTCACCAGAAATTAACTTTAACAATAAGCTCTAAGTGTTTCAAAAGTAAAACTAATGGAAGTTACCATTTATACTCTTAAAGAAATTCTTTCAATATTTTCTGTGGCTTGACCTTTATTTTATGATAAGATATCTGAAAGGTTGATTTGTATGAGTCATAGCCATAATTATTATCCTCTATGAAAAAAAAAAAAAGTCAATGGATTTTCAGAGCTATTTTGTTAAAAAAAATTAAGAATACTTAAGAAAATCTTTATATTTCACTATGTAAAATGTTTCTTACCAGGTCAGCCACTCTTTCAATCTATATTTTAAAATAAAATTTAAAAGAACTGTTGAATAAATGAATCTTTGCTGAGCATTCAGAAAATGTATGCACCAAGCTGCAAATCCCCATGTGCAATTATACAGATGTACAGTGGAGGTCTGCAATAACCAGATGAACTGAACACATTTACCTGAGTATGAAACACAGGCACATCCATTGTTGTTAAAAAGTTATTAATGGGATTTCTCGCTGGCTGTACAAAATGTGCCTGCATTATTCTAACCCTAAAGTGCAAACCCTCTTGTTTGGTACCTCTGCGTGGTGTAGGATTCCAGGTGCTTGATGGATGAAAGAGCTCTGATAAAGAAACTTGGTGTTACTTATGCTGTGTTCTCCTCTTGAGAGCTTAAGCTTGGATTTTCAAAGGAACCTGAGTAATTTTTTCTCCCACTGAAAGCTGAAGGATTTTGTTCTTATTTACTCTAAATGACTGCAGACTGTCCCTGAGTAGAAAGGAACATTAATTTATATGTGAATCTTACCTGCCTTACTTAGGCTCCTTTGAAAAGTCAGCCTAATGAAAGCAACCTTCTTTACCCAAAGAGAATTCCCACTAAAGGAGGCAAGGCTGATGGAATAAACTCAGTCTATTCATACAGAATCAGATTCTGTCTCTCTAGGTTTGTGATTTATAAACTTTTAGCTCCTGCCTTTGAGGGCTAAATGTCTTACTTTTCTCATTTCCTTACAATACAGTTAGCAGGTGAGCTCGTTTGCTGGTTGGGTTCAAGCACAGAGAGTTCATTTACCAGCATGGTTCTTATGTGGTTCTTATTTCCAGGAGCCCTTTATTTGGGGAAGTTGGTAGGAAAGTGCACAGCTGCTCTTCCCAAGAGCCCCTGCTGTGCAGTGCACTGAATTTATAATGATCTGTGGGGAGGGATAATTCCGAGTTTACTCATTTCATTCTCTGCTGTGAAGAACCCCAGGGTGGGTGAGGCTGGAGGGGCCCCCAGGGGCTCCTCTGGTGCCACCTCCCTGCTCCAGCAGGGCCATCCCAGAGCACAGGGCACAGCAGTGTGTCCATGGGGCTCTGCAATATCCCCAGGGAGGAGCCTGCACAGCCTCTCTGCACAATCTGCTCAGGGCTGGGCACTGCCCAGGGCAGAAGTTCTGCCTCCTGTGCAGGGGCAGCTCCCTGGGCTCAGGCCCTGCCCGTGGCTCTGGTGCCATCGCTGGGCCCCGGAGCAGAGCCTGGGCCCTGCCCTGAGCCCTCCCTGCAGATACCTGTCAAAAATTGCTATAAAGCAAAGAAAATATGGAGCACATGAGTTATGGTCTGCTTTGCATTTGTGAGTTGTAAAAAAAAAAAAAACATTTTTAAAAATAAAAGTAATTAGTTACAAATTTATTAACACAGACTAAACAGATTCCCATTAGCAAGAATGATCTTTATGTCATTATTTCTAAAAGGTTGTAAGCACATGTTTCCATTAAGGTTATGTTTCTCACTGAGGAATTTAGACCATAAGTTTCTTAAAGGACTTTTGGATCCTTTTGGGATGACATGTATGTGTGGGGTATTTACTCTTGTTCGATTTCCAGGAGCCCAAATAGTCAGAGAACTGCTATTAGCTATTCATGACTTGTCTCTCTTACAGCTTGAACAAGGCGAAGACTAGCAGCAGTGGCTTTCTTATTTTATAAATCATTTTGTGAAATAAATCACTCAAGGCTTGAGGTTTGTTTTATACTGAGTTTTGTCCCTTGGGGAACCTTTCATATGCACTTTAGAAGCTCCTGAAAATAGGGAGATTATACTCAGAATAAATAGCAGGCAGCTGTGAGCTATGAGTCTGTAGTGCCAGTAAAGGGATTTGGTGATTTCATAAACCAGTCAGCAAAGTTTGAGTGTCTTAAACACTACTCAGGCCCTCCAAATGGAAGGAGCATTCTGTAATTCAACTCAATTTTTATTTGGTGTAACATATGGATCAGGGTAAGTGATTCATACCAACAGGATGGAGCCCTGTGATCTTACAACAGCTCCTGTGCCATCACCAGGCCAGTAGCACTGAACATTCCATTCCTATTTTCCTCTTCATTCTCTCTCCTCTTTTACTTCCTCTTCTCCCTACAGTACTGCTCTGTCCTAGAGTCCTTAACTTATTTATTTTTCAGAATTTCAGTTGTTTTGATCTGAATTTCTGTTTATATTTCTGTTTTTATCTTCATGATTTAAATGTTTGAGAAATTACATTAAGAGTTAGCGAACAGTAAATAAGTACTGTGAAGGAAATGGTGAAGAGAATAGGCTTTTAAACCTTTTGAGTGAGTCACTAAAATTTACTGATAGTAAAAGGCATAAATAAACACTGAATAGTAATTCCCATTAGTTGCAATTCAGATAATTACTTGATCTGGTGTTTGCAGTGTCTTGGCTATAATTTGTTATATTGTGAGAGGTATTTGCATAAAATTGGTTCATGCTTGCAAAACTAAAATTGCTTCCAACTGTGAGAAGTTACAGCAATGCTGCAACAGCATTGTCACTTCAGAGGAGTGGACAGAGACGCTTTTTCTCCAGAGCTTTCCCAAATTCCTCTGAAGTTTAGTGTATTCAGCTGGAATTCTAAGATAAGAAAAGGGTTTTTTTAAATACAATATCTTCGTACACTGTGCATCTTAGTTTGTCCTTCTTATGGATATGATCTGGGACGCCCAGCTGCCCTAACCAAGCCAAACGTGCCCAGCTTCAGGCAGAAATCAGATTTTCAGGGGAATCTCGGGGACATGAGCTCATTTTTATGACTCTGAAATTTCAACGTAATATTCATGTTTGGGGTGACATCTGATCAGCACTTACAGAATTTCCATCAAATGTGTGCAGGGCGGTTTCTCACACAAAATATGAACTCGAATCCACGTTTTTGTCAGTTGGGCTCTCGGAAAAAGACAATTGCCTGTTGAACCATTGTAGTAAAACCTGTTTTCTGACAGCTGTACAGGGAAATCGTGCTCTGCTCCTAAAACTGTTATCAGTAGGACTGGTTGGAGATTTTCCAGGAGAACAGTTTTTTCATCTCAAAATGCTGATTCTTTTGAGCACATGGGTTGATTCCTGACAAGCAGAACAGCAGAGTACTGGAATTGTGCTTGTCAGGGAGGTCTCAGACAGCTGTCTGGTTGTTCAGCAATGTTAGTGGCTTTGGGAAAAGTCAGGAAACTACTGAGAATTCTCTTTAATTTCAGCTAACAGCCACCAGAAAATCCCAGGAGCATTTTCCCAATAAAAAAAACTTTTCTTTTTCATTGTTTCCAAAACAAAGTAATGCTGAGTTTCATTTTGGCAGTATAGAGAAGATCATCTTAATTAGGAGTGATTTTTTTATATACCTGCAGGCCAGCAAAGACAAAGCCTCATGAAATAAAAATGCCTTTTCTTTGGCGCTTTTGTCATCAATCTTTTCATGTCTACAGCTACAATTTTGTATGCTAAGTCCTTTGAAAAAGATAAAATAATCTCCCTAATCCTCAAAGTGTAAACGAGGATAAGGCAAATGTGTATAAGAAGGGGAGCTCCAGTTCATAAATGACATTTTGCACATACTCTGATGGCTCAGATGCAATGAAGTCATTGACAACAAAGGTGAAACACCTTCAATTGTGTGAGGGAAGGGTCAGACTTCCAAATACCTGATTGGGAAAGGCTTGGCATGGCCAGCAGGTGAGGGAGAGGATTCTCCCCCTCTCCTCTGCTCTCCTGAGTCCCCACCTGGAATGCTGTGAGCACTTCTGGTGTCCCCAGCGCAGGAAGGACATGGAACTGTTGGAGCGAGTCCAGAGGAGGCCACGGAGGTGCTGAGGGGACTGGAGCCCCTCCCCTGTGGAGCCAGGCTGGGAGAGCTGGGGCTGCTCAGCCTGGAGAGGAGAAGGGTGTGTGGAGACCTCACAGCACCTTCCAGGGGCTGAATAAAGGGTTCAAACTGAAAGAGGGGAAATTCAGATTGGATATTGGGCAGGAATTGTTCCCTGGAGGGTGGGCAGGCCCTGGCACAGGGTGCCCAGAGCAGCTGTGGCTGCCCCTGGATCCCTGGCAGTGTCCAAGGCCAGGTTGGACATTGGGGCTTGGAGCAGCCTGGGACAGTGGAAGGTGTCCCTGCCATGGCAGGGGGTGGCACTGGGTGATCCTTTATGATTCTGGGGTTCTGTGAAGACCTGGCTGAAGTGCCCTTCCGTCTTTATCTGTAACTATGGAGGCACACATTTGTAGCAGACCTAAATCTTCCCTGCTCTTTGCCCAGCAGGCAATGGAATTCTCTGGGAACACGGATATTGTGGTCAGAGATCTTTGATCTGATGAGCATAACACACTGGATGCTAATATTTGGGAAAAAAAAATCAACATCAATGAAGTCTGCTAAAAATGAATCACAGCAATGAACTGCAGTAACAGCAGGAACAAAATTCTGGAGTGCACCAGTGAGGCAACTTGAATTACAGGATCAAAAGCTTGGCAACTGTAGGAGGACAGGTTCACCTTCTGATTTATTTGAACCCTTAAACAAATATCATGGAAAAAAATGACAGTCCAAATCCAGAAGCGACTTGTACATTAGTGTAACTAACATGACAAAGGAGCAAAACTTAGAGCAGTTCAAAACCAGGAACGGGACAAAGCAGATTTGTTCTGCTTTCTGACGGTCTTCTATCAATTGCTGCTCTTTAAACACAGAAAATCTCTTTCTTCCTTCATACCAGTTACAGTTAGTTTGCAAAAGTACAATTTCACAACATCTTTGATGGCTGCTGAGGGAAGAAAATAGAAAAACGAATAAAGGAATAGGAAAAACAACTATTGGAAAGAGACACCAAAATAAAGGAGAAAGTAAAGGCTCAGCTAGAAAAGATACTATTATAAAATAGTATATATAGTATATTATAGTATATTAGTATAGTATACAGTATAATAGTATATTATAGTATATAATTATATAATAATGCTTCGACTACCCTTTGAATGCCTGGACCTTTTTTCTTTAAAAGTACCTTTAATTCTAAGGCATTTTGCAAACCATGGTATTGGAGTTGGAGAAATTAAAAAAAAAAAAAACAAATAAATAAAGTGCAGCCATAGTCTTTGAAATGCAGTGATTATATTTTTTAATGCCTTGACCATGGTGTTCCAACTTGAAAGAATCTTGATTTTCAGAAGGATTTTAGATACTTGAGTTCAGTTCCTAGTGAAGTATGTCCATTGTTACTGGGTTTCAAAATAGTGGCTGTTGTTCAGTAAATCTAAAGGCTTTCCTCAGTTCAAGGGTGAAATGCACTCTAAAACAAAAAATGACGAAAATATTTTACAAAGCAATTTATATTGGGCAGTATTGCAGAAAAGCTGGACAAAGGGAATTGCAGGGGATGAATTTATTCTCTCACTCTGCTCTGGTCTGAGAAAGAAATTTGTACATGCAAAAGTGAAACTTCACATTCAGTTACTCTGCAGAGAATAAGAAATGTTAAGATAAAAGATAAAATGTTCCTTCTAAGCCAGAGTGGATCTGCACAGAGCCTCTATTACATATTCTGTGCTTGTCCCAAATACAGAGTTCTTTTAGAAGGAAAGATACAGCTTGGACTTTCAAAATTGGAACAAGTACTCATGTGGGACTTGGGATGTGGAGCAGGATCTCACTGGAGACACCAGTGCAGGGTCTGTGTTTGAAGAAGCTCAAACTACACAGACACAGATGTTAATTCTGGAGTCACATCTGAGTGATTGCAAAATCAGGGGAAAACCATGTTGGCTGGGGAAGTGATTGCCTGGTGTTAAAGATTGGCTCTTCACTTGTTACACAAAACTGTCACTGGTTTGACATGGGGCTCTACATTTTCATTGAGAAGCAAATTCGGTGTGCAGATGTTTGTTTTGATTTTATGAAATTGTTAATGTGGGCATTAAAATTCAAGCAGTTGGATACACAAGCAGATTTTTTTGGCCCAATTATTTAAAAATTTAATGCTCGATATCACGTGTTTTTAAAATAAAAACAAAAGTCTGAATACAGGTTTTTCAATGATTAAATTTAATATATTAATAAATGCAGCGTATTCTCCCTGCCTCTATGTAACGTAAATGTGTTCAATTCCTGAATTGCACACATCAAAAGCCACACATGAATGGACTTTAAATTTGCTCATCTCAAAGTGAATCTTTTCAGTTATTTGTTCTTCTCAGTGATACTTCTCTGTCATAAATAAATCATTTCAGGTTAATCTAGGGCTTAGTCTTCAGTACTTGAATGGCTTTAATGTCAGAGTTCTAGTGCACTGGTGTTGAAAATAAGAGATATTAAATCAAAAGGAAGGGTTGTGCACAATGAAATATATCCCAAATTGCTAAGAGTTACTTAATTGTTCTTTTCTTTGATGCCTTGAAAACAAGCCCATAACTTTTAAGCACCCACCCCAAAATGGCCAAGGTAAATGGGAGCTTAGATGGATCTTTTCCATGGGTTTAATTTCCTTAGACAAAACCACATTTCCTGTACACAGTGAGAATGAGAGCGATTTTTTTTTAGTAGGTCAGTGATATTAGAAGGAAATGCAAATGCACAGCTAAACTACATAACACAAATCCTGCTGTTTACTCTCCTGGGCATTACTCTGTGTTTGGTGTAATATTTTTCTAACATTTTATGAAGTTTTCCAATTAAATATTAATGCAACTTCTTCAAAGAGGAACAAAGATTTATAACCCCGAAGAGAAAGAGAGAGGATGAGAGAATTGATAGTGCAGTTGGGCAGGAGAATTCTGCAGGAGCTCTGAACACTCTTCTCATCTATTTGAGAAGCTAAATATATTATATAAAGCAAAATATGGATATGTATTAGATATGCTCTAATTGCATGTGCTGCATGATCACATGTTGTAAATTAGGATCTTTCCACTCCAGCAATAAACCGTGTGCTGTATCCCTGCTTTATTTTTAAATACTTCCTCAATGTTCTTTTCAAATCCTTACGTTTAAATACCTTAATCATTTAGAGGTAGAAAACCCAATTAAATTAGAGTCTCCAGTCGAGGCAACTAATATATTTTTTTGCATTTTAAAATTCAATTGAACTCATAATAAATAATTTACTTAAGCAGTGTGAAAGGGAAGTGATAACCACTGCTGGCTGTTGGCAAGAGCGGGGCTGTGTGTGCCCGATTCATCAGCACTACACACAGTGCCTTATGTATATGGAACAGACTGCAACGCTTGCCAGCTTACCTGGGGCAATGAGGAATGTTTAAGATTCTGCATACTCCCAGATAATAGTCAAGGTTACCAGAAGGCACAAAGACATGTTCTCAACCGGAGGTCAAATTCATGGGGGAAAAAAAAGCACAAAGAGAAGACCTGTAATTTGCGAAGTCCTTTTGTATTCCATTGCGAGGAGATGAAGGGCAGGATTCTGGGACTGTGTCACTCTGGACTTCTTCAATATTTTGGTGTTTCCACCCACTTAAAATATACCAGGCTAGGAAAATATGTCAGGACAACACAAAGGAATTAATCAGCAGGGCTAATGCTTAAGATGCAGCAGTGTGAAAAATGTGTCGTGGCTGTAGGTTGGATTGAGGCGATGCGCAGGGAAGTCGTGGGAGCTTTGCTAATGAGCTGCACTTCTGACTGTCTGCTAGCATTTCTCCCTGTTTATCCTTGTTACCTATTTATGCCCTGTTCTCCTGTTCCACAGCTCCCCAGCCGCACAGGGATGAGCACAGAAGGAAAATTCTATTCATTCACAGCCACATATTCGCTGTTACGCCCTCAAGGTAACAGGAGAAGGGTGAACACTTGTCTGTCATGTGTCTCTTCCATCATGATTCGTTTTCATTTATTTCGTGTTGACCTGCATAGGAATAATCAATGAGAAGGTGGTGTTGAGATGTAAGTGCCACAGGACAGTGGTAGAACCTGAACTGATCTGACACAGGACCACCAAATCCATTTTAATGGGCAATTACCTATGCCTGAATCAGCACATTCCCACAGCATAAGAGAACGAAATACTACAAGTCAAACATATCATAGACACTTATGTTCAGACGTCTTCCAATAAATAGTGGCAGTCATCAGATTTGAGTATTTTCTGTTTGCAAAATTTTTAATATTAAACTATTTCCTTGAGTAAAAGCACAGGAGGAAAAGAATAGCTGATGGTATTATCTTCTTTCTAGCCCAACAAAAGAAGAAATCACCTGAAAAATAGGGTGGAAAACTGCTAATTAAAGTGGCAGGACAGAATTGCTCTATGCTTAATTCAGGGGCAAAGAGGAGGGGGTCATTATACATGGAGACCATGCAGAAAGTTATCATGAAATGGAATGAAATTCATTTAAACTACAGGCCTAGACTCACACCCACAAGCAGAAAACATCCCTATTTCTCCATCCAATGATTTTTCTGTAGAGTCTTTTAATGATGTTGGAAAAGCAAAACTTGTTAAAGACTTATTAAACACAAGTCCTGGTGAAATAGCCAAGCGCTTGAGACAGCACTTCCCCAAGAGCAGAACGTTGGGAAGGAGCAGAGCTGGCGATCTGGCAGCCAATGCAACAAGCAGCAGTTCCTGACACAGGAGAAAAAACATTCACTCCCCTGTCTTTGCTGAAAAATATCAGAGGAGCATCAGCCACAGCACATGTTAGGGAGTCATGCCCAGATCCAGTCCCAGGCTTGGAATGGAAACAAGATTGCTTCCAGGGACGAGAAGATGGTTCACTTGTTAGTGTCTCTTTAACGTTTTGACCCTTACGGGCAAAGCCTGTTATTGTAAAGTTTATTTTTGCTTCTGCAGAGAGGGAAAAAATTGGTTGAGCAGCATTGCTGACAGCAAGACTGTCATTTTAAAAATTAGGTTATAATGAATATGAGTTTCAGAAGAAGAGAGCAGAGTAGGTCCCATCTGCTTCCCTCTGGACTGCAGCATGAAAGGGAACAGATGGGCATGAGTTATGCCAGAATGGCTGGGAGAGGCTAAACAGCTCCATAGTCTTATTCTGTGTTATCCTCAGCCACTCTAGGATCCTATCCCTATATCCATGTTACAGTGCCCTGCTGCAGTGGGATAAGGGGAAATGCTGCCTATGATTGAATGAGGAGAGAACGGGGAACAGGCTACAAATATAATTCCGCAATGTTCAGCTGCAGCTCAGGTGCCAGTTTGGTTGCTAATTCTAGTTTTCCCTCTTGTTTTGTCCCGGAGTCCTGCACACCCTTACATCCTGAACAGTCAGGAGAAAGCAAGACCATGTTGTTCCTGCACAGCTGTGCAGAAGGGAAGCACTCTAGAAAAATCTTTTAGCCTCCAAAATCAATGTCACCATGGTGTGATTTCCTCAGATCAGGTCGTGATTTTACTCTTTGTAGATGCAGAGTCCTTCTTATACAGGGGGTTTAATCATACCTTGTTCTGGAATGGGGTGAAATTGAGATGCAAAAGTCATCCTTGGTTATTGTGTGTTGCATGCTGCAAAAAGCCCTATAATAGTAAGGTTGTGGCATATGATCAATATCTGTGCTTGAGGTTTGGCCATGGAAATGTGGGTTGAGGAAGCAGAAGCACTGGAACTGCCATTAAAACTTTTCTTAAATTTAAAAACACTCTTTTTACAGTTGATGGCTGCTAATTTATTTGAGCTTGCAGTATTTAGCCTTTCTTGACAATGATTAGTGATTGTTAGCCTTTTCTTGAAGTGTCAGAGCCCTCCACAGTGCTCACACCTTCCTTTTGAAACCAGACAGTTTGTTTTTTCTAATACTGCTTTATAGTCCATAGTGTACAAAAGGCAGCTCATGCAATCCATTATTATTTTAACATATTTTTTTAAAAGCATCTCATAAATCTCTTGCATCTCTAGTGTTTTTCCTGGCTCTGTACAGCATAAAGTGGTTAAAGTGCAGCTTCAAGTCAGATTATTCAGTAATGGCCAGCCTGGCTACAGCACAAAGCGGGATTTTTACCTTGTTCTTTACTGTTTGTACTCCAGTTAGCATTTCACTCCATACCTGCTCAAACTAGCAATTTAAACTGTTGGCACTGTTGATCACAGTGTGGGCAAACTCCTTGTTAACCACTCAAAGGCAAGCCTGATGGATTAAAGGCCATTCCAGTCTCCTAACTGTGTTTTTTTTTCCCACTGTGTTTGCTTTCCTCTTATCTTTATATTCAGAATTTAGTTGTGGGACTGTACATGCGCGTTGTAAAAGACCACGCAAGAGTTTGCACGGTAAGAGGTGTAAACGTGTCAGAAAACTCCCTCTCTATCTTTCCTTTCTGCAAATAAAAAAGGCTGTTGTGTCTTTTGACAGAACATATGGGCACACACTGCATTGATTTCAATACTCAGCGGAAGAATTGTTTGAGGTATAATTTATTCTATGAAAAGGGAGGGAAATTATCCTCAATGTTTCATGCAATGCTTTCTCGGTTGTTTCACAATCCATATTTTCCTGGATATCTTAGGGAAAGCAGAACTAGAGTTGGGAGAGAAAAATAATTTAACACTTAACAAATGGTCCATGATCTATATTTTTATATCTGGATAAGCAAGAAGTTGTTTCCTGACAAGATTTCTATTGTATCAGTGCACCCCGATATTTTGGAAAAAGTGTAAATGGGAAACGATACCCTGGGAACCAATGGGCAGCTCCAATCATTGATCAGAGTTTTTGCTTCTTGTCTTTGTGTTGTGAAGTCAATGTTTCACACTTTGGCTGTCTCAAGGTCCACATATACCTCAGGGCTTCAATGAACTAGCAGTACACTAGTGTAGAAAAATAACCCATTTGGGTTTTTGCCATGAAAAATGGGAAGTCAGTCTTTGAACATTGACTAAAATCTCATTACTTTGGTGGCAAATGAGGCATGAAACATATTGTCAAAAATATAGAGCCCAAAACACAGTGGCACGAAATATTTTATCTTCATGGAGTGTACTACAAAAGGTTTGAACTCTAAATCAGACAGTGCACTTAAGCGCACAGCGTCATCCATCAAGTGCGCAGCCTTCGTTGCAAAATTTGTCCATGATGGCAGCTTTAATGAAGTTCCCTAATTTCTCTCAGCCTCAGAAAACTATTATTTCAGCTGGATGAAGGCATAAATCTACGAGAAACACTTCAACTCTGGCCTTCCTCAAGGCTTAGACTATTGACTTTATGGTGAGGATTTCATGGTAATCCTTCATGTCCTACTCATTCCTGTGTGGATGGCAGGTGTGGGATATCAGCCCGCTGTTCCCAGACATGGGTGATGGCAAGGAAGTGAAGTTGCAAAAGGGAAGCTGAAAAGACAGCCTTGGCATGGTGTTCTGAAGAATTCCTGAAGTATTTGGGCAGGAGTGTGGACCTGCTAGAGGGCAGGAAGGCTCTGCAGAGGGATCTGGACAAGCTGGATCCATGGGCTGAGGCCAGTGGTGTGAGGGACAACAGGGACACGTGCTGGGTCCTGCCCTGGGGTCACACCAACCCCATGAATGCTCCAGGCTGGGGCAGAAGGGCTGGAAAGGGTGAGAAAGTCCTGGGGGTGCTGGGACAGGGGCTGGACATGAGGGGATGACAGAGCCGGCATGTGGCCAGATGGCCAAGAAGGCCAATGGCACCTGGCCTGTCCCAGCCATGGGGTGTCCCAAAGGACCAGTGCCCGTCCCCTGTGCTGGCCCTGCTGAGGGATCTCGAGGGCTGTGTCCAGTTCTGGGCCCGCATGGCCAGAGAGACCCTGAGGGGCTGGAGCGTGTCCAGGGCAGGGAACGGAGCTGGGAAGGGGCTGGAGCCCCAGGAGTGGCTGAGGGAGCTGGGAAAGGGGCTCAGCCTGGAGAAAAGGAGGCTCAGGGGGGACCTTGTGGCTCTGCACAACTCCCTGACAGGAGGGGGCAGCCGGGGGGGTCGGGCTCTGCTCCCAGGGAACAGGGACAGGAGGAGAGGGAATGGCCTCAGGCTGGGCCAGGGGAGGCTCAGGTTGGACAGCAGCAGGAATTTCCCCATGGAAAGGGTGCTCAGGCCTTGGCAGGGGCTGCCCAGGGAGGTTTGGAGTGCCCATCCCTGGAGGTGTCCAAGGAAGGGCTGGAGGTGGCACTCAGAGCTCTGGGCTGGGGACAAGGTGGGGATCAGGCACAGCTTGGATTCGATGGCCTTGGAGGGCTTTTCCAACCTCAGTGATCCTGGGATTCTAGGATTTGCTCTTGTTTTCCCTCTGATCTGCACAGCAGGGCAGAATTCTGTCAGTACGTGGCTGAAGCTACTTAACAGGACAACTCTTTTTGTTCTATCAAATATTTAAGAGTTGTGGCTCTGGGAAAGAAGTATTTGTAGACAGGCAATGAAATGGCCAAGAGATCAATACAAACAATGGTAAAAAATTCATTGTGTAAGGACACTGCACTTCGAAGAACATTGTTTTATCCAAAGCACCCTCATCTCTGTAGGTGACCAGTCAGATGTGCCTCAGCCATGCACACGTAATGCTCAGCAGTTCACAGAAAATCACACCATCTCACAAGCAGAGTGTTGGTTTTTTGTCTCAGTGTTGAAATTCACTGTGTTGCGCCATGGGAACCAGGAATCAATGTGAAATATATGTGCTCTGGAGAGGGGAAAAATGGTATTCTGAACTTGCAGAATGATAATGAATGCACAATGCATAAAGCCATTTCGCTGTCATGATAAGGAAATAATCTCTTTAACTGTCTTCAAATATGTGTTGCTATTTCTCTGTGTTGTTTGTACTCCTCACACTTGTCCTCAACCATCATGCAATAAATTTTAAGGGGAAATAGTGTAGATATCAGGCAAAGTGATTACAGCCAGCACACCTGGGAATCAGTTACCAAAGCCACAAAATAAACTGCAGAAAAATGGAATAAGAGAATTTTGATAGGAACAGAAAGTTGCAACTTTCTGCAGTGTTGAAAACTGAATATCATTTTATTGTAAAAATTTCACAATTTGACAACTGTATACAATGCTTGAGTGAACCCACAATTGTTTAATATTCAAAACCAACCAACCAAGCAAAAAAAAAAAAAAAAAAGGAAAATTTGTCTCTACGGGAGGCTTCATGCCCCATAATTTAAGGAGCGCTTAATTAAAATATACCCATTTCCATTTTAAATAGGAACTGACCTGTAAGCTTCAAAAAAGATTTAACAAATCATCATAACCTTATAAAAATGACACTCTCCATAATACAGTATAGCTTTGTAGAGGAATTTGCTGTGCTTTTAAGGCCTGGTGATGTCAGAGTGCTGGATTTTTCCATTTCTTCTTACCTGTGTGAAGGCTCAGGATCATCATTTAGACTGTGACTGTTTTACAAAACTATTTTATATAGTTTATACATTTTCTCTATTTGCGCAGAGCAGCTGTGGCTGCCCCTGGACCCCTGGCAGTGTCCAAGGCCAGGTTGGACATTGGGGCTTGGAGCAGCCTGGGACAGTGGAAGGTGTCCCTGCCCATGGCAGGGGTGGCACTGGATGAGCTTTTAGGTCCCTTCCAACCCACACCATTCTGTGGTTCTGTGATATTTTTATCACACTTTATAAGCAGCAGAATCTTGGGCTTAATTCCATTCATTTTCAGAACCAGTTGTGAAGAGCTGAGCCAAGTCTATCCCTTTCTATATTAGGATCAATTAACCAATTGATTTGATTTCTCCCACTGTTCCAAGCATTCTGTCCTCCCGTGCCATTCAAGTATGAGGCACAAACATTGTTTTGAAATGTGACCTGGTGCAAATAATCTGGAGCTGTTCCTTTGTCCCTGGGAAAAAAAAGAATGTTAAGAGACAGAATGGACTTGTTTCATTCTAGCTAATTCAAATCTATGCAGGGAATAAAAAGCAACAATAAAATTAAAAAAAAAAATTAAAAAAATCACAAGAGTTATATTCTTCAATCTCAACAGAGGGGAAAAGTTGTTGCCATTTTGGAAGGATAAATTTAACTTCTACAATAAATTCCCACTGTGATTTGCCAGAAACTGATGCAAAGATGATAAATCTGAACAAGTAGTACCTATTTTGTCCAATACGAAGGAAGAAAATAATGGGGTAAATGGAAATCTGAATTTAATATCACACACCGAAGCATTCTCAGAATGCAAGCCCTGCCATTGAGTGTCCCCAGAAGGCAATGGGATGATCCAAAGGATCCAAGTGGCCTGATCGGATTCTTTAAAAGGCAGGATAGATTTAAGTTACTCTAAGCCCTGTTTTCCATGACTTGTATACCTGGACAAGGGTAGAAAAATGGCATTATGCTTGAAGCAGAGTCCCTCTTAGTGAGCAAGTTCTAGTTCGTCCTGAGAGGTTTTTTTAAATGTCAATGTTCTGCACCTGGTTCCACTTTGTACTTCTTAAATAAAAGCTCACCTAAAAGTAAATATAAATGCTGTTCTTATAAATTAAATACCAAAGGTCCTATTTTTTAAAGCTGCTCCAGAATTGCAGGTTTGTATTGACAGATTTGGTGCTGAGATCCACAGATTGATATCTTCCTGGATGCAGGAGAGTCTGTGTAAGGAGGAGCCTTTAATGGCAATTTTCTCCAATCCACTGAAATTTTCCATATCTGCTGGTAGAATGGAGATATAAAAATGGCCTGGGAGGGTTAAAAAGGCACAAACTGGTGTTCTTAACCCTCTGGTGCAGTGCTTTGTGTTGGTACCTCTTACAGTCTAAAAGACTACAAGAATGAAAGTTCCTTTTCTGACGTTTATAATGGTTGCATTCTCAGTGTTCCTGCCTCCCTTGGAAATTATTAATTAATGCTGAAATAGCTGTGAACAAATTTTGCATTACTTTCCCCCCCTCTTCCCTTGATTTTTCAAATTGGAAAAATAAAACACTTTATCACGTAATGCAGTATTTTGAACTCCGAACAATTAATTATGAACGTACAAGATGAAAGAATTTTATGACACACATAACCTGGCACAGGTCAGAGATCAGCTCTTGACAAACAGGAATACCTTGTTAAGACCTAATGTGGTGCCATTTAAATTAGATATCACAGTAAATGTTAAGTGGACTCACTTTTGAAACAGAAATAATTTGAAGCCAAGTCTATTTTTCAGATTAAAACTTTGTGAAAACTCTATTTTTTTTTCCCTTCTGAGCCTTCTCAAATAACAGTATAGGGTTTGTGAATATAAATATTGCACTTAATTATAAGCATAGGCAAGGATCTGCGTGAGATACAAACTTGAACTCTTCTTTTTTAATTTGCTATTATCTCTGCCTAATTAATATAGCGAAAAGGTTGTTGCCTAAATCAGTGTGTGACCCCAATGCAGTCTTGCTAATATCCCTATATCCAACAGATCTCATGCTGTAATTCCCCTGGAAGGAGTGGGGCATGTCAGATAAATTAAATGAAAAGCACAGATGTAGATTAAGAGTGACGTAAATTTCAAGCCTGCACTTTTAATTTCGCTAAATATTATTTTCCATCTTCATGATGATATTACATTGAAATGTGGAACTTCAATTTCCTCTGTTATTTCATTTAATAAAACCTTTGTCTCATCTGAGTTCTTGAAGAGATGTTAGCTTTAAATCACATTGACTTCACCCTATCCAATTTACATATGCTGAAGAAATAAAAGTCTTTTCAAGAGTTGCCATGGGGCTTCAGAAGCCTCAAAGGAGTATTAAGACCTTGAGTTTAATGTGAACTGCCTCCAACACAAAACACAAATCTTCCCAACAGAATACTAATGGTTTAGTGTACAGTTGCATTTTCTGTGCAAGTTTGTAAAGTAAATAAACAATCCACATGTAGGGAAGAAATAACTAAATTACGGCTGAGCGTTTGAGTGCAGAAATGTGCCAGCTGGAAATAAAAACTGCTTTCTGTAGGCCTGCATTACATAAGAAATGTTATATGGTTTGACAGATGTACAAAACAGAACCCAGGATAGATTAAAAGGGGAATTCAGAGCTCCTCCATTTTTCCTCTCAGGACCGAATACCTGCAGAACTGCATTAGGAGTTTCTCAAAGTCACTGTGAATATACATACAAAGTATTTTGCCTCAGACCTATATAAACAGAAATGCTTCCACACTAGATTTATTTAGTTTTACTCGCACAAATATTTTATATTTATTTTGGTTTGTAGAAATCTTTGTCTCTTTCAAACAATGGACTTCAGTGTGTACAATAACCAACGGGGGAAATGTTTTCCTAATATGACCTCAATCTCATCTCCATAATGGGTTTCTCGTTATAATAATTATATCCCATTAAAATGTCAGAACTGGTTTAAAAGATATCTAAGAAGACATGTCTGAGCAAACTAGCAGGCAGAAACCTTGATGTTAATTTACTTGGCATCATTTAAGGGAAATGGAGAAGTGCAGTACATAAAATGAGAATCCTTGTGTGACACCAAAGGCAGGCAGATTAACTGTATATAGTATTAACACTTAAATAATTGGTCAGTCATAAGTAATTAGGGAGCAGTGCAATTACACAAAGAGAAGGTTTGTTTCAAGGGGCGAGCGGAGTGAATGATTCCGAGTGAATGCTCCTACGCCACAAACCCAGCCCTGTTTGCTGCTCAGGAATGATCTGCAAGCAGGCAGACTTTGGTTCATTGTTTGGGTGGGATTGCAGACCCCCCCCTGGCTGGAGCCCTGCTCCTGGGGCAGTGGTGTTTCCAAGAGCTCGGTGGGAATGGGAGGTGCTCAGTCCCACACTTTGGGAAGGAAGAGTGGCTGAACTGTTTGGGCCAGGGTCCGACAAGTTCTCACACAAAGAATCTGCTTCTCCCGTAAATGATCCCAGTTGTTTCAGCTCACTAAGCTCATCCTGGTCTGGCTCTTTATTTGGAATGATTTCCATTCCTTGGGTGTTCAGGAGCAAGTCAGTGTGACGGAGTTTCCTGCCCTTTGTTATGCCGGTGTTTTGTGTGCAGTCAGACCCTGATTCAGCAGGAGATTCCGGGATGAATGGAAAGAAGCCCCATAAGCTGTGACGGGAATGATGGGCACATGCATTGTGTTCTCTTGAAATCTCACTTTCCTCTCCTGTGCTGCTTTCCTGCTCACTCAGGTGTCCTCTGCTATAATGCCCTTCAGAGACAGAAAGCCGTTTATAAATTCTAAATCAAAGCAAACTCCAATAACCAGGAAATATTTGACTCTTTACACATCAATAATTGACAAGTCAAGACTATTAATTCTTGCCTGTATCTGATTAAGTTAAAAATACAGTTTAACAGTGTTTATATAGCCACTTTTGTAGCAAATTCATTTAAAAAAATAGGATGAAAACTGTACAATTTCCCATCAATATAATTCTGAATTTTATAAGGGGAAAAAAACCCCAACAAAACACAAAGCAACCCTCTCAATGAGAACCCAGTCTTAGAGTGCTCGCAAAATATCACTCCTCCCTTGTGTGCACTGTGCAAGCGGACTATTGGAAAGTAGTTTTAGAATAGATTGCACACAAGCTGACTTCCCAAGATTAATGGATGCTAGAGACAGAGCTCATACTTCTTATGCAAGCAAACCTACCATTGACTTAAAGTGCATTTCCCTGAATGAATGGCATGTTGAAACTCCTGGAAGGAAGCCATGCTACAAAGAATTGAATTGAATGGGGTCAGAAACAGTCCCAGAAAGCCCTTTTAAGCTTGGAAAGCACCCTACTGAATTCCTTGCCAAGTGCAGTATTTGCTGTCACATATATAAAGAGTAGCCTGCACTCCTTCAGAACTGGCTGCTCAGTATTTGCCAGGCTGCAGGGAGCAGACAGTGCACACAGCATCCCACATCCATCCACCCTGCACGGGCAAATCCTGCCCAGGTTGTCCCAGTGTCCTGGCCATGCTGGGTGCTGCTGATCCCTACAGAATGCTGCTTGCTTGAACTGGACCATGGACTTCTTGACCTTCCCTGCCAATGTTTTCATCTTGACACGCATCTAATTCTTTTCTCTGTTATAGCTTCAGCATCACACAGCAGCTCAGAGCAGGGGGGTAAATGTATTTACTCTGATTGTGCATTTCCTGATACTGGAAGTATTTTGCCTTCTTAGAATGCCAGATAAAGTTAATAGGGCAAGCCTCAGTAAACAAGGCTAATTACCTTGGCAATTTAGATTAAGTCCTTGAAATGGATTGTCAGAAATGAGTTTATTTATGTTACCAGATTAAGGATCCATTTCTCTCTCAGATGTCTCAGCTCCCGTGCAATAATCCCGCTCCTGATAAGCACAAAGAGCTGGACACATTTCTTGCTCATTCCTGTGCATAAACTTAAACGGACTTTTAAATCACTCTCAATTCATGACTTGAATTTCAGATTCTTAACTCAGTGTTTCTTATTAATTCTTCTGTTGTGTTTGTTAGTTTTGCTAATTAGCTTTAGCTCTGTTCTGGAAATGGTTTGGTTTTGACGCCCCCAGAGCTAACCAATAGATGGTGACAGCAGCACACTGCTGGATTTAGCCTGGTTACACATTGCTGAGAGCCTGGGCTTCCTCTTAATGGCATCATTTCTTACACTGTGAGCCCTGCTGGTGTTAGTAGAACCCAAATATATTAACTTTTAACATTCAGAGGTACTGGTGTAAGTCTGGAATGGCTCAGGGTCTGTGGTAATGCACATAAGCGCAGCAGAGATTAAACCAGCCCAAGATTTCGAGTCTCAAAGCAATTATTTGAGAACAAACTCTACAGCACAAAAAGACAGTGGTACAGTGGTTTTTAGATCAATCATTTTTTCCAGTGCAAGATTCTGCATCTGCAAAACTCAAATTGGTGTTTAGCAGTTTACAAACTGCAAATAGCAGAAGAGACATTTAAGCATTGTGTTAGAAGGATCCTCTTGTGAAGGTCTGGCTGCCCACCCTCTGTAGGTTTCTGTAAATAAACCTGCTGGGAAAATTAAAGTTTGATTCTGTGTTGTCACTGTGTGAAACTGCACAGGCAGGGTGGGAGTTAGCAGCTGATCCCATCAGCTTTCCATTTCCCTTGACCAGAGTTAGAATTTTGTCTTCATTTGAGAAATACAAAGTGATGAAACTGATAAGATAAAATCAATAATTTCTATCTGATGTAACAACATTCTCCTAGAGCTTTGTTAGCAAAGGACAAAATCCAACCTCAGATGAAGTTAGTGGGAATTTTTAATGTATTTTAATGGTCTACAGTATTAAATTCTTCATTAATATTTCACACTAGGTCATTTTTCCTTGTTGGAAATAACTTTTAGAGTTATTTGCTAAGAAGCAGAATAATCTTTAAAAATTCCTTTGCTTTTGAAGTGTTAAATTTTAGTTCTTAAGAATATGAATATTCTTAAGATATGAAAAATATTTTATTAATATATCCTCAATTCAATTTTTTTTTTTTGTAATGTAAATTTTCATGAAGATGGTGAAATGTATGAATTTTTGTGATCCATTTATAAAGGTACATGCTTTATTTGAAAATACAGAGAAATTTAGACATTCTGGGGATGTGTCATTACTTTGCAGAATTCTGTGTCCCCACAGAGAGCAAACACATTTCAAACATTCTAGAAAATCATAAGAAAAGACAGAAGTAGTCATTGGATCTACAGGATGAGCTGAAGAAAATGTTTTCTTGGAGCTCCATTTCTATGTCTGGTTATAAGGTGAAATTTCAGGAATCTTCTAAAACTGAAAAGAAGAACAAAAGAAAAGACTCAACATAAATAATGCCAGATGGGGAAAATCAGTCCAGTATTTCAGCAGGTAAAAAGCAACATTTAAACTGCTGCAAAATGAACCTGAACAGGTTGATTGAGAACCTTAAAGCCCATCCAGTCCCACCCCTGCCATGGGCAGGGACACCTTCCACTGTCCCAGGCTGCTCCAAGCCCCAATGGCCAACCTGGCCTTGGGCACTGCCAGGGATCCAGGGGCAGCCACAGCTGCTCTGGGCACCCTGTGCCAGGGCCTGCCCACCCTCCCAGGGAACAATTCCTGCCCAAGATCCCATCCAGCCCTGCCCTCTGGCACTGGGAAGCCATTCCCTGTGTCCTGGCCCTCCAGCCCTTGGCCATTGTCTCTCTCCAGCTTTCCTGCAGCTCCTTCAGGCCCTGCAAGGCCACACTGAGGTCCCCCCAAAGCTTCTCCTCTCCAGGCTGAACAATCCCAGCTCTGGCAGCCTTTCCTGCCAGCAGAGCTGCTCCATCCCTCTGATCATGCTGCTGCCTCCTCTGGGCTCTGTGCAGCAGCTCCAGCTCCTTCCTGTGCCGGCCCAGGGCTGGGGCAGCTCTGCAGGTGGGGTAAGAGCCATAAATGCAAAATCAAAGTATTAATAATTGGCACTGAAGTGCTCGAAGGTACCTGTGAGACGATGTTTCTCAGTGCTTCACCACGGTCATTCCTGCTGCCCAGGACATTGTTTACCCCTCCTGTGGACAACAATCCCTCTGGTCAGTGCTGTGTTAATGCAGCATTTCGTGTCATGTGCTTGATGCAGTAAAATAGCAGCAACTCCCAGGAGCTCATTTAGAAGCCTGCAAGTTTTATTCCAAACAACTGCACAATTCTTAACAGGGTGATTTGAGGGAATGGAAGAAAAAGCAAATTCAGTGAGCAGGACTGGATGCTGGCTCTGGCCATGATAAAATACCTGTTGAATGAGAGTTGACATCAATGGACTTCAAAATTGGACTATGTGTCTTAATTAATGGAAATGTCACAATACTCTTTTGGTTAGGCTTTCAAAGGCAGAGTAAATGCTGGGGACTTCTGAAAACTATCTGATTATTCCATTTTTAGCGTGATAGCAAGGAATTAATGCTAAAATATCACCAAGTAGAGAGTCAGGCACTTTTTAACAAGCCTCTAGCTGCACACAAACATATTCAGGTGCAGAGTTCGGGCAATTGCACCTGAATACTCATGTGAGTAAATTTCAGTGTGCAAAGCTTGCAAAATTATGTTCAAAACTGACAGAAATACCATCCTGGATTTTGTTATGTTTTTGTTTGACCTCTGAAACATTTGTGTTTGTAAACAATCTTACTCCAGGCTCTTACTCAGAAGCAAGGTGGAAGGCAGGTGCTGGAGGACATAAATGGGGTTTGCTCACCTAATGAGTTTAAAACTGAAACAATGATGCACAAACCTAGCATAATTCCCATTAAAATTTAGGAAAAGGGAGCCAAACAGTGCTTGCTAGGCACATGTAAAATAATATTTGCAGGAGAAAAGGTTTGAATAAAACTGTAACTAAAGTCAAGGACACAGAAAACTCTACAAACCTCCAAAGGTCAAATCGACGTTTACCAGTCCAATATGTTTTATTGATAGCATCTCTTAGAGATTTTTAGGTGTAAAATTGATTCCCAATCTCAATCTAAGTATCTTAGAAGAAACTTTTCTGGGAGGAACTGTCAGAGGAAGGTATTGTGACTCCACTAGGGATTGACACGTTATAAATCATTATGTCTTAACCACGTCTCAGGCAGTGCTTTCACAGCCTTTGAGAGCTGTGATGGGGGCTGGTTAATGTCCCTGCTGCTGATTGAGCTTTTGGGAAGCTCATATGTGACCTTAAGAGTACTTTTAAGGCTCTGCTCTGCACTGTGTCCATCCCAGGGGAATCTCTGGGCTAGGCTCTGCTCTGCAGCTTTGCTCAGACATTGACAGGATTCTGGTCCTTACACCCTTGGGTGGATCCTTGGCGTAGCCTCTTTCTCTGCTTGCAGACTGATCCGTTGCAGTAATCACGGAAGGGCATGGACTTCACACACAAGATGGAAAAGTGCAAAGCCTTTATTGCGCACCCGAAATTCCCCTAAATACCAGCACCCAACAGGATATCACATCATATAAACAGGAAAGATGTTCACCTCAGTGTCCCCCAATCACCTGGGGTAGTGCACAGACATTGCCTATTATGGTAACAGGCAAACAATGCCCTATAAGGTCACAAACTACAATTATCACATCTCATAGGCCCAGCACTGTCCACAAACCCACAATCCTCTCTCAGCCCATCCCCGGTGACCTGGATGCACTCCCAGGGTCACCTCTGGGTCCAAGAAAGAGGCTTTCTCTGGCCCTCAGGGCCTGTCTCTCTTCCAGCACACAGTGCACCCGAACAATCCGTAAGGGATCTCTGAGCTGGCATTTGGTCTCCTGCCACCTCCCACTTTCTGAGGAGGGAATTTCACCATCTGACCAAGGATGTGCTGGGACACAGGAAAGGAGAGGAGAGGAGAGAAAGAGGGGAAAGGAGAGGATGAGGATGGGAGCTCTCTGTGCCTCTCACATGCTTCCACGTGTGTAGGCCAGGAACAGTCTCTGCTCTAACATCAATCGTTGTATAACTGCACCGCTTCCCCTGCCCTCACACAGGTTTTCACACGAAACAAAAGCAATAGTATTGATAAGAGCACAAAGAAAGTTCTAGAGGGCTTTGCCACTCCCCAAAATGCTGAGCCAGCCAGTAGCTGAATTTGTGAATAGTAAACAAGCAAATGGTGCAAGCATTAACTCCGAAGGGGAGAAAACAAGGATGGAATATATTTATAAGTGCTGCTAGGACACACTTTTGGAGCTATGGATTGTGCTTTGCATTACAGATTTCAGAACCACTCAGCTTTTCTTTGTGTATTCCCATGCATATGTGATAATGAAAATTGGATTTTCTCATGAAATAGCTAAATACTTTGTATTTATACTTTTTGGTTCTTTTCAATCAAGCCTCACAAATGTTCATATATAAGCTGGACAAATGGTCTTACTGGACAATGGTGTGGATTTTTCAAACTGGGACTGAAGCAAAGAAAAGTTGTCCCAGTGGAAAAAGAATTGTCCTGTGGAAAGAACATTTCTCCCAAAAATGCACTTGAAGGCCAGAAATCCTTGAGATGGCATCAAGACTTAGGCAGGCTAAAACCACAGTCACCACCAGGAGCTAATTCATCACATAAATAAAGGAGGCAAACAGCTTGGAGGGATGTCTGCTCCTCCCTGAACATGTGCCCGTGACTCACCGAGTCAGGGACAGGACTGGGCTAAAGAATCTCTGAAAATAGTGAGTGTGGGGGTGATAACGCTGAAACACAGCAATACCAAAGTCTGAGGGGCCACTGCTCTGAGAGGTGAAGTGTCTCTGACACCTTGATGTGAACCTGGACATGTGATGACGACAGCCCAGTTGCTGCTCCAACCTGCTCAGCCCATTCTTGCTGGCAATTGAGAGTAAAACTTTTTAAAATACTCTTTTTACTCTGATAGCCTCTTCTGCATGAACCAAGGGTGAGTTGAGTTCTGGGCCTGAACAAAGAACCCATAGTGCAGCACTCACTTTGGGTAGTTTCTATCATTTCGAGGAAAATCTGAAAAAAACAACAAACCCACTGGTCTTCACATGAGCCGACAAAATAAAATTTTAGATTTTTTTTTCAACTTGTCATTCGTTGTAGCAGAACTTAAGAAAACATTCCCCATGATGAAAAAAAAAGTCTAAATCAGTCTTATCTGCCTTCGTGACAGCAGTGAAACAAGCTGTGTAGTAAAGGAAATTTGCCTGATGGCTAACGGTGACCAAAGAGATGTGGAGCATCTCTGCAGAACCCTCTCTGAAAGCCTCTGTAGGACTTTTCATTGTCATCTTTCCATATTCCTGCCCTTTTCCCACTCTTGGGCTCTGGCTGACAAATTATATTTGTCCTTGACCTTAACTATCACCCTGAGCCTCTTTCCCAAGCTGCATCCTCCAGAAGGAGATGTAGAAGGGCAGCGTGATGGACCCTGTGACAGGGAATGGATGGCTTCAGCTCTGACATCCTAATTTTGAGTCTGGCACACAGTGCCTCAATAAATCCAAGGATTTAGGTATCCCTTTTTTGTGGATCATGGGAATTGCACGTTCAGTGGACACAACCTCTGTTCTGTTATGAATATACATTTGTATCACTGTGTGTCGTTCCTGCTTAACATTTTAATACCATATTTATTGTGCAAATATCTATATCTATGTATCCATATCTATAGAGAGAGATATAAAACCTTCCTGTGTAAATAAAACTGCATGATTAACAGCTGGAAATTAACTAGGCCTGGCCAAGACACAGTGCCTCTCCTGCCATATTTTATCTCTGATGATAAATCAATTAACATTTTTGCTGAAACACAACCTGTGCATTCAAACCAAGGAAGCAGCTCCTATTAACCTCCTCTATTATTTAACGAAAAGCAATAGAGAAAAAATAATTTTTATTGCAAGATATTTATCATGCACACTCTGGCAGTGCTGTCTGTCAAGGCTAACAGCAAATGGGACTGATTCCACAGAACCTGAGGAGAAATATTCCCATGCACTCCACACTGCACACACTGGATTTGCTTGATATATGAGTATTTTCATTGCTTGCTGGAGCTCCACGTATTTGGTTACAAGACCATATGCTTTACCCACTTGTACCTCTGCAGAAATACACCTGGTTTGCTCCTGCGATGACAAATTCCTTTGTACCTCATCATCATTTTTTTGTACCTCACTTGTTTCAATTAATATGCGGAGAAGACAAATGAATTCATTTCTTCTCTTAAAATTCAGTAGCACCGCTTCTCTGGGCAAGGGCTCAATATTATTTCTAGCTCTTGGAACAGGAAACCAGAAGTGTTTCATCATAAACTTACCCTTGTATTTTGCAAATATGCAAAATCTTTGTTAAAAAAAAATAGAATTCAGCAATATATCTCTATAGATTAACTTTGTTCTGAACAGCATGTTAGAAATTTTGCTGGAGCATTAATTCTTTTTGCTTGCTTTTTTAATTAACCAGTTAATTTAGTATTTCAGGGAAGCACAGCCTATGGATGACAAGACTGTGGTGATTCCTTAACTGTAAATCTAGTTGGTTAGTAATAAATCTTTAATTTCTTGCATGTTTATTTAATGTGGATTAATGTCTTATGTCTCATTGAGCTTCACAGTCTTTATTGAAATAAATTCAACTGTAGAAAAGTAGGAAATCTACACACTAAACTAGTACGTAATTTAAAGTAATAGACTCAAGAGTGTGTGTTTATAGGGTAAGAGAAATAAGTCAATGTGGTTTTAAATAGATTATTATGCATCAAGATACTGCAGAGCCCACTGAGACAGCACAGCACATATAGAATAAAGAGAATATGATGGCTGCAGTGTTTATGTGGTCTGGTCAGCATTTTACAATTTAGGGAATCTATATGTGAGCTAAAAATACCAATCTGCACAACGGGGTAAAAGGTTTTTCTGGGGTAAAATTTTTTCCAGTGCAAAGGGACACCCATAAATTAGCATTTTAAACGAGCACAGAAATTGGTTTTGCAGAAATCCAGCGACAAAGGCAGAGTGCATGTGGGTGTACAGGGTAAATAACTCTGCTTTTATTCACACAATGTTTCTTAAAGGGTTAAATAATAATGTTTGGTATTATTATGCTTCCTTTAAGCACCCAGTGACATCCCCAGACGGGTTTTTATACAAGCTGGGTCACTACTGAAGGCAGGGACCTGTTGACAAGGGACAGCTCCATCACCCCAGGAACGGCCTCTCAGAGCTGGTGCTGCTCTCAGCGCTCCCGACTGTCTGGATTTCCAGGCTCCCACATTTCCAGAGAGACGCTTCACTATGGAGAGATCTTGGTGCTTTCCTTGGAGAGTAATTTTCAACCAGACCAGCAATCTACCAACCAAACCTCTGACTTCGCAGCTGGTGGGGCTGATTTTGGCTCTATGACACATCAGAACAACAGAAAAAGAAGGGTGTAGAGCCCAGGTTTGAGATCTGCATCCAGCAGCTCTGCAAAGGGCCTGTGGATTCAAAGGACTTCAGCACAGGCTCTGCAGCATCACTGCCAAAACCCCCTCACTGGGGGGATTTGCTTGTGCAGATTTAGGATTTGCAGCCCTTTCCTTTTAAGGGCTTAGTATTTCTGACTTTCAGTGAGTTTTGCATGCAGATGTGTCTCCACACACTCTTGGTATAATTTTGTGGGTGCCATGGTTCCCTCAACAGTTCTGACAGCAGATTTTAAGACTGAAATGCTATGCCTGCTACTACTGGGAGACCTGCTCAGGAAAAACCCAATTTCTCTGAGGTGATCATCTCCTGAACTCAGGGAAAGACAAATATTGGCTTCTTTTACAGTGGATTGCATACACAGGCTTTAATAGTTATTTAATTATCCACTTTTCCATGTGGGGGATAATGTGCAATAAACTGAATCACTGTTACCAAATAACATGTTCATTCTCCAAGGCAGGGGTGGAGCATTCCCTCTTTAAGGAGCAATACATTTTGTGCCTACTGCACTGCAAAGTTGAAGGTCGCTCAGTTTATTAACCCCAAATGGCTTTATAACCTATTAAACATAAACCATATCTGAATTATTAATTAACGTTTCTGTATTATAGTGTGCTCTGTCCTCTTATGTCTTTCCAGCATTTGTCATTCCTCCTCCTCCAAGCCCAGTGGGGCTCTTTGTGGCAGTTCACAAACCTTCATCCCAATGAATAATTGATGCTCCCTCCATCTGATTTGTTTTCAAAGAGTTGACACTGGCGACGCAATCTGTTGTTAACGGAATTTCTTCCTTTCTTCCCTGACCCTGGGATAGACTCCCTGGGTGATTGGCAGCTGTCATTCATCACCTGCACACTGCAGCTGGTACCAGCCCTGTTTCACAGAGTTGTTTCAATGGCCAATTAATTACAATTTTCTGGTTGCAAGCTGCTTTATTATCAGTCCCTGGGCAAATGCTTCTCCTGCTGAGTAATTTACCCGGCATTCTCAGGTGGAAGTGACACTGGCATCAAAATATTATCTGAAGGAATTATAGTATTTTATCAATTGTCACTGAAGCTGTGCGTAAATTCTTCTGCAGAGCAAAATTCCAGGCATATCAGTCAGTGATCCCATAAAACTGAAATGTGCTACAACTGCCAGAGGATACCTAAGAAGCAATGAATCACTAAAAAGTGCAACTGAAAAAATTATAGTGTGTTTTGGTAACATTTTAGAGTATTTAAGGTATGGAAAAAGTTCAGGCCACCTCTGATGAGTGGAAATGTGGTTTAGATGTGATTTTGTTTTTAATATATGTAGTTTTAATATTCCTAATTTTGCCTGTTCCCCAAATATTCCAGTCACAGCCAGTCCATTTTGTGTAGCTGTGACCTGGTGAGATGCTGTGATATTGAACTCCAGCACCTTAATCCTGTTGTTTTACACTTTCACATCGCAGCATTTGTCACACGGTGCTGCTGATAAAAATACAATTGACAAAGGTTGTACCTTTAGGGCCAAGACTTTTAATATAGGTTACTTAGACCTGGTAAATGTTGCCTATTTTTCTGTAGATTACTGCTGCTATTTCTTGCTGAGGAAAGTGATCTATCATTCCTCAACATTTCATGCTAAGAAATTCCGATCCCTAAAATACTCCTTTTATGTTTGAGGTGTTTGAGGCAGAAGTCTTCACCAAGCAGAGCTCTGATAGCAATTGCTGCTTTACTTCTCTTCTGTAAAATGAACTTGCCAAAAGCCCAGTACTTAAAATTGGTCCTGTTTAGTGTTTCTAGATTAGCTTAAAGTACCTTGGGAAATTCTGGGTAAAACGGAACTAAAAGATTAAAAAATAAATCTCCACCTTGTCCAAAGGATCCTGGCATTTGTTCCAGCCCTGCTGAGCAGCCTGGCAGCTCGGGCTGGGAGAAGGGCTTGCTGAATTATGCAAGCTCCAAACGGTTTTCTTGGAGTCTTGAGGTTCCTTGAGATCCCCAAGCTCATCACCCTCCTTTGGAAGGTACATGCCCATCCCTCAGGCCACAGGAGAGAGGCACAGCTTTTCTCCCTGCTTTACACCACACTTTATTTTCCTCAACCATAGCTAGGAAGTTAGGAAATAAATTAAGGAAATGCTCTCTTTTATAATAGCTCTTAGATACATACGTGGAGTCATCACAAATCTCTTTCCTGGTCTCTTTTTGCAGAGGAAGCACTTGCAGGTTTACTGAAGGAAGGGTATGGCATTTGGCTTTGGAGTCCTTTACTCTGATACAGTGCTTTTCCTGTAATCTGGGTTCATGTTTTTGTTTGGGATTTGCGTGTTCTGTAAGTTTATTGTCTTCTATCAGCATTTGTCCAATTATTATTTATATTAAAAAGAATATATTTGATATTATTTTTATTACGTTATTTGCCTTCCTTTCTTTTTTTTGCCTTTACTTCCTTGGATCTGTGGCCAAAGCTACTTCCTTTTAAGAGAAGCATTGATTATATTTGTCATCCAAATATCTCTGAATTCTCAATCACTAATAACTTTTTTTTTCTGTTTACATTTCTCCCTCTGGTCAATTTTCCTGTAATTTTCCTTTGCTTTCTCTCAGCACAAGTTTCTGCCATGCAGTCATATTTAGACTACCTGAAATTTCTTTTGATTATTCCTCATCTCTTATTGTCTGAGATATCCAGTTTGGAATAGCTGGGCTCCCTGAAGATGTGTGTTCAATCCTGCCACATCCATAGCAGACATTTATCCTTCTGAGATTCATAAATTCCATTCTGTAGAGTTCACAGAGTCTGTTGCAAAGAGGGTTTAGCAGAAACTTTCAAGAATCAAATCCTGCCTGCTCTGTTTAATTACTGGAAGTAACATAATCTTTCTGTAGGATTTGAGATTTATTCCTGTGTCTTGATTCTTTTCTCCTCAGCACTCTGGAGTTTGCTATCCAATTAGTCACTGCCTCCCCTTTCCAATAATCACCACATTTCAGCAATGTTATTTGGAAGAGGGGAGCTTGTTTGGTGCAGTTTGTAGTGAAAGTGTGAGCTCGTGTGAGTGCCTCCAAAAATAACTTCCTGCTGTGTTGTCCTTAATCATGGAATCGTGGAATCACAGAATGGCCTGGGTAGGAAGGGATCTTAAGGCTCATTTTTCTCCACCCCCCTGCCATGGGCAGGGACACCTCCCACTGTCCCAGGCTGCTCCAAGCCCCAATGTCCAACCTGGCCTTGGGCACTGCCAGGGATCCAGGGGCAGCCACAGCTGCTCTGGGCACCCTGTGCCAGGGCCTGCCCACCCTCCCAGGGAACAATTCCTGCCCAAGATCCCATCCAGCCCTGCCCTCTGGCACTGGGAAGCCATTCCCCCTTGTCCTGTAATGACAATTTTTAATAATTTCTGCTTATTCACAGTATTATTTGTTTTTAACTTGCACTAGAACTAGCAAATTAAAAGATCAGCTGCTACCATTAAATTCCTATACTTGTATTTGGGTACCTGAAGGTGGAGGGGTTGTGTGGCATCAGGGAGTGTTTGTATGGCACAGCTGGGCTCAGTAATTAACCCTACACTCCCCTCTGCCACTACTGCAGTGGCATTTAAACTGTGCTACCAAGAAGTCTCAATAAAGGCAGCCCAGAAACTTTGCATGCCAGTTCAGTGTTCTAATGACCCCCACCAAAGCAATGCCACTGATTAGATTCTTCACTAATTATCTTCTGCTGCTTCTGTTGGTTATAATTCAGCAAAATGGACAGATTTATTTACAAGTAGCATTGCTTTTTAAGATGCCCCTCATAGCTTAATTCCTATAAGACAGAACAAAATTTTTTGAAACATCATTTTACACACTCTCAGGGACACAAAACAAGTAATTTTGTAAGAATGCTGGAGGACTTCACTAGAAATTTTCCTCCTCTTTTTCCATAACTTGCTTATACTTTATTCCTAATAATTATACCGAAGTTATGTAAGAAGCACTATGATGTGGCATTGTTCTTGCAGAAGCTCAGTAACTGCTGGATTGAAGCTCTCTGAAGGATTTTCATCCTTAAGCCTGCAGCCTGATTTTACTTTAAAGTGCCCATGTTGCCTTGACTTGGATTCAGACCGCATTTAGCTTTTCTAGGAGAGGATTTGTATATCCTTTTAACAGGAAGGAGCTGTGGTTATCTCCCCAAAGGAGAGGGGTTAATCTGCAGCACAATGTGCACGTAATACCCAAAGAATTCTGGAAAACCTAGCGGAAGGCAAATGAGAAACTGTAAGAACAGAGGCAGAAGCCGACGTGTCTGATTATCACAGCACTTGGGGCGAGGCATTGAATGGAAACAAAATGAGGAAACATCAACCCATCTCTGATACATCCATGTTCTGTCGTCCTACTTTGCTGCTTTCCTCCTCGCCCAGTTGCTCAGCAGATATCTCTAACATGACGTGCAGCCCTCTGTTCTTAACCCAACCTAATATGCTCCTGTCATGCCTTTCAGATTTCTTTGCTGGCAAAGGCTTTGACCCAGAAATTCTCTCTCCCAGGAGAAAATGCTGCTCGGATGCTGCTTCTCTCACATCCTAGATCTCAGCTGGAGCAGCTGGGATGGAAATGTCTCACCTGTTACAAGTGCTTCTGTCCCTGGTGCAGCAAAAGGGTAGAATAATAAACTGCTGGGAAGTAATCCAAGTGTTATGAGCACTGGATAATTGCATGACTCATAGGAGACCAAGGAATGTCCACTTCATTAAAAAACCCCAAAGCTGTCCAGATTGGCAAAACACCCTTTGGGTTTTTACCTGCAGGGTTTTGCTGTGCAAATATGTGTCTGAGAGGTTCATTACTACTTTTCCACTAAATTAGATCCTTCATCATGAACCATTCACAGTGTGATGTTTGTAATGGAACCAAACACCAAAACATAACAAAGCTTTTAGCTGTGCAAAAGGCACGTGTGTGTCCTTTGCAGGGTTTGTTAGTCATGATCAGGAGCTGAGGAAATCTCCACTATCATCTTTCACTGTTGTTCTCTTCTTTTCTGTGCTTCATAGCCCTTCCACAAGCTGTACAAGAATGTGTTGATAAAATGTTTGTTCTTTAATAATTAGTGGAGTTGGCAATTTTGTGGTGGACAGACATGACCTCTGTCCAGCAGATGAGCTCTTGGAAGGATTCAAATTCTGATAAGAAAATACATGTCATTTTTTTGGCAGCTCAGTACTCCCTCCAAGCCCTCGCTGTAAGTTAGAAGGTGCAGAAATTGAAATGCCAAGAATTGCATGATCACAGAGGAGCAGAATTCTGTTCTCTTTCCATGATGGCTCTCATTATGCAGTAAAAACCTGAACAAAAATGCAAAGGGGATACATACACAGACAATGCTGCTCATGGTCACTCTGAGATCAGAGCTGATTAAATCCTGAGGTCTCAGCTTTCACCACAAGAAAGGATCACAGCAGAGCCTGGGAGGTTTTCTGGAGATCACCAGGGCTATGGAAAGGGAAGAAGTGATTTTGTTCTTCAAGGGTGAGCAATTTTCATTAATACTCTGAAGCATTTATACTACAACTAACTGAATCTGGTTACACACAAACTTCCAGTTGATTAGTTTTCCAATTCGTAGTGTTACCTGGTAATCTAAATTCCACTGATATTAATAGAAGATGAGAAAAGATTGCAGAAAGCCTTGTACTCAATTTAAAAATAATTCAAAGTACAAGGAGGAAGAGAAAAATTATTTTCTCATGGAAATTGAGTACAAAATGCAATAAAATTAATATAGCAGATAGCAAACATAATATTTTTCCCTTACAAAGTGCCTTTTTGATATTTATACATATATAAACATGTAGATACTTCCTGATGTTTTAATATATTGCACATCACATGATTAGAAACAATATCGATATTGATTTGGTTTTGTATTTTTGATTCATTAATCACAAGTTTCCTTGTAAAGATTTTACTTCCATCTTACTTCCTAGATCAGATTTTCTACCAGTGAGGCAGTTTTAACAGTCCAGAGGAAGGGATTAGCACTCTGTACTAATTAGGAGACTGTCTGGTTTTAGCACCCTTTGATTTTCCAGCTGGATTGATGAGGGCCCAGCCAGGGTTGTGTCAGCACAGGGCAGCCTTTGCTCTGGGGCTGCAGTGATGATCTGTGTGTTGTGCTTCTCTAACTGCTCTGCTGCATCTTTTGTGTTGGCTTCCTCACCCAGGTAAGAGTGGCAAAAATAGAAATGATAAATACTTCTCAATGAAAGGACAGTGGTCTGGGAGTTTTCAAACTGAATCTTTGTCTCAATTTCGAATAGGCACCATAAATTCTTTTTTTTTTATGTTTTTGTATCAGAAGTTTCCTAAAGATAAGTGTTTTTATTTCCAGGTGAGAGCAAATTTTGAAATGTGAACATGCTTAGAAAAATTGAAATACTGAGTTTTTACTAATCCAACTCTTGGTTTCCCATCCCACAGACTGTGGCAATTTTTAGACTTTGATGTGAGAAATGTGTTTTCTTTCTCTAACATTCACTCGGGCCTATTTTACTTCCTTTTTGCTTCTGACGTCTTGAAATCCACAGAATTCTGTAAAGCCTCCTGGTTTGGGGAAAGGACAGGGAGCAGGCAGGGAGAAAAGGGCAAGGGAAGCACACATCTGTGATTTTTGAATGTTAATGTCCTTTGGAACACCAGTGTCCTGTGAGCTCCTTTCTGAGTGTGAAACGGGGGGGCTGGGGCTGCATCCTCAGCTTTTGCTGAGCTGCTGGAGGGTGACTCAAAGGCCTCGGTGCTGGCAGGTGCCTTTGAGCTCTGCCAATTTCCTGGCTGAGTGGCGGCCGCAGCGATGTCCCTGCGCTGCATGGGGATGGTTTGCTGCTCTCAGCAGCTTCCTGGTGCCAGGGAAGGGTCACCTTCCCTGCTGCTGCTGTCTTCCTCAAGGACTGCCTGGAGGGACAGAGCATTCTTCCACCTTTTTGTCCCTTCCTGAAAAGCGTGGGGGGCAAGGTGGACAGAGTAGCTGTTGGTCAAGCAAAACCTTCCACGGTCTGTGGGTGGAGAGAAGTGAACAGAGTGCGTGCCAGGGTGCAGCTTTCTGTGGGTTCAGTGCTCCTGCAGCCTTTTCCTGAGTGCCTCTGCCCAGCCACTGTTTGGGACAGGATGCTGGGATGGAAGGACTGCTGGAATAACCCAGCAGTTTATTTTTAGGGTCACCGGAGCCTTTTTTGTGAAGAAGATGGTTGAGAGTTTTGTTGAATCAGGGCCCTCACTGAGAAAGAAAAAGAGTAAAAGTCTGTGAGAATTTGGCAAACATGACAAACCCAAAATATTTTTTAAATTAAAAAAAAAATAAAAAGAAAAGGGTTTTCAGCAACCTCTATCTTGAATGTATTAATATCAAGCCTTTTATCCTCATGTTCTACACTGAGATAATCATAAGCTACAAACACCCACCTTGACCTGCACATTTGGGACTCTTCTTCTAAATAAAGCTTATCATTCCTTGGCTAAATTACCAAGGAATCTAAATCTGTCCGTGTGAGAAGCTTTTTCCTTCCAGCTCTTTCCTAGCTGAGTACAATACACGCTGAACTGTAGCAGTTTATCAAAGAGCAAACATGTCATGTGGCCGAGCATGGATTGACAGACGGGAGCTGGGTTAATTTACTGTAACCTTCCTTAAAAAGTTGTGTTGAGGAAGCAAAAAGCCATTATCACACGGCTGACCTTTGCCAGGAAAATATTAATCTTTCCCCAACTCGGTTTGTTAGTACAAGTATATCAACCCAACTGCTCCCAGAAATGTCAGCAGCTAAAATAGGCAGCAACATGCTGCACATCAGAAACACTCCCAACGAGGAGAGGCTCTTCCTGAGGACACAAAGGGAACCAGGGATGGAAGATGCATCCATATGGAGGCACATTTAATAGGCATCCAGAGAGGTTCCTCGCCGTACCACCTTATTCTCACATAGTTGGTTAATGAAATAGTTCTTAAATAATTGGAATAATTGGAATCCCCCAAGACAGATGAGGTATTTTAAAATTAATGAGGCAGAAAGAAGACTGGCCAGGACCACAATTTCCAGCTAAACAAATTAATAAGGGAATTAAGATATTTGTTTTGGGCAGAAACCGCACTGGTTTCTTTGTTGTTTTGTTTTGTTTTTTCTTCGTTTGGGTGCGAGGGATATCATAGAATCATGGAATAGTGGAATGATTTGGGTGGGAAGGGACCTTAAAGCTCATCCCATCCCACCCCTGCCATGGGCAGGGACACCTCCCACTGTCCCAGGCTGCTCCAAGCCCCAATGGCCAACCTGGCCTTGGGCACTGCCAGGGATCCAGGGGCAGCCACAGCTGCTCTGGGCACCCTGTGCCAGGGCCTGCCCACCCTCCCAGGGAACAATTCCTGCCCAAGATCCCATCCAGCCCTGCCCTCTGGCACTGGGAAGCCATTCCCTGTGTCCCGTCACTGCAGTCCCTGAGGAATTGTCCCTCTCTGGGTTCCCTGCAGCCCCTGGAAGGTGCTGTGAGGTCTCTCCACACACCCTTCTCCTCTCCAGGCTGAGCAGCCCCAGCTCTCCCAGCCTGGCTCCACAGGAGAGGGGCTCCAGTCCCCCCAGCAACTTGGTGCCCCTCAAAGTCAAAGCAGATTTAATTGTTGAACAGAATTTTCTCAGCTAAGATATAAATAGCAGCCACTCACCTACCTGGGCCTCAAAGGAGTATGGAAGTGATATTATCTACTGTCTGAGAAATAGTAAAGTCCCAGGATTAATTTGTTGCTGTTGTTTCCCTGGTAAAAGAGATCTGCAGAACTGTAGATAGACTTTTGATGCAAATGCAGCTGGTTTGCTGTGCTGTGGGTGTGCACAGCTGAAGGGTTTGGCTCCTCGGGCAGGCACAACACAGCACCTCCCATGGCTCAGGTGGAAGGCAGTCGAGGCTGGGCACACCCTGCTGGATCCCTGCTGGATCCCTGCTCTCTGGGGAATGCCTCCTGCACACAAAGTGCACACAGTGCTGCCAGCCACGCAGGGTGGCATCCCAGAGAACACCGGCCTGGTTAAAAGCCCTAAAATATACAGCTCTTAGGAACATCTTGACACTGAGGCCAATAGAGAGAGATCTTTTGATCCAGGATCAGCAGACCAGATTTAAATTTGCATTAATTTTTTATTAGAACATATCCATATTGGAATATATCAAATAGAATTCTCTACGAGCTGCTTCATAAAAAACAGAATATTTGAAAGTGTCGTGGCTTGTTACTATTTCAAAGTTAGAGGAAGCTGTTCTACAAGTGTCACTATGCTGAACATTTTCTCTGGAGGATTTGTGGTTTGAGTTTGGTTGGTTTTTTTTGGAAGAACGGCTTTTTTTGGGTGCTTTGTCTGTGGTTTCATTTGTTTTTCTTTTGGAAAAATGAGATATGAGGGGGAGGAGGTTGTTCCTTCCCTCCAGAAGCTCCAGAGCAGGTTTATTGTAGCAAAGGGGTACAGATCCCATTGTGGATTTGGGAGTTGTGAGAAATTGGGATGCCACATAAGAGGTGAAGGGTTCTCCTGAGGACCAGAGGTTTGCTTTTGTTCTTGGTCTTGGAGTGGAACAAAATGAAACCTGAAAAGGAAAGACATTCAGGCTCACCGTGGACAGAGGAGATTGGTGTATGAAGCCCTGTTATTCCTTTTGACATTTCTGCTGTCACATTTTTATTATAATAAAAAGCCAAAGGATTGATTTCTGAAGTTGAAGACTCTGAAATTGGAGTCTTTTTTACTCCAGTAATGCTTGAAGATCAAGGTAGACCACAGAGCTCTGCCCAGCCTGGGGTCATGGTCACCAGTGTATAAAATGTCAGGCTGGGCAATGGCCACAAAGGAAGTTCCTTCTGTAAAAACGATATCTGGAAAGTTAGGAGGAAAACAAGTTTGGGGTTTTTTTTCCCTGAAAACAAGTTTTCACCAAAAGAAGGAACGGATCAGAATATTAACTAGTGCATGTGGTCTATATGTGAAGCTGAAGAAAGTGAAAATAGTTCCAGTGTTCCTCTGGCTGATTGCACTTTTTCTTCCAAGCAGCTGCCTCTCCTTTTGGTCTCCCATTATTCTGATAGTTCTGGGATGGAGGGATTGAGTTTAAAGATGTCAACATTGAGAGAAAAGAGTTGTAAGTGTGCTTCAGTTCAAAGTTCTCCGGGTGAATGCTGACTTTCATTTGTAAAATTATTGCATTTTCTTTCCTCGTGCAGTCTGGGGAGGGCAGAAATGCCTCTTGTGAAGGCTGTTCTTGGTGCAGGATGGAAACACCTGTCCCAGAAAAGGCCAAAACTCTTACACACAGCTGCCGCAAAGACAGACAGTCACAAACTCCCACAGGAGCTTCCACCTGCCCAGTCCTTCCTTCTTATTCAGAAAAAAAATCCAAATAAATGAAATGACAAACCTGCACTGGGATTTCAGCATTAAATTGGCAGTGGACATAAATGTGGGTTTTTCTCTGTGTTTAGGAAAGAGAGAGATATGTGCACCCAAAAAGTTATGGTTAGGAGTTAAACTTTGTGGTTTTACCTGGGCAACCTTAATATAACTTCCATGTGTTTTAATTTATTTTTGGAACAAAACAAGATGCCTAAAACACATAAATGAGCAGATGGGAACAGGCTAATGTTGGTTTATAATTAAACCAAATAAACTTACAAGAACTGTAAGGGCAGAATGTCTCTCCTCAGAAAAGCACATGAACCCTTCCCTTTTGGTAGCCCAGCTGTGTTTGTGTGTGCATGGAGATACTGTAAAGCATAAAAAAATCTCTATTTTTGAGAGCTATTTTATTCCTAGAGATGATCATCACAGCCATGGATGGAGACTATGAGAATAAATAACAGGTATCCAAGGTGCATTTAATTTATCAGAGGGTGGCACACGATGGGAAACACTTCAGCTGCCTGGGATAGTGCATTAGTGTAAAGATGGAATCATTTAAAGAGTTAAATTCATCTAAACATTTTGTATCCTGTTTGTTCTAACATAATTATTATGTTAATTTTGGTATGCTTTGCATATTAAGCTGAGTACATCCTAAGATACTAATGACCAGCGTGTCAGCTTTTTATTAAACAGGAAATAAACACGCTGCAGCAGATAATTAGTTTGTTATTCATATCAAAGAAAATGGGACTGTTCCTCTGCTTTCTAATGGAATGTATTTGCACTATTTGACAAAATGCCATTTCTCGAATCAAGCAAGTGGGGGAAAGGGAGAGGCTGCAGCTCGATTGCAAAGACTCATGGTTGGAAAATATTGAGTGAATATGCAGCAGTAATAATCACTAATTAATGAGGCATTAATATCTTGCTGATGCTTGGAGGTGTTGGCCAGCTCAGAAACCTTTCCATACTTTGAGCTCTGCTCCTGAATCCTTCCTTGCTCCAGTTAATGGTGTTCCCAATCTGATGGATGCATTCTTAGTGATGAAGTTTTTGGGGACACACTTGGCCCTTGTCCAGCCCTTGTCCCCTGCCCTGGCATCACCAATCAACCCCTCACACACCTGAGGAAGCTCTAAACTCCATTGTCTTTTGAGCTGTGTTATCTTGCAGTCCAAAATCAATTTACTGTCCCTAGATAGTGAAAGCTGATAAAATACTGCATTTAGTTATTGATGACATCATTATGCTGGGTGAAGTGAGAGACTGAGTCACTTCTCTACACCAGATATTGCACAAAAGTTGAGGAAGTATCCAAGACCAGGTGGGAACGGAGCCTGGAGCAGCCTGGGATAGTGGAAGGTGTCTCTGCCCATGGCAGGGATGGAATTAAATGGTGTCTAAAGTCCCTTCCAACCCAAACCATTCTGGGATACCATGATTCCCTAACTGGCAGACTCCCCCTGTTGAGGTGCACTATGTGCTGGAAGAGAGACAGGCCCTGAGGGCCAGAGAGAGCCTCTTTCCTGGACCCAGAGGTGACCCTGGGAGTGCATCCAGGTCACCGGGGATGGGCTGAGAGAGGATTGTGGGTTTGTGGACAGTGCTGGGCCTATGAGATGTGATAATTGTAGTTTGTGGCCTTATAGGGCATTGCTTACCTGTTACCGTAATAGGCAATGTCTGTGCACTGTCCCAGGTGATTGGGGGACACTGAGGTGAACATCCTTCCTGTTTATATGATGGGATATCCTGTTGGGTGCTGGTATTTAGGGAATTCTGAGTGCGTAATAAAGGTTTTGCACTTTCCATCTTGTGTGCGGAGCCGTGCCCTTGCGTGATTACTGCATCCCCCTGGTCAGAGGTATGACCAATGTCCCTTTTTGGTGACAAAGGCCAATGCTGTACATTTAAAGCTGCAAAGGCTGATCAGAATCAACCACAGAGTACCCAAACCCCTACATGAGTCACTGTCCTAGAGCTGCGGGGTGGGAGGGAGGTAATGAGCTCATTTGGGTGGAAATCAGCTCATTGCTGTGCCAGCCTGTGATAGTCTGTCACAGTCCTCGCCGACAAACAGTCCCTGACTGCCCACCCACAGCCCCCACTGCAAAGCCAGACTGATGTCAGTCACTGGCACCTGCCTCCAGCACTGCAAACGGGGCTGATGAGCAGCCAGCCAAACCCAAACCCACAGCACTGTGTAAAGACAAAAATCCCACAAAGGCCTAGTTTCTTAAATTGTATAAAACTTGAGAGGGATCCTCATGGGAAGGAATGCAGGATGGAATGACACAGAACTGCTGAAGAAGTTGGAAGGAGCAGTGTTTTGTAATCCAGGGAAAGAAGTAAATGAAAAAAGGAAAAGGCTGTAAATAACTGCAGGAGACCACAGAGGTGAGATCAGTACTGAAAACAGGGTTTCATCCAGAACATTAATGACCTAAGCACGTGAGAGCCCTTGCTCTGTCCAGAACTCACTAAACCCTCAGGAGAGTGATTTAACTATGACTAGCAAGTAGAATTATTTCAGTGAGTATTTCCAGCAACAGTAGCAGTGTGAGAATAACAAAGTTTAGGTCTGGTATTTCAATAGATCTAGCTACATGTCGACAAAGAAATCCAAGAAATGTATATTTTCATTGTTCACCTACATTTTATTACATAAATGAACTGGTTCTCTGGTATTCAGGGTGCTGGGAACCTGTGCTGCATTTCTATTCCACCCAGGCTCACAAATATTTATAACAGTAAATGTAGCAGCATTCATTCACCTGCCAGCTGAATTTAATCAAGATCAAATGAACTTCTGAGCACCGTCTCTGTCTGAAAATTTTAGAATATCAGATTTGTCATGATAAAGCATTTTTCTCAGTTTCTCAACAACAACATAAAGACAGGAATTAAATAGAATTACTCCCACGGCTGACACAGGAGAGTGTCACTGAGGGTTATTGAAGCAGGCTTCGGAGAGACTGATGGCTGAGGAACAGAGTGAAAGCAGCACTGAAGGCACTAAACACAGTTGGGTCTGATGGTTCTTGGTGAATAAGGTTGCTTTCCACTCCATGGCCACCAATTTTAAGAATTTAAACGTTGCCTCTTTAGTCTGGAAAAGTTTAATTTTCGTAGCACATTACACAGTTCTGGAATCATCAGTTTGCACCCGTGAGCAGCAGCATTCCCGTCTCTGCCTGCTGCCAGGGCCACGGAAGCAGCTTTGTCCGGATCATGAGCATTTCTTGCTCATCCTTATTAAAAAATAGGTTGGACTTGATGATCCCAGAGGTGTTTTCTAACCCAGCTGATTCTGTGAAGTAAAAATCAGGAGATCAAACAAACAAAAAAAAAAGGCTCTTTGGTTCAACGGTTTTTTGTTATGATTTTTCTTACTGTATGTTTTTAGCATGTGATTATATTAATTAAAATCTCTGTTGAACACTGTAATTGTTTAACCTCACACAAGTCTAAAGGGAATTTAGGCTGGTAACTCTTTCCTGGTTTTCTCTGCTTGGAGAGCCTCTATTGTCAAGACAAATGGCTCCATCCATCAGCTCCCAGGTCTCAAAGCACAAGCTGGTGTCTGGAAATGCAGTTTAGTAAATACAAGGCTCCTCTGCCATTGGCCACCAGAAAAGGATCCCCAAAGGAATAGATGCTAACTAACATTTTTCAGTGGATCTTTGCAGCTCATTGGGTTGGATGACAGAGACTGTCCTTTGGGGAGGGAGGGGGAGAAGACATGGAAAAAAATTGTATTTAAAATAACCTTATTTATGATTATTCTGTTCCCATGGCCCACTCAAAAGCATCATGGACAGTTAAACTAAGTATAATATTGCATTGTCATAGAATCAAACTGATTAAAAAAGAATATTGAGGTTAAATCCTGACCCATGTTGTGATTATGAGAATAACATGATAGTGACAAAATGAAAAATTGGTAATTTTTGCAGTCTCAGCCATGTAAGGATCTGGAGCTGTGCCCTGAACCACAACCTCCTGCTGTTAATTCTTTCCTTCCTTTCATCACCAATCCCCACTGGACTCGTGGGACAATTAGTGGGAGCAATAACAGACATATGAATTTTTGACTATATTGGATATTCCAAGCTAAAAAACAAACAGATTAAGAAAGCCCGGTGTGGCAGAAGTGTGTGTAAAAGGTTCTGAAGCAATTTTAGAGTTAATGTGTAGAGATTAGATGGTGTATTAGGTGCACAGTGACAATGCCTGGCAGCTCTCAAGGCTGACGGCTCCCTTATTTAGATGTGCCACCCTTTGTGCTTGGATAGTGCTGAGGAATTTGTCAGAGGAATCACTGGGAATTCTTTCATTGACATTCACAGGCAGTCAATGGGGTCAATATTATTTAGTGACAACTGCTGGAATTTAATGCTTATCAAATATATTCTTTAGTAAAACACTGGTTTATGGGCTGGGGGTTTGAAGGCATAAATAATCCTGGAACAAATTCCTCCTGCAAGGACCTCAGCAGCATTCCATGCCCTTCACCATTTGGGATTAATTTTCTTTCTTTATGTTTTGTTTTTTTTTTTTAAACTATTCTCATTTGAAATCCTTTCTTTTTGCAGTGTTATTTTCAGTGACACACTACAGATGTTACAGAGAATCATGAATAACCTTTGTTCACCTACTTCCCAAGGTGAGAAAGGTGAGCGTGCAACACCTTCATGTTACCATGTGAGTGTCTCAGGTACTCTCCAGCAGAACTGTGAAAAGAACATCAATGAAGTCAGAGGAAAATGGAGTTTAAATCTCCTGTTAGATGGCATAATTTACAATACACAGCATAAGGCTCCTAACTAGGATCCAACAGCCTTCTCAATTTTTATATTGCTTCCTAGTGTTCCTTGCTTTTTTACAAGGTTCACAAACATTTACAGCTGTGAAGCCAAGCACCTCTTAGAAAGATTTAACAGTTTTATTTTAGGCTCATTACTTATTTAAATCATTAACTAATGGTTGATGTAAATACTTCTATTATTGCTTTAGATTTTGCAGACATATTTTGATTTTTCATGCACAAAATCTGAGTCCCAGCACATATGGAGACTTCACAGAGACACATGCAAGCAAACAATTTTTCTGAGGTGTTCCACCACCACGCTGGAGACACAAATGCAAAGCTTCTCCTCTTGCACTTTCAGCTGTTGAAATGCAGAGTAAAGTGGAAGATTTGCACTTGGTGCAGCTCTGGCCAAGATCCAGGAGCAGGATGCACATCCAGAATTCCTCAGCATGTGTGGAGCCCTGCAGAAATCAGTAACAGCTCTGCAGGACCCACCTGTCCTGGGAAGGGATTGCCAAGTCTGGGACGGAAAATTGGGGAAAAAAACCCGAAAAGATTTATAGGTGAAGTTTTCCAACAGGTTTTTGCGTATCTCCTGATGGCATTGCAGGGAGAACCTGCCTTTCTGCGTGTGACGTGTTCACATCCACAGAATTATGAGCATCACTTTTTACATTTCAGACCAATCCATTTTGTGACTCAGCAGGATCTGTCCAGACTGGGAGCCAGACTCATGAATCAGTTGTTCTACACATCTCATACAGAAAGTAAATAAATCTCTCCAAGAGTGAAAACTGGGAAAATAGAAGTTGTTATCTGTTTATTTTTACAACATTTTGGTGGTTACATACTTGAACAATTAGAGGTGTTTGTGGAGCAAAACATTTTTTTCATTTTATTCCTTTGCTTTCCTAATTTAAAGTAGCAACATAATCCAAAAGCTGTCTGGGCTTTTTTACACAACCTTGTGTTCTCTCTCAGATATTATTCAAAGGGGTTTTTCCTGGCTTATTTTTTTTTCCAATGCTTTTGTGCTTAACAAAAAACATAATATGTGTGGTCAATTTCGGTACTGCAGTAGATAATTTTAAAAGAACTCATTAACTTAAGCAGGACTTGGCCCCAGACCTAATTTTAAGATGTGCAGCACTCAACAAATCAGATGAGAGTTTGGCGTCTCCCTGAGCACAGAATCCAACTTACACCTCATGGCCAGTGGTGGCAGACTGGTAAATTAAGGAGTCTTAGCTGCTGAGGTGATCACAAAGGTTTGTGGCTTTTTTTCCTTTTTTTCTTAAAAAAATGCTGAATTCCTGCAATGGATGTGAGTGTCACTTAACTTTTACAAGAGCAGGTAGTGACAGGAGAAGGAGGAATGGCTTCACACTGACCGAGAGGAGGTTTAGATTGGAGGTTGGGAAGAAATCCTTCCCTGGGAGGGTGGGCAGGCCCTGGCACAGGGTGCCCAGAGCAGCTGTGGCTGCCCCTGGATCCCTGGCAGTGCCCAAGGCCAGGTTGGCCATTGGGGCTGGGAGCAGCCTGGGACAGTGGAAGGTGTCCCTATGGTGTAATTAAATGATCTTTGAGGTTCCTTCCAACCCAAACCATTCTGGATCCCATGATTAACCTTGAAAAATCACCCTGATAGTAAATCTAAAGTCAAAATTCATTAAAAACAAACAAAAAAAAAACAAAAACAAAAACAAACCTGTTGAATCTCAGGCACAGGGTGGGATTTTGGGGTGTCCTGTGCAAGGCCAGGAGCTGGACTTGATGATCCTCGTGGGTCCCTTCCCACTCAGGACATTCTATGATTCTGGGATATTTCCAGTGAACAAAGCAGGAAGCAAAGACAGACTTTCAAAACGGTAAATAATTATAAGATAAATGTTTGGCTTAACCTCTCTTATTTAGAGGTTTCTTAAATCTTGGGCTCAGCCTTGTAAAGCAACTCTAAAACACCCTGAATATAGTGCACAGGGTGCTGTACTTGCCATATTTAATTTTCCTTTCCTGGATTGGACTTAGACTGGTTAGAACTGGGAAAAATAAAACCTTCTTGTTATGTCCTACATTCCCTTTAACTCTAGTTTAGTATTTTAGGAGTGGGGCATGGGGTGGGCAGAAGATACTTCTAAATTTTTGTTAGCTTTGGGTTTAGGAAAAAAAGAATCGAAATAAAAACTCACTGTAGAGAAATTACACATTTTTTAGGCTGCATCCTCACCTGGAGTAAATACCTGTGAGTAACAGCAGTAGGAAATCTGAGCTGTGAGAATATCTGCATCCTTCATCTTTGCTTAAGGTTAGCCTGTTACATTTACTATTCGGTGATATGCCAAAAATAAAACTTTTTATTGTACTTCATTGAAATTTTTGGATGTCCTCATAAAAGCCTAAATGTTAGAGGAACAATATTAATAAGTCATCCAGTTCTCTTTGCGCTCACACATATTTCTTGGCAGTAAAAGAATATTACATTGCACCATCTGTGCAGAACAGAATTTGGAGTCTTGTTCCGGGTCAGTTCAAATGTGTGTGTAACAACATTTGAGTCTGGCATATGATGAGGGATCTTAAACCTTATTATATATTCTCTATAGACTTGGCGAGGGTCATAGTGTTTGGGTTTTTTGTTTGTTTGTGGGTTGGTTTTTGTTGGTTTCCTTTTTTTTCTTTAAATTTTTAATCTGTGCCCTCATTTAGGAAACACAGGAAAACTTCAGAAATAAACTCGTGATGTACAGCTCTCTTGCAGCTGAAGTGCATGAAAAAATACAGTGATCCTATATCCCAATGAACTAATTTTATATAGCTAATTTTAATACCATAAAGCTTGGTTTCATATCCTTGCAAATACATAATAATGTTTAGATAAAAGTGGTGAGTTTGATAAATAGGTACAGTTTGAATTCTTTAGTGCTAATTTCATTCACAGAGAGAACAGATATTGTCCGATTTTACGGCACTGCTTAACATTCCATCATTTTCATCAGGAAACACTTTCAGTGCTATGTGGATGTTGTTATAATACAATTCATAATTTTAAGGGTCTTTTGAAATCAAATCCAGAAACATTTTCCACATACATCTCTTTTGGATATTGCTCTGAGGCAGACTGATTCCCACCCAGACAGATCTATCTTTCTTGACTCAGAAGGGAATTGGAGGTACAAAATGTGCTTTGTTTATCTCATACCTGTTTGGGATGTGATCCAGAGTGATCTGGACAAGCTCCAGAACTGGTGCATGGGAATCTCTGAGCTTTAACAGGAAAAGTGCTGGGGCTGTTCCTGGGTCAGGGCAGCCCCCGGGCTCAGTCCAGGCTGGGGCTGAGCAGAGGGAGCAGCCCTGGGAGAGGCCCTGGGGGAGCTGTGGGGCAGAGCTGGCCCTGCCCCGGCCCTGAGCGCTGGGACCCCAAACCCCCCTGCCCTGGGCTGAGCCCCAGTGTGGGCAGCAGGGGAGGGGGGATTCTGCCCCTCTGCCCCTGTGCTCAGCTGAGACCCCACCTGCAGAGCTGCCCCAGCCCTGGGCCAGCACAGGAAGGAGCTGGAGCTGCTGCACAGAGCCCAGAGGAGGCAGCAGCATGATCAGAGGGATGGAGCAGCTCTGCTGGCAGGAAAGGCTGCCAGAGCTGGGATTGTTCAGCCTGGAGAGGAGAAGCTTTGGGGGGACCTCAGTGTGGCCTTGCAGGGCCTGAAGGAGCTGCAGGAAAGCTGGAGAGAGACAATGGCCAAGGGTTGGAGGGCCAGGACACAGGGAATGGCTTCCCAGTGCCAGAGGGCAGGGCTGGATGGGATCTTGGGCAGGAATTGTTCCCTGGGAGGGTGGGCAGGCCCTGGCACAGGGTGCCCAGAGCAGCTGTGGCTGCCCCTGGATCCCTGGCAGTGCCCAAGGCCAGGTTGGACATTGGGGCTTGGAGCAGCCTGGGACAGTGGGAGATGTCCCTATCCAGGACAGGAGGTTGGAATGAGATGACCTTTGAGGTCCTTTCCTGCCCAACCCAAAGCATTCCATGATTCTATGATAATTCATCTAACTGAAATAAGTGGAATCAATGCAGTGAGAGTGAATATGATCCTCGTGGGTCCCTTCCAACTCGGGGTATTCTGTGATTCCTGCCCTGGCAGAGCCTCTGGCCCCGCAGCGGGGGTGCGATGGTGTCCGCAGGAACAGCAGGAATCCCAGCAGTGGGCACGGCCGGACCCGCGGCAGAACCAGCCTGTGGCGCATCCCCAGCCCATCTCCAGCCCATCCCCAGCCCATCCCCAGCCCATCCCCAGCCCATCCCCTGCCCATCCCCAGCCCATCCCCAGCCCATCCCCAACTCATCCCCAGCCCATCCCCAGCCCATCCCCAGCCCATCCCCAGCCCGTCCCCAGCCTATCCCCAGCCCATCCCCAGCCCAGCCCCAGCACTGCCTGGTGGGTCGGGCGGGGCCGGGCTCCGGGATTCAGGGCCAGGAGATCTCCTGGGGGGCTGCTCGGGGCTGGCAGCTCTGCTGGCACTACGGGGGGTGCCCCTGCCTGGTGCCCGCTGCCCCCAAAAGTACAGAGGGCTCGGCTCGGGGTGCCGCGGGAGCGGGACACGCCAGGATCCACCCTGTGCGTTCCAGCCTTGTTAAACCACAGCACATTCCCTGAGGGAAGATGGACAAGGACATAACAGGCCCATAGTATTGGCACGTTTCGGTGCTGCAGAATTCCAGTGGCCTCGGACAGCTCCAAGATATTCCAGCTCCCTGTTCCCGAAAGTTTGAGGAAAAAATGTGCAGCAAGTGTTAGACTGTCTTCTGACGTCCTCTGAACTTTGGGAACATCTGTTTACACGGGAAACCCTCTAGCTCTCCATGACATTCCAGTCTTTAATCCTGATGTAGTTGGTCACCAGAGTTTCTAAAACTTCCTAAATTGAACAAGTTTTGAGCACACCATATTAAAGCACTCCAGCTTTAATAGCACAGGGATGATAATATTTTAAAAATTCTAGTTTTTTGAAGCCAGTTTTTGCTTCTTCACTGCTGAACTTGCTATTGCTTTTTGAGAGGTTTCTTTGTGAGTTCTTATCTAATCTAGATGCTTATCTGGCCTTATAGCCACTTTTACTCTCTGGCACTCCTTAATCAGATTTGCTTTTCAGACTTTCACATTGGATTTTCACCACACATAGTAAACACTTGATTTATAAGGTCTGGGTCCCTTTCATCAAGCTTAAAATGAAACTTCAAGTGTTTATCCTGTAGAGGGGAAGTCTCATCCCCAGGAAACTTGAGTCATTTTGAGGAGAATGTGTCCAAACTGTCCAAAACTCCTTGTTCAACAAAGCAGGTATGAGCAGTCCCTCTTGTACCCAAAAATCTTTAGGCATGTGTTTCAGCCCACTGGAAGTGGAGTGGGTTTTCTGTGTTTCCTCTGAATCTAGAATATAACTTTGTTGTGCTGCATTAAGTGCTCATATGTAAAATCAATTAGTGTGGTTCATGCGCAGAGTGAATCTTCCAGATTCTAAGAGTGTCATTGTCATCTAATCTGTCATTTCTTGGTATTAAATACACTAAATTCATTCTTTTAAATAATTTCTATTGGAAGCAGGTAAGAGACTTAACCTTTCCTATGCTCTTAAACTTAGGAAGTTCATATCTTAACAATGGAATTTTCATAATGTAGCAATCAAAGCTTTTTTCATATGCAAATGAATATGAACATTTTTTTTCTCACTTGTAGGCGGTAAGAACATCTTATTTTTCCTTGTAATATTTTAATTATTTCTCTTGTCTTGATGTTAAATAGACCTAAACAGGAAACTACCTTTATTCGGTGAATTAGATGCTAATGTGCTTTTTACCTCACACCAGCTTGTTTGTTGTGCCAAATTCTGATGATGTCCATGCCTTTATTGTGATTCATGAGCCTTTTCCTCTTAGTTTCTACCCCCATCTTGTTGAGGAGGGTGAATGAGTGGCTGGGTGGGTGCTTGGCAGCTGCTCAAGGTCAACCAGCTCAATTTGAATTGTTACCAGTGGACTGATGGTGTTGGTGACATTTGTTGACACACACACAAACTGCCTCCTGTTCCAGGCAGCCTGGAACCACAACGCTTTTGGGATTTCTGGAACACTAGAAGGTGTTTGGGCATTTTATTAATGACAGACCATAAATCCTCGTAACGTAACAAGTATTTGGGTCCTTCAAGGAGTATTTCAGGACAGTTTTATCCTTAGGCTTATGATACATCAAAAAAATCTTCCTTAAATTCACTGCATAAAAAATATTTTTCCTAATCTCACGTTTCTGTGCAGGACAGATCTTTTGCTGATCTTTGTTTTTGTCACTAGATCCCAGTGCAACCCATGAGGGGTCTGAGGTTTCAGCAGGACGTAAATAAATGATTTCACATAAGTGGTTAAATTCTGGTTCAGCATCTGGATAACCTCACATCAATAGAACATGAACTCTTAAACAGTTTACCGTAGAAAAGAAGAACTGGGACTATTTTTTTCTAAAATATCATACTTATCTAGTAAGGCTATTCAACTGTTAAGGGTTTTGCTCATTATATTTAATGGCAGTAACATTAATCACGTTATGTTAATTAGATCAGATATGTGTGGTGAGAAGTGGAGATCTGAGTATAATCAAAATGAATTAACTGCTTTACTTAAAGACAAATATTTGCAGAGACAATAGGGAAAACACATGCCATGAGCAATGAACAGAAAGAGCCTGTAAATAAAATATAAACAACAAGGAAAACATCTTATTTTGACTGTTCAAAGCAGCTTTCTTGTACTTATTTTTGAAAATTGTGTGATACAGAGTATATCACATAGAGGTGACTCTCAGAGAAGGGAGGCTGAATTAGGACACTCTATGTTTTGAAATATCACAGTATCTATGCTCTTGCACCTCTTCCATGCAGCTTGGTAAATGCTGGAATCGATCTTATTGATGATGTTTAAGTCCAGGAGACTCCCAGGCTCCCACTCAGTGTGCTGAGAATGCCCATGGGTGCCTCTCACAGCTGGAACAGCTGCTCCCTGCAGGGCTGGACCAGATCCCACAGATCCCTGGGCTGAGGATGCCTGTGAGTGCCTCTCACAGCTGGAACAGCTGCTCCCTGCAGGGCTGGACCAGATCCCACAGATCCCTGGGCTGAGGATGCCTGTGAGTGCCTCTCACAGCTGGAACACCTCATCCCTGCAGGGCTGGACCAGATCTCACAGATCCCTGGGCTGAGGATGCCTGTGAGTGCCTCTCACAGCTGGAACACCTCATCCCTGCAGGGCTGGACCAGATCTCACAGATCCCTGAGCTGAGGATGCCTGTGAGTGCCTCTCACAGCTGGAACAGCTGCTCCCTGCAGGGCTGGACCAGATCCCACAGATCCCTGGGCTGAGGATGCCTGTGAGTGCCTCTCACAGCTGGAACACCTCATCCCTGCAGGGCTGGACCAGATCTCACAGATCCCTGGGCTGAGGATGCCTGTGAGTGCCTCTCACAGCTGGAACACCTCATCCCTGCAGGGCTGGACCAGATCCCACAGATCCCTGGGCTGAGGATGCCTGTGAGTGCCTCTCACAGCTGGAACAGCTGCTCCCTGCAGGGCTGGACCAGATCCCACAGATCCCTGGGCTGAGGATGCCTGTGAGTGCCTCTCACAGCTGGAACACCTCATCCCTGCAGGGCTGGACCAGATCCCACAGATCCCTGGGCTGAGGATGCCTGTGAGTGCCTCTCACAGCTGGAACACCTCATCCCTGCAGGGCTGGACCAGATCCCACAGATCCCTGGGCTGAGGATGCCTGTGAGTGCCTCTCGCAGCTGGAACAGCTGGGCCCTGCAGGGCTGGACCAGGCCCCACAGATCCCTGTTTCTTTACCCAAAGTGGTCCCGTTGGCGATGCTGAGCTCGCACAGAGCCCGGCTCACAGCGTGAGCTCAGCACAGGTAACAGCTGTGGGACGTTTGCACCTTTCGCCTCTCCAGAGGAAAATCCTTTATTCAGAGATGAGGGAAAGCAGTCCCCAGAGAACTCCCTGTCTCAGAAGGCACTGTAGTAGCCAAGGGACCCAGATTGAGTGCTTTGCTTTCCTCTCCCTCCTCTCCAGCACACCTCGTTAGCTGATTTACCTGCTGCGATGGTGCTTGAACCGCTTCTGTGAGAGATCCAAACCGACGTGCTCCAGGCTGTGGCTCTGCTGCCGAAATCAGCGGTGTGTGTGTGTGTTCCCAGCACTGAACCTTCTGTTGTGCAGGGCTGATCTCCCCATGCCTCCCGTTAGGATTTCAGGGCTCTGTACGTTCCTGCTTGGGTGTTTTCCAGCTAAACCACTGTGATCTTTAATGTGATCACCTCAGCATCAACGCAGTTTATCACATTCGTTGATCCAGAAGAAGTTACTGCATTTTGATCGTTTGTAGGCATAAATCTAATAATTGTAGCTGTGCACTGAGGAGGAAGGGAGTCAGGAATAGAGCACACTCACATGCCTCAGAAGCAGCTGAAGAAATGAATTTGTAGAGCATAAGCAAAGTTTTGTCCTGGGAGCTGGCAGTGTTTGTCAGAATGTATGCACGCAGTTATTATAAAGTGTCCATGCTCCTGACAACGGGGAAATTAAGGCAGTTATTTTTGTGATTGTCACCAGCACAGTGCCAAGACATTGTTTTCTGCACGGTTTTGTTGCGTAATGCAATGATCATGGCTATAACATCTCCTCACTGAGGGGAAATAGCATGGTTCTCATAGCACGCTTTCCTCAGGGCTTGGATGACACAGCGTGGAAATGGACCTCAGCACAGATAAACTCCATTGGTGAGGATTTGCCTTCTCTTCAGTACATTTGAAGCTGACATTTTGTGATATTATATTATATTATATTATATTATATTATATTATATTATATCATATCATATCATATCATATTATATTATATTATATTATGACAGGAAAGCTGGCAGAGAGGAAATAAAGACTGATTGATGGGAGAACAAAGTTTTGGCCATCCCCAGAGAGGAGCAGTGACCCAAATAAGAGAAGTCCTGGCTGGGATTTCACAGTATTTGCCTCTTATAGAAACTGTAGGGGAAAACAAGGCAAAATCAAATCCAACTCTACAAAAGAGGTAGAAGCAGATAAATAATTCTCATCTTACATCCTCTGCAGCATTTAAATAAAATCTCAGCTTCTGCACTTCCTGGAGCCAAAAAAAAATGTAGCCCACCTACATTCCCTATGAAAATCAAGAAAGATGTGTTTCAAAGTAGTCTCCAAGATTTTACCCTTTTTATATTAAAAGATTGGAAAGGAGGCCTACAATTCCCCTTTTAATTTGGGTATTTAAACCAGAGAGGAGGGAAGATTTTTAGAAAGCTCATTCCAAATGGGCACAGAAACAGCACTTTGCATGGAAGGAAAGGGGTGCAGAAACACCAAACATTGTCATGTAAATTTGTTTTTGAAAGATGGAGGATCCTTTCTAACATAGCCAACCCTTGAAATATTTATAACGTGCAGCAGAAATACAGGAGTGCAGAATGTTCTCCCGTAGCTGTTCCCCCCTCTACCTTTTCCTTGTTAAGGGAGAGAATGGGTCAGAAATCACCCAAACTCGCGGGTGGCCGTGCTGCGTTCAGCCAAGGGACGGGACAAGTGCAGATTAAAATTGGGTGCCAGAGCAGGCTGGCGCTGGACGGCTGCAGCTGCTCCCAGCCCAGCTGTCTGCCTTGCTCTCCCCATGAACCATCAGTTCCCCCCTCAGCTGGGTGAGATTATTTCATGAAGCAGCTCTTGAACCAGCAGAGATTTCCCTCTCTTATATCGAATGAAGGAGTCTTCAAATTCCCGTTTAAGCTTGAGGGGGTTACACTAGAGGAGACGGGAGACTTCTTAAAAAGTTCATTGAAAGTCGGAGACAGGTGAGGAAACAGAAGGGGTGTGAAAGGCTGCTAAGGAGAAATAAGCGGCCATCTCTTACCCAGGTTTCAGTATTTGCAGCTTGAGGAAATAGGGGCTCTCTCTGCTGTCAGGTGAGGGATATTTCAAACCCTCTCAGGTGTTTTGGAGGTGCAGGGACAGGAGAGAGGTTCCTCTAAGATGAGCTGCTCCCCCAGGGCCGTGACCAGGCTGTGAAGGTACTTTGTTGTACAGGAGACATTCACGGGGTATTTCCCAGGGGTGCCTTGAGTATTCCACACAAAGGGGATGCAGACCGAGATAAATTCGCCTGTGCAAATGAGGAAGGGAGGTGTGAATTGCTCTCTTGCTTTCTTTGTGCTGAATCACTTCATTGGCAAACCCCCCCTCCCTCCTCTCTCCAATCAGTGGAACTTATTCCTCTCAAGTCTTAGGTAAAATGTGATATTTTCTACATATTTTTATATTTTTTTTTCCTTTTAAGACTTTCATTGTCCATAATACTATTAATTCCTACTTCACTCTTTTATTTATTCAAGAAGGATCAGCCAGCCTTTCATTTTCATGAGAGCATTTCACTTTTGACATGGTTTTCTTGGCTTCTCATCTAATGAGGAAACCACAGAAAATGGCCCTCAAATTTGAAATAAATCCACGTTCGTTGGTAAGGACTGCAGAGCATTCTGTATCGGTAAATATTTATCGTTGCCCAAATAAGATTCTGCTGGAGTAAAGCAGAGATTTTTATTCATGTGAGCATCTACCAACAGAGCAAAGTGATTTGTTAAAGTCAAGTCAGCAAAAGGAACACCTGGAAGACGACAATAATTAGATTTGTGGAGAAAACAAATATGAGATAGTTTTGGTCCCTCACATAGTCCTGCATCTGTGCTTCTTTCTTTTATTGAAGGCTTTGTGTGTTTGCTGGATGAGTTATTGCCCCTCTAATTGCCAGATCACTTTTGCCAATGATCTTGGAACCCACCAGTGGTGTCGGGCTGCTGCTGGATTTGGCCAGGGAACCTGGAGTTTGTTCCAGGAGGGCTCCAAGGGAAAACAGGAATCATGGAGCTTCTATTTTTCTTCTTCTTTCCCTCGTCTTCTTTTCCCTTTCTTTCTTTTCTTTCACATAAAGATCTGGCGTGTGTGGTCTGAGGAGATGGAAAGAGATGTACAACATTGGCTTCTTTCTCATACATTGAAAAACCAGCCCTTGTACTGCCACTTATTATAAATTTGCATATCAGCCAACAAAGGTGGAATATATTAAAAGCTATTTTCTGCCTGTGTCACAGTACATTTTTATTTTTATCCTGGTTCCTTGTGTTGGTTTTTTTTCATGACTATTTTGGGTCCTAGATGTAAGCCCGTAAACTGCTTTAATCTTTCCTTCAGGAATAATTTAATCTTGGGGAATATGTTCTCTGACATCATTCATGACTTTTTAATGTTCTCGGTCAGCCCATGGAATAGCTTTGGCATTTAGAAGAACTTTAAGTTGTTAATTACTGTGTTTCCAGATTCCTCCATGGATGTAATCTCTATAAAATATCACATACCATAAAAAAGGCAGAAAACTTATTTTCAAATTAGGACCTTTAATACACCAGTAAATTTTGATGACAGTGCTGTAAAAAGCCAAACTTTCCTGTGCAATAACTTCTCTCACATGTGTCTTACTGAGCTGCTTGAGACAGCTTCAAAAGAATAATGATGGTAGATCAGATTTAAGCAGCCTGGAATGCTCCTTGACAAAGGCTTCTTCCAGCTGCTGCATCCCGACTGTTTGTAACCATGTCCTGTGCACAAAGAAAGTACCAGGCATGAAAATATTAACGATGCTCTGCTCTGCTCCTGGGTGTTCAAACACTACCAGCACCTGGAGGACGCTGTTTGGTTTTGTGTGGGGTATTTTTCTGGTAAAGAAATATCTTTCTGATTTTATTATTGTTATTTCATATACTGACAGTATTAATTGGTGCATCAGGCAGGAGAAAAGAGTTCAAATACTGGAATGAATTTATAGCTGTGATCAAAAGACAGATTAAGGAATAGGCATAGCTACAGATCTGCTTTTGTACAGCTGAAAGGCTGAAAAGGCCTCCAAGACAGAGACTGGACAGGAATAAGGGAATAAGGTAGGTATTTATTTGAAAGGCCTTCAAAGGTACCCCTGGGGAGCCAGAGGCGACTGCTGAGATGGACCCTGAGATGGACGACAGGCCACGAGTTCTTTTATAGGTTTGGTTCATTTGCGTATCAGGGTTAATTCTCCAATTAAAGCTTTAGTTTAATGCTGTAATTTCCCCAAGCTTGCCCCCTCCTTCAGAGTCTTTAGTTTACACATTTTGGGCCTAGGATGGCCTCAGCGTCCTTGGAGAGCAGGCCTGGAGAGGCTTTGTTATGTCTAACTAGCACAGAGAGCAGAAATTAACAGGATACAGGTTACACACTAAGCAGCACAGGATCTGAAAAATATAAAAGTTAAAACCTAAAGGCATCAATACAGAATCCCAGAATGGTTTGGGTGGGAAGGAACATTAAAGACCATTTAATTCCACCCCTGCCATGGGCAGGGACACCTCCCACTATCCCAGGCTGCTCCAAGCCCCAATGTCCAACCTGGCCTTGGGCACTGCCAGGGATCCAGGGGCAGCCACAGCTGCTCTGGGCACCCTGTGCCAGGGCCTGCCCACCCTCCCAGGGAACAATTCCTCCCCAATATCTGACGTGAATTTCCTCTCTGTCAGGGTGAATCCATTCCTTCTTGTCCTGGCACCGCAGTTCCTGAAGAATTGTCCCTCTCCATCTTCCCTGTAGCCATTTCTGATACATAAAGGGCTTCAGTCTTCACACTGTTATCAGTCTAATGCCTTTCTCTGGAAGCTGGAAACTATTGATCTGGATCACTGGAAGATTTTGATTTTGTGGAATGGGAGTAATCTCATGTAACTGGAGCTGTTCATAAATTAGATGTCACCTGAGGGATGGGTGTCATTGGAATAGTCCTTGAGGCTGCCTTTGTAGTCGAGCAGCAGGAAATTTGTAGCATAACTTGTGTGACCATAAGACACTCACTGAGGATGACATGGATCATGTGGAAGGGGCCCATTTCTCTTCTTTAAAGAGTCCAACTCTGAAGTCTCTGACTTTAGAGACTTGGAGGAGAGTAGCTGGGCCATGGATGTGTGTATCCTAACAGTTAAATTCCAACTGTTTGGTTTGGGGAGTTGATAGAACTCAGCTTTTCTGCTTTACCTGCCTGTGAAAGTTGTCTGCGGGAAGATTTCAGTCCCTTGGACAGTGGAGATGTGTTGTTCTTCCAGTTAGGAGCAACACCAGACCCCATCTGGGTGCAACAGGAGCAGGGGAAGAGCACAAGTGGGGCAAACCAGGAATTTCACAGCAGTAACAAGCACGAGTGAGGCTGTACTGATCCTCCCAGCAGAATATCAGCTCCCTGAAGAGCCTCTGCAGGAATGGGAGCAGGGGATGAGCCAAGGTAAAGTGCAGGACAGGTGTCTCCAGACGGAAGAGGCACAGCTAATCCAGCAGAAGGACTTGCAGCAGGACTTCTTTATGTTTAGTAGGACTAAACAACAGCAGTTATTGCAGTAATCATGCAAGGGCACGGCTCTGCACACAAGATGGAGAAGTGCAAAGCGTTTATTGCACAGTGAATATTCCCTAAATACCAGCACCCAACAGGATATCACATCATATAAACAGGAAAGATGTTCACCTCAGTGTCCCCCAATCACCTGGGGTAGTGCACAGACATTGCCTATTATGGTAACAGGTAAACAATGCCCTATAAGGTCACAAACTACAATTATCACATCTCATAGGCCCAGCACTGTCCACAAACCCACAATCCTCTCTCAGCCCATCCCCGGTGACCTGGATGCACTCCCAGGGTGGCCTCTGGGTCCAAGAAAGAGGCTCTCTCTGGCCCTCAGGGCCTGTCTCTCTTCCAGCACACAGTGCACCCCGACAGTCATTTACCATTTGCACCCTCAGAACACTCCCTGAGGTGTTGAGCCCTGTCTGATGGTGATGGCAGAGGCTCCGCTGCACAAACCTGGCTTATCTGAGGAGCACAAGGGCACTGTAATTGCAACTCTTTAAATTTTCAGCACCATGATTTGTTTTAGTTAGGGCTCTCCTTTGAGTACTTAAGCCTTGCCTATACATTTTTAATTTCAATTGCTGCAGTGAATTGTATTATATACCTCCTAAAGATGTAATACAACAAAGTATCAGTTTTGTGCATGTTCCAGATGCACAAAATATAATTACATATTACCTAGCACTTCCTTTCCCCTGTAAAATTACTGAACTTGGAGAAAACAGCATCAGCAGCAATAGAAAGAAATTTTATGGGGATTTATTTAACTTTTTTCTGTGCATGTTTTAGTTGCTCTTTCTATCGATTGTTACTTGATTGCTATTAATCACTGATGTTCTAACACAGCGTTTTTGCTTGAGATAAACAGAATTTACTTCATCCTTGGATCCAGTCCTGATATTTGTATTCATGAAGTAATAATAAATAAAATGCAGGTGCTTCTCAGGAGGAACCCTGACTGGGAGAGGGGTTAAGATTTAGCCAGAACTGTAAAGCTTAGAAACTCTTCCTAAGTGAGTTCTGTAATTAACATTGATCTTCACCTCTGAAGTCAAATGTGAGCCAGTTGGTATTGCAGAATATTCACAGAGAACCAATGAGGCCATATCAGTTCAGCCAGGACCTGCAGCCCTTCTCTGTGGAACAGCTGTTTTCATTTCCTTTGGGACAGAACAGCACAGAACAAATTAAAGATGGACTTGATCCAATGGGTTGACTCTTTAAACAGTCGAACCAACACAGGCACTTCAAACAGGGCCATGAAATAAATGATCTGGGTCTGACACACCAAGCTGGTAAAATCACTGAATGTTCACTCTGTTTAAAGGGTGCTCCATGTGTGGGACAGAATCCAGTCCTTCCCCTTCTTGCTTTTGCAATAGCTGAATAAAAATCCTTTTTTATATTTAAAAAAGATTATTTAGGAAAAAAAACCTCTTTTGCCTAGAAGTAATGTTTGCTGAATACCAGCAGCAAAATAGGATGGGTAGAGGTTGCTACAAAAAAGGAAACGATAAATAATGAGAGATAAATCATGGAGTTAAAGAGGCAAAATAGCAAAATGTGAACTTCTGGAAAGTCACTGGATTTATGCATTTATCTTTGAGCTAAGTAACTTCAGGATGCTGAAGGAAACTATTCCCAGGCACCCTGATGGGATCTGTTGGAGGGAGAACAATGAGGGGTCATCCAAATTTGAGCCATAATTGACCCCATTGTAACATCCATGTGCTTCCTGGCAGGTGAATAAAATTCTGAAGAATTGAGAGAGTTAAATCCTGAAAAATAAAAAAATGCCGTGGCCATATCAGACACAGTACTTGCAAAATCAGCAAGTACTTTTGATGTGTTTTGTCCTGCAGAAAAATTAGATTTTTTCATCCCTTTTTTCACAAGAAAGAAGAAATGAAAATTAAATGAGATTTCTAATATATAAATCATTTATCTGGTTATAATTGCAGGTTTTTCATAGCACTATAAAAATCAGAGATTGTTCAGGTTATGCTTTTGTTTGAATTATGTTCCCTGATATTTGAGACATTCAACTCCTGAAGTAAAGAATTCTGACCTGCTCTTCAGAGTAGGACAACGCGTTGTTATGAACAATTTAATTTGAATATGTAGAGATCTAAAATTTAGTTTAAATGCAGCCATATGCAGCTTCAAATATAATATTTCTTTTTTTTCTCCCAGTTCTGGTCAATAATGAATGAGTTTTAGAATTTAAATCAAGACACAGCAGAGTTCTTGTGATGTATTATTGATAAAGCACACTTATTGTAACAACACTTTCCAAGGGAAAACACATTATTTGTTGGCTCTGTTAATGCAAACTTTAACATAAGTCTATATTAAGCTTATAAAAATAATTTTTAGTACATTGGAGGAAGGTTTGTAAGCAGCCTTTTAAATAATTACATGAAAAAATGCAACTTATTACCGTAATAAATAAAATATTATTCTTTGAATAAGTCTTCAATTCACTTTCCCATATGGCTCAAAGAAAAAGTCCACGATCATAACGATGTATTTCAGCATATAACAACCAGAAATATTTAATAGAATTTTTAGGAAGTGTTTTTTCTTTCCTTTCCTAATGGCTCATTGAAGCTGCATATGGGAAATTAGAATTTCCAGCCAGGAAAAGATAAAGGAGTTTCTTTTTCTGTTCTTACTCTTTCTAGTAATATTGAAACCCAAAAGTACTTTCAGAACTCCCCCCATGACACCTGAACTCCAGCAGGGGTTTGTCCCTGTGGGAAATGTATATATTTTTTAAATATACAAACCTTAATATTGTGTGGGAAATATACCTTGGTGACACAGTCCTTGGAGTGCTCTGGTTGATCAAGTTTTAACGTAATTAAATAACTTTAGGAGCAGCTATTGCTGCATTAACAGTTTTGTGTTTTAATTTGCCTTGGCTTGGGTACTGCTGACAACCTGAGCTCTTGACTGAGAGCATCATTTGGAACCGGAAGTTAATATCTTTGAGAGAAAATCAAGAATGAGGTGTGAGTATATTAATTGAATATATCTAGGCCTGGGAGGTTCAGTCGAGGAGAAAAATCTAAATGTAGGTGAAAGGGGGCACAGCAAGACACGTTTGCTCAATCAGTTTGAAAATAGGGAAGACAACCAGTAGTTTGGATCCAAGTCAGTAAAAACCATGTTTAATTATGTTATAGCAGGCTGGGAGTATCGGCATTCACAATTCTGATTATGCATAAATTTATGTAAATGAGTAACACAAAGAAATGAAGAAAATAATGTAAAAATCCTGTATTTGTGGTTATAGAGTTAGGCAGAAAAACTTTGTGGCTGATGGGAAGAGTGAATTTTTTCTTTTTTTTTTTCTTTTGCCTTTAAATAACTTTTTAAATTTTCTGCTTTTTTTGGTCAAATAACTTTTTAATCTTTTTAATATTAAGTTTCGTTGGACAACATAAGTTTTTCCTGTGTGTGGATTGGTGAGTTTAATAGTCTGCCTAGGTAAAGAGAGATTTACAGAGAATCTGCAGGCTGGGTGACCTGGGAGCTCCGTGGTGGGCTCCAATGCAGAGCTCGGATTCCCTTTGGCTTCTTTCAACAGCCAGATTTTCCCTATGGTTTGAATTTTATATTTATATGTAACGAGAAAATAAATATTAAAAATATATATATATATATGCTGGGACTGCTCTATTAGTGCAGTAATGGGATGCTGCATAGGCAGGACTGTCCACGGAGCAGGGAAATGCACAGGATGGCCTTGGAATCCTTGAGCACTGATAGTAATTTAAATGTGCTTGGAAAGAGTTTCCCTGCCTAATTTTGAGCAGACTTTTAATTTTTAACCAGTTATTTATGCTGTTAGCTGGTTTAATTCTTTGTGGCTGTGTGTGTGAGGGACGTTGCTAGCAGGAAGAAGCAGTGCTTCCAGCATTAATCTAAACACTAAACATTTTTAAATGTCGTGTTTTTAAGTTATGAAGTTGTCTTTAAGATACCCACGTTCCTCTGATTTCCATCAGCTGAAGGCACTGGGTATGTTTCCAGTTAGCTGGAACTGCAGTGGGAGTTGCATTTCCAACCTAAACAGATAAATCTGCAGCCGTCACTATCAAATCATATCTCATTATATTTACAGGGATAATAAGACATGGATGGCTGGCTGGTGCAGCCTCAGAAGTGTGTTAGCTTTCAGCGTGCTTGGCAGTAGTTAAATGGGAATGAGCAGCATCAGAAGGGGAATTTTCCACTACTCAGGAAATCTTCTTGACGTGGAGAAAAATGTTAATTCCAGCCCTGCCTCATTAATCAGATCTGCCTACAGTTAAGGAAGTGTCACCTAAGTATGTTTTGCTTTCCACTGTGCGTTGCTGCTGAAGATTCTGACATGCAAAACAGAAGTAATTGGATTTGTGCTCAAAGGCAAAACGATGAGTTGGAATGTGCTTTATGAGTGACCTTTGTGGGGACTGCCCTGGGCACCTCCATGTGGTGCCTGTCACCACTAATGGTGGCTGCAGACTCAAGGGTGTTTCACCAGTGGCACGCACAGATTGCTTTGCCTGTGTCTAATATGCCATGGATCGTGCACACAATCTCTGCGTTACGGCAGGGAGCAACAGCCTGCAATCAGGGAATCATCCAGGGGGACCTCTGGCCTCTCTGTGCTGGTCACTGCTGGTCCTGAAGGACCAAACTAAAATCCACCTCTTAATGTGCTGTCCCAAGACTGAGATTAGGAATTCCCCGGTGAGGGGATGAACCACACTTTGGCCATTTCTTTGGCTGCGTTCTGGGAGTGTTTATAACTCCACAAGGAAAAGCTGTCCAAGGAACTTGTAAAGACCGAGGCACGGGCTCAGACCAGCAGAGACACTGAGATGTTTGTTGAGAGAATCAAGCTGGTTTTACACACTTCTTCAAGACACCATATCTGGAACTGGCTTCCCTGGGAAGCCCATGGGCAACCCACAGTGCATCTTACTGTTATCGTACTGTCACCCAACAAACCTTGAGCAAAGCAGACACGAACCCCGAACCTGGGTTTTGGTAAGCTCTGCTGTGACAACGGGGTGGGAAATCATGTTCAAATCCATGCATGAAGTCCCAAATAAAGCAGAATAGGACCATCATAACCTTATGTAAGGTCTGTGAATACAAACACTTAAATTCTGCAATTTAGCTCCTGCTTACCCTTCACTGAAAGCCCCAGGAGTCCCTGGGCTTGGACTAACTGAAAGCCCCAGGAGTCCCTGGGCTTGGACTAACTCTTTTCATATCCTTTGTTACTATTCTTGGCACAAATATTTGTCTTTCTAATCTTCCACTAAAGAAATCTAGATGCTTTATGTAAAATCCTTACAAGGCCATTGATTTTTTCCATAGCAAATTGTGATAGTATAAGCACATGAAACTTAAGAGCCAAAAGTAGAGGAGCAAATTCCAGGAAACTGGTATGCCAAAGAAACGGAGAATGTTGGTGGTATAAGGAGTCCTGATGAAACTCAAAAAGTAAAAAAGAAAACAGCTGCAGTCTTTTCCATTTTGCAATAACTAACATGGATGAGGATTAAATGCCAATTAGGGCGGGGAGGGCTTGTCTTCTGTCAAGTTAAAAAAAAAGAATGAAGGGTCACTAATGTATATGACCAGAACTTTTGCCAGCAGTTTATGTTCAAACATTTAGTGTCATGTTCAGAGCTCACTGGAAATGTGGCTCTAAAGGAGATCTCAGTACTCTAAAACATGTGTGCTGTGCCTGGTGTTGTGTAGGAAGTCTGTGTTTACATCCAGTTTCTTTAGAAATCCAAAGAAACATTTATAGCATAGAATTCCAACTGGATTCTTGCAGCTCAGGAATAGAATAGCAATGTTTAACTGAATTTCATCCCTGATACCATTATTTTGGGCAAAATCCATAAATAGTGATTCCTAAAGGCAACACCTTCTCTCACTTTTCCTGAGAATCAAACATTGTTGAAGAACTGGAATACTCCACTGCTGTAGATATGGTTTGGCCAAATCCCAGTGGGAGGAGGCAGCTTTTTTAGCAAATAGTGGAAGAATGAGACAGAAATTATTATGTACTGCTAAAAGCAATGCCTGGTGGTTTGGATAAACAGAAGTTAGGGCTGTTAATAGCCAAGGGAGCAGCTGTAATTTAGGCTTTGAAAAGATGATAAACCAGAGGAAAGTAATTCGGAAGCAAACAAACAAATCTGGTAACAGAATATCTCAGAAGTATTTTAAACTGCTTATCACTCAGCTGTGCAGAATAGATATCTAATCTCTCCCACTGCCACGGCTAAAGATTTAGAGGATTTTGCACAAACCTTTTCTGAGTCTTTAAAGACATCTAATTTAGTGAATGGCAAAGGATTTGTGGCAGGAGAAAAATAAATCATTTCAGTTGAGTTTCCCAAATCGGTTTATTGGTTGATAGACATCAGGACAGGACTGTTGGGACAGATCTTGCTTGTCCCCTTCACCCCAACCCCTTAATTCAAGGCCTGGTGAAGTTTAACAAAGACAAACTTGTGTGTGGATAGAATCATGGAATGGTTTGGGTTCGGAGGGACCTTAAAGTTCATCTTGTTCCAGCCCCTGCCATGGGCTGGGACATCTTCCACTATCCCAGGCAGCTCAGAGCTCCATCCAAGCTGGCCTTGGACACTTCCAGCGATGGGGCAGCCACAGCAAAAAAAAATTCCAATTGGACACAGAAAAAACCTTGTCACCACGAGAGCTGCTTGGAGCAGGACCCAGACAGCTCAGGCAAATCTCCATCCACAGAGCTTTTCAAAACTTTTCTGGACAAGGCCCCCGGATAACACAATCCTGCTTTGAAGCTGCCTCTGCTTTGAGTGGGAGGTTGGACTGGATGATTTCTGAGCCTTCTTCCAGCATAAATTTTCCTCTGGTTCTAAGTGAGCAACATCAGTGACTCCGTGGGCTTCAATTTCAAAAGGGATCTTAGCGTTTAGAGGCTGCTGAGGGCTGGTTTGATCCCTCTCTCTCTCAGCAGACACACAACCAAGTTTATGGCAAATCTCCTCGTTTAAATTATGAGTTGCATCTATCCCAGCATGGTCGATGCCGTTAAATCTAATTAGTGTAATTTTGCTGGGGAGTTTTAAGAGACTGTGGCAAATGAGATTTTTTTCAAATGCCCTCTGGAAATCTCACATTTATTTCCATCATGGTGCAGGTTATAAAAAGCGACAGGTAGTGAAAAACAAATAAGCCTTGCACTTATTTCTGAGTGCATCCGCTTATTCAGGCTAATGAACTATTAAGGCTCATTTTAGGATAGTTTTGTTATCGTTGTTCACCTTTTTGAAGTCTCCACAGGAGCTTTTATCTGGGCCTGCTGTTTCTCTTCCATGTATTCTTTAAAACTCTCTTTGCCTCAGTCAGTGCTGGGTTGGTGGTGGTTTGGCAGCTTCAGGCATCCCTAATCTTTTCCCCATTTTTCTCAGAAATGTCAGCACTGATTTATTTGTTTACTTTGAAGATATTGGGAATCTCAGTCTTCCCTTAAATTCTTTATTTTACCTCTCCATAGATGATTTTCTTCTTGTATGTCAGCTCGTAATGTACTGTTCAGTTTCCTCCAAGGTTCTCTTATCATTATGTCACTGCTGCTGTGTTTTGCTATGATAGAACTCCAGGCAACCTCAGAAATGCTTTTTTGGGTAGTTTGCTTTCTTTTTTACACTGACAATCTTAAAATGTGGAACCGATAGACCTGTGGGTGCAACGCCTAATGGATCCTCAAACGAGTTATTCCAAAATAAGAGAGTAATATTCCTTTTTTTTTGGTCACAGCCTGCATTTCTCATTAATATTCTACTACAATACCTGTGAATTATTCCAGTTCAGTGTTCAAATGCCAGTCATTCCTTGCAGTTAATTTTGTATAATTATAGATAACTTAAATAACTTGGGGTGAGAAAAAGGAGAGTTCTATCTATGAATCAGACCAGACACAATGGCCTAAAAACACCACTAGTAAATTCTGACTTTCTCCAGTCCATGTGCAGTGCTTACATTGCTGTTCAGAAGTGTAACCATTTCTGTTGATATTGCACAAAATATATATGTCTTCTGTTCTCCACAATCTGAAGATGATCTTTCTCTTGCTGTGTCTGCATATTTTAGACACAGATTTCCAAGAAAAGCAGAATAATACAGTTGCACGAGAAGATCATTTGCTTAGTGCATTAAATAAATTTTAAAAAAGTGCCAAACCATATCCAAGTTCAGGACTTGTGACTAGAATCAAACTTAACTTACATTATTGTGATCTCCATCAAAATAAATATTTAATAAGCAAAGCTAAGTCGAGCATTTCTAAATATATCTTGGGGCTTTTTATTTCCTCTGGGAAAAGAGAAAAGTGTTTGGCAAGAGTTGTCAAATGGATAACTAAGCAGTGTCTTATTTTAGTGCCAAAGGCGCCCTGAGGGGCTTGGGCCAAAAGGATTGAAACAGATCATGGGAGAGCAGGAGGACAGGTCAGGTCCTCTTGGCCCCTGCTTGAAGTGGGAGCTTTCCTTAGTGACTGGGGAGAAAAGTAACAGTGATGTTGGTTTGGTTGTTGGCTTTGGGATTTTTAGTTTCTCTTCATAATATTTGACAGTTGATGGAATCCACAGAGCCCATGTGAATCTCAAACTGCCTGGGGCAGGGCGGGAGATAAAAAGAGGAAATATTTTAGGTGTTTGAGACATTTAATTTTAACTTTTTTTTTTTTTAATCGAAAGGAAATCCCCAAAATTTTCTTTTTACATTTCAAGTTCGATTCCAGTATAATGATGAGGGTGGAGAGGAATTTATAATGTGTCAATTCATGGAACTGATGGCATTAAAGGGATCTTAACTGCCGTGTCTTGGATGACGCCACTTGTGCATGAGGTCCTTGCCTGCTGACATCATCCATGGTCAAAGGTAGATTCTTTAGAGAAGCTTTACAAAGTTCACAGGAAAAAAACCTTTAAAAATCCACTATTCTGTACAGTAAATTGATTTCCACTTCTTTCCTGTAAGTTTTTCATCTAAAGGATGGGCAGTATTTACAAATCAGTGGTAACAGGAAGCATTTTTGTGAGGCTTTTGACTAAAGGTGGAGGACAAATCGTTGTGAAACACTTCACTTATGCAAAATTGTTTTATTTGGGTTTCAAATTCTGCCTGTGCTACAGGAATACTCTGAGATATCCTGTGGAAGTAGATCTGTTAAAACACTGGCAAATCAGGAAAACACGGAATGTAGCTGCTATTTTTTGGCAGGACACACCTTCATTTTCTATTGTTCCCTCCCTGATAGTAATAAACAGAGGGAAAAAAACCCTTTAGGAGTGACAAGATTGCACGGAAATTAGGATTAATGCAGTTGATTTACATAATGTTAATATCTTAAAGCAAATGTGGGCTGTGTATTCCCTGCTAGAAAGCAGACAAAAATAGAGGCCTTCCTATTGCACCCTTGTACATTAATTATGTGGCTACTCTGACATGAATTGCTTCCCCCCAGTACTTAGTCTGTCAAGAATTTATGTCTGGAACCCCTCACTGTGGCTTTGCAGTTGAGAAGTCTCTATGAAAACAAGAAAAGAAAAGAAAAGAAAAGAAAAGAAGAAAAGAAAAGAAAAGAAAAGAAAAGAAAAGAAAAGAAAAGAAAAGAAAAGAAAAGAAAAGAAAAGAAAAGAAAAGAAAAGAAAAGAAAAGAAAAGAAAAGAAAAGAAAAGAAAAGAAAAGAAAAGAAAAGAAGAAGAAAAGAAGAAAGAAAAGAGAAAAGAGGAAAAAGAAAAGAGAAAAGAAGAAGAAAAAAAGCAGTATTTTTTTTTTACTTTGGGGTGTTTACTGTGCTGTTCACATCCCTCTTAAATCTTTCAGTGTAGATTCTAATTGTCTAGACTTAGATGGAAAGAGAAACTTGCAGTAGTTGGGATGTAAAAGGAGCTTTTCTTGCCCATACTCTGTGCCCTGGTGAGGGAGGCACTGCTCCGATGCTCCTCCCGTTTCTTTGGCTTGGCTTGCACTTGCAGGAGGCGTTCCTTGTCCACGGAGGAAATCAGGAATGCACCAGGACTGCAGCAGTTTTCTCTTCCACGTTTAGCCCCAAAGTTCATCCCCAGTGTTTCCCCAAAGGCTCATCCGCCAGCACAATGAAAATGCAGAACTACAAGGTTAAAAGAAGGAGGAAGTCCTTTGGTTTAAATTTTAATATTCATCTAAGAGAAGAACTAATGACACTGAAGACATCTATAATGCAGGCAGAAATTGGAAAAGCTTCCTTGCACGTGTCCTTTAATGCTCTGCTTTATGACTGAGGAAGAAATTTGTCACAGAAAGAGAGACAGAAACCTTCACCACATTTTATCCTTGTTTCAAAGGCTATGGCTCCTTATCTCAATAAAGGATAAGCTCTGGTAATTTTTATATGGTGAATCAACATGTTTAACAAATGAGTGATCTTAGAATTATTCCAAATATTACAGAATTAATATTGCCTTTTTTTTTTTTAACATATCTACTCAGAGTTTATTCAGCTGTTTTAAAAATTCATTTGTGTTGGATTTATGTAGACTTCTCAGCAAGTGAGGACACAAGCCAAGAATGTTTGCAGGAACAGCAATTTCAGATAAAAACTGAGAATGGAAGTGGAATATGAATTTTAAGTTGTAGCAAGCAGAGGAGAAAATTAGATATCCTCAGCAGAAACAAGATTCTAATTGATTTAGAGACAGAAATATAATATGAACAAACGCTTAATCAAATTAGCTCACATTTATAACTTCAGGAACGAAATAATAAAAAGGACTCTTTAAATAACACTGGCTTAAGGACCATAAATTTGCTGCAGAAAGAAGGCAGATTAAGAGACAATAAATTAGAGAATACTGTGATCTAATCTTGTATTCTGCAAGTGTGGGGAAATTTGTCACCTAAACTTCCTTTAAAACTAATTCACTTGTGCAGAGCTACAATGAGAGAGCAGGGAACAGCAAGGAAATATAAACAGACTTGTTTGCCTTCATTTAAGGTAATTAAGGATTTTATTTTTTTTATCATTCATACTTATAGAAAACAACATAAGTGATGGAATGATTGATTTGAGTTGGGTCAAATCAAAAACTGGAAGGGACCTGGGTAAGGCTTTTCAATTGTGCTTTTAATTTGGACTTGAAGCCAAGTTTCACAGGGTTTTAGCTTGGGGGTTTCCCTGTCAGAAAATAAAAGCAGTGTGAGCATGAACAGAACAAAAGAGGTCACTGTACTTAAATGATCTCAGCTCTCTCCTGTTGGTTACATCATTTTCCCAATCAATTCTAGTTAGCTAATTCCAACAAAATATTCCTACAATTCCGCCTAATTGTAAAATTAGAAGCCAGATACTAAATTCAAATGACAGGTTTTTTTTTTTCTTTTAACTTTATTATTGACAGTTATAGCAATGTCAACTGTGCATTAAAATGAAATTAAAAGTCTTCTGGCTCCAGGTGAGGCCAAGCAATCAGTTTATTGTCAGTCAGTTAGTTAATTTTCTATGAATATTATGAAATTTGTCTAATTCTCAAATTCACTGCAGAATTGATCATCATCTAAATAATTTGTTCATCTGAAGGCACAGGAAAACTCCTTCTGTCCAAGCTCACAATGCCTAGGTTCTTGCTGCTGGTGGCAGAGAATAGAAAGATAGAAACAATTCTGTGGTTTTTTAGACTACTTGTTGTGTTGCATTTAATCTTACGAGTTAGAATGGAAAGAAAAGCATTTCTGCAACCCTAATTTTTATATATAAAATCTATAGGATCTAATTGCCTCCATGAACATGTATGATGATTATTATTGCTTTTATAAATATATACCACTATATAAGGTGACAGATTCCCTTGGAGTACATTAAGTTTATAGCATTTCACATTGTCCTTACAATAACTGTCAAAATAATAGCTTCACATTTCTGTCCTGTTCTCTGCTCAGTGAGAGCTGGAATTTTAGAGCCTCATATATTCAAAGAATTAGGGGAATACACTATACACTGTGACCTTTTCAATATTCCATAAATGCAAGCCTGAAAATTTTACTTCTCTTCCTTGTTTACTGCTCTTCTCTTTCCCTTATTGTTAATTGTGTGGGGAAGAGTTGAAATGGGTGACCTTTCCAGGGTTTTGTATTTCCATTGGCCAAAAGATACATCAAACTTGCACAGCACAGTGCACTTAACAACAGTGTTCTCTTTGCTTAAAACACGCAATACGGAACATTTTTGCAGTTCTGTTAGAATGAAGGGCATGCATAGAACAGCATTTTGTTTCAAAAACGTTCCCATTGATGATAAAGACTATCTGTAATGCATCATTTTCAGAAGGTCCAACTTCCTGCACCATAGGTGTGGGGGGTAACCATGCGAGGAACGGGCTACAGCACACCAATATGATGCTCATGTAAGCCAAATTTATTAGTGCTCAATACATCTCTTTTATAGTATGCATGTGTTATCTCTTGTTACAGGCTACGTGCTCTTCTACATACTTTATCAAATATTTCTTCTGTGTATCAGCATAATTCAGCAGCTTCATATCGGCATAATTCAGCGATTTCTAAACTATATCTGGCCTTCTCATCCTGTTCTTAACTTCCTTCTATCAGACTAGCTTGTTCTTAGCTTCCTCTTCTTTAAGCTTGCTACAATAATAATCTTGCTACATTTACTCAATAGGCCTTGTCCAGTTACAATAAGCCTTGTTCTAATATAATAAGCTTTGTTCTATTACAATAAGCTTTGTTTCAGCAAGCTTGCTACATCTCCTTCGTTTCTCAGGCCTGTCTCTGTCAGTTTCTCAGGCCTGTCAGTTTCTCAGGTCTGCAAGCTATAGCTTCACAGCAAACTTGCTATAGCTTTACAGTCTATCCAGCATGAAGATCCCTACAATAGGTATTTATAGACATGCCTGACACTTAAGTTGGGAGATTTTCGACTCCAATCTTCTTTTGAATTCATGTGCATTTTGCTGCCTGGATAACACTTTTATTTAATAGTGCTTTTTGTTTTAATGTTGAATGAGAATGGAGAACCATCCTCAATGCACATCTCTTCTTCAGCAGGGCAGCACTGAGAGCAGCAGGATGATATATTCCATCTCTTCAGGGTTAGTGACTTGGAAGCATTCTGTAAATGCTAAAGGTCTGTTAGCCTTAAACCTGGGAAAGCACTGCATTTAATCTGCTTGTCCTCCTTGTGCTGTGCACTCTGATGGTTCCGGCTGTGTGGAACCTCAGCCCAGACTGGTGGGGGATGTGTTTGTTCTTTTGTTTTAATTTTTCAGTGTTAAAAGGAGTGGGAAGTGTATGGAAGGAAAAAAAAAAGTTTCAGAGAAGGGATGAAAGGAGGACTTAAACTGTCTGCATCATGTAGAAAAGGAGCAGGGAGAGTTTGAGTCTCGGTTTTCACGAGGGATGGCAAACCGAGCGCACTTCCCTGAGCCACGCCCTCGACAACCTTGCGTGGTGACAGAGTGTCTACTGCAAATGCAATAAAACTGGCATTAAATAATTCATTTATGATTGATTATTGCCATCATGAGACCCCCACCTGGAGCACCACGGACACTTCTGGTGCCCCCAACATAAGAAAGATGTGGAACTGTTGGAGCAAGTCCAGAGGAGGCCACAGAGTTGATTAAGGGACTGGAGCACCTGCCCTAGTGCAAGATGTCCCTACTTATGGCAGGGGCTGGAATAAGATGAGCTTTAAGGTCCCTTCCAACCCAAACCATTCTAGGATTCTGTGATGATTCCATGGAGCCAGGCTGGGAGAGCTGGGGCTGCTCAGCCCAGAGAGGAGAAGGGTGTGTGGAGACCTCACAGCACCTTCCAGGGGCTGCAGGGAACCCAGAGAGGGACAATTCCTCAGGGACTGCAGTGAATGGGTATAAACTGACAGAGATGGAATTTACCTTGGATATTGGGAAGGATTGTTCCCTGGGAGGGTGGGCAGGCCCTGGCACAGAGTGCCCAGAGCAGCTGTGGCTGCCCCTGGATCCCTGGAAGTGTCCAAGGCCAGGCTGGACAGGGCTTGGAGCAGCCTGGGACAGTGGAAGGTGTCACAAATGGGTCATGGAATCAGGAATTTTAAATTCCATGTCTCATATTGTGAGAATCTTAACACGATATTTGTCAGGCGCATGTGGTGCAGCAGCAAGGGAGCTACTGATATAAAAGGTAAAGATAAGCTAAGTCTGACTCAGCAATAAATTGCCTTTTCCAAAAGTCTGGGAATACTCCCAGGTTTGATGGAATTAGTGGTACCTTGGCTACTGTGCTCAGTTACTGGAAGAAAGGATGCTGGTGAACCAGTGTGCTGTGAATTCTGGTTTTCGTTTGGATTTCTTTTGTCATTGTCTTTGCCAACTAAAAGTTTAGCATTTTAGATGTGATTTTCAAATACTTTGTACATGATTCATAACAATTCAATTTTTAAAATTTTTTTTAAGGAATAAACTTAGATAATGCGAACAAATATTTGCCAGCCATAGAATACAGCAAGGAGAAATTGAAGGATTGAACAGGTTTGCTCCTTACAGCCTGTTCTTCTTCAGCTGTAGTGGGATACAGCAGTGACAGCGCCAACAGCATTCCTGGGGCTGCCATCAAGGCAGGTGCCACGTGAGATGCCACCCATCCCTCCAGGCTGAGCTTCCAGGCTGTTCTGGCATTGCTGATCCATTCTCCGAGCAGCACCTGCAGCCCTCGTGTGTGTGAAGATGATAAAGGGGGCATTTAGGATGGGCAGCTCTTGTGGGAAGCCATCAAGAGGAGAGATTCCCGTCTATTCCCAGTGATGAAAATTGTGTTTGAACTTGCTAAAGTCTTTCTTTAGAGCCAGACTCGAGCAGTTCCTTTTGTCAGAAGTTGGAAATTTTCATTTCCAAGTATCACCTGACACACACACATAAGTGTACACTACAAAAACTCACACAGGTTCCCTATTTTAATCCTGATTTTAAAAGACTATAATTTCATGCATCTTCTTTGTGATATTTTGAGGGCTTAATTGCTATGTCATGGTAATGCTTATCAGCAAGCACTGAAAAGCTTTAATTACTTTGTACTTAGGTTAGTTATGAATGCATGCAAAATTTAACTATTTCCCCAGAAGCAAATAAAGTCCACATTTATTATGTTACATAAAAGTTATGGAATGATTTAGAATAATTAAGCTAAAGGCTGTCTTGCTTGGGATTTAGCTCATCTAAATGATGCATAAAATTAGTCTCAGAAAAAAATATTTCATATTAAACTGCACCATGAGGAAGAAGCGTTAGGATCTTCTCAGAAGGGTTTTTCTATAGGAAATGTATGTTATGGCAGAAAACTGCAGGTATATTATGTAAAGCAACAGTGTTGTAGTGGGGCCTTAATTTCTCAAATTAAACTGATCAAACAAAATGGTCATCAAAAAGAATGAGAAATTCAGAATTGTAAAAGAAGACAATTTAAAGCAGGAGAGTGTGGTGGAAATATTAGGAAATTTGAATAGAAATTTGGGAAATTGGAGAAAGATGGAAGATTGAAGATTATGACAGGTAATAAGAAAAAGCAAGAGTAAAAATCAAAAAGAAGCAAGTTCTCAAAATTAGCTTTGATAATTTAGCAATCAAGTTTTTTACTCTTGCAATGGAATATCTGTTGCTGGTTCAAAGCAACTTAAGCTCCTTCTGACCAGGGTTAGTGTTGTACCACTGACTGTCAGGGGATCAAATACTGCCAACTGTTTTCCAAGAGAAATTATTGATAATTGACACTGAGAATTGCTTACATGAGTGACATGAGGACAGAGGAATTAGTCTGCATGTCAGAGCTATGTTAGGAATCCCACAGCTTAATAGTTAAAGCCACATGTTAAACACTTTGGTCAGTTTTATGGACAAAACCATTGAAGTGGAAGAGAAAAGAACACAGGAAATGAAAGGGATCAAAGTAGCTTCATGATTATGTGGGATGAATAAATGAATGAATGAATGAATGAATGAGAGAATGAATGACTGGTCAGGTTAAGCACTTCAGTGTTTTGGTGATTCTGTCTCCATTTCAGCTTTTTATATATGGAAATCATAATCATGGAGTCATAGGATAGTTTGGCTTGGAAGGGACACCTTCCACTGTCCCAGGGTGCTCCAAGCCCCAGTGGCCAACCTGGCCTTGGGCACTGCCAGGGATCCAGGGGCAGCCACAGCTGCTCTGGGCACCCTGTGCCAGGGCCTGCCCACCCTCCCAGGGAACAATTGCTGCCCAAGATCCCATCCAGCCCTGCCCTCTGGCACTAGGAAGCCATTCCCTGTTGTCCTGTCCCTCCAGCCCTTGTAAATAGTTCCTCTCCATCTTTCTTGTCTCTCCCTTCAGGTACTAGGATATAACCTAAGGGTATAATGCAGGATATCCCACTGCAGTGGTTCTCCAGGAGTGGGCTGAGAAGTTCAGGTGGCAATGACAGACACACTGAAAGAACTCACAGTTGTTAACATTTTATGGAGCCCCAGGAGTGTGACTGTGCCAAGGAATAGATGGAGTTTCAATATGTAAGGAATAGATTTGTATTCTAAGATTTTTCTAAAGATAGGCTCAGTTACCACTGCATTGAGAGGGATGAAGTTCTACGAAGCTTCACAAACAGCTGAAGATTTAATAAACAACATAAAGCAGAAGGATTCTTGCTGTATGCAGTTCCATGGTCACAAGAGAGCATTTGCATCTATTCTCATCCTCCTCTTGGTTTATCTGAAGGGTTATCAAAGAAGGCTTCTTGGGCAACCCGGTTACCGCAGTGAGGATGCTGCAGCTTTAGCTGGGATGGCTCTGTGTTGCACTGTGCTGGCTGGAACACGGCTCCTCATTGCAGTGTCTCAGCAGCTTCCCGAGCTCCTTGTTCCAAAGCTAGTGTGGAACGTGAGGGGACACAAAGTCTACCACACCCTAGAAAGGAGAAGTTCCCAGCTGTCATTTCTGCATAAGGGAAAATGATCCCCTGAGTCACAAAACATCCTGGTGCAGGAAGCAAAAATAATTCACAGCTTTCTGTCTCCTGGAGGTGTCACATCTTCATCTCTGTTGAAACACAAACTACACATTTGGAAGTCCAGGCCTCATGGATAAATCTGACTTTCACAGCAAATGGAGAAGAATTTGATTTTAGGAAAAATCTGAGTTTCAGAATCCTGTCTAAAATTTTGACAATGTTTTCAGAAATACTTTCTTGTATCCTACCATCACAGATTTTGAAGGCTTGGGAGAAATTCTGCATTTTTTTTTAAAGCTCACATGGCAAGTGGCCAACTCTGAAAATTTGCTCCATCAGGTGGTATGAAAATTAATTTCCAAACGTTCAGAGAATTTTGTGAAGGAAATCTTTAGTAACTCAGTGTGTGCTCTTACTTGGTATAAACAACAATGCTGTGTGAAAAACAAGGAAATATTGGTGTACTCAGTCATTCTGATTTTATCTAAGCTTCATTACTATTTACAAAAAGGAAATATTAAATGATAACATTATTTAGTTAATGAAAGCTCCAGGAAGAAATTGCAATTCTCTGTTGTAACATTGATATAATGGCAGTGAGGAAACCTCTGCTTTCTCAGTTGGATGTCAGTAATTAATATCTTGCTGTCTAATTAGCTTCTTTCCCTCTCATTGGAATGTTGATTTCTGAAACAAATATCCGTGTTGCCAGCATGTGCTGTTTTCCAGCAGAACACAACATCTGGCTGCCCACCAATTATTATAATATAGGGAGAAACTCTGCTGAGTTTATTATGAACACCAGAAACTCTATGAGGTACAAGCATTAAATAGATGTTGGTTTATCATTGTCTTCAACATGCAAAGAGATCAAGGTTGCCCTCTTCGAAATTTATTTGGATGTCAGTGGGACAATGGCTTATTTTAACTTTTTTTTTTAATTTTAACAATACTAAATTTATATTTTCTAGGAAACGTTGAAGTAAAAATATTCTCATCCGAGAAATGGGGCTGTAACTACAATCAAAAGAAAATTCTAAGGAATACACAGTAAAAGTAACATGGTTGAGTTTCAGAAGACCATTTTCTTGTGGGGCAGATATAACCCCAAACCATTTCAAAGAGGCTGGGATACATTTGAGCAAAAGGAATATGGAGTTCATTAAAATACTGCAGTACTTTTGACATTTCTGTTGTTGTTTATGTGTCTCTTCTTGCACTTTTCTCCCCCCCAGGCCTCCAGGCAGCTCTGTCTCAGGGGACACGTCTGTCCCTGTGCTGCTCCCTCCTTGGTCCGTGCAGGAGAACAGAGACGGGCAGGGCAGCGCCAGCTCTGTGCGTGTGCCAATCAGCTTTACCAACTTCTGGGCAGTTTTTCCCTTTTTTAGCACAGACATGCTGACTGGCAGTAGCTGGAAGATGACCAGCTAATCCATGGAAGTTATTCCCAGTTGCCATGAATATGGGGATGAGTGCCATTTCTGGCTCTGGAGGTTTCCAGGGGTTGTGAGTATTGCTCATCTCAGGACTGATGAAATGGTAACAGAGCTGGGCAACAATTTTGTGAGCAGAAATAAATAATAGGCCCCCTAAGAACCCTGAAATCACTTGTTTCACTGATGCCAAGATCATTTTTATGTTAAGATCCTGTCCTGCCTCAGGTTCTGTCCAGTGTAAGGCAGCAATGGAAACGTTCAGTTTGACCTGAAGGTGAAGGGTTGGTCTGTGAGAATCATGGAATGGGTTGGGTTGGAAGGACCTTAAAGCCCATCCAGTGCCACCCCTGCCATGGGCAGGGACACCTTCCACTGTCCCAGGCTGCTCCAAGCCCCAATGGCCAACCTGGCCTTGGGCACTGCCAGGGATCCAGGGGCAGCCACAGCTGCTCTGGGCACCCTGTGCCAGGGCCTGCCCACCCTCCCAGGGAACAATTCCTGCCCAAGATCCCGTCTGACCCTATTTTCTGTCAGCATGAACCCATTCATTTCATGGCCTCCTAAATCATCTCTCTAAGAAAGTTCCATCTTCAAGCCTGAGGAGCTGGTCTTGGATGACCCTTCCAGTGCTTCTGAGGATAACGTGCAGGACACAAAAGTGCACTGTACTAGAAGTTATTAAAGCTCTTTTTTCTTTTTTTCTTTTTTTTTTTTCCCAGGAAAATTGCCTGGATCTCCAAATGCTGTTGTAAATATCACTTTACATAAGCACATTAATGATCAAATATTAGATTACCCTTTTGTGATATTTTCTCAGCTTTAATTTTTATTTAATTGAAACTATTAGTAGGGCTGTAACATTTAGAAGAATGGCTTCTGTAAGGTCAGGTGCTGTTTATCCAAAAGTACATATTTGTCCAGCAAGCTAATATTTTTAAGACATTGTAATATTAGCCACCCTATATACATTTTCTCAGAGATTGTGCTGGGGTGGGGCTGTAAGCTTTTAAAAAAATATTGCAAAGAATTACTACAAAGAGATTTTTAATAATGGAATTTGCAGGGCCATAATGTTGGGTGATATGATTTTGTCAGCTTTCCAGCTGAAAGACAAGTCTGAGTAACATTTAATATAAAGTTAGGACATTTTTTTGTAAATACTGCATGCGTCAGTTTTCCTTTCCTCATCAAATGTGCATCTCTCATGTAGCTACTGATTCTCTTTGATTTCTTTTCTGGATATAGATTTTTTTATTCTAGTGCTGAGTTAATGTCAAGATATTTAAAGCAGTCATTCTAAGAAGTATCAGATTTTAATGATATAGAGTGCAGTGCTGTTAAAACACTTTGTTCTAGTCCTTCACATGTAAAAAAAAAAGTGAAATGTAAATTTTGAATTGTTTACCTTGAAATTTTCTACAGATAATAGACTTTACAAGTGCCTTCTTTTTTCCTTTTTGCCAATACTCATAGGATCCAGCCACCTCTTTGTTCTGTAAGGTAGACAACCATCCTTAATTTGGAGAGTCTGCCAGATGAGAAGATTTAATCTGAAATCCTACTGCTTTCCCAGCTAGTTACATGAAGCTCCTTGTTGAGGTCCTAAAGGATGACTCTTCTTCTGCCACACTGAGAACACTGTGAACAATATTCTTTTTTTCAGAAATACTTTTCTACTAATATATCATAGCTGGAAAAGGATTTATTAGGTTATTTTGACTTTATCCTGACATTAGAGGATTATTCTCTGAAACTCATCATCCAGTATAGTCCATTAATCTTGTCACTTTTCTATGTTTTTTTTCTTTTTAATGTCAGATCTTTCAAATCCTGTTTATTTTCCTGTTGCTCATAAACCATTTTCCTCAGAGGTTTATAGACAGTACATGAGATGATATCAGGAGGGAAACTATTCCTTTTGAATGGGTGTAGTAAGGTTCGTGTAAATCTGAAAGATGCTCTCGGGATTCTTTCCATTGTTGGTAAGAAGTGAATGGGAATTCCGTATTCCCTTTTTTCATCTAGTGTGAGAATGTCTTTATGCTGAGTTAGACACATTTATAACTTTAACTGCTGGCATCATAGTAGAAAAACCCTGTTATTCCCAAAAAGTAACAGACTTGGCAAACAATATCAATTCAGTCAAAACACATAGAATTGATTAGACATTAAAAAGTCCCTTCAAAACCCTTTTTATTTCATTTTTCCCTCTTCAATTATTCAGGAAATCTTATAGACACAACTTCGCTGGAGCTCCATGAGCTGTAACTTGTCTGCTTTTGGTGCCTTCTCCTTGAGAGATATTTTTCTCCGGGATTCCAAATTACAAATGTAGCTTTTAGGAGGACTGTATTGCATACATTTTTTTTCCTTAATTTAAATAATTCCTAGCATAAGAAGATTGGTTTCTTGAGTAAAGTCTTCCTACTTCCAGCAGTAGGTATTTCTGCTTCCTGCTGGAATGAGTGGTTGCCTTTGCTTCTAATTATGTACCAATAATTTGAGTAGAAGCAGCTCCTACAGGCACATACTTTAAACATCATAATAGTGTTTCCTCTGCCTCTCAATTCATTTATGCAAAACGAGAGAAAAAATTTTTTTTTTCTTCTTTATTCTCTCTACTGGATTACTTCTCCCAAGATAAGAGATTAAAGTCTGGGAAAAAAACATGGAAAGGACCATTCATTTATCTTATTTGTAATGCTCCTCTAAAATAATTGATTTCTCTTTTTAATTGGAGTGCTCTGAACTGAAGCAGATACTGAGATTTATGTGGAACTTTGATGCTGTAATCAGAATTCTTTTCTGAAGCCTGATTTTCATGATTATAAAATTTGCTGGACTGCGTTCCTCCTTGTAAACCCACAAAAATCTTGAACTACAAGATGTGCCTTCATGTTGAATTGTACTTGCTATGTTGCAAGTAATTGTTGAGGAATTGTGTTCATACTGTTGAAACTGAAGAAAATTGGCCAGAAAATGTTGTGGGTTGTTTTTTTGGTTTTTTTTCCCAAGTGGTGTTTTTTTTGGTTTTTTGTTTTTTTTTTTTAATCTACAAGAGAAATTGATAAACAGCAATAATGAGCAATGTTCACCACAAATCATCTGAAATACCATGGATGCAGTCAGGTTAATTAAGAGCAAGATGAAACCAAGAGGAATTGTATTTTGGGGCTTGGGGAGTGCAGGTGATAGCAGGACCTTTAATTGACATCCTAAACAAGAAATCACTGAACACTGGGTTCAAAATCCTTTCAGCTGACCCTGCAGACCCTGGTGCATTGATGGAGGCTCTTGTATTCACTTAAAGGTCTTCTCACACTGCCACAAAAGCCAGGGCCTACTGAAAGTTATTTTATACTGAGTTTTTGAAAGCCTCTGATTTTTTTAGCTCAGTTAACACTGCAGCCAGCAGTAGATTGGGTTTGGGTTTTTTTTTTCCTTCCATTTGCAGTTCTTCTGATGGAATTAGAAGCAAAACAGAGATGTGTAGCTGCATGTAAGCGCTTCACAGGTGATTGTTTTAGCTTCAATAAACCATTTCCACGTCTGTGTTCTCACACGTGCTGCCCCAGCCCTCAGCACACTGGGCTGTGCCTCTGACTCTTCTGATTTATGGAAGCCTGAGCTTCATTTTCTGTGCTCAGCAGCCTCTGTAGCTCAGCCAGCCCCACAGGACTGAGGAGATGCCAGCAGAGGCGGCAAAAAGGGGTTGTGATAAATGGTTGTTCAGGCACGTGAGTGTTTAGCTGAGAGAAAACGAGAGTGGCTGATATTGTCAGGTAACTTTAAATCTGCTTAATTACCTGAGAAATGCAGGGACGCAACTGTGATGGGAATTTTCCAAAAAGTGAGATCTGAGTATCTTTAAAATTCTAAATTTGATATTTATACCAGGCAAATTAATATAAGGATAGGAGTGGTGGGCACATGGGTAGGTATGATATAACTTGGAAAAAAACAGTATAATCTGTAAAGAAAATTTCTTCCATGTTTTCTGAAGAGAAATGCATCCAAAATGTTAATGCAAAGCATGTTGACACTTGTAATAGCTTTACCTTTACTAATAAACCCAACCATTTAAATGCTTTGAAGTTGGTTATTAATTGCCATACAAGCAACACAGAAATTGCCAGGTACCAATTTGTTGAGTGTTGTTTTGATGCAAGGAGTGGAATATGGGAGGATTCCAGCTGTTTCCACTGCTTTTTATTTATGATTTCAGTAATTTCCCAGCACTAATTGTCATTTATATAATTTGGAAGTTTTTAAGAACTTGCAGCAGTAAATCTGTTGGTAAAAGTAACACCCAGTTGTGCAAGTCACTTTTTCAGGGACACATTTTGAGCCAGTTAGTGCCTATAAACCTGTGGTACTTGTAACATGCTCCTTAATCATTACTGACACGAAAGAAATTAGAATATGGATTTGTATATTGGACTTGTCAGCTGGGGGAAAACAAGGACTGGTAATGCCCAGATAGAGATGCCAGAATAACAGCAAGTTCCCTAATCTGGAGTTTACTGGTTCAATTTTTTACCAGTTGCTGCACTCCAAGGTTTTTGTTCAGCTAACAGGGCAAATGGATACAAGCCCCATGACAGATGAAGAGCAGCCATGCTCTCTTCCAGTGACTGGGGCAGCCAAACTGCTCATGGTTTTGCTAAATCTGCTTTTTTTTTTTTTTTTAACCAGATGTGATGTCTTTCTGTGGCAATCTGTGGGATTGCTCCTAATTTATAACAGCAGTGGTGAGAAGGTGGGATGGATTGACAATGGATGGCAGTGTTCCAGTTTTCACAGAATCCCAGAATCATTCAGGCTGGAAAAGGCTTCCAAAACCATTGAGTCCCAGCTATGCCCAATGCCCACCTTGTCCCCAGCCCAGAGCTCTGAGTGCCACCTCCAGCCCTTCCTTGGACACCTCCAGGGATGGGCACTCCAAACCTCCCTGGGCAGCCCCTGCCAAGGCCTGAGCACCCTTTCCATGGGGAAATTCCTGCTGCTGTCCAACCTGAGCCTCCCCTGGCCCAGCCTGAGGCCGTTCCCTCTCCTCCTGTCCCTGCTCCCTGGGAGCAGAGCCCGATCCCCCCGGCTGCCCCCTCCTGTCAGGGAGTTGTGCAGAGCCACAAGGTCCCCCCTGAGCCTCCTTTTCTCCAGGCTGAGCCCCTTTCCCAGCTCCCTCAGCCGCTCCTGGGGCTCCAGCCCCTTCCCAGCTCCGTTCCCTGCCCTGGACACGCTCCAGCCCCTCAGGGCCTCTCTGGCCGGGAGGGCCCAGAACTGGTCACAGCCCTCGAGGTCCCTCAGCAGGGCCAGTACAGCGGGACAATCACTGCACTGATCAGGATGCCACTGGCCAAACTGGATGCCATTGGTTTTGTTTGATTGTTTATTATTAATGTGGCTTTCTTATGTAATGCATTATGTACCAGTTTATTTTTTAATGTGTTACAAAAAGGAACACGCACATTTTCCTTTCAAAAGGACTGAGGCTGAGAAGCAGGGAAGAAGGCAATCTTTTCCCTTCACAGGAAATCCATCCTTCATTTTCACCTTGTAGTCATGTTAAAAAGTGTTTTCTCATTTAGGGAAATGGATTCATGTCGCAGATATCTGTGCAAGGTGCTGGCTCTGTTCCGTGGCTTTGCACAGTGTCAGTTCCAGGGGTGAACTGGGGAGAGATCTCATTCCACATCAGCTGCTTGGCAGTAACTCCTTGTTTTTCCCTGCAGTCAGTGTTGAGTAATTTATGAGAGTTTATCCCCCTGGCAGGAGCAGGGTTGCTCACCTCAGGTATTTGCACTGCTCTCACGTCCCAGGAAGGTGTTTTCAGCTTTGGAACACGTTGGGTTCCTGATGGAGCTCGAGAGCATCCTCTGGCTGCTGCTGCTGCTGCTTCCTGACCCTTTAAATCAGTTCTGCTTCCAGGTACATTGATGCTGATCCATTGATCTTCCCCTCAGCTTCCTGCTGCACTACACAAAACTCCTTTTGGAGTTCTTACAGGTAGTTATTGATTATGTATTTTCCTCCAAGATGGTAAATTTAAGATGCTTGAGGCAAAAACAAAGTGCAGTTTATGTGCTCAAGACTTATAAAATTCTATTAGTTTTTGGTTTACTGTGGATGCTCCATAATTCAGAGCCCAGAGTGCACTTGTCCTTTTAACAGAATTTTGCCAAATTAATTCTGTGTGACTGCAGTGACCCAAAGAGGGGGTTTTTTGTTTGTTTTAATTACCACAGTTCTTTACCTGTGGGAGGGACCATATGGATCTATGCCTAAATCACATATATCAAAGCATGTAAAAGTCATCTTTTTTTTTTTTTTTTAGTTGATTTTATCTCACTGCTTTTTGAAGTATTTTAGTGGAACTTCATAGAGTCATAGAATGGTTCGGGTTGGGAGGGACCTTAAAGAAAAAAGCCTTGCAGAGACAAAATTAGAACAAATGAGAAATCCCAAAGGATATTTTTTGGTATCTGGAAATTTGGTGGACTGTTAAAACATGCACATCGTTTTAAGAGCTGCCTCATGTGATATTGAGCATTACTGACCTGGAATTTATTATCTTGGACATCCAATTTAATAAAATAATAATTAAAAATTCTGTTATGTTCTACAAGCATTCTAATTCTGAAATAAAAAAATAATTTCTTAATTTTTATTTAAGATGAATGCAAGTGTATAATCACACAGTAGCGCAAGAATACACTATGATATTGTTGTTAAAAGTGTTTGCATGAGTATTGATACTATTTCATATGGAATAAGGAGAGAAAATTTGTTTACCTGATTAAAAAGCTAAAAAATGTAAATGTGTTAATCTATTCCCTGCCCCTTGTGAATGTGCATCTTTAATTTCCTCTTCATCCTTCTCTGCCTCACATTTCTAATAAGGACTGGCCGTTGTGTCTTAGCAGAATTCAATAGTGGCTGTGCACAAGGCAGGGAGCTGAACGTGCTTATTGCATCTGGCTTCCAAGGGAGTTCAAGAAATCTAACTCAGGATTGCCACGGTCCCATCCTCTGGATGGTCCTGTCTGTCTTCCTTCTCCCTTGAACCACCCTGAAAGCCTTTGCTGTTGCGCTGGTTTGAGGTCCTGGTGTAAAACTCACCACTCATTTTGCTGGATTGCTTCTGAAAGGGATCAGCTTCCAGAGTCAGCTCAGACAGAGCCTTGGCAGCAGGGCAGGGAGGGGATCCTGCCCCTGTGCCCAGCCTGGGGCACCTCTGGGTGCCGTGTCCAGCTCCGGATCCTCAGCACAGCAGGGCCAGGGAGCTCCCGGAGCGGGGCCGGCGGAGGCTGCGCAGCTGAGGAAGGGCCTGGAGCATCTCGGTGCCCAGGAAAGGCTGAGGGAGCCGGGGCTGCTCAGCCTCGAGAGGAGCCCCAGCTGAGAGGGGCCCTGAGCCCTGGGTGTCCCTGTGTGCAGGGAGGGCTCAGGGCAGGGCCCAGGCTCTGCTCCGGGGCCCAGCGATGGCACCAGAGCCACGGGCAGGGCCTGAGCCCAGGGAGCTGCCCCTGCACAGGAGGCAGAACTTCTGCCCTGGGCAGTGCCCAGCCCTGAGCAGATTGTGCAGAGAGGCTGTGCAGGCTCCTCCCTGGGGATATTGCAGAGCCCCATGGACACACTGCTGTGCCCTGTGCTCTGGGATGGCCCTGCTGGAGCAGGGAGGTGGCACCAGAGGAGCCCCTGGGGGCCCCTCCAGCCTCACCCATCCTGGGGTTCTGTGCCCCCCAGCCCTGCTGAGACGACAAGAAGCTGGGGAGTGAGGAGATGCAGCACAACGGGGCACCCTGAGCCCTTACTGGTGAAATCCTGCTGCCCAGGATCTGGCAAATATTCCTGTGATGAGGAATGGTCTGTAAATCCCACTGTCAGGCTCTGAAGCCATCAAATCTTGGTATAAGGTCCTAGGCCTCTGACCGACCTGGGACCCAGGTCACACATTTCAGCCAGAGATACAGAACTTGAGAAATTACAATCAGTGTAAGGCCAAAGAAGTGGTGTGAGTATCTCTGTTTGCTGAATGACAGGTGAACTTTAGATTGATTACGTTTATCTAATCAAGTTTCTGAGAGTGATATACTATAAAGGCAAATTAGTGGAGAATTCTTCCATGAAAATCCTGTCTGGATTTCTCAAATATTTATTTGGTTTTCATCTTCTATTGTGCTCCTTTTTTTCCCCTTGTTCCTTGAAAAGTATTTTTTTTCTCCTTCTTTAACAACCAGAATATTAAATACGGTTCAGAAATGTTTTGATTGAGCTGTTCCACTTTCCTATATAATGCAGAGTCACATTTTTATTTTGCCTTTCATTTATACAAAACATGTCATAAAACATGGAGTATGCATATGCTTTCCAGCCTTTTATTCAAATCATAAAAGCTGTTCTGGAATTCTCCCAGAAAAAAAAAAAGCATTATAAACCATACAACTGCATATATTTTATTCATATACATGTACAATGTATGTGTGCATTAATTCACAAGTTTACTTTAGCTTCATATATGATCTGGGATGGCAATGGGGGAGTGATTCAGGAGGGCTTTTTATGGGAAGATGGAATGAGAGGTTTCCTGTCTGAGATGGTGGGATATGAGTGTGCAACAGGACCAAAGCCAGAGGTTACACTGCCCTCAGCAATTCCAAGTTTGTTTTCTCTCCTGGATGAGTATTTAAATGCCTTGGCTCTCCCTGTGCTGATCCAATTTTGCTGCTGTGTAGCTGCGAGCACTGGGAGCTGCACACCTTGTGAACTTGAACTGCTGCAGGTGCCTGCCTGTGGGGGACAATATTCCCAGCAGGAGTGGTTCAATACACCCCAGCCACATGGAATTGGCTCCTTATGCCCCCTCAAGATGCACTGTGTTACTCCAGGCTGTGCTCCTTTACATTTTAGATGTGGAAAACAGAACAAATTTTATATTGAACAAATCACACCTACGCTTTTCCATTTTTCTCTCCTACACACAACCTCTTGTTTTCTCAATATTTTTTTCTAGGTATTTTTAGTCAACATTCCAGCAGAGTGACTGTTCAGTAAATAACAGTGTTTGTCAGTTTATGCTGACATTCTTTTATGTGCACACACCCATAAAGATCCTTTGCTAGAATATCTCCCATTTTCCAAAAGGCATTGTCCAGCAAGGTTGATTGATCAACCCTAATAAATCCATCTCAGTAAGAGTCTAAAATTTTAATACAGTAGTTCATAATGTTCTCAGAATGAAACCAAGAAATAGAAAACAGTGCTCGTGGCGTAAATCTTCAGAAGGCTTTTCATCTTTTTAAACAACTTTCCCGTGGTCTACTACTGCATTCTGCTCAGCTTCCCAGCATGCGGGCCCCTGCTGCAAGGAGTATTCAGCCACTTTAGACAGCACAAAGTTCCATCAGCCAACAATGTCTACGACTGGAATGTCTGATTATTTTCATTCTCAGCCTTGGCTTCCCATTAATCCAGCCTTGATCCCCCCTTGCCACCCAGCCCGGAGCTCTGAGTGCCACTCCTTGGACACCTCCAGGGATGGGGACTCCAACACCTCCCCGAGAGGCTTCAATTCATCTTCTAACATCCCCTCTGTGACAGTAAATATTGATAATAATGAAAACTACATCCAAACTGCAAGAAATAATGTTTATTGTCTTCACAAATGTGCTTCTGTCCGCACTTCACGGGATGTGCTGCGGCTCTCGTGGGGCAAACTGGGGTTTATTCCTATTCTGTATTACTTTAAATGTGCTGCCGCTTCGCAGTCTTGAAGGTTAAGGATTCAGCCTCCCTTCACCTTCTGGGTTTTTTTTAAAGTTGCTGTTGGGCTGAGATCTGGTATGCCAAGTTTCAGCCTGAAGCAAAATTTTACGTCTGAGTTAAAAATACACAGATAAATCCAACTGGAATTGTCTCACATATTATAATATGCAAAAAAGGAACTTTGCCAGAGAGAGAGAGAGACTCTTCTTAAGGTGAGTTTAAAGTCAGCCAGCTCTTACTTTTTATTTTTGTGCTGCTATCTACTCTCCCCTGAAGGAGCAGGAGTTATGCCTTAAGGTCAAACAGGTGCAGCACAGATCTATATTCTTTTATGTTTCCATTTATCTTTCTGCCTCTCTTCTATTGAAAGTTTCAGCTCTATTGCTCCGATTTTTGGGGCTTATAATGGGAGTTGTTTGCTATATTTTTAGTTTAGGGAAGGTCTTGTAGTAATTCTGATGTTTATGAGGAATGTAAAGGATACCTGCTGATTGTGCATAAATATTTTCAGTCTCTGGCTCATTCAGGAGGAACACTTCATTTTTCCAGCATGTTATTATTACCCTCAATTCATTGTGTAACTTTATGGATACATGGCACAAGTCATGACACCAAATTATTTTGAAACACTGTGGAGTGCTTTTTCTTTTTTTTTTCTCCCTCTTTTTTAATTTTTGTTTCTTTTCCCCTCCCTCTCCTTTAGAATTTGCAGACAGATGGTGCCCCCATTGCAATCATCAGCAGAGATATTAATGTTCCAAGCATTGCAGCAATGAGTGTCCAGCCTTCTCCATTGTGCTTGACATGTAGTCCTGAAACAGGAACCTGACAAAGGTAAAGAGCATTAAAATTCAAGATAATTTATATATCAAAATATATGAAATATATAGAAATAAATGAAATAAAAAGTTTATGTAAATAGCTGTCAATAAAGCAGTGAGACTGGCAAATTAGGGCTTCTAGAAGAACTCTTCATTAATTATACAGTGTTTCTGAGCTGATGGTGCAAAGCTGTTTGCCAGCTGTTCTCCTAACAAGGGGCAGGTCTTGCACTGGGGCTACTGGGGTCAGTCCCAACAAAAAAAATGTCATTATTTGTGAGTTATAAGTCTTGCTCACTATGGAGACACTGGATGTGCTTCCCTCAAGCCCAGCACTATTGCACACCTGATGGGGAGTTATGAACTAAGGAGTGAAGCTCCCTTGTGCCTTGCAAACAGAGATCTCCACTTCAAGACATTAAATTTGCCCCTAGTTTTAAGTACTGGAGGAAGAGACTTTAGACATCTGACCAGCCTGCTCTGCCTTTCAGCAGAAATTGTGCAGTCAGACATGAAATGACCTCAGCTATGAATCTGAGTGCCTTGAAAAGGTTTAGCCCGATATAAAATTGTTTTTCACTCTGTCAAAATGGGTTGCTCTGTTCACAGCGTAGCAGCAAGGGCTCTGAAGAGTTCTGGTGCTCCTCTCATGGAGCAGGAGGGTGAAACCCTTCTGGATGATAGCAGGAGTAGGGGCAGTCCATGGTGTCTGCCTAAAATGAACTTTACAGAATCCCAAAATGGTTTGGGTTAGAAGGGACCTTAAAGGTTGTCCAGTTCCACCTGGGCAAGGATACCTTCCACTGTCCCAGGCTGCTCCAAACCCCATCCAGCCTGGCCTTGGGCACTTCCAGGGACCCAGGGGCAGCCACAGCTGCTCTGGGCACCCTGTGCCAGGGCCTCTCCACCCTCCCAGGGAACAATTCCTTCCCAATATCCCATCTAAACGACTCTCTGCCAGTTTGACATTGATCTTAGAAAACCATGACTGAACTGGTTTCTGTGGCATCAAAATACCTACAGAACTGATTGCAGAAAATTATTTTGCTAATGAATTGCGCAGTACTTCTAAAAATTTCCTGTTAATTGAAGTCCATTATCTGATCAAAACCCATGTAGTTTTGGGGTCAAATAATTCTAATTAGCCCATGAGAAATGAGACTGGGAGAATAATGTGTTTTCATAACTCTGCACTGCATTTGCTAATTCTACAATGCCAGAGGACTTGATGGCTCATGTGATTGGCAAGGGAGAAGGGAGAAAAAAAAGACCTTTTCTTTCTGACAGTGCTTAAGACGTGGCTCAAAATAACCTTCTTACTGGTCCAAAGGCTCTTACTGTCATCTGAGCCTGACTGATGGATTATCAGCACAGAAAGGCAATGGTTTCACTTCTCTTTCCCCTAAGTCAGCATTTGCATCAGAAAATGTGTGGCTGGAGGCACCTGGCACTGTTTCTGTTTGTTTATTTAGGGCGATGGGGAGCAGAGCACTCTGAGCTGGCTCCCCTCTCACCACGTGAGGGTTTTGGGCACATCTGACCAGGCTGGCACTGCTCCCTCCCACCTTAGGGCACTGTGGGCATTCAAATTGCACTTCTGTAGCTCTTCCCACCTAATGAATTCAAGATACTTTGGAGATGTGAACAAACTGTGCCTTGCAGCCTGCCTCAGAGAAAGAATGGATGGTGTTTATCTCGAGCTCCAAAGATAAGGGAGAAGCAGCACAGTAGTTCAGATTCTCCAAACTGCTGAGTGCCTGACTTTCATTTAATTAATTAAAGTTTGGCAGCTGAGTATCACTGGTTAGATCATTGAAAAGAAAAGGTTCCTACGAGCTTTATGAGGTTTTCTTGGGCTTTCTTTATACAAATCCCTTCCATATTAGCTCAAAACCCATGAAGCTGGAACTGTTTGTAAAAAATAGGAATAATCTGAACTAGCTTTGAACATAGAGAAATATTTCAAGTATTTCAGTTCAGATATAGAGGAAATGGAGAAAATAAGGAAAAAGTATAATTCAGAGATAAGAACGCTGCATTCAAATCAATGCAAGCTTGCAATTAATAAGCCAAGATATTGGAGTATGTCCCATTTTGTGAACAGTATCTGGCATGTGGCATTGCAAAGACATTCATGTGTAAAAATAAACAGGAAAATAGGAGAGATAGTCAATCGTTGTCAAATCATATTTGGATAGAATGGAAAAATTGTTGCTACTTACACAAGCATATCATAAAAGCCCAGGCTTGCATTGAGCATTAATTATTCAGAGTATTATCTTTTGATAATTAATTAAAAATAAAAATTCAGCAGAATTTTGGCCAAGTTGGTCAGTGTAATTTTTCTAGAGGTCAATTAACCCTATGAGTACTCAGGACACAACACACCTTGAGTATCTCTAGGTCTGAGAACACCCACCAAGAGTGAGTTCACCCTAAACATTTTCCCAGGTGTAAGAGCTATTTTTCTATATTGCTCTGCTTCATCAGATCGATACATGTTCAACATGCCATAAGTAGCTCTGAAGAATGTAGACATTTTTAATCCAAAATTGGGAGACAGACTGGAGGGAAAAAAAGAATTTAAAAGAGTAAAAAGGTGAGTGATGGTGCTGGTGTTTAGTCATCACATCTTCTAAATATTGGGGAAATATTTTCTTTACCATCTCTTCTGCACCCTGGTGAAGCAAAGAGTATCTTCTCTCCTTGAAGGTTTTCTGTTCTATTAGAAGGAGCTTTAAGCTTATGACTAGGACTTAATTAATTATTTTACATCTTCTGCTCCTTCACATACGCTGCTTCCTTATAAAAAATCTTCAATTGTTTGCCATACATTTTTATGAACTCTGCCTTTTGCCAAATAATGTGATGTTGATTAATGGAGTGAACTTAATCCACCAAGTTCAAAATGTATTGCAAACAGAAGGTGAAAAGGGCAGTTTTACGCAAATTAATCCCAGAGTGATTATTGATTATGAATGTTCTTCACCATTTGCTTTATTATTTTATATTCATAAGAAGTTGGTTATTCTTTCTGTTGTGCAAGAATAAATATTCATGTTCACAGTTTTGCTAAATGTAACATAGCTTTTAACTGCCCTAAGACAATGTTTTCACAGTCCTTTCATTAGCTATGTAAATCTTTCATATTTAAAACTAATAATACTTATTTACATTACAAATGAGTCACTAATTTGATAATGCTGGATAACAAAAGTTACACTGTATGATAATCATGTTTATCTTCTGTTAGCAAATATAGAACACCATTAGGAAAATCCAAATGCCTATTAAAATTCTTTCTTGTATTTCCTGTACTGACTGCGAGTTCTCCCACTTAAAAAGTATCTTTGTGTCATTATAAAGAAGTTATGGGATTAGTCCTCTCGTTACCTTCAATTTCAAATATTTCCAGTAGTTTTCTGATGTCTTAGAGCTGGGATGTTCCTGCTTGTGATACAAAAAGGAGTTCTCCCTCTGACTGCTTTATGAATTCTGCTCCTTTTCTTGGAGTGAAAGGCAATAAAAAGTATTGTAGTCACTGAGGTATTTGGATTTGACTTTGAATGCATTCAGGGAGCAGTTTTATTTAAAATAAATAAATATGGCACTTTAAAAATAGCCACTGTTCAGAGGAGCATTGCTGTGTTATAGCCCCAGCAATGACTTCCATGAGGTGATCTCAAAAATCAGACACCAACAAGTCCACTAAAAAAGAATGAGTCTTACTGGTTTTAGGACAATTGAATCCAGAAACCACACTGGTTTATGAACCCTCTTCTTGATATAAATGTGGAGTATCACAATAAAAAATAATGCCATTTAACCCAAAATCTGTACTTTAAAATAATGAGTCGCAGAGCATGAAATGCCTCAGTGTGTTATTCAGGGAGGCTCTGTTTTCCCAGACATCTTCCTGGCTTCTTAGGAGAAGATCCAGCAACTGAGCTGTGGCAAACTGGGCACTTTCAGCTCTCCTGGTCTCAGTTGCTGGTTCCCCAGTCCTGCCTGTGCCTAACAGGCTTGCAGTGCATCCCAGAGCACCTCTGGACCCCACGTAATTCATTGTCTTCTGCTCCTTGAAGTTTTAGTGATTTCCATTTCTTTCCACTTTTCATCAGGGTAAATTTTCTTTTCATTATTCTGTGTTTTCTAAGCAAGAGAAAGATTCAGGTTCAGTCTGTGCCTGATTGAGCTCAGCATAGTTTGGAAATGGGAGATGTCTCTGACCCTCCAGTACCAGGGACCTTATTGGCTCTTGGCACAGCTCCTGCTGCTTCCCCTTTCCTTATTGCACCACAATTATTCAAATCTTCTTAAGTTTCTGAAGTCTTTTTCTAAACACAAGTTTTATTCTCTCACCTTTCTTTTTTTTTTTTTCATTTTTTTTTCAAAACAATAGGAAACTCTTTCACTTTGAATCAAAAGAAGGATAAAATGAATATTTGACAAGTGTTCTGGGACTTTTTAACTAAGTTGCATGTATCAAACATGTTCAGGTTTTGACGTGTTCTCCTATTGTCCACATATATTTTTAATGACAAGTTGTGTCAGGATGCATCTGCTTTAATCTCATGTAATTTGGCAGTTCCTTAACTGGAAGACTCTTTACTACACCAGGTTGCCACAAAAGAATTTCCTTTCATTTCCTTCCTCAACTGACAAAACCAGAAGGGCCTTTACATTTTTAATGACAAAGAGGGTTTCTGTATTCAGGGGGAAAAAAAAGGGAAAAAACACCTTTTTGAAAAATGAGGCTGCAGCACACATTTGTACACTCCTTGTGTCAGAACTAAAGGAAAAAATTGTACAGACAAGACATCACTGTAGCCCCTTAAAGCTTTGCTACCTATCACAGAGTTTTGAATAGCCTGTCACAACAAACTTGCATGTACTTGACATTAATGGCTGATCATCCACGAGAGAAATATCCTTTTACTTGAAAGGGATTATTCCAAAAACAAATGAAAAATGCATGTTCTGAGGAAGAGGTGAGGATCAGCTGTGAACCTGCTTTGCTTGTTGCCTCCTGCCAAGGGAGTGAGCACTGACTGTGCAACACTTCTGGATCATTAACAAAAAAATAACAAAGGAAGGCTGGAAAAGGTCTTAAATCTAGAAAACCTTTCTTTCAATGGTTCTTTCTAACTACAGCTCCTGTGCTTCCCTCTATTAATAAGGAAACACAAATTTAAGCTTGTGGTTGTTAAAGATGTTTCCATTTTGCCTTCTTTCTGCAATGCGTAACAGCTTGCATGGAAAATAATTCAAAAATAGTTTATAGCTGTGAACACAAACTACTTATTTTTAATTTAACATTTATTAAGTGAGAATGTAATGTAAAATGGTTTGTGAATTAATGAAAACTATTTTATCTTCTGAAAATGAACCCTATCACAGATCTTCTGTTTCAATACGCATTACAATGACAGGTTTTTCTTTCTTTTCCCTTGAAAAATTCTTTGCTATGTATTTGTTCCATAGTAAATAAGTAATTTTGAATTTATATTCGCAGAATGATTCAAGGAAGTAGACCTCTGCATTTCTTTAACATTTTTTAATGAAACTGTGAGAAAACAAGCTAAATCATTTTATTCTTTCAACCCTGTCCCCGTGTGTCTACCATGCTGAAATATTTACTAGCATTTACAAGAGCTCTCACTCTTCCCTCCAAAGCATTTTTGGCATTTGAAAAAAAACCCTCTAACTTGGTATAGAATCTTGTATGTGACAGTCAGAATGTGTAGCCATGCAGATGAACATGCAGGTTTCTCCCAAAATGCCTTTTGTGGATGCACTGCCAGTTATTTTCCTGCAGCAAGTTCCTTTCCTCACTGCTCAGCCACACTTGACCTCAAATTCAGAGTTTAATTGGACACCCCAAGCTTGAGTGATTTTGGAACCTGCTCCAGTCCCTCCTGGATTTGACAAGAGTCTCTCCCAGCTGTGCACCCAATGATGACTTTTTCTTTAATTAGTCCCACATTGTAGGGGATACACCTTACCACATTCCACCTTTGCAGCTGCTACCCAGGCGTTTTCTGGGGCCTTATAAATTTCTGGTTTTCTCAGTGGGAAAAAGTGCTGGAGCTGCTTCCACAGGGGTCTGATAGAAGTAGAATAAGGAGGGGATTCTGCCCCTCTGCCCCTGTGCTCAGCTGAGACCCCACCTGCAGAGCTGCCCCAGCCCTGGGCCAGCACAGGAAGGAGCTGGAGCTGCTGCACAGAGCCCAGAGGAGGCAGCAGCATGATCAGAGGGATGGAGCAGCTCTGCTGGCAGGAAAGGCTGCCAGAGCTGGGATTGTTCAGCCTGGAGAGGAGAAGCTTTGGGGGGACCTCAGTGTGGCCTTGCAGGGCCTGAAGGAGCTGCAGGAAAGCTGGAGAGAGACAATGGCCAAGGGCTGGAGGGCCAGGACACAGGGAATGGCTTCCCAGTGCCAGAGGGCAGGGCTGGATGGGATCTTGGGCAGGAATTGTTCCCTGGGAGGGTGGGCAGGCCCTGGCACAGGGTGCCCAGAGCAGCTGTGGCTGCCCCTGGATCCCTGGCAGTGTCCAAGGCCAGGCTGGACACTGGGGCTTAGAGCAGCCTGGGACAGTGGAAGGTGTCCCTGCCATGGCAGGGGTGGAACAAGATGGTCCTTGAAATCCTTTCCAACCCATTCTGGGAGTCTGTGATTCTGTGGATTGACAATTTAAACATTTGTTGTCTGGAACAGCAGAAATTAGATAGCAATTATGGCTATTGTCATAAGCATCAAGTAGGTGCCGAAACAAGTAATTCACTATTAATATCCAAGCTGTTGTTCAGAGTGACTCCATTTCCACATGTAGAGACATACTGTCCTCTCTCCCAGTACATCCAGGAGCTGTCGGATCCAAAAATCCCTTTGCCTTGGAATTCAAATCCTGTTCAGATGCACATCTTGGCTGTCAAAGAGTACAAAAAGGGTACTGGCTGTGCCTGACTGGCTTTCTGTGCCAGTTCAGAATCTCTACTTCCTCACACATCTCAAGGGGAATCATCTGCTTCCCCAGAGAAAAATACAAAATTGTGTCCTTGCTTTCAACCTCCAGTTTTTAAACTTACTTTTTTGCTCCCAGGAACTGGATAAAAATCAAGATTACAGATTTCACCTATGCTGAGTACAGGTCAGTGTGCACCTGAATGCCAGTAGCTCATGGTCCTGTTCTGCTGGAGCTTTGTTCATTGTTATCATCCACCCTCCTACAGAATACCACCAGGTTTCTTTCTTCTCTCTGCAGACTGATTTTCTGATCCTGCCATGTTGCCTCCTCTACCATTTACTATCCAATATTGGTGCAGACTGCACGTTGATCCCAGAACCCCAGGACCGGTGAGGCTGGAGGGGCCCCCAGGGGCTCCTCTGGTGCCACCTCCCTGCTCCAGCAGGGCCATCCCAGAGCACAGGGCACAGCAGTGTGTCCATGGGGCTCTGCAATATCCCCAGGGAGGAGCCTGCACAGCCTCTCTGCACAATCTGCTCAGGGCTGGGCACTGCCCAGGGCAGAAGTTCTGCCTCCTGTGCAGGGGCAGCTCCCTGGGCTCAGGCCCTGCCCGTGGCTCTGGTGCCATCGCTGGGCCCCGGAGCAGAGCCTGGGCCCTGCCCTGAGCCCTCCCTGCACACAGGGACACCCAGGGCTCAGGGCCCCTCTCAGCCTTCTCTTCCTGAGGCTGAACATACTCAATTTGATGATGAAGTGTCTTTTCCATAAGTGCCAGTCTGAAATCTCTATTTAAGCTCCAGAGGCTTTTCCTGAGGCCTTTGATTACCTGTCAGTTGAGTGTGTCTATATTCAAGAAAAATAATGCTGAAGAGATCTAATCATATTTTAACATGTCCTTTATGGTACCAAAGACTGAGATATAATAGAAGGAACAGCATTTCTTTTCAAACTAAGTAAATGTCTAACTGTTTTTCTGTAACCATCACAAGGTCCAAACCCAAACAAGCCAGTCTTTGTCCTTCAGTTTCAGACAGAGCTTTCAGCTCCAGCAGCTTTTCTTAGTCCCTTTTCTCTGCTATCCTTATCTCCATAAAATACCTCTGCATGTATTATAAATGTACTTTGTCTTGAATCTCCTGCTGCTGTTGGTGTTTGCTGTCAGTTCTGATCAGCCTTATCAGTGTGCCTGGGCATTTCACTGCAGCAGTCAGTGCCATTAGCCAGCTCTCCAGGTAGGAATGTCCATGTCAACTCCTGCCTCACCTTCAGCTGAATGCGGTTATTATTATTATTATTATTATTATTATTATTATCTCTCTTTGTAGTCACATTTCATTGTTTCAGCTCATATCAATCTCAACTTCTCTTCTATATCACCTTTCTCTGCACCGTCACAATATTCCTTGTCTCCACTAAATTAGTTTCTCCTCTGAATGCTGAATTCATTGTTTCAGTTAAAATAACTGAAAATAGACTCATTTTTTTTCATCTTCTGAAAGCTCAGCACAAGGATAAAATTGCAGTTTTTCAAACCAAAGAGACTGCAGAAGGGAGAACTGTAGATGAGCCATATTATTTAAAAATCTACCTTGTGGTTCTCATCCTCTTTTTAGACAGGAAAATAAAGAGAATTACAACGTGGCATTTGTTGCATCAGAATGCAATTACTAATTTTATAGGGATACAAGTAAGTGTAGCTACCAAAATGTCTGTTTCTTTAGCACTGTAATCTATTTTAAGTCATGTCCTAGGAAATTATTGGCACAAGGAAACGCACATGTGTCAGAATACCTTGCGCATAGGTGGAGCAGCATGTACACAGGCTTAATCTAACGTAGCAGTGCACATCCACTCTTTTAAAATGCAGCCCTGACAGTTTGCTGAGGTCTGACTCTGATCATGACAACAGCCCATTTCCCAAGAAGCTTCTAGATTCAGGTTTTAGTGAAGACACTGTCAATTCAGTGTTAGTTACATATAAAAAAAATCAATACTTTAGACAAGCTATACCTTTTTTTTTTTTCCCTCAAAGGCTAGGGTTGAAAAACTAAATATTATGGTCTTGTTTTGGTTTTTTTTTTCCTCCTATTCCTTTTTTGGGGAAAAAAAAAAAAAAAAACAATGTTTAAATTTTCCAGCTGATGCTTTATACTGTGATATTTTATGTTAGGTTGCCTCAGCCATGTCAAATGATATAAAGTTACATGATGTAATTATGTGACTTGCATTGAGTTATCTCAATATGACATAGCAGGCAGGCGACCTGCTGGAAAAGACACACTTTCCTGGAAACTGCAGATAAATTTTCTGAGAGTGGAAAGCAGTTAGTAGTGGCTGCCCTGGGTAACAACATCAGGCCTGACATTCTGCAGTATATTTATTATTGATTTGGTGGATGGCTTGGTGAATGTTGCTGATAACAGAAAATTCCTCAGACTAAAGAAAACCTCACAGAATAGTAAGATTTCCTGAAGGATCAAGTCCAACTGGGTGACTGAATAATGTGGTGATAACATGGTGCTGATAATATGTTGATAAAATGAAATGTATAACCTTAATACTTTAATGTAGAAGGTAAATAATCTCTTCCAACACGGCTTAACTTTTTAATACATCTGTGGGTTCAGAATTGAACAATACTCCTGAGATCTTACTGAAGTGTATCTAAATTTCCCTATGGCTCATGCTTCTGTTTCCACTGGCATTGATGAATCCTCAATGATGGCTCAAAATTAACAAAAAGTGGAAATACTGTAAAACAAAAATCTTAACGTATCCCCTAGGAAATTTCTTGATTTTTTTTTCTCTAGCTCTGATTTTGCTGTGCTGTTCCATGTCACTTGCTCCTGTGTCATCAGTATTACCACCAGAAAAGCTTTATACTCTGCTACCAGATCATCACAAATCCAGAAAACTCAGACAAGGGGAACACTAGCAAAAGTCAATCAAGATTTGCAACCTACAGTCTGTTAACCGTGTTGTCACCTGCAACATCTGTTGGAATGCAGAATGATTTATTCATTGATAAACGCTGTCCTCCAAATATGTTCTTCTGTATTTTCTACATCATCCTGATGAAAAGCGTGTTCTCCCCATTTTGATTGTTTGGTGTGTCCAGTCTGGATGGGGGTGGGTAGGTTGGTTTGTGTTGTCATCAAGTGCTGCCCACAAGATAATTTTTTCTATTTACTCTCAGCAGTAGACTAGAACTGATAAACAAGTGATGGGTTGTAACACAGCTACAGTGGCCTCCTTAAGACTCTTGAGCACTGGCAAATATTTACACACTCTCTTAAATGTGGTCTTTTAATAGTTCATGTTCAGTCTTCCTCCTGGCCCTGGTTTGCTGTCCAACACTTATTTCAGCTGATTGTTTCTTTTATTTAATTCTTGTTCCAGGTACCTGCAGGCACACAGCTTCAGTTGCTGCTGTTTCTCATTTAGTTTTCAAGAGTCACTGAAAAAAAAACACTACCCTCAATCCATTACATTGTTCCATTGTTCCCAGTCCATTTCAGGGCACGGAACTGGGAGTGGCTGATATCCCAGTCAGAGGGGCCTCAACAGCTTGGAAAGTTGGGCAGGGAAAAACATCTGCAGTTCAATAAAGGCAAATGCAGACCCTGCACCTGGGCAGAAACAACCCCAGCACCAGCACAGGCTGGGGGGACCTGCAGGAGCAGCTCTGCAGGGAAGGACTTGGGGGTGCTGGGGGCCAAGGAGCTGTCCCTGAGGCAGCAGAGTGTCCTGGGGGTGCTGGGGGCCAAGGAGCTGTCCCTGAGGCAGCAGAGTGTCCTGGGGCCAAGGAGGCCGAGGGTGCCCTGGGGGCATCGGGAAGAGCCTTGGCAGCAGGGCAGGGAGGGGATCCTGCCCCTGTGCCCAGCCTGGGGCACCTCTGGGTGCCGTGTCCAGCTCCGGATCCTCAGCACAGCAGGGCCAGGGAGCTCCCGGAGCGGGGCCGGCGGAGGCTGCGCAGCTGAGGAAGGGCCTGGAGCATCTCGGTGCCCAGGAAAGGCTGAGGGAGCCGGGGCTGCTCAGCCTCGAGAGGAGCCCCAGCTGAGAGGGGCCCTGAGCCCTGGGTGTCCCTGTGTGCAGGGAGGGCTCAGGGCAGGGCCCAGGCTCTGCTCCGGGGCCCAGCGATGGCACCAGAGCCACGGGCAGGGCCTGAGCCCAGGGAGCTGCCCCTGCACAGGAGGCAGAACTTCTGCCCTGGGCAGTGCCCAGCCCTGAGCAGATTGTGCAGAGAGGCTGTGCAGGCTCCTCCCTGGGGATATTGCAGAGCCCCATGGACACACTGCTGTGCCCTGTGCTCTGGGATGGCCCTGCTGGAGCAGGGAGGTGGCACCAGAGGAGCCCCTGGGGGCCCCTCCAGCCTCACCCATCCTGGGGTTCTGAGATTAGAGGAGGAAGATCTAGGTATGGAGACAAGGGTTTCAACACAGGGAGCAAAATTACCTCAGAAGTTAACCTGGGATATCTGTGGGCTGTTAAAACACAACTTTTAAAATATCTTTTCCCCATCATTAGTATGTGGTTGATCCAGAGGGCTTTAAAATGAAAGAAATTCAAACCAGCCTTCTAAAAGGATTTTCCAAACTTCCAGAAACTTTTGTTCAAATTTGTCTTCCAGATTTTTTATTTAGTCTTTTACCTACCTGTTAGCGACTGTCAGATCTCTGCAAATCACAAATCTAAACATGGCTCATTCATTCTTTCATGCTATCAATATTTTTGTGTTGATAATTAATATAAGTAATTTGCTATGAAGATTCATTGTACTTTGTCCCTTTAATTTAGGAATAAATCAATTCAAAATGCTGCTCGCCATATCCTGTTAGCAATGAAAATAAAGTTCAGAAGTTGAATTACCATAGCCTTGCTAAGTTTGCATTTGGACTCAAAGGAGACGAAATAGAAGAAAAGGCTGATGAAGTATCAGCTGATCTTCTCTTAGGAGAAGGTGAGAAAAATCAATGTAAGGAAGACATAGAAAGGAAATGGAAAGTGTTGAAAGATGAATGAAGGTCTTTCATCTAGGAGTGAATATACTATGACAAAAAAAAATGATCCAATGGAGATGAAAAATAAAGTGTTGGAAAGAGACATCTATAAGGTGTAAAATATCTGGACCAAAGGTGAAGTAGGAAGATTAAAGAGTAAAGTCAGGCAAGTGTAAAAACACCTGATAAAAGAGTATAAAGATGGACAATAAAAAGAAGAGTGCCGGAGGTTAGGATAAATAAAACATGTTGAATTGCCGAAAAGAACAAGATGATGTTGAAGGTGACTGTGAGACACCGTAAAAATCATTCAGAAGTGCCTTTCATAAAAAACATGTACAGTGAAAATAATACATAAACCATATACAGTTTAAAATTCGAGCCTCAGTTTAGAACTGAACACGTGCAAATACGAAAATTCCCATTTTGCTTTGTGAGTGTCTGAGTTCTTCCAGCTGCTCAGGGAGCTGGTATGAGATCTCTTCAAATAAACTTCGACAATTCTTTACTTCAGCTGTCCAGCAGGATGACATTCCCAAGCAGGACTGGAGCACAGCAGGAATGATGGAGGGGGTGCCATTGGGAAGTCGTTTCCTTTGCCTCATCATCTGCAACGAGTCATTAGAATCAGCTGTAAGCCAAAATAATTGCTGGATCAACCAAGATTTAATCAGGGCCTTATTTTGGGAACAATTTGCAGTGGTCAGAGGGAGTTTTCACCTTTCATCTGACTGGGTTTTAAAGTTCAGCTGGTTGAAATGGATTAGAGGTGCTTGTACCTGCCATCACCAGGTGGGAACCATGGGACTGGGTAAGTCTTTCTAAGCACATTCCTCATAATTAAGACATTAAAAGACATGAGGATAGATAAATAGGTAACTAAATCAAAATTAAGATAGGTCAGCAGCATACAGAAAGTGGTTGAAGTGTTTTCCCTTTTTTTCTCACCATTTTGAAAATTCCATTCGTTTAGTAACGTGTTTAAAAGTATTTGTAAAATCAATCAACAAAGTGTCGTTGTTCACGTTTCTTTTTATCAGTGTCAATAATCCAGGGCAAAATACAGTGGCAAATCATGTTGTAAATAGGCAGCATGGTTTATTTTTTCCCCAGAGGGACATGGTTATATCCCAAAGGTCCAGTGCACTCAGTAAGATTAGAGGGGGGATAAAAGAGAGAACAGAAATTTCAGTAGAATGTATGTAGAGGAGGAGAGAGAAATGTAACAGTTTATAGCATACAGTGTCGTTTATGCTGCATTTGTTGTTGAAATGCATCATTTATCACATTTTCTGCACAAAATCCAGGTCGGCAGAATTCTCCCACCTTTTTATGCATTGACCAGCATGAATTGTTTAGAATAAACAAGAAGAAAGGCTGTGAGGGATGATAATGATTGATAATGTTTTGCAATAATGAGATAATCCAATTGAGATTTTTAGAGGCTGCACAGAAAGCATGTCAAAAATTTGGGGGGGAAAGTTTAGCAACAGATGAATATTGTATTGTTATTATTACCAAAGAAAAAAAGGTTTGTTAATTAAAATTTTACATAAAGTGTTAAACCACTTTTAATGTCTTAAATAGGATAGATAGAATTAATAGAAAATTACACAGATCCCCCATTTATGACTGTGAATAAAAATATTGTATTAATGTAGTTTTTAGGATAGGCAGGGGGTTGTTGGTTTGTTCTAAACAAAGAAGTTTAAATCAGGTCTGCTACTTTAAACTGTTTGACCTTCTATAAGAGAGAGTAACTTAAGGGCAGCTTTCATTTAAATGCAGGGCTTGAAGGAAGGTTTTGAGTGTCATTGGCTCTGATTGCTCCTGTTATTTTTTATTAATGAAATTTCACCAGCTGGCACTGAATACAACTTCCCCATGGATTGAGCAGGTTCACCCAAGCTCATTTCCTGCCTCTGAAACATTTCAGGATACTGCTCTGTTTAGATTCCCCTAAATTTTGTAGCTCAGGAGAATAGGAATCTGTCAAGAGAAATCGGCAGACAGAAGCACGTCTGCCCAGAAACTCGTCCAAAACTTCTCTCACCTATTCCATCCACGAACACAAATTTGAAATCCCACTAGCTGTCCCAGTGGGATGCCTGGGAGCTGAATGTACAGCTCTGTGAAATAGCCACTCACTCCGGTGTTCTTCTTTTCACCTTTCCTTTCTTATTTTCTGCTTCTTAAATTGTGCTGTCGCAGACCAATCCTCGGGCTTTTCCTGTGAGTTTTCCATTACATTTCAGAAGCCAAGTTAGTTGCTATAAATTGTGGGTGGAAAATGTGAGAAGATTGGATGCAGGCCTGTGTTACTGTCCATGGGATTTGCTGTGTCTCTCAGCAGACACTGGGTACAGTACGTTCTATTTACTCTTCCCTAGGACATAACAACTGCATTGTTCTATCTGCATTCATCTTCAGTAAATTTACAGGTGGTGGGAAAGGTCCTTACCCAGAACTGGGCTCACTCCTTACAATAGTATGGATAAGCCATGAAATTTGTCTCCAGATGTGTCCAAGGAAGGACTGGGTATGGCACTCAGTGCTCTGGGCTGTATGACAAGGTGGGGTTAGGCACAGGTTGGACTCGATGGTCTTGGAGGGCTTTTCCAACCTTATGATTCTGCGATCACCACACCCAGATATGTGGGTGGTGCCTATGTCTCTTCTCTTTTTCTCTATGATACCAAAGAATCTTAGTGAGCTAAATCACCAAAAGCATATTTAATGGTAAATTCTCTTGAGTTAAAAATCTGTATTGGTGCTGAACACAGGTATAATACTCATAATCTGCAAAGCAGTGTAAAACAATTAACTTATTTAATTCTCTCTATTTATCTCCGACGATGGATGAAGATTTCTCTGACGAGGGACTTCTGAGCTAGGTAGGTTGCTTGAAATTTAGAGCAGCAGCTCTATCAGCAGCTGTGACTCTTGATGCTGTTACCATAAACAAAGCAACTTGTCCTACTCTTCTCCAAATTAGAGCTGCTGTAACTGAGAACAAACTTCTGGAAATGTTTTGAAACAATGAGGACAGACATTGCTTATTCGTGTTTCTCAAGGCCAAATTTTTAGGTTTTTCTTCTCTTCTTTGGTAAACAAGAATTGATCTTTGGATTTGGGAGGTAGACCTTCCACAAACTCCAATTGCAAAGATCAAAGAATTAATGGATGAAGGAAAACATCCTCTGTTTTCTATCAGTCTGCCCTAACTGAAATGGGCTTGTTGGCAGTTTCAGTTAAACTGCATCTGTTCAGTGAAAGAAACAGGAGTTGAACCATCTCACTCAGTCATGTTTCATTAACACAGAAGTCCAAATCTTGTTTACATAGAAATTATAATATTGGATTGAGTGTAAGAATTTTTATGTAACTTGCAGAACAACTGAATTGAGTTAAATTCAAGCTCAGAGGAGAAAATAACAAGTATGACTTTATGCTGTAATTAAGGTCATGATAAAAACCAGGCACATTGTTCTGGTATGCACTGCAAGACTGCTTTGCTTTGAAATCAAATTAATTGTCCTGAGTTATCCCTGTTATGTGATCGCTTGATAAGTCAGTTTGTTTTGATTACCACTCTGAAGGTAATTAAAAGATAATCAGTGTGTCACAAGCACAAGAACCCAATCTAGCCAAGTAAGAAGCACAAGAACACACTGAATGACATCTTTACACTTTTATATCAGCAACTTCCAGAGTCCTGCCCTCACACCAAAATTATTTGAAAACTCTTAGTGTGGCCTTGCAGGGCCTGAAGGAGCTGCAGGAAAGCTGGAGAGAGACAATGGCCAAGGGCTGGAGGGCCAGGACACAGGGAATGGCTTCCCAGTGCCAGGGGGCAGGGCTGGATGGGATCTTGGGCAGGAATTGTTCCCTGGGAGGGTGGGCAGGCCCTGGCACAGGGTGCCCAGAGCAGCTGTGGCTGCCCCTGGATCCCTGGCAGTGTCCAAGGCCAGGCTGGACACTGGGGCTTGGAGCAGCCTGGGACAGTGGAAGGTGTCCCTGCCCATGGCAGGGGATGGAACTGGATGGGCTTTAAGGTCCCTTCCAACCCAAACCATTGTCCATTTCTCTTACTTAGGTGCCGTAGTGCAGCTGAAATATTTTGAAGCTAAAGAATCAGCCGTATGTGTCATAACACCTACAATGGAAAGTGCTAATGAAGTTCAAAGGACAAAACAAAAAAAGAGCCAAATAATTCTCTGTCTTTTCCATCCCATGGGTGGGCTGAGGTCAAGTTTTCCTTCTTGGGAAGTATTGAAGAACTCCATGGTGTGCAGCAGATAACTGAATCCAACAGGTCCCTGCAGCTGACAGCAGTGAGGCAACCAGAAAGAGACAGCTAAAGCTCTCTGTGCATCCACACAGGCTCATCTTACTGGTGGCATTCTGCCCAGTTCCCCTATTACATATTATTTAATCCACTCTGCAGCCTTTCACTGTAATTCAGGCTATAAAATCTTTTGGGAATGGGCAGTTGTTTGAGATATCCACTAAAACTCCTTTACGGGTGACTGAAATATAAACACCAATAGGCCCAGATTGTTCTCACAGGCCAAGCTTACAATGGTGATCTGAAAGAAACAGTGGGATTACTGTATAAAATACAACTCTGTAAAGCAGTAATAGCCATATACTGTAGGGAATTATCCTAAATGCACTGGGAAACTGTAGGTGAATATCTTTTTCCTTTTATATAACTGACGCCATCTCTGAGAGAGTTAAAGAGCCAAAGATTAATCATGGAGCTTTGAGTAAACAGGGAAATAAGAATGTTGCTGGTATTAGAAATTACTAATTCCACCTCGGCCTCTATAAGCATTCATTCAACATTGTTAAACACAGAAATTTTTAGGGATAAATAGTAAATCTTTCAAAAAGAGCTCTTTAAATATATCTGAAGGTTGGGAGGCAACAAAGCATCACAATGTGCCTGAATTTCCCTGTTGAGATGATTTTATGGAATTTATTCCTGTTGTAATGTTGATAGTGCACCATCCCGGCTATCTTTGTGTTCTTGCAAATATGCAGGGGATCACAAAGCTTCTTGTGTTTGTTCACTTGAAAACTATGACATGCTTTAACTTAACTCTCAATAGTTAAGATTTAATGAAGGAACTACATCCCTTTTTTCCTCCTGGACCACTGTCCGTGTTACTGATGTCCCCTGCTATGTGTATTCTTTCTGCTCCTGTACCTCATTAAACAGAGAGAGAGAAAATCCTGTGGGAATTTAAAACATATTTGAAATACTTTAAAAACTTTTGGCTGTCTGTGTAGCTCTCTTATGCCAGTTCATGGTCAATGCAAAATGAACTCCCAAAACCCAAACTCTCCCAAAAAGTGAGATAATTCATTGCTCACCACCTCAGTAGAATATTCCAAATCTTTGATAATAATTTTTTACCTTGGCCAATGGCCAAGTAACTCACTGAGACATTTTAGAGAAATGACAAACTGTTTCCCAATGAGCTCTGGGCATTTAGACCCCACAACGTCCACAAGAGTACCAGGACTGAGTGTTAGTGAAGTTTCTGTTCCACGGGAGAGGAATGCTGGTACAGGGATAATGTTCTCCCTGGAAATATTTAATCCAGAATAAGATTGTTCCTGTCTGGTTTATTCCCAAATGGATCTTTCAGCATAGAGCATCATCCTAGTGCAGCTTTCCTAAAATGGATTAAAATACCCATCCGAAACGCTCCTGCTGGGTTCATGGTACTCCTTGCTCTTGCTCCACTGACCAATCCCATTAAACAAAAGATAAAATCTTTTCCCCTGGATCTGACATTCCCTGTTTCTGATTGCAGAACTGCAGGTCCCCAAGTGGGAGTCACGAGGCAGGGCTGTGTTATGCCATGGAGTGTTACCCACGCTCCAGCTGGGACCACCAGCCGGGCTGGGGCGGCTGGGAGAGCTACAAAAGTCACAAGAAACTCTTTCATTTCATTGGAAATATCACAACCTGGCAGAGCTGCTTTGCTAATTAGTGGCCCATAAATTTGTTGTTCTGGCAGGTTCATAAGGTGCCAGCACTGGAGGTCTCACTCTAGGAAAGACCTTCGCTGGAGAAATCGAATTTGAAAACAGGCTATTATGGCTAAATAATGGGTAAATATTTGCTCCTACTTACTCAAATGTATTAATGTGTAATCTGGGCTTAATTCATTCATGTAGGAAAATTGATAAATGGCTTTTTAGCTCCCTTTGCATACCTGTGACTTTGAGAGTGTAAAATTTTGTCCTTTATGAAGTCTAGATACAGATTAATGTAATAATTTTTCATGTGATTTCAATGGAACTAAGATTTATACCCCAGTAACTTTGCACCATTGCAGTATTTAATTAAACAGAGCTGTTGTGGAGGTACATGCTTTGTCTATAAAAGATGAACATAAACTAATTCCAGAGCTATGGCTTAATGGATGCATTTTTGTGTAGGAGGAATACACAAAAGGAATACATAAACTCTTTGCCCAAAATGCATTATATACTTATTGAGTCTTAGAAGATGCTTGACCCAGTCTCCCGTGGCTAAAGGGATTAAATTTTTGTGGATTCTTTTGTATTTGCATGGTAGCATGAAGGAGAACACCTTCCAAGGGCTGCAGTCACCCAGAGTTTCCTGGCCTTGAACCTAACTTTCAATCCAGCCCAGAGTGCTCCAAGACTTACTCTTTTATAAACAGTACCTGCATAGGGAGCAGCAGTGTGGAACCCCATGTACCTGGGCAGTGCTGCAGGCAGAGAAAGGGGCTACAGCTCTTTGAGCCTCCCCAGAAAGTGAGCAAACTCCTGTTTGTGTCTTCTGCCTCAAACACAGCGTGGGCAGCAGGGGAGGGAGGGGATCCCATCCCTCTGCTCTGCTCTGCTCTGGTGAGACCTGGATTGCTGCATTTGGTTCCAGTGCCCCCAGCACAGGAAGGACATGGAACTGTTGGAGCGAGTCCAGAGGAGGCCGGAGGTGCTGAGGGGACTGGAGCCCCTCCCCTGTGGAGCCAGGCTGGGAGAGCTGGGGCTGCTCAGCCTGGAGAGGAGAAGGGTGTGTGGAGACCTCACAGCACCTTCCAGGGGCTGCAGGGAACCCAGAGAGGGACAGTTCCTCAGGGATGGAGGGCCAGGACACAGGGAATGGCTTCCCAGTGCCAGAGGGCAGGGCTGGATGGGATCTTGGGCAGGAATTGTTCCCTGGGAGGGTGGGCAGGCCCTGGCACAGGGTGCCCAGAGCAGCTGTGGCTGCCCCTGGATCCCTGGCAGTGCCCAAGGCCAGGCTGGACACTGGGGCTTGGAGCAGCCTGGGACAGTGGAAGGTGTCCCTGCCCATGGCAGGGGTGGCACTGGATGGGTTTTAAGGTTCCTTCCACCCTAAACCATTCTGTGATTCTGTGTGTGAGTATTTTTCTGGGATTAGAAAACACTGTGAGAACACTGAGAGTGTCCTCTCTTCCCCTCTGTCTTACTCTCCCCTTTTCTCTGCATCTTTTGGCCTTCTCAACTAGAAGTAATAGATTTGTTTTTAGGTTCTGGGGTGTGTGTAGATTTCGAAAGGCGAACAAAAAGCCATGACTGTCTTGAGGATATTTGCACTTGCAATTTTGCAGAATTCTCTTCATAGCTGAGTGCCAGGCTTAATGATTCTGTGCAATCTCATCACCCCTTAGACCCATTTACTACAGGCCTTTATTTTCTTTCCTCCTTTTTTCCCCACCTAAGGCTGCAAAGCTTGGGTTTGTTTATTTATTTATTTAGTTAGTTAAGGTAAGAACATTTCTAGAATGTCTTTTTGTCCCTTTCTGGAGCAGCTGGCCTGCAGCCAGGTGCCATTTTCTGCCTCATGCCTGTTAACCTCAGTAACCAGATAAAGTTTCTGAGTACAGATAGTCTGCTTTTTGTCAGTCCTGTTCTGTGCGCAGCTTGCAGTAAAGAAAATTTCCAAGGAGATATAAACTGAAGGGATATTACAACCACGTATCCGTTAATTACTAATATCCCTCTCAATTCATTGCAAGTTGGGAAACAGTGACTGCTACTAGTGTATTGCTGGCAGCAGTGCAAAGCTTGATCATTGTCAATGCAACAGTAACAAAAGAATCATCGTGATTTTGACACAAAATTTGCTCCTGTAAAATTCCCCGAGTTCTAAGTTCTGGAATTGAATTTAAAGCCTTCATATGGTCACAGGGACAAACTCTCCTTGCAGCTTGGAAGAGACAAAAGGCTAACGATGCAGTAAACAACCTTGATTCTCTCCCTCTGTACAACCTTTTAATGACTGTCATTGCTTTAGCTCCAAGAGGTTGGTGATCTAATTAGGGCAAATTGAGTAAGACTGCTTTTATGCTAAAGCGTGAGAAAGTTAATTGAAATCAATCTGTGTTCAGTGAAAATGCTGGAGACATCACTGATAATTTAAAGCAATTAAAAGATGTTGTCCTGAAGCAAGGCAGAAACATTAAGTCTAAGAGTCTGTTAAAGGAAACTACCTAAAATATTTAAATGATATTATTCAGCTAAGATGGACTAGGGATAGCTGAAGCAATTAGAAACCCTGAAGCATAAACTCAGTCATGTGTAATCTTCTTTGAGCTATTTCAAGCCATTTGTTTCTTGTAAAGTCGTGGATATTTTTTTGAATCCCATTTGTGAGATTTTGTGAACGATGGTGTGCAACACTTGCAAGCCTCCAGTTCTCATTGATGAGCCATTGTGCTTTAAGGAAATTTAAACAGAAATGCCTTTTCCAGGCTCATTTTAAGTTTTTTGTTCATAGGATGCAAAACATTGATTTGGTAGATCTGAAGCTTAAAATCCAGTCCCTTGTTTTCTTAAAAAATTCCTAAAGATGGCAGGGTAAACGTGATGGGTTTTCTTTCTGAAATCCCCAAATCCATCATAAAATCACTAAGGTTGGAAAAGACCTCCAAGATTATCAAATCCAACCTGTGGAACTTGCGGAGAGGATGAGAATTCAGAGCTGCACAGTCCTCATTTAGTAGCTCCTTCTAGGATGAGTAAAAGACATAAGATAAAGGACAGAATAATAAGAAAATAAGGTTATTTGAAATAATATCTGCAAAGTTTATGTTGTCGTTGCCTGCGTTTAGGCTCTGGAACAGACACGATGGACCTGACTCTGTTACCTCCCACCTCTGGCAGGGCTCGTGCTGTTCATTGATGAGGTTTAACTGCAACGACACGTGCTGGGGATGCTGTGCAAACATGGAACTGTATGAAAGATTCATTCCATAAAATACACCATAGGCACAGGCTGAAGACAGCTAGAATTAATCTGCCAAACACTAGTAATTATCTTTTATGGTCTGTCACAGCTTGTACTTGCAGATTTGTAGAAATCTTGGTCTTGGCAGTTTCCTGCTTGGCCAGAGTTAAACATAAGGAGGTTTAAAAGGACTGATTGGGAGTCAACAGCACAATGGAGGTGTCTTGCCAAGGGTTCTCCAAACAAGTATTTGAGATCATTTTACTGGTGGTGTGAGTGTTCCCGTCCCAAAGCCTGATTAGCCTGGTTCTGCTCCAGCCCTGGGTCCTGAGGGGGTTTGTCACACATCCACCAATCCTGACCATCAGCACATTGCAGTCTCCCTCCCGTGAGGGCCATGGTGCACACCGGGCTTTCATCCACACCCCAAAAATCTCGTGGACATTAGGGATGGCCAACACCTGGTGGAGCCAGAGTGGGTGCTGAACAGCCTTCCTCCTCCCCACTGATGCCTTATCAGGCCTCCTAGACACAGAGACTGGACAGAGTAAAGGAACAAAAGTAGGTATTTATTTGAAGGGCCTTCAAGGTACACCCTGGGGAGCCAGAGGCTATTGCCAAGATGGACCCCAAGATGGACAACAGGTCACGAGTTTTCTACACTTTTATAAGTTTGGTTCATTTGCATATCAGGGTCAATTCTTCAATTAAAACCTCAGTTAAATGTTGTAATTCCCCTTAGCTACCCCCCCTTCTCAGAGACTCCTTGGTTTACACCCCTTGGGCTCAGGATGGTCCAGGTGTCCTTGAAGAGCAGTCCGGAGAGGCTTTGTTGTGTCTAACAGGCACGAGAGAGCAGAAAGTAACAGGCTACAAGAAGCTTCAAAGTTGCACACTAAGCAGTACAGAGTTTAAAAAATGTAAAAGTTAAAACCTAAGCATCACCACCACACACCTGTAGGGGATGGAGGGAGAGGGGAAGTGTAAATCCCACAGATAAGGAAGGGAACACAACATTCGGAAGGCTTTGCAGCCTTGGAGTAGATACCAGTTAATTTGTATTAGTTGTATTATTAATTGTGTTTGTTCCTTGTTTTTATGTGTATGAGTGCCCTCCTGCAATAGCAAAAGTTTTCACTCTTGGAGTGAGTGCTACTCATGTTAACAGTAGTGATATTTGTCTTTTCTCCTCCACCTTCTAGTCCCATGCCAGGTAAGAATCTTGGGTTGACACCGCATTTTTTGCTTCTTTTTCCCCTTTTAAAACTTTTTTTAGGAGAAATTATACCCGTGTTCTTACAACAGCAGGGGAAAGAAAGCACATCAAGACTCTAAAACCAGAGCACAGTTTATCTCTTTTGAACCAATTTAATGATTTTTCTTGTGGTTTTTTGCTTCTTGAATTGTAAATGCTTTGATTGTGCAACACTGAAAGATACTTTTCATCCCTTTGTTTACCTGCATTCAACTGAAGGTGGAAGGAATAATGTTCTTAATCAAAAATTGGAAGCAAGTTATTTTAATATCGTTTGTTGATCTTCCATATTCTGTATCACTGCAGAAAACACTCACAGCCTTCTGGTCACTCTTTATTGATCTTAAATGCTGAAGTTTCTGTGTTTTCAGACAAAGAAACCCCACATTATTCTCCTTTATATTATGAATATTGTGTTATCTGAAAGGATATGTCTGCTATTGGTCTGTACTGTGGTGCCTACCGGTTCTAACAGGGATTAACATTTTATGTGCAAAAAGTGACAATCAGAGACAAAATATTCACTGGACAGGATAGAGAGAACATAGAAGTAAATAAATACTTTATGCCAAGAAATGTACTGATTTGTTTGGACCATTCAGGAATTATGAATAATGTCAGGAAATGAGATTGGGAAGCACCTGGTATTTGGTGCCTTAGTAACAAAATCTTTCTTCCTCTCAAAATATTTCTGTGAAAAAAGTCTAGAAAGGTGAAGAACCAGCTCTACCCACATAAAAATCCTCAGGACTTCTGTGCATGTAGCAGCTGGAGATCTTTAAAATTCCTGCATTTTTAAATGTGCCTTCTAGTAGCTCCAGAAATAAATAAACATTTTTTTTCCTCTTTTTAGACCTAAACTGCACATGGAAACTTAATTTAAACTCGCATTTTACAGGAGGCTTAGCTCAACTCTTTGGACGAAATGTCCTTTCTGAACTTTGAAGCACAGTCTGAGTGAAGTCTCAGTTTGGCTGAGCTGGTTTCCCCCGTCACTTCCTCTTAACTCTGTAGATCTCCTCTAACAAGTTTAGCTTTTATGCACTTTCATGTTGCACTACACACTCCCTGTGAAATGCCATGCCTTATTTCCTCTGCAAGATGTTTAATCAAAAATGACCCACAATTTCAAGCATGAATGCCCAACATCTCATTATTAACCACTACCTGGGACTCTTTCGAGTGCTCTAACCTCAGCTGGGATGTGGTGACAGGATTCAGGAGACCACTGGTGTTTTACGGTTTAGGTCATCTTTTAACTCTCCTTGTTATTTGGTAGGGAAAAAGGGGGAAAGTATCCTGGTAGATTTTTGTATCAGCAGTGAAATTGTTGATCTGTGTGACCTTGGTCTAATTTGAGACCTCAAGAAATCAAGTAAGAGCCAGCCCAAAGAATGGGCTCTTGAGTTAATTTGCTTTCCCTGCTCCTTGACTTCTCAAGGGTTTCAGTACAAGGACACTTTCCAGTGAGTTCATGAATTTTTCAGACACCTTTCATCACTGACCTTTCACTTCAATTTGAAGAGAATGGCAAGGTCTGGGCAGAGTGACATTGTTACCATTGCCTTTTAATTTGTCTCGTGTCAACCAAACACAAGCACCCAGCCTTTGTAATCACGTTGGTCTAGCAAGCCTCACTGGTCTGGGCAGAACATTTCTCCACATCTTAATCTTTACAAATGTGGTGTTACTTGGTGAAATAAAGCTTGAAAGAGGGTCAGGAAAAATGATGACTGGAGCTGAAAGTTATTTTTTTCCCATAGCCCAATTGTCTCAAAGTCACCCAGGGTTTGTTTGTTTTCCCTTTTTGAAAGAATAAGTTTTGAGTTCCATTCATTTTTTTTGAGCAATGCAAGTTATAACTGGGTATTACCTGGATACCAATGATACGCAGGCTGTAACACTGGGATTTTAGTGTGCCTGTGGCTTGGGCTCCAAACCAGGAGTCTTGCAGGGACAACCTGTGGATGTCTGGGAGTGAAAGGACTTGGACTTTCAAAGTAATTTCTAGCTCAGAACAGCGGTAGCCTTCCTGAGGGTTCTTCCAAGCATAGCTGGGCATGAAGCCCCATCCCTGGCAGTGTCCAAGGCCAGGCTGGACAGGGCTTGGAGCAACCTGGGATAGTGGAAGGTGTCAGTACCCATGGCAGGGGCTGGAACAGGAGAATCCTTAAGGATCTTTCCAACCCCAAATATTTCTATGATTCTATGAGTGCACCTTGTTCACGTGCTTTGTTCCTAATAAAACCAGAGATAATCCTTCCACATAGCACAGGCTGAATTAATAAAATGGTGGGAATGAGGAATATTGCCCAAATAAAATACAAAACAAGAAATGTTTGGCCTGCGAGCTGCAATGTTTTTACCGTATCAGTTGAGTCCTGGGCCTTTGTAAGACTGGTGCTAATTAAGTGAGGCTCCAGTTTACGTCAGCCTGCTACAGCAATAATCATGTCCAGTTAAAGGTCACATTAAACGATTTGGGTCTCAGCTCCGTAATGGCTAATTCCAACAACACTGCTTCAAGACAGCGGTACTGTTTCAAATTTGTAATGCACTTATATTCTGGCAAGGAAGCTTTTGTGGCTCTATGGTGAGCAGTTTGCTTTTATGAAGGTAATTATTATTTTTCTACAGATCCCCTCTTTTCCTGCATTTACATTTGCAGAGAAAGTGCAGTGAGCTGTTGTAAACTCTGAGTCATCATTACAGGTTGCAAAGTGGGGTGGTTTGGTGATATCCACATAGAAACATGTAATGAATAAATTAAATTTAAAAAGAAAAGGAAAAAGCAAAAGGAACCTGATTTGGCTGTTGGCTACGATGCCTTTGCAGTGTTTTGTTGCTACATGTAATGTGTCCATATGACTTTGACATGCAAATTAAAGCTGCTGAATCCCAGCTAAAGTTCGTTAGATATTTTTATCAGTTCTGGGTTTTCAGATTTGTCTCATTATGCTTAAGGAACTTCCAGAAAAACCACACTGCTGACATCAGAATCTCCTTTTTGGTTACCTTTTTGTTCCTTTAACAATATTTTATGTGCATCCGAACATTTTGAAATTCCTACTGTGTTTTAAATGGTGCAGAGCTTCTCTTTCACTCATTGTCAATCAAGCATATCTCACCTCATTATTTTATCCTACATTAGGATATTTTTTGAATGCTCTGGGCCATACTATTAAAATAATAGTGAAATGAGAGTTGCTGCATGCAATCCTTGGGATTAAAATCAACTCTCCAGCCATCAGCACAAATCCTGAGAGAACAACCTTCCCACCTGGTGATCCAGCTATGGCCTGTCCTGTGGGCTTGCCTCAGGGAATTCTGAGGTCAGCTTTCCCTTAGGAGCATATGTAGGAAATGACACGTCTATATTCAGGTTGAGGAAAATATTAAACAGAATGTCCTTATCCATCATGATCTCACACCCTCAACTTTGGGAAGCCAAATCCCCAATTCTGTTACACCACAGAATGAATTATTTTTTTCTTTCCTATTGAAAAGCAAATCAGTTTTCTCCCTTTGTAAATGCACTAATTTGAGATTTTCTGTGAGTTTCAAACGCTGTTAAATAAACAAAAATGTATCTTGTAAGTATTTCCAGACTGGACAAGAGTTTGAGTTTTGAGTCTGGGTTTGATGCTAAATTTGCACTTTGCTGATTGATGGGAGCCCTGGGAAGTGGGGGTGATGGGAGCTGCTCTTCAATCTGCAGGCAGAGAATCAGAGCTGCTACCACTCACTTTCCGTGCATGTTGGGTTATTTTTTAATCTAGAACAGGATAACAACATTTTTCTTCCGAAGTGTATGATGCGAGGAGAGGAAAAAAAAATTCTATGTATGTAAATTTTTTGATTCCTGAAGCAGGATTATGAAAATTTGGAAGTTCCTAAGAGATTTAAGCTGAATGGTTCATTATTTTATAAATTACCAATAAGTAGAAAAAGCATCTTTGCTGACTACCTGATATTTTCTCAATGGCATTTTGTTTTGCTTTAAATATTGCTTCTGGTTTGCATTATACTGTTTGCCCAACTAGTGAATTTTCATGGAATTTCTACCTTTCAGCACCTAATTTTTGCCCATTAGGTTTAAACAAGATAAATCCATTCTCTGTGTAAGTCCTCTGGGGGCAAGCTGCATGTAAGTGGTAATGGCAATTATGGTAAATGCTGAACCCAGCATCTCTAAGTGCTTGCTGCAAAAATGATCTATAAAATATTTCATGTTAATGTTAATCACATGGTCTGTGTTGTTTACCTGGAGCTCTTTCCATGAAAACAGCAACAGAGAACTAAAAAAAAAAAAAAAAATAGTAACCAGAGTCTTTGCACTTTAAGTTTTTCTACTTCTGTTATATCAAGAACTACATTGATATAACAACGTTTGAAGGAAACAACAAGATGCTGTTTGGTTATAGGAGTCCACCTATGGGAGAAGAATAATTTGAATCAGTTTTAGGCTGATTTTAAGATTTAATATTTTTTCAGTCAGCACAAATTCCAGTTGTGCTGGTTTGCACACCAGGCTGTTCAAGAGCATTCTGAAGAATAATTAATTGTTGATGCTTGTGTGACATATCACTGCACAGTCATTCAGTGCCTCCAGACTGACACAATAATGCCCATTTCATAGATACAATCAGCCTGCTCTGTTCTCCTGGGATCATTGTTCTGGGGACACGAGATTTGATTTGTTTCTCTTGGAGACTGGCCGCTTTCCAGTTGGTGGTTACCTGTTGCTGGTAGTTTAGCAATGGAATATAAACTATATTTTATTTAGAGAAGCCTTTCCACAGTGTCTCGATGATCACACAGAGATTAAAATGAAGCAGGCTCTGATTTATCCTGCAACTTATTAATGAACAAAATAATTGCTTGTGTGTTCTTGTGGAGTCTTTAACTCACACATTCAAAAGTGCTCCTCACTGGCCAAGCTGCCAAAGCCTGAAAGGCAGGCAGCTCCTTTAATATGAAAAGTTCAAGCAGCTTATTGTTGCTTTCTAAAGGGGAAAAATCTTAACTCCCCCTTCTCTAGATTAGCTAAAGGCCTTTTGCTATCAGTTTGTATTGCTTTAGAGTTCATTCCTAACAAGCCTTTGTCCTTGCAGTGTGTAGCTCCCAGCTGTCAGAAACCATTTCTGCAGCTGGTGAATTTAATCAATTCGGTGTGTCTGCTGAAAGTAATAAAACATCATTGAAATTCTGGTTTAAGAAAGTTAATGCACTAACTGCTCCCCGTGTGACTGCAGACAGCTAAACTGTAAGATATGGACTTTCTATTGTAAAGCTCTTAAAAAAAAATTACACTGATATCCTTGGTTGCACTTTAACTTATGGATTAATAGACCTTTAAATTTGAAACCAGCTCATCACCTTGCATTAAATGAAACAAGGCTATTTTGGACAGTTTTTAACAAAGGGTCAAGATAATATTAAAGGTATATAAATTCAGAAAATTTCAAAACTTGTCTGCATTGGCAGCCCAAGGCCTCCATCTCTAGGATTCTACCACCCCGTTCATCTCTTGGGCAGCAACGTATCTGTGCAGGTTTTCTGTAGCAGTTCTGGACTAAGTTTTCTGCCTTTTTTAGTCTGTGTGTGCTGGAAACTTGAACCCTGGAGGGTGTCTCAGCTGGTAGATCATGGCACTGAGTTCTTACTGCGTGTTATCTTTGCTTTTCTGTTGTTACTCTGATTTTTTTTTAGTTCCATGATACAGCTCGCATCATGACATACATTGGCCAACGTAGTGACCTAAAGAGGGGTTACACAATTTGTGAGGTGATAAATAGGGGTGGTTTCACTCAACAGCATTAATCATGGAAATGTCACACAGGGAAGCCTGATAAACTCTGAGGCAAGAGGAAATTTTAATTACTTTAAGCTCATGCTAAAGACAGAAGAAAATCTCCAGAAGAAAATGATGGTTAACAAGCACTTGATTCTGAAAACCAGCAGTGAAACAAATGGGTAAATTCTGAGACAATGTACTCACCAAACAGCAATAACACAACAACAAAGCTGGCAGGAATTGGGGATGGTAGTTTGCTGGCAATTGGTTGAAAAACTCAGCACTGCAAGGATTTAGTTAAGGAGATGTGAGAATAAATCACTGAGGCAGTGTCCAGCAAGTGTATTGACCTTCACACCAGTACACACATTGCAAATTACAACAGTATCAGTGGGAAGGGAAGAAACAGAGGCTAAAATACAGAAGGAATGCAAATGTGGGCAATGGAAAGCCATCCATTACAGTGTGTGAGTGGCAATCAATAACCTCTTAACTAGGCAAGGGAGAGAAAATAACTCCACATGGTGTGTTGTCAGAGGGTGCAGGACCTCAGGCACTTTCAGAAAGTGAGAACAGTTGCAGTGTGGTACTGATTTGCTAATAATGAGGCAGGGCATTTAAAACCTCTGTGAGATGAATTTCTGAGAGAGAACTGAGAATAAGGAGCACGGGAGATGGAACTGAGAGCTCAGATTCCATCTGCCTTCATCTCCGGCTGCCTGGAGTGCCAGGTCAGGATAAGGGGCAGAACACCTCAGTCTCATTTTAAACCTCTGAGACAAACCCCTGAGAGAGAACTCAGCAGGGAAAAGGGAACTACGCAGAGTAAGCCAGGAAGGAGTGCTGGGAAACTGCACTCACCACAGGCAGGTGTCTCACTTGTTGATGGGTTTTAGTTGGTTTCCCCCCTCACTTTTTCAAAGTATGATGGGAAAGAGATCTGATAATGCGACTTCATGTAATAAAACTGCAGCAGACCCTGGCTCTGCTCAGCTGGACCAACCCCCTGCCGAGGCAGCGACACCTGAGCAGGTTGTACAGGAACACATCCAGGTGGGGTGGAACATCTTCAGAGAAGGAGACCCTGCAGCTTTGTAGGCCTTGTGCTGCCTCTGAGACTAAAATGTTTCAAGATACTGATGCTGTCAGTGCTTAGAAAATTAGAGGAATAATGATAATTGAAAAGAAATCTTTTTAGCTTCTCACTAATCTCACAGTTATGTGCAAGTCAGGCTTGTCAGAAGATTTTAAGTCCTGTCATGTCTGTAATCTACCTTGTGTTCTCTTGGCATAATGGGACACTCGAAACAGCTATAAGGTATATTTATCTCAAAGACCTTTTGTATGTATTTTGTGCAAGAAAGACAGTGCACTGCAGCAGGTTGTAAGGATCTTTGCAATTCTTGCTTTTTGTTTTCTATGTTCTTTTTCTTTCTTTTGTATATTGTGACAGATAAAACAAAATAGTGGTCTTCCATACAGAATGAACATATAAAACTACATAAGGACCTCCCTCATCAGAGAAATAGAGAATAAACCGTTTTGGGATGTTGTCTGATGCACAGAGCACAGTCAGACATGAAAGTGAGGAAAACAAAAATGTTCTCAAGTAGAATCTTACTCTTTCCTTTCTTTATGTTCCAAATGTTCCTGACAGAAGAGAGCTGAAAAGGGATCAAGGAACTTTGCACTTTCCTCAAATGTATCAACCCATGGCTACCCAAGGCTGGGGAGAAGTTTGTAGACTGGACAGATCTTGGCTGTGTTGAAATTCATGCTGAAAATGTCGTGGTGCTCTTAGAAGTTATTGAGGCTGCAGTTCTCTGGAGTTCTCAGCTTGAAGCCTTTCACTAAAACATTTAGAAAATAACATAAACCAGGTAAACAGAAGGAATTGATTATTTTTGCTGCAGACAAATACCGGGTTTAAGGTAAATCTTTCTATAATAACTTCTGAGTGTTCTGCCTGTAACTCAGCCCATGGCCTTGATCTTTTGTCCTCCTCTGTGAGGTACATGATATACAGACACTTCAGCAGGAGGGTTCTGTGTCTGCAGCTCTTTCAGCTCTAAGCTACATTATATTAGGTTTTACATTGCTTTTTATCCAACTATGTATTTGGTGTGCTTAAAGATCCATACAGACCTGAAAATACAGGAAATATTTGGGATGCTTTGTCTATCTTTATGCTGTGATCACTCTCAGTGAAACACCCCTGTCACCAATAGCTAGGAGAGTTCCAGCTGAATTCCTGATGAACTTTTCTTGGCCTCCCGTGCAGTGTGTCAGCTTTTCCCTGTGGCTGGCATCATGTATGGCTGGGTTAGTACCCACCACCCATTGTGGTCATTATGGGCTTGTCTTTGCTCTCAGGTGGAATGGCAGCATAAGCACAGAACCCCAGAATGGTTTGGGTTGGAAGGAACCTTAAAGATCATTAAGTTTCAACACTTTCCACCAGAGCAGTTTGCTCCAAGCCCCGGCCAACCTGGCCTTGGACACTTCCAGGGACCCAGGGGCAGCCACAGCTTCTCTGGTCAACCTGGAAGTGCCTCACCACCCTCACAGAGAACACATTTTATCCATGAAATCATTCCTGTGTTTTCTGGAGTTGGGTTGTTTGTGTGTGTTTGTACCTCTCCCATAGAAAGTGATTAATTAAAGCAGCTTTAATTTTGTTTCTTTCAAAAGGACCTCACTAGATAAAGTAGTCAGTTCTGAAGACTGAGGAATAAATTAAGAATCCTCCTCAGACAGAAATGTAGCTAATTAAACCAAGCTAAACATAATTAGACTCATATCTGGACCAGGTAAGAGAGGTGGTGATATAAGTGAAGCCATTCAGCTCAGACTGTGATATAGCTGCTGTAAGTTTGAGAATCCTCAAAGTCATGGTTTCCAATCCCTGGGAATATCATCCTCTTTGGAGAGGCATTGATGTAGGAAGCCTAAAAATCAAGTGTCCTGAGCCAGTAATTTTGGAAGACAGTGGCAGTTTTTCTCCATCCCAATCTTTAGGCTCTGCAGAATCTTTCTCTTTGCTGTCTGATCTATTGTTTTCAGGAGTCATTTCTGCCAAGAGCTTTCTAATGTAGGTAAATGAACAGCTCCAAATGATTTATGGGAAGGTTTCATGGCAAGCGTTGGGAAAGATCCAAACCTCACAAAGGAGCTGAGGAGCCAACAATTTTTGTTTCGACTTCTGAATAAATGACCAGATTTTGAGGAGGGCACGGTGCCAGCTTTCCTCTGTGCCAGCTTCTCTTCATTCTTCTCAGACAGAACTACTGGTTCCAGAGAGCTTTCATATATTTTGGATAGGTTCATAAATGGCAATGTGCATTGTAAATGATCTTTTCTAAGGAAAAGGGAGACAAGGCCACAGTGGAGGTTTTGACAGAAGGAAAAAGAAAGCAGAAAATATTCTTGAAGCGATATGACAAGATAATGCCGTCTTTAAGCATTGTAAATTTGCACATTTTTGTCTTAATTCTATCCAAGTGCCAGGTCAGTGCCAACATTAATCAAAAATATTCCTCAGAATCTGTTTGCTAAACTTTTCTCTGTAACCTACTTTCAATCCCACAGGGCAAGGAGCTGAATGTAAAGCATTTCCATCTATTTATGGCCATTAAATATCGAGACTGTTGAAAGCAGTAATGAAATGCTCACTATATTAAATGTTCTTGAGGCATCATCAGAGCTGATTGTTTTATCAGGTTTGAATAGCTAAGAGTCATTATCTCCTGCGACTGCACCTGTTGGAATTGTGCTCACAAGTGGTTTGTGAGAAGCGATGTGGAATTGCAGGGAGCAGCACCCTATACTGTGGTTTACTTTTTGTTTAGATTTGATACTAAACCTCCAAGGACAGCAAAATCTTTTTAACTTGTAGTAATGCTTGTTTAGTTTCATTCCAAACAGACTTTTCCCTGTGGAAAGTTACTCTAGCAAGGGGGTTTGGTAGGTTCCATTCTGCAAAACATAACCCCAGGGAAGTTTATCTGCTTTCAGAGATATTCCCTCCTTAAAGAAGAGTTTGGAGAAGCTGGCCACAGAATTAAGGAGCAAAATAATTTTTAGTCATCTGTCATGTCTCTGTTCCCTTCCCCTCGTGCTGTGTGCTCAGTCTAATCTTTGTGTCTCGTTAGGAGCCACATCTTGATGATGGAGCTGTCAGCCAGGGAAGTTAACTCACTTTAATTTCGCTTTCAGGACCTGGTAGCCCCCTCTGAGAGCAAAGGAGGTTTGGAAAGTTCTGGCAGTTCTCTTCCTTCAGCACAGCACTGGTGCAAATAACAGCAGGTCCAGTAGCACTGTGGTGGAACAGGATATTGGATGATATATCTTATAGGAAAATCCCTGATCAGGAGATACCAAAGCTTCCTGGAAACTGCATAAATTAAGAAGGTTTCAGGCTGGGAACATTCTCATTTTTCTCACCATGCACTGAGGCTGGTGACCTCTGACCTTCATCTTGGCTGTTGCTGCTGCCTTTCACAGATTTTTGGAGAGATTGCTGTTTTACATTTAACACTCCCTCTCTGCCTGCCTAACAGTGTAGGGCTGATCAAACCATCCAGGAAGACCAGGCAAGATAAATTAGATGCTTAATTTGCACATCAGGAACTTCAGACAGCCTAATTTTAAGAGGACATTTTGATAAAGTAAAATGGCACTGTGCACGTATTAGTAATTGCCAGTTCCACAAAATTATTAATGATAGATGAGCTCTGGGCTTTGAATCTTTGCTTAAATTAGTGTTTGAAGGCTGTGCCATGAAATACAGACAACAAAACTCATTAGAAAACTTATCACATGATTGTCAGTATTGTTTGTAATTTATATTGTTTTTCTCCATCACTCTCCATACTCCCAACTGTCCTATGTAAAATCAAATATACACCAACAACACTCATAGTGCAGATTAGTCGCATTGTGAATACTCTCCCCAAAATATAAGTTGATTTTAGCAAATCTGAAAACAGAACAATGTATTCCTGGACATGCTACTGCCTCACATTGTTCAGCATCCTTTAAGGGTTCCCACTTTTCCTGACATGGCTTGAACACAGCAGGGTTTAGGTAAGGTTTTTTGGGTGAGTTTGTGTTCTTGCACCTCATCTCCTTGGTCCTTCCATCCTTTCTAGACACATTCTGTCTTTCCACACCTTCTGTCCTTTTTTTACCTTGGGAGCAAGCAGAAACCTAGGGAGGACATCAAAAATATGTGTGTTCTGCAGGTGTTTAATTCGCTGCTTGATTTTGGTCTGGTCTATCCCTCTCCCACATACAAATACATGAGGACCAAGGCTGCTTTCTCCAGACCTGCTCCCAGACCCTGCTCCCAACCTCTTCTCCAAAGTTTTCCAAAGACAGTTGCCAGGCACTGAATTGGCCATGTGAGTTTCTGCATATGTGAACATAATTCAGAGCTGCTTTATCTCTTCCAATAACCCTTAGAAACAGTGTTCTTGTACTTTTTTTTTTAACAGACAGATTTTCAGATATTTTTCCAGATTTCTTTCCAGATTTTTCTCAGTTTGAACTTTCCATCACACATGAAGACAAACCTTCTGTGTACAGTTCTTATTTTGAATTTTAATATCAGTAGAGATGATGCTAAATTTTGGTTGCTTTGTGCCTCACTTTTGTGCACACCTTTAACATATAAGCCCTATTATGAATACAAAATTGTATATGGATATATATATAAAATTATATATGGATATATATACAAAATTATATATGGATATATATTCTTAGTGATGTTACCGATTTTAAAATCTTCTCAAAACTGCCTTGAGAACCCTTTAAATCAGATTCTTGTGTGGCATTTCTTGAAATGCTGAAGAATTAAAATATTGGCCATCTATAAAATTGTCCACATTCTTTTTTCTCTGTTTCACAAACAGGTTTTATTGTTTGCATCTCATTTACACATTGCTGAGAACTGTAGCTGGCAAAGGGCAAAGAGGAGCATTCTCCAGAGCACGTGCATGCTCTGTGTCAGCTTGGATGAATATAGATACATGTGTGAATTTGGAAGGAAAATAAAAAATTGAAAGGAGTAATATAAAAGAAAGAACTTCCCAATGTTTTAGCTCATTATATAATCTTTATTTCATAACAAATGCTCCTCTGGAATGATTCTATTTTTTTGTATCAGTAAAGTGCTTCTAAATTTGCAGTGGATTTGTGGGGACAGACAAAAATCTAAATGCATCCCACTGACCTGGGAGTATCCCAGCAGGTGGAACATGGCCTGGGACAGGGGATGAACACGAGGAGCTGAGCTGGAAGGGAAATCCAGCACCTGCACAAACCTCCTGTACTCACCATTAAAACTGTTGTCCCTTGAATCTACTTTTAAACCATCTGATTTGGGCTGGCAAAAAGTGCTTCTTGTTGGCACAGGTGTCACTCACACTCCGATGGGAAGCTTAAATATCCACAATTTAGTTGGGTTTTTTCCTCTCTTCTCTCCACATTGTCCTCTTTTCTCTGTTTAGCTGAGACCCCACCTGCAGAGCTGCCCCAGCCCTGGGCCAGCACAGGAAGGAGCTGGAGCTGCTGCACAGAGCCCAGAGGAGGCAGCAGCATGATCAGAGGGATGGAGCAGCTCTGCTGGCAGGAAAGGCTGCCAGAGCTGGGATTGTTCAGCCTGGAGAGGAGAAGCTTTGGGGGGACCTCAGTGTGGCCTTGCAGGGCCTGAAGGAGCTGCAGGAAAGCTGGAGAGAGACAATGGCCAAGGGCTGGAGGGCCAGGACACAGGGAATGGCTTCCCAGTGCCAGAGGGCAGGGCTGGATGGGATCTTGGGCAGGAATTGTTCCCTGGGAGGGTGGGCAGGCCCTGGCACAGGGTGCCCAGAGCAGCTGTGGCTGCCCCTGGATCCCTGGCAGTGCCCAAGGCCAGGCTGGACATTGGGGCTTGGAGCAGCCTGGGACAGTGGAAGGTGTCCCTGCCCATGGCAGGGGTGGCACTGGATGGGCTTTAAGTTTCCTTCCAACCAAAACCATTCTGGGATTCTCTAATTCTGTGATTTTAATTGTCTACCAGTGGCCCTTGTTTAATATTGATACCCAGAGGCCACATTTGTTTCCTTCTTGAACAGAAATAAAATCCAGTTTTACAAGAGACAGTGTCTGTTTGCATCTCCTGTAGATGTAAGGAGGTGCTGTAGATATTTCAGTACCCTGAGGACATCTTTATATAATGATTGCTCTTGGGCTGAAGCAATTTAAAAATCCCACTGCATGCACTTGATGTTTAGTATAACAAATGAGGGCAAATGCAAAAGAATTGCAATAAATAAGCTAAACACTGGAGAATACTGGATGTAGTCTACAATTAATAGAAGTGCAGCCATCATAGAAAGAATTCATGTTTATAAAGTACAGCTGTGCTTTGTTCTTTTAACAAATCTTTGGGGCAAGTTTGTCTTGGAAGCCAAAGTTCTAAATTTGCAAATTTCCCGTCTCACTTCAGTTTCTGCCATCCCAATTAATACATTTTACTAAATGCTATTTTTAACTATAAAGCTAATAAGAATAACAACAACAGGAGTTTATCTGAGCATCTCTTTCCAGGATGTGTCAACTGCAAGAACGAAACCTCTCCTTCCCCTTTAGCTGCTGCTGGTGTGGTCAAATCCACAGTTCCTCAGCTTTGGGTTTTTGCTCCTTGCATTCCACGCTTACTGTCCAGCTCTTGTCACTGCTCTTCAAAAATTTTCCACTCTTTCTGTCTCTCCCTCTGGTAATCTTGGCTTAAGAAGGTGACTCCTTTTACAGTCACATTTTGGTTTTTCTTTCCCACTCAACACACGTTGTTTGAAGTTTGATTTGCAGCAGCACTGGGCAGCTCAGGGGGGGGGTGCAGTGCAGCCCTTGTGTGAGCTGGATGTGTGACCTCGATCATCTCAGCATTGTTTAGGCCCCTAATTCATTGCAGAGCTGCAGTGGATCTGACAGGGGTCTGTCTGTCCCACGCCTCTGTAGCCCCAACCCTCCATCCATCACCTTTGGCTTCATCCCAGCAGGGCACAGCCTACTCATGTGTTGAAGAGATCTTCCTCCTAGGAGAGGATATTAAACGTTCAGCTGCAGAGTCAGGGTGAGAAATCTCTTTTATGAGCGTAGTTGGATAACCTTTGGTCTTTCCGTGGGTATAAAGCCTAAAACAGAACCTACAGCTGATTCCAGTGCCAGGCCGTGTCAGGAGAAATCACATTTTTTTATTAAGGCAGTGATTTGATCACCATTCTACCACTGACTGAGTTTTAACAGCAATTTTTTTGTATTCTTTAGAAAGAAAACAGAGTTAAAAAACTTTTTTTTTCTGTGAGCTTTAACAGTGGAAGAAGGAAAGTGCATTAGTCAGGAGACAGCACATTGCAAGCTAATGTAAACCTTATGGTTTCTCAGCAGTTTCTTGGAATTTTAGTGCTCTGAGTGTATTTGTATCCACAGTTACACTGAGATTTCTTGAAATATTCAATGCAGTGCTTTATTGCATCATTTATATATTTTTAGACATAATGTGCCTGAGTGGAATAGATTTTTCCTTGTGAATACACCACTTCAGGTGAAAATATCAACATTTACAGGAGGATGATATAAACCATGATTTTTTTACAGAAATTTAGATTTCCATATGAAGAAATATTGAAGTCATAAAGCAGAATAAGGTGATTATTAATTTAAACCTGGTTCAAATTTTAAAATATAATCTGCTCTCTAAAATAAGCAGCTCTGTGCTCTATGTCACAGGCAAAAGAATTTTTTTTCCCCCTAACCTTCTTTGATAACATCTCTTAAACTGAAAGAGAATATATTTAGATGGGATACAAAGAAGAAATTTTCTGCAGTTAAGCATGGGGAGGCCCTGGCACAGGGTGCCCAGAGCAGCTGTGGCTGCCCCTGGATCCCTGGCAGTGCCCAAGGCCAGGCTGGACATTGGGGCTTGGAGCAGCCTGGGACAGTGGAAGGTGTCCCTGCCATGGCAGGGGTGGCGCTGGATGGGCTTTAAGGTCCATTCCAGTCCAAACTATTCCATGAGATAAATACAGCTCCTTCAAGAGCATTATCTGTGGATAAGGGCAGTTGCTTTAAATGGCCTAATGTTATCCCAGCTAATTACAATTCTTTGCCTTTTGGTCACTGAGATCCGAGTGAAGCTCATTTGTGAAGGTTGTGCTCATCTGTTGTAGCTCAGTGAGAGAAAAGAGACTAAAGAAAGCAGAATGGACAGGAGAGTATCCAGTGCATTCATTAAATATCCCACTATTAATCAGAAAACTCCAAGAAGCTGCTGACTCTTTGTTCCCCTTGTTCACTGCTGAACCAGAGAGGATTTTGCTGTAGCTGACATGCAGTGGCCAGTCCAGCCTTCCCTTCCTCCGCTGGCCCCGCTCCAGGAGCTCCCTGGCCCTGCTGTGCTGAGGATTCGGAGCTGGACACGGCACCCAGAGGTGCCCCAGGCTGGGCACAGGGGCAGGATCACCCAGTTTATTCATCAACTTTCATTGTAGATCTTTCTTCCTATCAGGGTTTATATCATTTTTAACCAACTCTTAACATTTGCTGTCATTCATTTCTTCTTCACTGATTAGTTGCTAAGGAACTGTACTTGCTAAGTAGGAAGGTGTCCACTGCACAGATTTTTAGAGCCCTTCTTATTAAATGCCACATCTAAAACCTTTTGAAATTAATAAGGAGTCATAAAATTATAGAATTATGGAATGGGTTGGGTTGAGAGGGACCTTTAAAGCCCATCCAGTTCCACCCCTGCCATGGGCAGGGACACCTTCCACTGTCCCAGGCTGCTCCAAGCCCCAATGGCCAACCTGGCCTTGGGCACTGCCAGGGATCCAGGGGCAGCCACAGCTGCTCTGGGCACCCTGTGCCAGGGCCTGCCCACCCTCCCAGGGAACAATTCCTGCCCAAGATCCCATCCAGCCCTGCCCTCTGGCACTGGGAAGCCATTCCCTGTATCCTGTCCCCCCAGCCCTTGGCAATTGCCTCTCTCCAGCTTTCCTGCAGCTCCTTCAGGCACTGGAAATCCATTAGTTTTTCATCAGACCCTAAAGCAAAAAAGCCTTGGCTTTCTACAGAGGCAAATTTTTTGGAGGAGGATACATCGACCTGATCAGCCAAGAATCTGGAGGTGTCACTCTTGAGGTTGTTGATGTTGCATCTGAGCTCAGCTTAGCCACGAGTTTTGAGGGCAGGAATGTTGTGAGGGGACTTATTGAGATACTTTCGGCTTTCTGCTATGGAAGAGAACATCTTTGTTTAGCAGGTGTTTCCCAGGATTTCCAAGGCTGTGTGCGCCACTGATGAGGGAGCCTCTGGAATGCCCTCTCCCAGTTTGTATGACTGCAAAAATTCACCAAAATTAAGTTACAGTTGGAATAAAATAAGCTAAAACCCAGACAGGGAGCAACTCAAGGTCTGCGATTTCAAATGTGGAATCCCTAAAAAATTCTCTTTGACTTGGATTTAAGGAAAAGATGTTTGAAACTTTTATTTCAGGGTAAATGGTCAGTGTATAAAAATTTTAGTCTCTCTTTTTTTTTTCCACATTATGTTCATTTATCTGAATCATGAATATCTGTTGTGCATGACAGTTCCATATTAATAGTGACTTACCAGAATTTAAGCTATTATAGAGAAGTTAGGACAATCTATTTTAATCATTAGATCTGGACTTTGCTTAGCATGTACTAAAACACTCTCTTATTCATGTGACCTCCCATGACTGTTTTTTTTAACAAATCAGAACTTCTAATTTTATCAAGACCACGTCAAGGTTCAGTGATTAAAAAGAGCAGGTGATTTCATTGTGTCAGAAACAGCCAGGCTTTGTTTTTCTGCAATACTGAAATTTGAACACTCTTCTGTGTGAGCACAGTATGGATTAATATTCTAAGCACAGAGTATTTGCTCTCTTCCTACCTCTAAAGAGAAAGGAAATTAAGACACGGTATCAGACTGGCTTTATGATAAAAGCATATGGATTTTATGAACCACACAGTTCTTGAATAAATCCTCTCAGCATTCCAATTCAAGATGTTAATTCAATGGAGCCACTTGAAGCACAAGTGTGGTCTTTCCACGAGTAAGATAATTAAAGAGTTTGAAAACTAGGATTAATAAATCATTATAGCAAGTTTAGTTTCAATTAACATCATAAATGCAACTATTTTAGCAAGCAATTGACACCTGATTAGCATGTTGCTGGGGATAGCTGTTTAGATATTAATCAAACTCCCAAACCTTGCTTACAAAATCACTTAAAGACATATACATAATTTCCCTTTATTTACATGGTAACTAACTTATCTTTTGCATGTGTTTGCTCAGGGCCGCAACTCAGAGCACATGTTGAGATTATTATTTATTAATTACAGTCAAAATTGCCAACATGATTCAAAAGTCCATGGGGCAGCACGTCTGCCTTTTTGATATACTCTGTGTAATCTCAACCATTATGGACGTTTCATAGCTCTGTGGGTGTCAGCTCACAGAACTGCTCAGTTTTGAGTCTGAATCCGAGCAAAACAGCAGCTTCATTTGGAAAAAATGAATGAAACTAATTTGTTAGCAGCTTTCCTTTGAAAAATGAATGAAACTAATTCGTAAAAAATACAGCGATGAGTCTTTCTGAAGAAAAAGGTAATAAAAATGCAAGGCATGCAAGCATATTTTGTGCTCAGATGCAGTTAGTTTGTGCTTGAGCAGACTAAATTAAATACTATAAATTCTGCCCAAGAAATGTAAATACTGGGAGTTAAATCTGACTAAAACTTCAAGCTAAAAAGGAGAAGCTGCCTTTAAATTTAATCTCTTAGATTTGAAATCATTTGCTATAACTGAAATGATGCTTGGGCATTGACATATGCTTGTAATCATTAAATATATGTGAAATATGAAAAAAAACTTGCTTTAAAGGCTGTCACAAAAATGCTTCAGTAACAGAAGAAAAGGTTGTTGTTTCTTACCTTGGATATGAATCAGAAAGGAAAATTTTGAACTACAGGGAAATGGGTGATTTATCTGATGTGAGGATGAGTGAAAATATCAAATCTCTCTCTTTTGTTAGAGAATTTGCTCTCCTGAGACAGGCAGTGCAGTAAACTGGCCCGAGAAGGGCACAGTGCAGAGGTGAGGATCCTGCTGCGTGCACTCATCAGAAATGCAGAGCAGGACTTCCAGCCATTCCTAAGGAAGATCCGCAGCCGTCCCTGGGGAGGAGTTCACACAGGAACTTTGAATCTGACTTTTTATTTGATAGTGTTTAGTTTTCTCCACTCCTATCCCTGACTGGCATGAATGGCTCCTTTCAAGTAGGCTTTGGCCTCCTTTGAGGAAGGTGAGGGCACAGTTCATCCCTCTGCAAGAATTCCACTCAGGAGACTTATTCTAAGTGCTTTGGCAGCCCTTTGAAGGCACTGAGGAGTCAGAGCTCCACATCCAGGGAAGGCACATCATGGAAGGTCTTTGGGAAGAACTTTGAAGCGCTTTTAGAATCCTGAGAGTCTCATCGAGAGCATGAAAGGTTTATTTTGTTGTGAAATCAGCGCTGCCCAGGGTTTGTCTGTGCTGGCTCTGCCAGGGGCTTTCCTCAGACATTGAGAAGTTTGGTCCCTCTCAAATCCATCCTGGCACCCCATGACCCCTGGAAAAAATGAAAATAACCCAAGAGTGCTATAAACCAAACATTCAGCCCCCTTAAGAGCACACCCCAGGTTATTGCCCAGATTCCCACCTCAGAGCTGGTTGAGGAGGGTCAGCACCTCCTCCCCCAGCAAAGAAACCAAATTTGCCCCATTTGAATGATTTACAGTGAAACACTTCCCACACGTCAGCTTTATAGGCAACATTTACAGCAAAACACAAGAATTCCAGTAGTTGAACAAACCTCTCATCTTTATTCTTTTGCATAGAATAAACAAAAAAATCATTTCAAAATTTGAATGAAATGGGAAATGGGGATTAACCAGGCAGTAAGTGAAAGCAAGCTACAGCCTCGAGCACATTTGTAATTAGGTAAGTTACAAACACTTCAATAATGAGAAGGATAATAGAAATTCTGACAGGTCCTGTACTGGAGAGAGCTTGTGGGCACCACTGTAATAAATGAACAGAGATCTGTTTGATTTTTTGTTAAAAGTGAGAAGCCCCAAGAGCTTTGTGTTACTTCATTTTGTGCTTGGTGAGGCTGTTTATATGAGACTTTCCCCTACATTTTAAATCACTTATTGCTGCTTTGGCAGTGTCTGTTAGATTCCATTAGATTCATTAGCTCTTCTAAAGAGCATTGCTCTGTGGAAATAGCTGAAACAGCTGCCCTGTGTAATTTTGTTATTGCTTTAATTTACTCCGAATTCTGTTTTAACACTCCAGCTGTCAAATATAAAGAGGAAAAAACAATCAATATAAAAGCACTTTCTGCCTCAGTATTCTTACAGGTACAGTTTGGGGGAAGATGGCTGAGAAACTAAAAAAAAGTAAGGCTTGTTTTGTTATTTTCCAAGAGGTTTCTTGAAGCTGCTGGAAGTAGATAGCACTTCTGAAAATGTCAGCAATGGAGCACTTCGCTGTGGGGTGAGCTCTGCTCCTCTGCCAAACTGCTCCTCTCACACCGTGAAACTTCTGTCAGTCTCCAAGCCCAGCTGCCTTCTGTCCAGCACCATTTGTTCCCTCTTAGATCTTGGCCAAATTGGGGTCAGATGATCTAGACATCTGTGCTGGTGTCCTTAAAGCCTTTTTTATTTCCTCCAGGAATATGGGATAAGGTTTCCCTGAGCATCTCTGTGCAGCTGCAGCCCTGCTGCTGGAAACAGGTGAGTCCATTTGTGAAGCTCCTCTGATTTTCTAGCAGAAGCCTTTACGTGTTGTAGCGTAGATCCTTGCTGCTTACAAGAACACAGAATTGCTTTCTTTTTACGGTCCCACCCAGACCATCCAGCGAGAAAATTCAGGGATCTCCTGTTGTTGTTGAATACTGATTAGGAGTACAAAACTGCAGAGCAGGGTATAACAACAACAACTGATCTGGCAGCAGCTCAGGCTCAGTATCTCTCACAGAAGTTGATTGAGTAATGCCAACCTAAAACTTTGGTCTTTGTTACCAATATCTTACAAATACAGCTACAGAAGGGTTAAATCCATAAAGGAATGGCTTTTTCTTCCAGATGGAGAGAGAGGAGCAAGAGGGAAAAGAGATTTTTATCTTTCATCTTTGGTTGTACTCTGATGTCTTTTGTGAAATGAGGCAATCTTCTTAAATGGGATTTTAAGATGAGATCTAGTGCAGCATTTTCCCAGTGCCAGAGGGCAGGGCTGGATGGGATCTTGGGCAGGAATTGTTCCCTGGGAGGGTGGGCAGGCCCTGGCACAGGGTGCCCAGAGCAGCTGTGGCTGCCCCTGGATCCCTGGGAGTGCCCAAGGCCAGGCTGGGCATTGGGGCTTGGAGCAGCCTGGGACAGTGGGAGGTGTCCCTGCCCATGGCAGGGCTTGGGATGAGATAATCTTTAATGTTCCTTCCAGCCCAAACCTTCCTGGGATTCTGGGAAAATCTGCATGGGATGAGTTTTATGTTCCACAGCTTTTTTCTGCCAACCTTTGGCACTTGCCTGCAGAGATTTGCCTGTGGACTTTGCAAACACAGAAGGTCCATCGCCTTTTTTTCCAACAGGCAGATCAAATAATATTTCCTTGAACAAAAGTGCCAATTTAAGCTCAACCAGCCAGTTGTTGTGCTTGAAGTTGTGTAGTCAGAAGGGAGATAGTGAAAGTTCTGGAGTGCTAACCTAGAAAAGATTCTGTCAGTGCTCTTCTCTGGAGGGCTTTGCTCTCAGACCATTATCTCCATTACCTGAGTCTTAACCTCTCCATTCTCTATTTTTTAATTCAAAACGAATCAATGTTTTTTTGGAAACAGTCATGTCATTTCATGTGCCAAATCCAGTGAATTAGGAATGCTACTGTTGTGCCTCTGATAGGGAAATGGATCTCTTTCAAATTAAGTGCCTTTAAAAGCCGTTTCTGGTATCCCAGTGATGCAGAGCACACAGACAGACCTTTTACTTCTCATTGTTAATAAGTCTTCAAATGTTAAACTTTAGATTTCTGCAGTCAACGGCAAATGTTTGTTTATGTCCTCCTCAACAGCTGTCATGTTAGTGTCACTCTTTCCTTATTTTTTCCTTTAATTACCTTTCAAAATATAGTCTTGAAGATGAAAGGCCAGGTACCTTCTTTCAAAGGTCAGCCTTAACTGGCAGTGATGCTCATTGCAGTTTTCTGAAAGTCAGCTCCCTTGTCTCAGTAGATGAATATGTTGTCATAGCACAGGTATGCAGCACATCCAGAACTGGTTTATTTTGTACTGTTCTGCTCTGCCAGTTTCCAACATGTTATCTTTTAACACTAATTCCCAGCCAGAAGACCCACTTAGTCCCAGTGTACTCAGAATTAAGGTTAAGGTATTTCTAGTGTGGATAATGCAATAATGGATGTGAAGTTTAATCAAGTACTTGCATGGATATAAATATATTTTGCCTTCTTCATTTGTTTCTAAACACACTGAGGGTGCCCAGCCTTTGGCTGAAGGCAAAGCCTATCATAGAATTCTTTGTTTTATGAGGGGTATAATATTTTTTCCTTTGCTGCTTATTCCTCTGCTGCCTGCTAACAGCTAAACAAGCAGGCAATGGTGCAAAAGGAAAACACGCCACTGAGAATTAAGTGCATGTGTTACAACATGGTCCAGTCTTTGCTGTTGGAATAAATGGCTAGGAAATCAAGTGGTAAACTAAATACTGATTGAACTGCTTTGCTCAGGACTGCTGTTGCTGATAATCCCAATATTCTTTGCAGCATGAGTTAATCACATCCCTTGTTTGAAATCAACTCCTCTCAGATTGTCAGAGGACAAACTGAGTATGGAAAGTTAAGATATTCAGCACCGTAACAGTTCGCTGGTCTGCATTAATTGGGGAATTTGGAGAGCGTTAATTATCAATTTATATTTGCTGCAAACGCATCTGTTGCCAGTCCTTTGGGATTCAGGAAGTGTTGATCATGGTGTTTTGTCATCACCAGACCAACTCAAAATCTAAAGCCAGAGAGGCTAAAGAGAACCGTTCCTGCTGAACTGAGATTGGCATTTGGCACCTGCAGCCTCATCCTGCTCAGAAAGGACCTCTGCACAAAAGGCAGGTGTATGAGAATCCTCCCAGACCAATAAATTCCTGATAAATTCTTGGCCTGAGAGTCTTTCCTTACTTTACTACTACTCACCAGTCTGTTTGGGAAGGACATGATTGCTTACATTATTAACAAAGCTGGATTTAAGCAATTTGTCTACTCATTGGACACTTAGAATGGTGTTGTACTTTTTTGTGGATATTTCTGGTCACAGCCAAAAATGGCTCAATAGAGATATTTTGGCTTAAAAGATTTATATATATCTACAGTAATTAGATTTAATTCTTTAAATGGCTTCTTCATGCAAGGTGTCACCAAGGAGTCCCTTTATGGATAAAAAGCTGTGTTCAGAAAGTTCTTGAGCTTCCATTTCTGGCACTTCAGAAAGTTCTTGAGCTTCCATTTCTGGCACTTCACCTGCAAAGGTGCTGCTTGGCAGATATTTTCACAAAGCCCTTCTCTACATCAGATGTGCTATTAAATGCTTTCATCCCATCATTAGTTTGTCCCCAAAGACTTCAGCACTATGCCACATATGGATAAACACGGACTTTGATGTTAAATAGGTCACCAGGCTGGGAGATGAAATTCCCCTTGCTCACAAGTTCCAGGTAGCTTTGTAGGCTTTGTACTTTACTGAGGCAGAGCATTCACATTGTCCAGTGATCTCTGTAAGAACATTCCACTTTGGTGAAAGAAATGTCCCTTTTAAAAAATGGGCTATTTTAAATATTTTCCACCTGAATAGGATACAACAGAAAAATGAATGTCCACTTCAAACGTGTCTTGTCATCAGTTCATGGTGGCCTCGTTATCTACTCCTTGTCTGTCCATTTGTTGATGAGTAGGACATAGGTGTCTTCCAGAAGAACAACAGAACCACCTAAAGACATCCATGAGTGAATATTTCAGGAGTGGCAGAAATCCAATTCCATTCTGTACTGGCAGAATGATGTATTTTGGAAGGTGTTTGACTTGGAGGAGGAAGCAACCTGCCCCCCAGAAACACCTCTCCAGTAGCCAACACCCATGGCACTGCCACTCCTCCTCAGGCATGTTCAAAGACCCAGCAGTAATGTTCTGGCAGCTTTCTGTAAGAGATTTTGCTGTACTGATCCAGGAAATACATGGAGGAAGTTCAGAGTTGTGGTTGCTACGAAGTAGTTTCTTCTCAGGAATGTGAACAATTAAACTAACAAATGAATCAAAAGTGCTGTATTGGGTTGGTGTGGCAAGGAGGGTTATTTTGGAGGGGATGCAGGGTGGGGGGATACAGGGGTGGCTTTTAAGAGAGACTTTCAGAAGCTTCTCCCAGGTCCAGCAGAGCCAATTCCAGCCGGCTCCAGGACAGACCCACCCCTGGCCAAGGCTGGGCCCAGCAGTGACAGTGGCAGCACCTGTGGGGAACGATTAGGAAGGGGGAGGAAATCCCCGTGGAATTGCAGCTGGGTGACAGGAGTGAGAATCTGTGAGAGGAGCAGCTCTGCAAACCCCCAGGGCAGGGCAGGAGGGGCAGGAGCTGCTCCAGGTGCTGCAGCTGAGGTTCCCCTGAGCCCGGGTGCAGCCCAGGGAGAGGCAGCTGTGCCCCTGCAGCCCCTGGGGTCCAGGATGGATCAGAGATCCCCCTGCAGCCCCTGGAGGGCCCCACACGGGAGCAGGGGCTGCCTGAAGGAGGCCGTGACCCCGGGGAACTCCACGCTGCAGCAGCTGCTGGCAGGACCTGTGGCCCCGTGGAGAGAGGAGCCCAAGCTGGAACAGCTTTGCTGGCAGGACCTGTGACCCACAGGGGACCCAGGCTGGAGCAGCTCCCAAAGGACTGACTGCACCCATGGAAAGGGACCAGGCTGGAGCAGCTCCTGAAGGACTGACTGCACCCATGCAAAGGGACCAGGCTGGAGCAGCTCCTGAAGGACTGACTGCACCCATGGAAAGGGACCAGGCTGGAGCAGCTCCCAAAGGACTGACTGCACCCATGGAAAGGGACCAGGCTGGAGCAGCTCCCGAAGGACTCACTGCACCCATGGAAAGGGACCAGGCTGGAGCAGCTCCTGAAGGACTGACTGCACCCATGCAAAGGGACCAGGCTGGAGCAGTCTGAGCATGCAGCCCACATGAAGGAGTCATGTTGAAGAAGTTCATGGACCATCTCCTGTAGGAGGGACCCCTCCCTGGAGCAGGAGAAGGGTTAGGAATGAACAGGAGGAAGGGGTGTCAGAGGCAATGTGTGATGAACTGACCACAGCCCCCATTCGCTGTCCCCCTGTGCCTCTGAGGGAAGTAGGTAGAGAAAATCAGGAGTAATGTTAATCTTGGGAAGAAGGGAGGGCTGGGTGGGGAGTGTTTTAAGTGTTTGGCTTTATTTCTCATTATCCTACTCTGATTTGATTGATAATAAATTAATTTTCCCCAGGTTGGGTCTGTTTTGCCCATGGTGATAAGGTGAAGGATCTCTCCCTGCCCTAATCTCAACCCAGGAGCTTTTTGTTGCATTTCCTCTGCCCTGCCCAGCTGAGAAGTGGCAGAGCAGCTTTGGTGGTCACCTGGTGTCCACAGTGCACACTACGAGTGACATGAATCGATCGTTTGGACACTTGGTCCTTATTTTGTACTGGATTCTCCTGTGTCTGTGCACTGGTCATCTCTGGGAAACTCCAGCGTTTCTTTCCAGAGATGAATGATTTGGTATTTTTATCTTGTAACTCTTCTTAGTAGAAAGAAGGTCTCTTAAAAATTCTGATCATCATTGATAGTGCATTTTCTGTGAATTCCTCGCTCTTGAGATCCGAAATGATAACGCTGTATTATCCGTGGTTGTATCATCCATGACATTTTGGACGGCAATGACTAAGATCAGTGAGTACGGGATCTGTTTCACTGCAGTCTCACTGACAATTATTGCCATTACTTTTATGCTCTCTCTTTTTCTTTCTGATTTTTGCTATTGCTGTTCTTAATGGCCACTGTGGCTCGTATCAACTTGAAGCCAATCAACATTTTATGTCAATACAATTTGTCTTGTCTCAGTTCTCTATTAGGGCAGCGGTTTAAACTGCTTTCTTCTCTGCTAAACTTGCATTTTTCTTCTGAAGAACTTTGGAGATTATTTATAAAAGGAGGATCAGGAACCTGCTGTTCTTAAGCATTCTCGAAATGGAATGGAAATGTTCTTTTTTTCTGAGAAAGATTGAGACAAGTTTTGGAGAAAAGAAATAATCTGAGAATTTATGAGTGATTCTTTGTAATATAACTGAAGCTGCATGGAGGACAATTGAGCAGAGGACTGTAATTATTTTAAATAGTGAGGTTTTGGAGAAAAATACTGAGCCTGGAGATTGTAACCCAAACTGAACTATGTGGCAATTTTCATATCTGAAGTGGTGCATGGGAGATGACATAGAGACAACTGGAAAACAGGTTGGTACATTTTTATTTTTAGATTATTCTTTTTAATGGCAATTTTTTGAACAAATTAGTATTTATTTGATTATGCTTTTGATGCTACACATTCTGAGCATGTACGATGTTCAAGGACTACATTCACACTTTTATCATGTTTTAGAATCTGGTTCATCAAATTGTGGTAGTTTGGCACAGAAAACAAGGATCTCATAAAATGTTTGATAGATGCAGGTGAAGAAAATAAAAAGGCATCTGATATTGGCAGTTAAAGTCTTACTCTGAGGCAGTGAAGAAGAATTAAAAGGTAGATATCAGCAACATTTTGAACTCTACAAGGAAGATTGTAATTGTACTTGATTCATTATTCATCAAAGAATGAATCTGACAAAAAACCTCAAAGGTAAGCGCACCTAGTCTGTAAAACCAGACATTCTCCTGGTTATTGCATAATCTCTCTACTACACACCTCTATTTATTTATTTATTTATTACTTATACTCCTGGTCTTAGTTTTAATTTCTCGTATACTCTTCTTCAAAGGATGCAATGATCCTACTCACACGGTGTGTGTAAGATACTCCTCCAAGGTTTTGAAAATCTTGATTTAATAAAAAGCCCAAGCTGCTGGCAGCACTGGAGGGCAGTTAAATATCCCAGTTCCTGCACAGCGCCTGTTATTTTGACAGGAACATGTCTGGATACGAGTCTTTATTCCCAGATCCTGTGTGTCACAAGGGGGATTGCTCATTCCTCTCACCAGGGTTCAGGACACGCACAGGAAGCACCGAGGGGCTCCCAGCTCATCAGATTTTCATTCCTGGCAGTTGATGGTTTATCAAAGTTTGGATCAGGCACCTCCATAGCCCTGTGTGACAAAGGCTTTTGTCAGCCACGTGCCGTGCTGCTGCTTCATCAGGGCTCTTCCACACTCTCACGTGGCTCCTGTGGTATCTCATTTATTTCTGTTATGTTTTGGTAATTTTTCTGTAAATGCATCAGATGGGGGAAATGTCAAAAGAAGAGATTTTCTATTAGCTAAAGCACAAATGTCTTTGGCAGTCTGGAGTCAGGAGATGTGGCAGGATCATGGATCTGGCAGGATTATGGGAAGGTGTGTGACCGGGGCAAAATGGTTAATTTGTGTGCAAGTTATTATTGTTCACGGAGTCTGTGCTCTGCACTGACTCAAACACCGTTCCCAAATCTGAAATAGGAGCATCAGCAAACAATTCTAGCTTCTTCATTTGGATCTGATTTTTCTAAACCTCATAACTGGAATTTACCCATTTGGGTTAACTTATAAGAGCAATCAAAGGCAACCATGAAGATAGAAATTTAAAATTCCAGGAGCTTGTGGCTACACTGGTGAATGTAGAATTCAAGGATCTTCTCTAGTTTTAGGAAATTTTCAGCTTCTAGGTTACTGTAGCTTTCATTAATAATTTTAAACTAATTAAACAATTTTTTCATGCTTAATTGGAAATCTCTGTTAAATATAATATATTAATTTTCACGTATTTTTAAATTATATACAAGTCATCGAGATGGGTAACAACTGCTAATTAAAATGCTACATTAGCTTAAAACACTTTTAAGGAAGATGTGATAAATTGCAAATTATGAAGAAAAATGACATATGTATTATTTGGACAACATTTTTTTCCTTAGGCAGAAAATGCAACAATCAGGATCAGCCAAAGGGGAGGGATAGAGACTACAAAAGGGTGAGGTAGCACAAATCCAACTGGGTGAATCAAAAAATAAAAAAGTGTTTCCAAATTTTCCTGGTTGGATGGTTCAACTGGTGCCCACAGTACACTGTGAATTAACCACCCAATTTCTTTTGTTTGTATCATACAGAGCCATGAAAGCCAATTTAGTTTTTAAAGTCGATCAATTTTCTCCCCTAAATGAGCTGAGGTAGGGTCACCCATCAGTAAACCTCTGTCAAACGAGCTTTTTTTAGACTGTCCAGCTCTGCTCTTTAATGGCACCAGTTGGAATTAGACCTTAATGTAATGTCACTTTAAATTAGGGGCTTCAGCCTGAACGTGGCCATAAAGAATATTATCAAGGCAGAGTAAACAGATTTCTATCAAAACAAATCAGTGTAGGTTGGAAACAGCAAAGTCAGTGACGCTTTGGAGGGCTTGGATTTCATCATGGAATTGGCTGTGTCTGCTCAAACCAAACACAGGAATGTCTTCAGGTGACACAACTGTTGTGTGTTTAACACATTAAATGCACAAATTTGCAAATATTACAAATATATTGCCTCATGTTGGCTTGCATAGGTCTCTGTTCTGATTTCTGCCCTCATTTCAGGGCTCTAAACCAGGTCCCTGCTGTTCCCCTGAGAGCAGGAGCTGTTACATTGCTGTGCTTAGTAAACCTCGAGTAGTTCTCTCCTTTTTGCCCCAGTTTCCTGCAGCCCAAGCAGCCCCCCCGTGCTCTGAGAGGCAGTTTTGGCTGTGCCAGATGTCACAGGAATCACTGGGGCTTTCTTAATGTCGTGATTTAGCCTAGGAAACCCGGTGACATCTTCTTCTTCCCCCAAATAGCATCTCTGTTTATTTCCAGAGGCATGGAAGATGAATGTGTGTGTGCACACATAATCAGATATTGATTTCTGGGCAAAATGTTCGTAATTTACTTACGGGGGAAATAATTTAAAGCACTTTTCCCAGGGATAGTTAATTCCGCAGGATGAGTTATTTATTTTGGAATTCTGTATCTTTTTGTAGTGAAATCCAGCAGAGAATGGTTGTGGGTGAGTTATTTGCCAGATGGCAAAATTTCTCAGCCTACTCCAAGTCGGTTGTTTATGTGCACTTCCTACTCCGCACTGCAGGGAAAAAACTCTGTGCAACCTGCACTTGGCAACTGGCAGCCAAGGGAAAAAATCAGCTGAATTGCCATTTGTCCATTTAAATGGTCCCCAGCAAAATAAACAGAGCCATTCTGAGCTGTCCATTAGATAAAGAAGAGTGGAAATCAATGGAAATTAAATGGATGTAATTTTGGACACAACATCTATATGGAATTAAAAATACATATAGGATCTGGTCCTTGCTAAGAAAACAAAATCGATGTGAAAATCTAGTTCTTAATGGGATAATTGCCAATTATGGCACTGCCTCAAGAAGAAGGAGGAGCCAGCTACAGCTCTAGTCTGGTCCTTCATCTGCTCAAACCACTCTGGGCTTTGCCACTGCCTTGCAAACTGGAAAATAATCCACGGCACAAATTGTGGGGGAAGACGTGAACTTGTCAACTTTTAAGTGGAATTATTTAATTTTGTTTCCATTTACTATTGAGCCCTATGGAGGGTATAAGAGCAGTTCAATACCAAACAAGCTTTATATGGGGAAGAAATTAGTGGATACCATGATAAGAAGCAGAAATTGTGTCTATAACTCTCTCCTGACTGAATCTGGAAGGGCTGGGGTCTGTTTCCCACCATCCTGAGGCCATCCCCAGTGTGCTCCCTTCAGCCCCAGATCTCCTTCTGGCCTGCTGGAACTCCCTAGTGATTTGCTGATTCAGTTGATTAAACCCTGCAAGAAAATAATGGGTTTTGTTTCTGAAACTGTAATTTATTTTGGCTACATTCAGCAATTCAAATATAATAAGTAGGTCTGACGTCATTAAATGTCTGAAATTTATAAATGCTTTCAGGATCTGATCTAAATAAACCTTATAGTGTCAGGATGGTAGAAAATCCAGGGGGAAATGTTATTTGTGGTTACTCTGGTGAAATCCAGAACAACCTATTGATTAAACCATATAATTATAGTTTCTGTAATAATGTGTAGCTTAGCAGAGTTTGGACCAAGCTGTTTGAGCTGGTAATCTGAGTCAACCAGGGCTTCGGGGCGTTTGTAATTTATCTTTTGCCAAACTGATTTTCAGAAAAAAAAATCCTGAAGAGCTTTCAAAAGAAACAAAAAATTAAATAAATAAATAAATAAATAAACAAACAAGAATGGAGACAGGGGCGGGGAGAGAGAAAATGGCTTAATGAGAATATGAATTCAATTGACTGTACAGAGAAAACTCAGCGTGAATAGAGTCACAGAATCACAGAATGGTTTGGGTTGGAAGGACCTTAAATCCCATCCAGTGCCACCCCTGCCATGGCAGGGACACCTTCCACTGTCCCAGGCTGCTCCAAGCCCCAATGGCCAACCTGGCCTTGGGCACTGCCAGGGATCCAGGGGCAGCCACAGCTGCTCTGGGCACCCTGTGCCAGGGCCTGCCCACCCTCCCGGGGAAGGGAAATTTATCACAAAAGTCGGGAAGACTTTCCAGTGTTACAAAGAAGAAGCCACCTCATTGTCACCGTTTCTAATGAACAGCAACCTGACTGCCACTGTTTCTAATTACCAGAGGAAAATAGAGCACAAGGCAGTACCAATAGCAGATGGTTATAAAAAGGCTAAAAGAAAACATGAGCAGCATGAGACCTGATTTTTCACTAATTCCAATTGTGCTCAGGATTTCGGGCAGTGCTGCTTCTCCTCACAGTAAAACCGAAGTGACAAATCACCGAGTGAGAAAGAGGAGCAGCAGAGTTAGCAAATTATGTCACCAATGAACTTTGTGTGGAATATGTTAACATTTTGGAGCTGAGATGAATGATTTTATTAAAGATCTGAGAACGCTTAAAAGCATATTTTAGAGCCTAATGTTAATATCTCTTGCTAGCTTGAGTCTTCAATTCATATTGGTGCTGTGCTTTGCTGTTCTGTGCTTAAAAATAACAGTAACATTTCAAATTACAGAAATTGATTTATCTCTCTCCTTCCTCTTTTATTTTTAATAGTATTCATATATCAGGAGGGGGGGATAGTGAACTCTTACAAAAAATTACTTTACAACTCCTGTGACTTTTATAATTTTCACATTTATAACAGCCAAGGCTCATAATTTCCCGGCTACGTAAGAAAATGGAAAGCCAAACTTGGGGAAGGCAGTGGAAACAAGACACCAGTGCCTGGCATCTTCTCCCAAGTCTGTGATTTGCATGACAAATGCCAGCATAAAACACCATGAGGAATCGTATGAAAGGGTGAGTGATGGAGACGTGTGTTTGCAAAATCTCTTTTCTGTGGCAAAGTTGTTAATCCAGCCTTGAATTCGGGATGAGCAATTGGCTGTAATGGCTCAGGCGGACAGCAATTTTTCAGTGGTTAATATTAAAGCAGTTGGTGCCCTTTGGTCTGGTTTAGTGGCATGCAAAGCATTGCCCAAGCACTAAAAATTTTGGGAAAAAACCCAAAGTTTCATAGAGGCAGAGAGTTGTCTTCACTTTTTTTTTATTTTCCTCAGGCTTTCACCTGATGTTGTTGTTGGGTCCCTTTGCAAATGATTAAGATGTATTGTACTTAACAGCTATGATGGATTTGAAAAGTGGAAAACCTCTTAATAAATGCAACTGAGTAAAAGTCAGAATCGTAATATGTTTTTTTCAATTATTTGGATAAAATACAAAACCCCCACACTGTAGCGAGGGCAAATTCTGAAGGAATTATCAGAAGTGCTTCATTCTTATATTTTTGTTGATCACAAGTGAAATTTCAGTACTGCAGCCTGCACTGTCTTGTTTCAATCCATTTACTTGTGTGGCATTTAGAGTGTCCAGCATTCCATTGCTGATCCTCGGGATCCTTGGCTAATGGGAGCGGGATTCAGGTGCGCCTATGAAAATTCCCATTAACATGATGGAGATCCTGCTCCTCAAGGATATAAGGTAAAAAGGATCAGAGGTATAAAACTGGTCCGTATGGCAAGGCTTTGAATTCAGTAACATTGTGCAAAAAATAGGGAGAAATTAAGACTTCCACGATGTCTGAACAATGCACAAGTTATTTAATATTACTATGGATAACTTTATGAACTACTGTAAAGAAAACTGCTTCAGAACTAGCAGAACATTGCCACTTTTCACAGGAATTATTTCCACAGAAACTTCTGTAATAGTTAAATAGAGCATTTTAAACTGGGGGTTTTTTGGGGGTTTTTTTGTAGAAACCTTCCAGAAAGTGTAATTTGTCCTAGGACATTTTAAGTTGCCTAATATTTCTATATATAAATTTGTAGTTACAGTGTTCAACTTGAATTCTACGTAGTGGTCAGTGTTCAATTCTACATCTTCATCTCCATCAAACTGATTTTGGGTTTGCAATGTCAATTTTTTTTTTTTTTTTGGTTTTGCAATTTCATCCAAACATATTTTCTGGGCAAATGAAGTGATTTTAATTGGTATATCTCCTACAGACCATTGAACAGTCAAGAGATTTCAGATGACGTAGCCTCAGCTCTGGTTTTTATAGATTTTACCAGAAGAAGGTCAGAGCTAAACACACTTCCTAACCCACACAAAAAGGCAGAATTTTCTCTGGAAAGGATTCAGAAAAAGTCTTGCTGGTGCATAGTTAGTCATTGAGGGAAGATTGGATTTATGTCAGTATCAGGATGGATGGATTCAGTTGGAAATTCCTCAAGTAAAAGGAAATTGTTGCTGAAACATGTTTGGATTTCAGCTGTCCATGGAGGTAAAGTACCAGGTAATGTGGGGACAACTCTAAAACCCATGGTTTAATTTACTCTTTGTAATCTAACAAGCTAAAAGTATTTAATTAAAACCTCTGTAGTTTGTTACATTGCACAGCAGTGGCTTTTTTTGCTGGACATCTCCTGATTTCTCTCTCTCTGTGCAAACATGCATGGGGTTCTCAGTTACAACTCCTTAGCATGACAATAGTTGAAATACATTAAATTATATGAAAAAGTAGCAAAGCAGTAGCTTTTCTTCTTCCCCTTGAACTGATTTTGGTACAAGAGGTCTCATCAATATTAACCAAATCATAAATTAACAAGGCTTCCTGAGATGTGAGACATTAATGTGAAAAAAGAGAATATTTCTGCAGTGTCCCTGGTTTCCCAAGTTCCAAAATGCTTTTAAATAACTCAAATTGAGTTGTCCCACCACCACCATCTGTAGGAAACGAACAGATTTTATTCTGTTTCACGTATCTTGTAGCGGTTCTTCTTTGCCCTTAAAAGTGTCAAAATGTTCTAAGAGGTGAGGAGTCCAGCTCCAGGAGGTTCATGAGCTCACAGGAGGAAATTACTGCGTTGGCCTGTCAGAGCATGTCCAATTCCTTTTTTTCAGCCCAATATTCTTTGCTATAGTAGACAGAGAAACATGTCCTTTATTTTTCATCAATTTCAAAGGAAGCTCTATTCTGTTTCATATTTTCACATTCTGGATATTCTCGAAGTCAAAGAAAAATACCACCTGCTTTTCTATTTTTATATCCCTTTATGAGCATTAATCTAAGCAAACTCCTGTGGCTTGCCTTTCTTTCTGCAATGAGCGGCTGCACCCAGGCCAGTTCAGTTGCAATTAAAAGCCAGAAGTGTTGGTTTGTGGTCAGGCATGAGAGAACTCCTCAGCACAGAGATGTGGTGGGGGCTGAAAATCCCCCTGGCTGTGCTCACTTCCACCTGAGATAAGGGCTCTGTCACCCATGTGACATGTCACTCTGTCTGGGAACATGGCAGGGGGAAGCTGCCCTGGTTCCTGGTGTTGTTAAGGACAAACTGTAGATTTATAAGAAGGCAATTAATGGTTAGAGCGGAAGAAAAGCGATGTGAATTTTTCAGTGCACTAATGGTCATGGGATGGTTTGGGTGGGAAGGGATTTAAAACTCATCCCATCCCACCCCTGCCATGGCAGGGACACCTTCCACTGTCCCAGGCTGCTCCAAGCCCCAATGGCCAACCTGGCCTTGGGCACTGCCAGGGATCCAGGGGCAGCCACAGCTGCTCTGGGCACCCTGTGCCAGGGAACTCCTCTAAGGCAACTCACACAATGCAAGTTCTTCCTGTGCATAAATTCCTGTGTTTCCTTCATTTCCATCACACTCCCCAAGCAGGAAATCCTAACTAGGATCACCTGAAGGAGAAAGAGAAGCAGCACAGCCAATTCAGAGCCCATCCATCTCATCACTGGCACTGGAAATCGTAAAGTAAATCATCTTTTTTAAATGCTGAAAGCAGATTATGGATATGAGAGTTGTAATTCCCAGGAGAGCTCTGGGGAGCAACATCAGGCAAGCAGCAGGACAAATTTATGAGCACTCTCAGGGTAGAAAGAACCATCATTAGCCTGATTTAAAAATGCACATGGGGGTCTGATAACATGAAGAATATGGGTTTATTATCTCAGGATATATAATAGGTGGTGTTTCCTTTGAAAAGCAGGGTGCTTTAGGACTACTGTTTTTGAGGACCTGGAAAGGTTCTGCAAAAATCATGCAACAATTATTAGGAGATGAATTATAAAGGTTTTGCAGACTGCTTGAAGAGAGCTGAAGAGAGGAGTGTGCATCATAACACAATTCAAATATTTTCTAAACAAATTCATTATCACAAATGAATTGACTTTAATATAAATCTGGTTGCAATCAGGTTCTTCTCTCTTTCCCCAAATTGCTGCCTGATGACATTTCCTTTACCAGAAAGATTTTTGCCCAAACTAAGAGAGTTAATGCTGCACATCAGGTACACCCACAGCCTTGATCCCTTTTCTACACCTTCTAAATGTAGAGGTTTGGTGCTTTGCACCCCTGCACTGTTCTCTCTCTTCTCTCCAAATGCTCCAGCTCTGGGCCCAAAAAGAGTGGCAACTCTCTTTCTGTGCAATCTGGTGTGTAGGTGTTTTGTTCGAGCACCAGCACATTAAACAGTCAGCACAGTCCATTTAAAATAATTAGGATTAATTTTCTCGAGCTCCCATGAAAACAAAAAGAAAATGATTTGCAGCTACCTGCACAGTGCCAACTTAAGTGTGATAGACCAAAGTCATTACAGGTAATTTAATTTAAACAAATATTAGCCAAGCTTTGCCCGTGTGACAAGTGATTTTTTTGCAAGTCCAAGTCAAAACACATCTTTCTGCTGAGCAATTTTCCAAATGGATGATGCATTTGGAAAGAGCATTTTTCATTGGGAAAAACCTGCATCTGATTAATTTACAGGTGTTTTTTGACAGCCAAAATCTATCCAAAAAAATCAAGTCAAATTCTATCCAAAAAGAAAAGGGTTTTAAAAATGAGTGCTGATGTTTCCAGATATACCTAAGCTACTTATAATGAACTGGATGATTATTTAATAATTCCATGTAAGCAAATGGATTCCTGAGTTCAAAATTTAATGAAGTTCAATTGATATAATCAGAGAGATTGAAACAAGGCTGGAAGGGTTGATTCTTGATTAATGGAAATCTATATAATTCATGTATTGTTTTCCTAATGTAATACCTTTGCAATAAAAAAGGTTTAGGTAAAGTTTAATAATAAATAGAAATTGGGAAGGAGCTGGAGACTTGAATGTATGCATCAAACTTGGGGATCCCTTCTTTTCTTCTCCTGTAAATTAGGCAATAAACACCTTCTGGGAGGGCTAAGAAATGGTATTCAGTGATCAGAGGAGCTGATTAAATAAATATTCATGTGTTTTCCCAAAAAAAATGAGAAAAAATCTACTATAATTTTTTTAAGGACTGAAAAAAAAAATCACTGACCTCTTGTCCCCAAATTCAAAAGTTGCCCAAATTTTAATCTTAATTGTTTAGCAGCAACAGTTGGTTCCCAGGAGCCCACATTTGCTGTGAATTTCCATGCAACGTACAGGAGAAAACGTGAATGAGAAATGATGGTATAAATAGGCTCGTTAAAAGTGCAAAGCAGACTAATTAATTAATAAACTGCCAGTTTGAAGTTTGACGTGTCAGTTACAAAGATGAGAGAGGAAACAAATGTTCTCTGTTCCTCGCTGCTGTACCTGAGCAGTGTCTAATTGACAACAACTAAAAATCATCCTTCAGCGTGATTATTTTTCTCGGGATCCGTGCCCAGCACCGCTACGTGCTGTCAAATTTGCTAGATGCCACAATGCCAATTATTCCTTGTGACTCTGTGATCTTTTTAAATCTGACAACACAAAGCAGTCTCCCCAAAGACTGGTTTTATTTACTCCCCGACCCTTTCTCAGCACTGGGGTGGTGGGGCCTGGGGACAGCACCCCTGGAGAAGAGCCAGAGCCAGCACTGCCTGGTTTTCCTGCCTCTCCCTTCCCCTCCCACCCTCCTGTTACTCCTTTCCCCAGCAACAGACACAAATCTCCCGTCTGCCACCAGCCTTGAGTTTGTCTCCTGACGCTGGTGCTTTCTTGCTGCTCTTTCTCCCTTCCTGCCGCTGCCTTTATCGCTTCTCGCTCATTCCTATTCGGCCCTAACTTCGCACTGCTGTGGCAGGAGATGTGAGTGGCCCTGTTACTCACAGTTCTACAAGTGTTTTCCATGTTCTGGTGAGATTTGATTTTTCCCAGAAAGCAGGCTAACAACACATTTCAGCCTAACTCAGGAGTCACTGGAGAGAGGCAGTGGGACTACGCAGACAAGTTTTCTCCACCTTAATCTCTCTTATTAGAATCAGCTCTTGGAGAAAGAATCAATTCATACTGAGAATGAGGCTTTTATTGATGCAGGAGGAGATTTTGGGCAGGAAGGAGCCAGGCAGGTATCTGCTGTCAATGATTTATTTATATTCTGGGCTTGAGACATATTTTTAAATAAACCAAGCCATTTCTGCCTTAGCTGCCTGTGACACATGTACTGAGTGTGTGCATGGCAAATGTGACATTTGTGCTCTGTGCTGCTCACAGCACCGAGTGAGGCAAAAGCACTGAATGCCACAGAGCCAGCACTTTCCAGGACAATGCTGCTCATTGCTGATCTGTGTGTTGTTTAACCCAGAGCTGCTCATCCTGCAGTCTTTCCGAGGGGGAGCAGCAGTGGTGCTGTTATAACTCTGTCCATAAAACACTCCTGGCAATTGTGGAAGGTTGTGTTGAAGGATGGATAAACAACCAATACAAGATTCTGAGCACAAAAATTCCTGTTCTTGTTGTTTTTTTCAAGATTATTGCTAAGATCCACCCACGGAAAGGAGAGTTTCCAAGGATGCCTGGCCTGTTCCTAGCACATGGCATTAGGTCAGGTGTACACACTTCATCTCTCTGGTACCACCCACCCAGTGCAGTTGTCCCCACTGGGGCACAGCATTCCCAAAAAACCAGGTTTCATGCCAAAAAAATAAAAAATCACTCCTACAGCTGAATTAACATTTTGTCTTTCCTGCAAAATCTTTGTTTTCTGCCTCTTTTCCAGCCCCCACCTGTTACACAGCACTGACTCCTGGCCACGGTGCAGCAACAGCTTTGGCTTCAGGACGTTTGTGTGAGCTCGTGCCAGTCTTCTTCTGATTGAGGTATTGATATTGTGATAAGAGAAACTTGGCAGATTTCCTGGGTGAAATCTGTTAGCCTGGAGCAAAGGAGGCTCAGGGGGGACCTTGTGGCTCTGCACAACTCCCTGACAGGAGGGGGCAGCCGGGGGGGTCGGGCTCTGCTCCCAGGGAACAGGGACAGGAGGAGAGGGAACGGCCTCAGGCTGGGCCAGGGGAGGCTCAGGTTGGACAGCAGCAGGAATTTCCCCATGGAAAGGGTGCTCAGGCCTTGGCAGGGGCTGCCCAGGGAGGTTTGGAGTGCCCATCCCTGGAGGTGTCCAAGGAGGGCCTGGACCTCTGGGCTCAGAGCTCTGGGCTGGGGACAAGGTGGGCATTGGGCACAGGTTGGATCCTGAGGGTCTTTTCCAACCTTAATGATTCTCTGTGACCTGAGAAAGGTGAAGAGGTATAAAAATCTCCTTTTGGGTGCCCTAAGTAGTGGCAGCTCTAACCCAGGCAGCTCAGTGCACACCTTTGGGTGCTGTGGGGCCAGTCAGTGCTCGTGTGTGCCTGATGTCACCATCCCAGCACAGCAGAGAGGAGGGGAGCTCAGGGCAGGACTTCAGTGGGGCAACCATTAAAGTTTGGGGGATGGACCCTCTGGCCTCAGAGCCAGAGGCCAAGCACAGGGAGCTGAGGGATTACCCAGCCTTTCATTCCTCTCCCCATCCTGTGTGGACATTCAGGGTCCCCGAGCTGTGTCCCTGTGAGCGGGGGGCTCATCCTGCACGTCAGCCCCAGCTCACAGGACAGAGCACATTTACTCACTGAATTGAAGCTAATCTCAGAGCATGGCAGGGAGGAAACCCTGAATTGAAGCTAATCTCAGAGCACGGCAGGGAGGAAACCCGTGGTCTAGGTGGGTTGGGCATTTGCCCTCAGCATCCTCAAATCCTTGTGCCCTTGCAGAACTCCTCCAGGATCTTCCTGCCCTTCAGAAGAACAGCACTGGAAGAAGCCATTTTAACACCAAGCATTGGATATTCTGCATTTGAACAGAACAGCTTCACTCTGCCATCCCTTCTCAGCTCCCTGGGCTATAGGCAACACGGAAAATTATTCTCAGTCCCATTTTCAGGTACCTTTACTTAATGCTGCACAATAACCTGTACAACAGTCAATGTCCAGCTCTGTTGTCTAGCATTTTTCTTTCCTCTTGGAGAGTGGTATAAATATTAATAGCAGTAACCATGGATATTCTCTTTTATCTGACATGGTACAAAAGAAGAAAGCTTCTCCAGATCAAATTGACTATTGATCTTGATGTGTCTATTTGTGCAACCACTGTCACTGTAATTTCAACACTATAATTAAAAAAATATTGAAACAAGGTAACCTTTCTCAAACTCAAGAACAGTAAAAAATAGATAAAACATGATGGATGGACTTCTTCTTCTCTCTTATGGAACAAGGGTTAACTAGGAGCCAGAGATGAGACTACAGGATAAAATCAGTGTTAAAGTAGTGTCAGCCCTTGAATTTGTTGAAGTGAAAAAAAATCGATGTATTCTGAAAGAAATTACAATTCTGTGAGGAGCAGAAGCCTCAAATGAACAGACCTGAAGCAAGAAAATGATTTGGAAATGAGTGAAGGCTCAAACCAGACCTAACTTTGGTTATTTTCTCTCTGCATCCAACATGTTTAGTGATTATGCTTTGTTTAATAACAAGGACAAACAGTGGTTTAGCACAGCTGTTCTCTCACTTGCATTTGCCTGCAAATAAAACCATTAAACAGGCTTTTTCTCTGACTACCAGCTCTGTCTATGGCAAGAAGGAATGATTGCCCCCCAAACATTCCCTTTTCATTCCAAAGCACAATGATCTCCCTTGGCTGCTGAATGGCTAAAAGATGGAACAGAATGTTTTTAATGTAACTCTGATTGACCTTTGTGTTCCCCGCACTGTCTGGCTTTAATTCTTGCTAGAATGGCATTACCGTTTGTTGAATACATGTGCAATTATATTTGCTGAAACTGTTGTATACAGAGAATGCTCTGCTGCAGACTCTGTTCTTCAATAGAAATGTAATGTCTTTATGCCAGCCACGAGGATTGCAAATCTCTGATTATGGGATTACATTTTCTGCCATCAGGACGGTTTTGTGGCAGAATATTTTTAGTTTTGTCTCCCTGTTCTTCATCAGTAAATACATCCCCGCTCTAAATTTCCTTCTTTGCTGGGTTTACTGCACAAAGAAGTTATGAATGGCTGAGACACCCATTCATGTCCTTTAACAGCTTATTCAGGCTGTCTCTTCTCAGCCTTTGTAAGGAGAGACTCATTTTCCACTATTGTGAAAGTGGAATTAATTCTTAGATTTATGATTTTTAAGCATTTGTTTTCTGAGAGCACAGGCACATGAAACAGTTGTGCAGTCTGAGCACATCTGGCTGAATCTTTTCCTTTGGCCTCCCTTGAAGGGGCTTCTTGCTCATAAAAGTCACCCTGTATTGATGAGAGACATAACAACTGGGCAGAATTTCAGTTTCCAGCCACACAAACTGTCATTTTAGTAGACTTATGTTCTTATTCCAGGATTAAATAGGGGAAAAGATACAAGGAACACAGTGCTCTGGGAGGTAGGGATGGACAGTATGGAAATGGAGAGAGGATGCTGAGATCTCTGGGTTCATCTTGTGCTGTGGCATTAAGTCACCTGCTGACTCAGCTTGGGAATTGTTGTAATTCACAGGGGATTTACAGTTCCCTGATGCTGGCTCAGGAAAGGCGTGGAGGATTCCCAGATTCCCATAATGACATTTTTGTTGCTTTTTTTGGTGGGGAGGTTGATTGCTTTCCTGAGTGAGAAAATGAAGGTGAAGCTCATGCTGCAAGGGGAGGTGAGGAATGTGACAAATATTGTCAATAGATGGAGGATTAATCATTGTAAGAGCAGAAAATACAGGGAAAGTAAATATACATATTCATACCTTCTGATTCCTAGAAGTCCTTAATCTTATAGAAACGAGGCAAAATCTTATATAAACAATAACAAAAATTATCCCAGGAAGCCACCCAGCCAGAATGGCCTTGAAGGGGAGAGAGCCTTTTTTTCTCTAAATTATCTAAGGGGATCTCACAGTTTTGGGGAGCACCTGCTGCCCTCTCTGCAGCACCCAAAGCCTGCTCGTGTGACATCTTTGGTGTCAAACAATGCAGCTGCCAGTGGGACCTGCAGCTCTGGCCTGGTTTGTACTTTGACTCCTCGTGGTCTGCCCTGCCCAAGCAGGGAATTTGCTCAGCGCTCAAAATCACCTCCAGAATTTTGTTTCTGTTTTGTGAGCTCTGCATCCTAAGCCCGTATGGAGTCTCAGTGTTCCGTGTACAGTGAAAATTTGACTTTTATGTTGGCTCCAGTCAAAATATGTAGATTTTCCTTCATCTTTCACCTCCACCTTTGACTTTCAGCAGAATAGAACAGACTATTTCTGTGGGGGGGAGCACAACCATCACTTAATCCAAGTTCCTGAGCAGCTCAGGGCTGAGCAAGCTAAAGCATGATCTCAAGGGCATTGTCCGAATGCCTCTTAAACCCTGACACACCTGGGGCCTCAACCACCTCTCTAAGGAGCCCTTCCAGTGCTTGGCCATCCTCTCTGGAAAGAAACGCTTCCTAATGTATGGTAAAAACTCATCTGGAAGAGCTTTGAGCTATTCCCACGTCCCATCAGTAGATACCATGTTCCTTCCTCTATAGAGAGCAGTGAGGTCACCCTCATCCTCATTTTTTCCCAAATGTAACAAGCTCAGAGTCCTCAGCTCCTCACAGGACATCCCTTCCAGCCCCCTCAGCAGCTCTGGTTCCTTCTGGGTGCATCAAGGACTGCAGAGACACTGCATGTCTCTGGCTTTTTGATCAGACTCATTAATGTCTTGTGTTTGCATTTAGAAAAGGAAAATAATTTTAAAAGGTTTTTGTGCTTAGTCTTCACCCTCACCAACCTCCTGCTGAAAATGGAAACAATGAAGAGGCGACTTCAGCGCCAGAAATGTGGTGTGGGGGCAGCAGCAGTGACAGCTCTGCAGCAAATCCCTCACATAAATGACTTTAATGTAGGTCAGAGTAGCAGTAGATATTAGACAAGGTCCGGACAACATCCAAAAAGCCTTTATTTTTCACCAGTTTTGCTTCTGTTTTTAATTTTTTCCCCTCAAATAGTGATCATCACTTCTTGTTCTGCTGTCTTATGAGTCAATGCCTGAGTATCTCAAGGTCCAGCCATTCTCCTGATTTTCTGTCCTTTTTCTGGTAGGTTATGACTTGAATGATTGCCAAGATAATCTCTGCTGTTCTTGGGGGCACCTCATCTCAATATTCTTTATTGCTGGAGTCACCAGAATGAACCTGTGGCTGGTAGAACCATGACAAATTCAATATTTTAAAACACTCTCCTCACCAGAACTTTTGACTCGTATTTCTGGACTTATTTTTCTGGGGAAGACACTTACATATTTATTCCAAGCACCCTTATTTAACATGAACATATTTCATGGGGGCAAGTTCTCAAATTTAGAACATTCTGAGGAAGATATAGAAGTCAGCAGACTTGAACGATTTAAAACTAATAGTGACCTCTAGTGACTAGAGAATTCAGTAGGTCTTCCAGAACAAGCTTAAATTTGCTGTAAAGCCAGTATTTTATAAAAGTTTGGAATGGCATTATACTATTTAAGACAGGGAATTTTCACTTTCATGCCTTTTCCAGCTGAAATCCATGATTTGTAGCTAAAATGACATCTGCTTGACTGTTCCTTTCTTAATAATCCTTGAACATATTTTAATACCTCTATTCTAGTCTGGAAGTAATTAGACCTTACTGGAAGCACATCTGAACTTCTTCGCTGTGTGTTCTCTGGCACATAGAAGAGAAAATGAGAATACTCCAAATGACTTCACACCTCATCTCAAACTCTTTACATGGATTTAATTTTACGGAATGCTGTCTCCTGTGGTCTGAGTCCCCAGGCAGCTTTTACTGAGAACTTCTCACGTGGCTTTTTGATTAATCTGGAGATGATGTCCACTAAAAACCACAAACTATTGTCCTTTTCATGCCATGTTTCTCCAAGAGTTAATATCTCACTGCTGGAAATACCTCGGATTTCGTCGTGCTCTGCCCTGAGCACACTCAGAGCGCCCAATGCTCAGATGTACTAAAGTCAGGGAATGGTTTGGGTTGGAAAGGGACCTTCAAAGGTTTTCTGGTCCAACCCCCCAGTCACTGACACCTCTTGTGCTTGGCACTGGATGGCAGATGTGAATTTGTTTTTATTCCCACTGCTCGAATAAACATGGCACAGGTCAGTGGTGGCTGTGATGGGTTATGGGTGGGACTCAAAGGTCTTTTCCAACCAAAATGATTCTGTGGCGTTGCATAGAGTCATTCATTATCCAATCACCTTCTGACATTCCCAGGATTCTCCCACACAATTACTGCAACCCCTGCACTCAATAGCAGCTGTTTATTTCCTTTAGTGATATGCACTGAAAACACTTTTTTTTTGTTAAATATGCAATTTTACTCAAGGGATAAAATACACTATCACAGAGACATAATACAATATTACTTAAGGGAGAGGGGACAAAAAAACATTTTAAAGAGAGGAAAAGAAATGCAAACTCTATTTAAAGTTCATCTCGACCAAGAGAAACTGCAGTAAAACATAACCCAAATGAAAGGAGTAATTTTTGCATTTGTCATTCTCAGTGTTTCATTTACATATTACTGAAATGAAAATGTTGAGGTTTTTTTTCTTGTTTTGTTTTGGGGGTTTTTGGGTTTTCATTTGTTTGTTTGCATTTTTTGGGGGGTTTTTTTGGTTGGTTTTTTGTTTGTTGGTTTGGTTTCTTTGTTTGTTTTTCTTTTTGGAGGAAATTATTCAACGGAATGATACAAGGAGATGGAAATATGACAGGTCAGAAGGAAGCAGTGCCAGAACACCACATCAACCAAACAGTGAGGACATCAGTGAGCAATTTCCATCCAATTTCAAGGAGGTGCTGCAGACTAAAAAGTCTGCCCGGAGGTGCTGATCAGTTTGTTCCGTAATGGAAGGCATCTGGCTGGCTGACAGAAGCTTGGGATGCAAACGTTCTGCTGTGCTGTAACCTCAGTGAGGTTATGCCAGACACACCTTTTATCAGTCCTACAAATCCATCTATTGAGTGTAACCACAGCTCCTGTTGTGCAGGGGGTTTAACATTGCTGCTGATGAATGGCCTTGTTCAGCGGTAAGCTGGTCTTTATTCAGATGAGATGAATTGTGTAAAATATTTGGAGCCATTTAGATTTAACATCACTGAGAATCTGAGTCTCTTTAACCTTTGGCATACGCATAACTCATAACACAAATCCACGATTCGTTGTTCTGTTCATGTTTGCTTTGACAGATCCGGTATTTCCCTGGTTTGCTAAAGAGGAGATTTGTTCTTGATGTGTTTTCATATCCTTCCTGTGCCTTGATATTAAAAACTCTGGAGAAATATTGCTTCATGATGATTTCAGTGTCTGGTAGGACAGAAATTTTGGGTTATTTACTGTTAGATTCTGTACTTTTATGTAATTGCTGAACTGAGACCAGACTTCTCCTGGGTGAGAAGAGGTGGTTGCTTGATTTAGTATTTTGGTTGTGGATCCTTTGCAGGAGGAGTTATTTTGATTGCATGGTAAAGAGATTTATGTGATGGTGTTTGAGGTTCTATAGCAAAATTTACTATCAACAGCAAAATTTCTTGTTTGTTTTGTTGTTTGGTTTTTTTTTTAATTTGAGAAGTATACTAAAAACAACACCGTAATTTCCAGCGAGTGAGTCTTTAACAGAAGTTGCACTGCTGCTATGGAAAAAAGCTGTGGAAAAACACATACTTTTGAAATTGCCTGCCTCTACTGAAAATTTAGGATGTGAATTTCAAAAGCTTGGTTCTCATTGAGTAAACAGACATTTCAAAAGTGATCAAAACTTCTTGGTGTCCAGTACCTCGACAATTCAACCCCTGTGGGGTTCCTCTTGCAGGCTGTGGAGCTCTGCAGTAACACAGGCTGTTCTCACCCTCAGGTGGCTGAAAGGATCTATTTTTAAAGAACAAGCCTTGATTGGTATTTTTCCCTAATTTGGCTTTGATACCATCTCTTAATCCTTGTTTGGGGGAATAAAACTCGGTCATATCAGTTTATGTCCATGGTGTTATCTCTGCTATCAAGGCTGGACAGGGCTTGGAGCAGCCTGGGACAGTGGAAGGTGTCCCTGCCCATGGCAGGGGTGGCACTGGATGGGCTTTAAGGTTCCTTCCAGCCCAAACCATTCTGAGATTCTATGATCATAGGACTTTTCCAAAATTATATCAAGAAAAAAATATATCTGGAAAATTCTGATGAAATTTAAAAAAAAAGTAGTAATTAAAATGCATATCCTAGAATAATTGTGTCAATGAGAAATCTTTGAATAAATTGTTGTCAGAAAGGGTTTTTTTGGACAAAATAGCTGAAATTTAGCTCCCAGGTATTATTTGTAACTCTTAACTTTAAGCACCATTAATGACATGATACAAATCACTGAATTGTTTTAAGAAAATGGAGCTGCAACCACCTAAATCACAGAAGCAAACCAAATATGAAGCCTCTGCCTCTGTGTTGTGTGGGGTTTTTCAGAGCACTCTTCCAAATCCAGAGTCAGTGCTGATAGCAGCACTCTCTCCTTTTTGTTTTATCCCTCCTTTTTTGTGTGTGTGCTCATTTTTAACCTCTACTGAGTTGTTTGGGGTAGCAAACCTTAGGGGGAAACAGGCTGATGTTTCAGACTTGGAGAATTACAGTGAGGGATGTTTGCCACCCTTCAACGCTATTTACGCCTTTCATTCTGAACTCAATAACATCATTTTGAGGGTGAATTATAGACGGTGACGCTCAGCTTACCAACTTCCAGCTTCAACTGCAGACTCAGATGTGTCACAGACTGGCAGGGGGAGAGGCACCTCCTCTTTGGGGCATGCTGGGGTTCCTCTAACAAATATTTAGGCAGAGAGCGAGTGCTCCGTGTTCTGCATGTCCTACATTTGTAGGTTGTAGCTGCAGGCACAGCACTCCCTGGCAGAACCTATTTAGAGATCACAACCTCACTAGGCTGGAGTTGAAAGATACACAGTGCTGCTCTCTATTTTAATTTTTTATAGTTCATTTCTGAGGTGACACACAGCTGCTGGAACAAGGCCTCAGATTAGACCCTGTAGGCAGGATCTGGACTAATAAGATGTTGTGCTATGATTATTTCAAACTCTGCTTTGCCTGTCTCCATTACTTTTGTATTTTTCTGCTGCATGTAAAACGAAAGCCAGATTTGAAGGTTATATTCGCTTACCCAAATGTCAAGTTCTGTGTGAACATCTCTGCTGACATTTTTCTCTCTGCTTGGCGAGGAATGATCCAAATGTCTGACAGTACTGCTGCACCTCCTGCATCCTACTCGCCATGTTCAGACATGAAAGCTCGATTTGGTCTTTGTCTCAGAGAGCTGATAAAGACCTGAAGTTGGAAAATGTTAACATAATAGCTTGACATTTTGCTTCTTTTTGTTCAGCTTGGATTGAAAGGGACTTCATGTGTTTAATCTGAGGGAAATACACTGTGTGTGAAATATTTAATAGACTGATTACTTCCACTGCAGCCTTTGCCTGCACACACCTCTTCCAGCACTGTACAACCTCCCTATTACCAGCAGTTAATGCTTCCACAATGAGAGAGGTGATTCCATTTCTGTCATACTCAGAAGTTTATGGTGTGTATTTGATGTCAGAGTTTCAGAAAGGGCACGAGAGTCAGTAGCATCTAATTAGACATCTAATTAGTGGGCTGTGACTTTCTAGCCATGTAAGCTCAAGTGTGAACATTTCTGTTTTATCTGAGGTTACTTTATGGGAAGCATTTGAGGCATTGTGCAAGGGGAACTTTCTGTCTGGGTGCACCAGGTTCCAAATATTGTCTTGGGCAGACACCAGCAGTGCCTCCCAGCAGTGGTAGCACTGGTCTGAGCTACGTCAGCTGTTTTGCACAGCACCCTCTGCTCCCAGGAGATTAAACGGATTTTGCACAACTGGAATCCTGCTCTGGAGCTGAGCCAGACCTGCAGGCTCCTGGAAGAGAGGGAAGTGTCTGTGTCTCACTCCAGCTGGACCAAATAATGGGGAACACCGAGGGTCTCAGGGACTCCCTGGCCCAGGACAGGGCTGCTGCTGGCTGGGGTTAGAAACAAAACCCAGGGCAGAAAGCCAGACACAAAACTCCCTTGTTATGTGTTTCTTTTAAACACCAGTGAGGGGTTTCTCTCTCCCCAACCCTCTCTCTCGCTCCCCCTCCCAGGGTGTGTGAACCCAGCACAGCCAAAGTGGGATATTTTGTTTAAAGGTGTGTACAGTGAAAAGCCTCTCTGGGTTAGGAGCCTTGGAGATGATGCTTCATGTTCCTTCCTTATGAGCAAGACTTTGTGCCAATTCTTGATTTAACAAAAATTACAAAATAATTTACATTCCTTAAGTTGAGGGATTTTTTCTCCCATTTTCCCATTTTTTTTTTATTATTTTTCTAGGTTGACTTAAGCTTGTGTTAAAGAAGAATTTTTGCACAAATTATTGAAAAAGTCTGGAAAAGTTAGAGGCTGTTAAATAGAAATAACCCAAGTTTGTTGGGTCAGACTCTGTTAACAAACTGCTGGTTATTTTACCCAGGCAAAGGAAGCCACTGGCACCAGCTCAAGCTTTTTAGACCCTTCTCTTTACATTAGAAATATTATCAATTTTATGTGATCCAAAGTCTCACTGAAGAAGAAAAGTATGTTAAAATTATTCTGGAAGGAACTTATCCCTGATGCTATTGCACAACAGATGACAGGAAGAATTGATCCTCAGGAACCAATTTATTTTAGATCTGTGTTTGGGAGAAAATTCACTGAGTGAAGGTCTGCTGTTAAAATAAATATTAAAAAAAAAACCCTAAAAAACATCCACAGGAGAATTCTTGCACTTCTCCTAATAACTTCAAAAAAACCTTGTAAGTAGGAAACACTCAGAACAGATTTTGATGCTGAATTGAAAGTAGGAGTGTGGGCAAATAAATTTTAAATGTTGATTTTTTTTAAACAGAAAATGTGAAAGAAAACTTTCCGAGCCTTTTTCTTCTCCATTCGTGAGATTCGCAAGGGAAATTATGTGATCCAAAATGTAAGATGAGATGCACTGTTGGGACATCAGTCAGAGGATATTCAAATCATGACTTTCACAAAATTGGTAGGTAAGCAACCTCTTTTGACACGATCATATTTTGCTATTTAAAACCTGCTTGTACATAATGATATACTCAATTCGTATGACTGACAACGGTTATTTCCTTCCTTTAAAATCTAAGCAAATAGTTTGACAAGAAAGGAATGAAACTAATTCATGCTTTCTGTCACTGATCACGAAAACCAGCTGCAAATGTATAAAGTGTTCAGACAAGTAATATCTTATCTGATAATTCAACTGAGATTTTTGGACTGTTTCCATGGACTGTATTACTGGAATTAACTGTGCTTCCATTCAGAAATTACCCACATATAAGTCCACTTTTTACTCTTTTATTTCTTCAGTTAATGTTTAAAAGTTATGTAACTGGAGCTTTAGATTTTGAAAATACTCATTCTAGAAGTTCCTTTGATTTTCCTTCTGTTAGGTACTCCTTGTTCTTTCCATGATTGTTGTCCAAGTTGTTCAGTGCAGTTTGAACTTTTATGTTGCACGTATGAACTTTAGTAAACTGAGAATCTCAGTGACAGAAAACCAAGAGGCTTTGAGGGATCTGTAGCTGAATCGTTGGTGTTCAGTGCCATGCTGAGGTCCTGTGACATCCAAAACTTCAGCCAGGGCCTGGCAGGAGTGCTGCAGGAATTAGAGGACACCCATGCTACTCTGGATCACCAACAAGAGGCTGGGCAGGGGACCTCAGGGTATCTGAAATGGCAAGAGGCGGGTGAATTTAAAGAATTAAATCCAGCCCTGAAATGTTGCTGAAAGGAAAATGGGAGTGTAAAATCTCACTCCATGAATTCATAGAATGGTTTGGGTTGGGAGGGACCTTGAAGCCCATCCAGTGCCACCCCTGCCATGGGCAGGGACACCTTCCACTGTCCCAGGCTGCTCCAAGCCCCAATGGCCAACCTGGCCTTGGGCACTGCCAGGGATCCAGGGGCAGCCACAGCTGCTCTGGGCACCCTGTGCCAGGGCCTGCCCACCCTCCCAGGGAACAATTCCTGCCCAAGATCCCATCCAGCCCTGCCCTCTGGCAGTGGGAAGCCATTCCCTGTGTCCTGGCCCTCCAGCCCTTGGCCATTGTCTCTCTCCAGCTTTCCTGCAGCTCCTTCAGGCCCTGCAAGGCCACACTGAGGTCCCCCCAAAGCTTCTCCTCTCCAGGCTGAACAATCCCAGCTCTGGCAGCCTTTCCTGCCAGCAGAGCTGCTCCATCCCTCTGATCATGCTGCTGCCTCCTCTGGGCTCTGTGCAGCAGCTCCAGCTCCTTCCTGTGCTGGCCCAGGGCTGGGGCAGCTCTGCAGGTGGGGTCTCAGCTGAGCACAGGGGCAGAGGGGCAGAATCCCCCCTCCCCTGCTGCCCACGCTGGGGCTCAGCCCAGGGCAGGGGGGTTTGGGGTCCCAGCGCTCAGGGCCGGGGCAGGGCCAGCTCTGCCCCACAGCTCCCCCAGGGCCTCTCCCAGGGCTGCTCCCTCTGCTCAGCCCCAGCCTGGACTGAGCCCGGGGGCTGCCCTGACCCAGGTTCAGCACCTTTGCACCACATAGAGCAAACGTGCTGCCCTGCATGGTCTCTTGAGCCAGAAAGAACAATTCCAGCCTTGCTCACTGTAAATCTGAACCAAGTCCCATTTTTATTGCCCATCCCTTTTTCTCAGTGGATAATTTCAACGTGTTTCTATTAAGAGTAATTCACGTCACCACTGTTCTTCAGTGCTTCAGTGCAAGAATATCTGGGCTTCTTTCCTGTATTTTGTCTGTAGCTTTCTGTTTATAAACCCCTTGTTTTGGGCTCGAGCTGCAGGCTTGGGTCACCTGTGTTCTGCTGAAAGTACAAAAGATCCGTGGGCCACCAGGAGTTAATTAGGATGAACTTCTGTGGGGTAGGTCCAAGGGATGCATAGTTAAAACCTCTGTGGCATAAGCAATGGAGCAGCACAATTCCTACAGTATGAGCAGCCCTTTTTGTACGTATGCTGCTTCAGCACTTTTTGATTAGCTGGCTTAGTTTTCCCAACTAAATCCTAACCCTCCAGACTGTTTTCTGTAGCCACAGGCATGATTCCATCTGAAATGTGCTTTTCTGTTTTTCAGTCAGACAGCCAGAACACCATTAGAACCTGATGCCACAGCCAGGTTAAGGAAATTACCCTCTAATCCACCAAAATGTTTTAATCTACTGGATGAAATAAGAACTAAATGCTTTTTCAACCATTTAGCAGTGATCCATGTCTGGAGAGGGAGTGACTCAAAGGAGGAGAGACACCTCCCTAAGAGCTCTGGAGTTTGCTCCCTGCTGAGCTGAGCTGCTGCTGAGGTGAGGTGATTTTTGGAGATCCCTCCCATCGCACAGGCATGGCAGGAAATGGTCCCCACCAGTTAATTCAGTACTTATTCAAGTGCTTCCCTTATTTTGTTTCCAAAGGAATGGAGGTAACTTCCACCACCTGGGTTCATTCTCTTGATTTCAGGATTATCTATGTGCAGAAAGAATATTTTATATGAAATAAAGCTAATTAATATCAACTTAAAACAATCTGCTGGCTTCTTATTATGAGTGCTTTGCTCTGGATTGTTTTACACACAAGCTCTTTCTCAAAATGAGAAAAATTGTTTCCCCTCTGGAGAACTGTTCTGACAACTTACTGAATTAAATAAAACTGGGATCCACATTACATGAACTAAATGTTTTAAATGGAGCTATTTTATTCGCTGACACGTAACACTGCCAATGTGTTTGCTCTGCTAACTGGGATTTCTGTACTCTGTTATACAATATCAAGCCTGATACTGTAATTTTCCAAAGGATCTCTTTGTATCAAACCAAGTTTCCATTGATTTTGAACTGCCTCTGTGATAAAATGGAGAAGTTATTAAAGTAATTTCTTCATGGAAGGATATACCCGTCACTATTTTTCACTGCAATCATGCTTGAAAAATTGCTATGCTCCTTGTTCTATCCAAGCTGTCTATAATTAATATTCCATAATGTGAAGGAAACCAAAATACCTTTGCTAACAGCTGGATAGTGTGTACCTAAATTTCTGCCATCTGGTCCTACAGCCTTGGCTAATACAGGGGGCTGAACTTATCACAAAGTCAATATTCAATAGAAATACAAATTAGGAGGGCTGGTGAGTAGAAGAGCAGAGGAAAAAATTAAATTCATATAGCAAGAAGATGGAATTTTACAGTTAATTCTTGACCTAAAATACTTTCTCAATGTCTTCACACATTAGCTGGATCGCAGTTCAGTACCTCAAAGAAGCAGCTGAACTATTTTAATATGCAAATGGATTCAAATGTTAATCAATACCCTGTCTTTAGCCCTTTGCCCTCTGCCCTGTCACAGAAAACGTGCCCGGACCCCCACCCTTACATGCCACCTTTAGCTGGCCCTGGTGTTCCTGTTGCCTGGATACAAGTGGAACACGTGGAGGAATGCTACTGAGCTGCCGTGGGATGGCCATTTTATCACAGGGATTTATCCATGGGTTAGCTGGGAAAATGGCTCAGCCTTTTAGGGATCACCCTGCGGAGGCAGAGCTCCCTGGGCTGCTCCCACAGCGGGCCTTGCTCTCCTCTTCTTTTACACCACCGGGCTGATGCTTTCCTGCCAATGTCAGCAATCCACTGGGAAGAATTATCCAGCTTTCAGGAGTGTTGAACTCCAAGTGGATTTATGTCCTTTGTCATAGATTCCTGTTGGGGTGCACTGTGTGCTGGAAGAGAGACAGGCCCTGAGGGCCAGAGAGAGCCTCTTTCCTGGACCCAGAGGTGACCCTGGGAGTGCATCCAGGTCACCGGGGATGGGCTGAGAGAGGATTGTGGGTTTGTGGACAGTGTTGGGCCTATGAGATGTGATAATTGTAGTTTGTGACCTTATAGGGCATTGTTTACCTGTTACCATAATAGGCAATGTCTGTGCACTACCCCAGGTGATTGGGGGACACTGAGGTGAACATCTTTCCTGTTTATATGATGTGATATCCTGTTGGGTGCTGGTATTTAGGGAATATTTCACTGCACAATAAACGCTTTGCACTTCTCCATCTTGGGTGCGGAGTCCTGCCCTTGTGTGATTACTGCAGATTCCTTTGGGGTATCTGACCACCCTCGTCCCAGACCTGTGTTTTCTTCCAAATTCTCTTTAACAGGAGGAAATGAGGACCAACCAAAATGGAAAGGAACTGTTGCAACAGAAAAGCTTGGACCAGGATATTTCTTCCTGCCTTCCCAAACAAAGACTGTACTGAAATCAGTCTTGAGGAGTGAACATGGATCTCTTGCTTCCTTCATTGCCCATATTGGCACAACTTCCCAGTTTAACCCCTCGGGGAATGCTCAGATCTTCTTGTGCTGAAGGAAAGTAACCCAGAATTCTGTGTAATCAAAAGTATCAGTGAGGGTGGTTTTTTTCTGAATTTTTCCTAATTTGAGAGAATTGCAACCATTTATGGTCACTTTGAGAGCAGGATGGCCAGAAGATTTATAAAGAAAGATGTTCCTGAAGTTTTTCTAGATGAAAGTAAATGCCAATTTTTATTGCTAGCAAGGAGAGAGTCCATTCTGGTTCCTTCTCTCTCGTGTTTGGCACTTCCCAGCATAGAAGGAAAAAATTATTTACCAAAAGTAAGAAGGATTAATGATCAAAAGTGGCCAAAAATGTGTGCTTTCCAGATTTTATTCCACATGCATTCAGGACCTTGGATCATAGCAAAGTTCTTGTCTTGGCAGCTGATAAAAGATGTATATTTTAGACATATCAGTGGTAAGAAGCCCATCCCTAAGTAGCAAAATACAATTTTACCTGGTTCTTGTATTTAATCTTTGGGAGGGTTACAAAAACGGAGCTTTTTCCAGTGTGATATTCATGTAAGGAGCAGTTAGGAATGTGTTGGGCCTATTTGTTTCTCTGGAGCAACGTAACAGTTTAAAAACACAAGTAGTAAAAAATGCATGTTATGCATTATGATCCTTTAAAAGCTGCCACTGACTTGTGTAAGAAGTGCTATTGTTATTCCATAAAAAGCAGTGCTGTTTAAAAGAATTTAGACAATGGAAGCCCTTCTCCCAAAAACTCATTACACCAGCGTCTGTTAAAAAATCATGTTTTGCCTTGTAGTGTTTTCTCCTAATTCTCAAAGCCAAGAGGGCCACACAATCTTAGGCTGGCTTTGTATGATCATGCAGAAAGAGTATTTAAGCATTAGGAACTTTAATTATGCAGAAGCTTTACTGAGGGATTTTAAATAAAAGATTTGTGCACATCATATTATAATGAGCAAAGTAAATATATTTCTAGCACTTGTATGAAACATTACTGTGCTGAGGACAGGGCAATTCAATCAATAACAATAAATAGCTTTTTTTTTTGTTCCTCAGATAGCAGCATTTTTAAATCTCTGCTAGCTCCATGTAATTGTTCAGAATTTCTCGGAAAGTCAGTGTGGTGTTCCCTGTACTGCCTAAGGAGCCCTGACTGCAGCAGGAGCGTTGATGCAGGTAAGTGGCCACATCTGTTTCAGTCTGGTTCTCCATCACCTGCGCCCCACGGTGAGGTGCCAGATGTTGTGCTCAGCTGGGTAAGACCTGCTTGTTAGCAGCTCAAAAATATTTTGAAGAGCAAAAGATACAAAAAAAAGAAACTCAAAAACCAAAGCCTCTTGAATGTCACTTCTGGGAAACTCTCAGAGCTTCTTATATATCCCACAGGAATGTTTTCTTTTGCCTTTTCTAGAATTTAAAAAGGCCATTTAAAAAGGCCTCTTATCTGGACTTGTAGCCAAGGACACAGCTACAATATTTTGGGTCCCAGCTGTTACGAATGGGCTCAAAATCTGACCAAAAAAAATGTGTTGCTTATTTAAATTTTGGGGGTCACAATTAAGATATGATTGCAACTGGCAACAATTTAGAAACCAATAATGCAAGGCTCTGGGGGTGAAGAGAATATCCCCTTTAAACATCTCACTGTTCACATCACAAGCCCACCAAGCCCCTCTCCCCTGAAATTTAAATATAAGTATCATGTATGTGCTTCAATCCTGATTCAGCAATTTATTCACTCTTTAGTTGTTATTGAATTGTTGCTGCTTTGTGAAATGCATTAGGTGTCATTAAACTGAAATTCTGTGTGTGAAATCCTGTGTCCATGAGTTAGGTGGAAAAAAACACATTGATTTTTTAGTGAGATTTTCAGGTTTAATCATAGCTATTAATGGTGTGAATTTCAATATGTGCTCTCACCTTTTGCATACGGCCATTTGAAATTTAGATCTGTGTGTAACGAGGAATGATTGATCCACAGTTGTCTGTGGCATTCTGAGCAACTTTAATGAGCTAGCAAGCAACATTTATTTTAAAATTTTATCTCATGCATTCTAGAAAGAGACAAAGAGTCTATGACAAGTTAAGGAGTTCTTATAAGATGGAGAGAGACAATTGACAGGAACTGGAGGGCCAGGACACAGGGAATGGCTTCCCAGTGCCAGAGGGCAGGGCTGGATGGGATCTTGGGCAGGAATTGTTCCCTGGGAGGGTGGGCAGGCCCTGGCACAGGGTGCCCAGAGCAGCTGTGGCTGCCCCTGGATCCCTGGCAGTGCCCAAGGCCAGGTTGGCCATTGGGGCTTGGAGCAGCCTGGGACAGTGGAAGGTGTCCCTGCCCATGGCAGGGGTGCCACTGGATGGGCTTTGAGGTCCTTCAAACCCAAACTATTCCATGATTCTATTGAATGATTCTAAGATATTATAATCAAACATCTGGTTATAGATTGCAATTTAATAAGCACTGGCACTATTTCCCACAACGACTTCCAGACAGGAGTCCTGTGCCCCAAACCCATTGATTTGTCAGATAAGTCTGAAGGAACAAGGAGGGGCACATTTGGTTTCTTAACATGCCTTGATTGTGGCCTAGGAAACTATTTTTGACTAAACTATTCATTAAGTTGTTTGAGTGTTGTCATTCACAAAGAACAACCACAGCAGTGTTCTTACCCCTCACAAAAATAGGGGGTGTGTCCCCAAAAAAGTGCAGCATTTGCTTTTCAGCTTTGGGTGATGGACACACAAAATAAATACACACTTGCAGCCTTCCTCTTCCACACTCTTTCTTATAAACCTCTATTTCACAGACTTTAACATTTACAAAAGAAAAAAAAACATATGAGAACAGAAGATTAAAAGGAAAAGCGCTGAAATAAATTAAAAAGTAAGTACCTCCATCATAACTCTGGTCTAAATTGGAAAGAAACACCCTAATTACAAAGAAACACTCTTTTTGCTAAGTATAGGTTATTACTGAGTCATATTATCAATCATAGCTCTTCATAGAAAAATATAAAATGCTGAAATAACAGTAATTTCAGAAGAAATCTGCTTCTAGCCAGATCTGAGTCTGTCCAAGGGAGGAATCAGTAGTCATTCCCTATTTCTGGTTTCCTCTTCTTTACCAGCTGCCAGGAGAACTTGGCAAAATAACCCCACAAGTGTCACATGGAAGTGGCCTTGTTTTGTCAAATAATTCACTTTAGTCTGGGTGGTGATGAGCAGCATCCCTTGTCAACCAGCATTCTGACTTTTGTGTGCTGCTCATCCTGAGCACAGCAACTGCAGAAAATGATGGGCTCTGTTGGTTGCTCTTCAAAATGACTGGGTTTATTACCTTCCAGGATTATAATTTATGGATTAAGATAATTACACACACAGACTTGAATCTCAAGCATCTCATCATTACCCTTGGACAACACTAAATGTTGCAGTTAAGAGCTGAAAAACTTTCTTTGTAAACTGTATCACTGAGCTATGTTTCAGTAGTTTCAAATTATTTCTCCTGTATTGTGATGACAATAATATCTGTTTTTGACAATAATATCTGTTTTGGCCCTAAATATGAACAGATAAATCTATTTTGGGGCAATACTTCAAAGAGGTGTGGAGACGCTGTGGGGACAGCATTGCTGAGCATTTCTTCCTCCAGACTATGTAGTTCATCTGCTTCTTCTATTTATTTGTACAACACAGGAAAGCTTTTCCAGGACCAAACTTTTTTTCAGGAAAATCTATGTATTTTTCACTGTAGTCTACTGGCACTGTGAAAGGAACATGAACTGGTGAATACAGTCATTTTCTCAATCCTAAAGACTTGAAGAGAGCCCAGGCTTCCTCTTGGCCTGCAAGGGATTATCTGGTGTTTCTTCTGGAGTTGTGGATCCTTGTCCATCCTTTCCACAGCTCCTCCAGCTCCATATGACATTAAACATTTCAGTTCTTGCTTCTTCTGCAGCAGCTATCTTTCATGAATAATAAAACTCACTGTAGAAGAGAAGAATTAGTATGAGACAAATTGGAGGGGGGCAGGGGGGAGATGCTTCCATAAGAAATAGGACATGATTGAAAATCCAGCACGTAAATCATAGGCCTGCTTAACAAAAGGAAAAGTGTCTCACAGGGCCGTGTTTGGGATATTGGGAAGAAACTCTTGTAACATGGGCAGGGACACCTTCCACTGTCCCAGGCTGCTCCAAGCCCCAATGGCCAACCTGGCCTTGGGCACTGCCAGGGATCCAGGGGCAGCCACAGCTGCTCTGGGCACCCTGTGCCAGGGCCTGCCCACCCTCCCAGGGAACAATTTCTACCACAGCCAGAATGTTTTATGCCAATAAGCCAGACTCCAGGCCCAGCAGCCTTTTTGCTACCACAGCACTGAAGGCCAGTGATGGTAGTTTTCATATTTCTCTTTTTCTGAAGGAGGACATTTCGGTCATTGTGGGCCATTTTCACTGAACACCTTATATGAATTAGAACATTCCCAGAAGAGTTTGTGGCTTGCATTGCAACTTCAGAAGGAAAAGAGAAGCCTGAACCACCCATTTGGTACAATTGATGCATCCTGAGCAATCCCCATGCTACCTCTGCCTGCAGTGGTACTGTTTACACAGAGCAATGTAGAAGCAGTTGCTTTAAAATCGCTGTGCAAACTTTGATGCACATTCCCGCGTGTGCCCATACACTTTGCTGCTACAAACAGAAGCGGAGGTATAATTGCCTTTGCTCAGTTTGGCTCCCCTCCAAAAATGATGCAGAAAGTCACTTCTCAAAACTATCCTCAGCTGAACTTCCAAAAGTCCTGGAGCTGACTTTCCGGGAGCCATATGTGTGGTTTGGGCACACGTTGCTATTTTGCTGCGTGTTGTGGGAGGGATGCACAGGAGGACATAGAAAGAGCTGCATTCCCATATGTAGGATGACTTTTTTTGAAAGGGAAAAACATGTATGACCAGAATTTGTCTCCACAGTTTTGGGGAATGATGCAAAAAGAACATATACAGCGAGATGAGAGGCATATGAGCTCAGGCAGGCTCTGAGAGAGGACATGGGGGAATTACTGATTAGAGAAACTTGTTTGTCTGTGTCGGGATCAAAGGGGCAAAACAGAGTCCATAGCACTCACCATTTTTTAATTATAAACTCCAATTAAGTGATGCAGAATAATCTTCAGCATTCCATCTGGCAGCTACGAGGAGAGAGGGAGAACAGCAGCTAATGACATTAATCAAGGCTTGAAGTAGACAGGTTCAAGTACTGCAGGCTTTGCTTGAAAAAATGAGCTGAGGACAGGGTTAGTCTTTGAATAACATTCCAAAAAAGCTTCATGCAGCCCAGGAGAGAGGAACAGCATTAACCTGGGCCTCTTCCTTTAACCCTTAGGCTGCTGGCCTGTTCTAAATGCAGCCACACAACCAGAATGCTGTCAATGAGTACTGATTGCTCAAATCATACAGGGGGTTAATACTGAAGTATTCCCATACTGAAGTGTGGGAAAGGCCTTTTAGGAACACCAATGCCAGACACTGGAGTCTGCTTAGGGAAAAATTGTGAATCTGATCCTCATGTCACAGTGGGCTCAGTAAGCAGACCATAATCTTTTTTTTCTTTTTTTAAATGATTTTAACAAGTGATACTGGAAATCACCAACCCATTTACACATGTAATGTGATGGCTGGGATTGGACATTTCTCTCAGACCCTCAGCGACAGGACAAGGGGAAATGGCCTCAGGCTGGGCCAGGGGAGGCTCAGGCTGGACAGCAGCAGGAATTTCCCCATGGAAAGGGTGCTCAGGCCTTGGCAGAGGCTGCCCAGGGAGGTTTGGAGTGCCCATCCCTGGAGGTGTCCCAGGAAGGGCTGGAGGTGGCACTCAGAGCTCTGGGCTGGGGACAAGGTGGGCATCGGGCACAGCTTGGACTCGGTCTTGTAGCTCTTTTCCAATTTGAATGATTCTGTGAGTTTTTTCCAACAGAATCTTTGATATTGGGAAAGGAGGAAACCACAAACCGTGGAAGAAAAGAAATATAAAAAAAATAGAATGCATTACTTTTGTATCTATGTTTACATACCACTGGTGCTTTTGTGTGGTCTAGTTCTAACCTATGTTTTAAACCACAATAACTGGCACAAGCCTGAACCCTCAGAAAGAGGCTTCATAATTTCTGTAGCAACAAGTTATTTCTATCAAATGTTGAGAAAGAACCAAACAAATTAAGTAGGTGTTTGGATAGATAAACTTTATTTTCACTACTGAGTTTATAACTACCATTTATATAATGTTAAAGATTTGAAATTTTGGAAGTTACAAGTTTATATCAGAATTGAGAATGAGGCATTCTTCAGATCCAATGAGGAGCAGTAACAGGCCCTTAGCACAGGAGGGGTGCTGGGGTTTTTATGTGACTCTTTTTCTTCTGTACCTGTTTGAGTAAAGTTGGATTATTCCCATCAAAATTACTTACAGGCTGAAGGATTTTTGGCCTAGCCTGAACACCAAGCTTGATCTAAGATTAAATTTCTCAGAACCTGAACTTTTAGACAGAAACATGAAAGTGCCAAATGCCTGCCCAGTAAAAATCTGAACTAATCATTTTAGAATGAAAGCATCAAAAAGTTTCTCTGAGAAAGTTACTTTTTATATGTTGCTCCCTAATGTTTACCCGACCTCACTGCAGAGTTGCCAAGGACACAGGAATAAACCTCTGCTTTATTCCACAGAGTTTTCATCATTCAGGAGTAAAACAGCCCAAAAGTTGCAGGGACACTTTTATCAAAAATCACCTCATTTCTGGAAGTTTTGGTCTCACTAAATGAGGCCAATAGTAAAAATAGAGTTTCAATATTTTCTTTTACTCTGTTGGGAAGATTGGATCCATTAAAGCTTCACTATTGCAATGATATAATTTTAAATACTGCTATGTATTACATGTTTCTACAGTTGCTCATTCAAAAGAGAAAGAAAATCAGGCTGAATTTGACCAAGAGAAGCAGTAACTGATTGTCTCTTTCCACATCAGGGAGTAGGGAGAAGAGATCATTTGGACTTACTGAAATCAATACAGAATATCTTTAGATATTAATGATTAGGGTCAATAGAGCATTACCTCAAACATTTGGATTTTTGAGAATTTGATGGACTAAAAATAAATAATATTAAGCCTCTGAGGAAATTCTCAGGCAATTAAGGGGATAACTTGATGCCAGAAAAATGAGAGAGTTCAGCTGAGGATGGAATGTCTCTCTCTCTCTTTCTCCTGACTTTTGGCAGGTGAAATTTTTCAGTATTTAGAAACTGAAAAGGGCAGAAACAATAGCTCCAGTATTTTTTGTCTTTAGATAAATACAAATTATATTAAGCTCCATATAGCTTTTTGTATCATTATACATTGGGTACTTTGGGGTAATTCTTAGGACATGATATCGAGCCAGGATTTCCTTTATTTTTTTTTTAATTATCAGAATGAATTTATGATTACCAATAGTTTTTTCTTCCTTGTTTCTGGTTTGTATTGACCACGGGCAGGCCATGGCAGTAAATCATTGACATCTGCTGCGCTGCCTCTGCAGAGCCATTTTCCATTTCCATCTGCCAGCATTCCCGAGGAAACCCGCCAGCAGTTGCACCTGATTGCTTGGGATGCTGCCCCCATTTGTGAGATGTCCTTCTGGTGCTGGGACAACCCCCAGGTGGGGAGGTTCCTGTTTGAAGGGTTTCATTTCCATGGTCGCTGCTGGCAAACCACCTCCATCCACTCCTCCCTTCCCAGGAACCCTGAGTGCCCGTGACATTCCCGAGGATAACACATCCTGTGGAGGAGGTTATCTCTGGAAGCACCCAGGGGATGCCGTGGTCCCGTTTTTCTGAGAAGCGTGAGCTTCTCCCCAACCTTATCCCAGAAATTTAGAGACTGAACAGAAGCTACAGACACACCCGGAAAATGCTTAAACAACCACTGGACAAAACTTTTCAGGTTTCTCTTAGAAAAAGGGGATTTTCCCATCTTAAGATCAAATTTAATTAGGGTAAAGACCTCCTTATGAGAATTACAGGAGATAGATTGCTTTCCACCCATGAGTTCCCAGCAAGCTCTTCCCAGCACAGAGAGGAAAAAAAAAATATAAGAAAAGAATATAAAAGGGGACCCAAACGAAGTAATACTCACTCAATCCAATACTCCGCGGGTCAAATAAAACTCAACGTGCTGGTCCTCTGGTGTCTGGCTGGCCCCCCTACCTCTGAGGGTTCCCAGCCACCCTTCGAAGCAAACTTAATAAAATTTAAATCTGCTAGTCTGGGAGCAGCAGCTCCGAAGACGGCTCCTCCTCGGCCAAAGCCTGAGGGACGTTCACAGGAAGTCTTTAGCAGAGTCCTGTTCGGACAGCCACTTATAAAATTCAAAGGTTGTGGGGGTTATAGGGCGGTCAGAGATAGCTGCTGTGTACCCCACAGTGGGAATGGGATCCCGAATGGAAAAAACTGGAAATTTCCCCCCCTGGCTGTCAGCCGTCACCTCGTGCTGGTGCTCAGTGCACTTCCATGGGAGATAAGTTGGGAAGAAACAGGAAAGCTGTTCCACCATATGTTTTTGGAATGGAATCAAAAGGAAAATATCAACTGTAATAGGGAAAAAATTGTTGGTTTTTTTCCGGAGAAAAACAGATTATGTGAAAGTGGTTGATAAGTAAGAGTTTCTCCCCAGTTTGTGTTAAAGATTGAGTCCACATCTTCTGTGCAAATTGACAGCAACTCACTCATTGTCTTTACTTTCACTTTTCTGCTTGCCTGGAAACACAGGCCAACTTTCCTTTGTGAGTTCACCATTCAGAGAGAAGAGTTCTCCATTAAAAACAAGCTCATCTGCTCGGGATTAGATGCATATGGCAGCAGTGGGATCCAAGGGAAGAGATCAGCTGCCCTGTCTTAGCACTAGAATTCTCAGCTTGATGCTTACAGGGACTTTTCATTAAATTCATTACTCTTCAATAACGTCTCTGCAAAAGAGACAGATAATCCTTAATGAAAAGGTTTTTCCTTAGGATCAGTTACTCTAAAGGTATTGAGCTCCCACTAAAAGAAATATCTGGTTTGAATTACTGTTATCTCCTGAGAAGGCTGATTTGATTTCCTTCTGCAAGCTAAACGTCACTGTTGTTTGCTCTTTACTCCAAACATGCACAAGATATTAGTTTAGCTGCTTCTTTATACTCAGACCTAATCTCTTCACTTTGCTAGGATATTCACTTTTCCAAGCTGGATTAAAACATGTACATGAAAAAGAACCAAAAAGAGTCCTTTTGACACTTAGGCAAAAGCATAAATAGGGAACTCTGAACAACCTGGTCTAGTGAAGGTGTCTCTGCCCATGGGGTTGGGATGAGATGATCTCTAGGGTCCCTTCCATCCCAAAATATTCTGTAATTCTTTAACTTTATGTTATGTATTCACTGAAAGGGAAATATTCCAATACATTTCACATAATTGCATTTTTACCCCATAGCTTTTTAGTTTACTCACCTGAATGAGGATGTTGATTTCCAAGCATCAGCAACACATTAACATGTTTTACAATAAGCAAGACAAATGCCTTAAATATTGTAAAAAATATCTATTAATGGACAAGTATGGAGAGAACAAAAAGTTTGCTGTTAACAGAGCTGTGATAGCTCTGTACAGGGTAAAATGGAAACACAGTGATTTCCTTGGATAACCTGACTGTTGCTTGCATTTTCTCCTTGCAGGGTGCAAGTGCAAATGCTGCATTTGCCTGATGAAACGATGGCCAAGGCAATCAGTTCCTGTCAGTAAAATTCAGCTTAAGGTTTATCATGGAAATCCATGAAAAGTGCTGTAGATAGTTACAGCTGAATGTAAGGTCACAAAATTATTCTTTAAATTATTTATATGATACTGTTTCCACTGTAAGGAATGGAAACATCCTAAGGATTTAAGTAAGATAGAATTTATTCATTCCAGAACCAGGCATATCTTTTGATTAGTTGTCACTTTATCTAAACTGGAGTTAAATACAATTTGGGATTAAAAAATTCCTAGAGAAGCACAGGGACATGGCTCTATAAAGTCCCTGTAGCTCTGATGGAGTGTAAATATAGTAATAGTATTTTTTAATATTGAACTCATGAGTTTTGGGCTGGATAAGCAAATATTGATTTAGCAGTTGCAAGGGAATTCAAATACCGGGTCTCAGTCACAATATCACTTTTATTTTATATCCACGGATCTGCTATTGATAGACAGTGGAAAAGTCAATCCTTCATTTTAATGTGGTTAAGATGAAACGTGGGATGGAGCTGGAATACTTACTCAGGATGAATTGGAAATTGTCTGCAAAAGCAAAGTTTCCTGAAAGAAATATCAATTTTTTTAGCCTATTTCTTTCAAAATATACAGGATATGACAACTTTCTACCAAACCACTGCAGATTTCCAAGCAACTCTATTAAGCTGCAACAATAATTTTTTGGAACAATGATATGTTGTTGGAATTGGATGATCTTCAAGGTCTCTTCCAATCCAAATTATTTGATGATCGTAAGACTAAAACCAAGGTGCCGATCTATGGTTGCCCAAGGGTCTGTTGGCTTCAATGACTCCCTCATTAAGCTCATCCTCAGTGCTATTTGACTCTTCCTGGCAGAGTTTTGTGGTTATGTTTGAGGAACATAAATATTATGTAGGTTACTTCTCTCTAGACTGAATGGAATTTAAGAACTACTGGAAAAAAAGATGCAACTTCCTTGACATTGCTAGTTTGAAGCTTTTTCACTAGTGGTTCCAATGAATTGGTTGGATGGTTTTCCATTAAATGAAGTCTCATTTGGAGGTGGGAGGGAGGGAGCAGCAGGTTTTAAAACCCAGAGCCCTCAGGTAAGACCAGGATTGATGATGGGAGTTCCTCGTCCATTTCTCTGTAAAACCAAGAGGCAATTTTTGCCCAATTATGAACAGTGAACTGAACTAACCTTACAACTTTAACTTGTGAGGGGTTAGAGGTGCTGACAAAGACACTTGAACGTGAGAGGGGGTTTTAAAAGCTTTTCTAAGCTTTGCCACGACTGTGCCCAGGTGCAGGATTGGCTGTTGCAGCCATTTCCAGAGTTTCCCCAGCCATATCCAGCAGGAGCCTGAGCTCAGGGACTGGATCCTGTCTGGAGCCAGACCACAGACTATGATAGAGGCAATTAACAGCCCCTTGGGAGATGGCAATTAGCAGGGAAATACTCACTGCATTCCTCCAAATCTGATAAACTTCTACCCCAGTGCCGCTCTGGCCATCGATGACTCCACAAGGAATGGCCACACCAAGAAGCCCAGGCAAGTCTTGCTAACATACAAAATATTTTGGATATTCAAGGCAGATGAAACTATCAATACTCTGAATACATACCAGTTGTTAGAGGATTAAAAGCACGTTTGGTCACTGTCCATTATTTGTTTAATTGCTTGTTCAATCTAGGACATCATAGTTGTAAGTGGAACAAAGGAATGCAAAAGATGCTGAGAAGTTACCAGTGGCCAATAAAAGAGATTTTTCCATAGAAATTGCCCTTCAGCATTGATCAAGTAGTTTATTAACTCAGTCCTATCACCTTGATTCCACAGGCTTCACACATTTCTATTTATGACTGTGTTTCTCATCTCTCTCCTAAATTTCATTGTCACCTTGAATGTTCCCATTGTGACTCTTGTGGTGGATTCAATAACATTCCTGCCAAGGAGCAGGAGCCCTCCTGCTTAGGAGACAGAACATTCCTTGGCAAATAGCTAGGCCGTGGCTAAATTCCGCCAGCAAAATCCTATTATCTTAAAATTACTCTTTAAATGTAAATGAGGGCTTACAAGGCAGAAATGCTTTACACTTTTGTGTTTGCCTGAAATGAAATAATACAGCTCAGCCTCCTAAAAAGCTGATGTATTCATTGCATATAAATGTTTCAAATAGGGAGCAATAAAACCTCCGTCTAAAATTAGAAAGAAATGGGATTTTTTACTTCAATTATATAGAATGTTTTGCCAACTTCTGAAATTTAGCAGCATTTCTTCTGGATGTGGAAAGAAAGAGATTTAAATATAAATTGATTCTAGGTAACTCTTTCAAGGAATGATACAGCTGACAAATTGTGAGCTTTTTGCTATATAATTCCATAAAACACTCCAGCCAAAGACTGAAGATATTGTAACAAGTTTCATCCTAAGAGTTCGAAGTTGAATAGTTGTGAAAAAATTCAAATCCAAGGGTTTGGGTGTAAATGTTAAAGACTCTTGATACCTACTGAGGTCGTGAGGAGGAGATAAATTCTGTGTCTATCTGAGGCACAAAGCAAGGGGAAGCAACAGGAGGTGAGTTATTTTTTTCCAGTGATAACAAAAACTCTTGTGGGAAAATGCTTTATATAAATGAATTAATAAAAATATATGCCTAAATTCTTTATTGAAGAACATCACAGTCATGATCACCATAATTTCTTTTCCTGTACTATAATTACATTTTGAAATTAAATGTTCCTACATGATGATTAGGTTTGATCAGAAGCTGCTTTTCCTATTTCAGCCCTTTGGAATGAGAGGAGTCCTGTCATTTTTTGTTGTTTCATAACACCTGAAGCTTGAGGTACGTTTAATTTTTAGCAGGCTATGGTCAACCTCTCTGACATCCTTCAAAATGATTCAGTGAAGAATCCCAGATATCCCATAATAAAAACCTGTTTCTGCTTCTGTGTTCTGTATGTTTAAATTGTGTCTGAAAGTGAAAGGAAAATGAAGAATCTATAATTCCTAAATTCAAGTTGATTGCCTGATGCTAAAATTCATGTGGATCAATGTTTCTTATCTTTAACCTGATATTTACCAATTTTAGAAATCAAATAGCAAGAAGAGATTTTTTTTGGTCTATAATCTCTTGTTCTTATCCTTTAATGACTGTTATAAGGAATTATCTTGACATGCCAACGAGAAGGGATAGAAAAATGGAGAGTGATCAGAGAAACTAAAATGAGTTCTCTGGAATAAATGGCAGTCATTTACGAGAAGCAATTACACACATCTGTAAAATAACTTCACTGTGAGTAGTGCTTGTACACAACAGCGATATCTGACATTTCAGAGAGGTTCAAATGGAACAGTGTTCTTTGGAATATTTCTTTAACTATGAAGGAAAAGTACGTGTCTATGGCTACTCTTTTGCTCTGAAACATTCTTGTAGCTGCTAGGTCTGTTTAGAACTTATAAAAGGTTTCCCATCAGCTGACAAACCACTGAAGTGTGGGCAGGCACGTCCATGCCATGAAGAAACACGTGGAGAAAAAGTATAATATTCCTGCTGCCATTGGGAATGAGGGCAGGTACACTCCCAGCTCAACAATCTCCTTCTCTCTGCACATGAGACGCCCACAATGTGCTGGAAAACAATCTCCATTTCCAACAAACACCCAGGGGAGGGACATACCTATCAAAAGGTGCTGCAGCAGCTGCCCACCCCTGTGGACACTGAAAAGCTTTAGCAGAGAGATTTTCTGGCTTTCTGCAGCATTTTGTGAGAGCTCTGTCTTTCCCATGCAAGTAACTCAAAACAATGTTACAGTTTTGTAAACTTCTTGCAGCTGCAGGTTGTTTTGCAGAGTTGTTATGGTTCTAACTAGAAAAACACTCAGAGATGGGTGTCTTAGAACTTGACCAATCCCCTCAGGGGGTGGATGGCAAAAACCAATTACCTTATGCCACTTAATACACTTTGCGAACTAACATATAAAAGCCTTCTGAGAATTCATTAAATCATCATCCATTTATCCCTGAGCCTGGACTTCATGTCGTTTCTCTACTCGTCCGTGGGGAAAACAGCGACACACCCCAAGGTCACCTTTAGGATGACTGGATTACTCCTGCGGCTGCAGAGATGCAGAGCCTTGGTGTCAGAAGGCTGTGAAATCTCCCTGTACCTCCAGCCCAGACCCCGTGACACAACACTCCACAAGCACATCCCAGAGAGGGGAGCAGGCACCGTCGTGGAAAATTATTTGAAATGTGCATTTGATGCAAAACTTTTGCCCACCAACATCTGGAGTAGCTGCCAGCCACATCCGTGCCTGCTTTTAGCAGCCTGTGCACTTGATTATTCTTGTGAGTGAAGTCATGGCATGAATGGAAGATCTGTGCTTCTAATTCTTCCCCTTTTGTGAGTTAATTTGCTAAATCCTTTTCTGAACAGACAGCGCAATAAAACCCTTCCCTTCCTGCTACCAAAGCATCTCAGCTTGTCTCCACCAAAGTAAATCAAAACAGTCAGTCAGCCACTGGACTGTATTCAAAATGTTTTGATTGAAGTTAAAAGATGGAGTTAATTATAACAGTAAATAACATAAAAAATAGTTCTAAAGATACTAATTTATTATATGACAACTGGAGTAATAGCAAGTGTAGACCATTTTGCAAGAGGGAAAAGTAAATATTTATGTGTTTATCTGTAAGGTGCTATGAAAGCTCTGAATGTAAGAGGCTTAAAAAGCAGCGTGCTCAGTAAGTGGGAACATCAAATCTGATAGTTTTGCTTTACCACACATAAAATAAATCAACAAAAGAAAAATGTTATCACATAGTGATAAGTGAGCCACATGTTCAGCTAGTTCCAAAAATAAAGGTAACACTGTAGATTCAGAATATCTCATTTCCTTCAACATTATGATATCATTGAGTTCAGCTATAAAGGAAAGTTTCCATAGCATGGTGGTGTATTAAAATAAGATATCAGCTGGTGTAGGATGCATGGACAAAAAGCAGACACATCCCAACGTTTGTTTTATCTTGCACATTTTATTCACTGCTTTTATTGTGAGAAAAACCCTTTGAAACTTAGACCCACTTAACAGGTGCCTGGGAGGGAATCCTGAATGCACTGGTGAGTTACAAAATGCCTTCAGGAAAGGGAATTAAAGAACTCAAGGCAGTTTGTTTTACCCAGCTTTACTCCTCTGCTTTACCACCTTCTGCTCTGGGCCCCCAAAGTTCCAGCGAGCTGAGGGAGTAGAGAGGGAACCAGGAGTTGTGGAATCCTCACATTCCCATTTCCACCAGAGGAGGGTCAGTGTCTGCCCCCAGGAGCAGCAGCCGTGGTGAGAAGGGTGTCCAGCACTGGGAGAAGGGGCACCCCAGGGCTTGGCTGGGAAATGTGCAGAGGGACCCTTTGGATTCACCCTCCTCCTCCCCAGGGCAGCTGAGGCACCAGCTTTGACTCCACCAAGCACCAGCAGGCTCTGGTGCGCACAATATTTTGTGAAACACTCCTCCATTCTGGAAGGAAAAGGGAATTAAGGAAGCAGCTCAGTACCAGTGGAAGATGCTCTTGTTAGTGCAGGAGAATCAGCCCCAACCTGACTTCACTCCCTGTCAGAGGTTTAAAATCCTCCCTTATCAACCACGTCACTGAATTTGTGACATAACCCAGCTCAGCTGGGCCTGGGCCTGGCTCATGACCTCAGTGCTGCTTTGTTTCCAATAATTTACATGAAATCTGTCCATTAACAGCATCACTCTTGTGGTTCATTTTGTTACTCAGTATAGCTGACTTCGACTTTTCATTATAAAGTCTCTGCCTCTTGAGGAAATGAGTAAAGAAGGGAGAAAATTGAAAGCAGCCTTTAGGTACCTTTTCATTATTTGCACAGGTGTAAATAGAATTTATTCAAGAGGTGGTGGAATCACAGAAATCCAGGTTTCTAGGTGTATCATTCTATAGGTGATAACAATGAGCTCACAAAGAGAATCTGGAGAGTTAATTACAACGAAGATAACAAATCCTATTAGCATGATAAATCATTCAGTGCTAGAAGGATTTTAAGTAATCTTAAGAGCAGGAAGAGAACACCACAGTTTTGAAAACTAGCATGGGATAGAAAATTATTCAATAAACAACATACGGTAGAGAATTTCCCTTTTTGGTTTTCACTTGTTGCATGGATAAAAACCCAAGATCTCTTTATTCGCTAAGGAAGATCAGCTCTCAGTTCATTTATTTTGTATATTTTTTTAATCTAAAATCAAACAGTAATCATAAACATTTCTATATTCCAACTATGAGAGGCAGAGTAATTTTTAATAATCCGGACTTATTCTCTATATAATTTAATTTCTTGAACTACAGTCGATCTTCTACAAAAAAAAAGTGCTGCTAAGAACCAGCATTATTTGTATCACAGTTGCATAAAAAAATTGTATAAAATTGGATCTCATTTGTGCCAGCTATGACATAAAATATTTGGGATACATCCCATATCTGGGACAAATATGCAATAAGGCAGGAGTGCCCATACTTTAAAATGTCCATTAATAAAAATAAAATCTTGAGTGTAGCTCACAGCTCTTCTGCAGCAATGATCCAGTTCTTTTCCTCAAAACCATGCATGCCAGGAGTTGTCCTTCATTCCCAGCTTTCTTCTTATGGGAGGAAGAGTCCTGTGGTTTTTTAACCTGTGCCTCCTCCCACTGGAGTTCCGTGCTCCAGGAGAAGTTGTGTGACTTTGCTGGCCAGCTGATGCCATCTGCTGGGATCTGCCTAAAGAACTGAACTGACTCACCATATTTTTCCAGGGAAGTCACTCAATTTTAGTTAATTTTAAAGCCAGTCTAAATGAACATATTTTTTCTCTGTCTCTCAGTTTCTGAGGCAATGAGTTCATGCAAGACAACAGCCTTACTCACATGTCTTGGCTTTGGGTTTATGCTGTTGCATTGCTCATTCAGCAAATTTTCAGATCCCTAAACATTGCTGGCAGGAGCAACAGAGTCCAAAGTTTATGGATACAAGTTACAGTTACTGAGATTATTTAAATACTGACTTAAAGAAACTTGATCTTATACATTCAGGTTGAAACGTGTGATTTTTAGTTGTTGCCATCCATAAAATATTCCATAAATATCTATATATTAAGCATTTGCTCTGCCAGGTACAACAAGACATAGCTGTAACATGGTTCCATGACCTGTTGGACTCGCTCAGGAGTTTCAAGTTAGAGATATAATAAATAGAAATTTGCTGTGTTGAGCTATTAGAGGGAAGTGTTTGGGCTCTGTTGGTTTAGAAGAGAAGGATCTTCATCTTCCCCAAAGTGGAGGAATTGCCATGGGCAGTTCTAAGGGAAGTAGATCCCACCTGGAAACCTCACTGCCCCTGACTCCTCTGGAGCAGCAGATCCCAGATGGAAATTAAAGCACAGAATGAGTCAGAGTGTGAAGTGATGTTTTCCAGAGGTTCCCATAAAGCCTGTAGCAAAGATCCCTTCCACTGGATGGGTGTGATGGTTCTTTTTTTTTTTTTTTAATTCTTGCATTTATTCAGTTGTCTTTTCTACACTGACTGAGCCAAAACTGTAGCAATGAAAACAAAAACTGTTGCTAAAAAACCAAAATACAGGGAGTGAGACAGGATGTAAATTTTCCTTCCCAAATCAAGTGATTTCTGAAACAACAGGTACAGGACTTTGTGTGACAGAAATGTGCAGACCAAGAAAAAGAAAAAGGCTTTATATTTATAAATGTTGCTACTTTTTCATGATGATACATTGTAAATCACTCTACTCGATGAGTTGGCCCTTTGGTAGTGTTTGTGTGGAGGAGGAGGGAGAAGAGTTGTAAAAATCCCTTTTGAATATATTCCTGTATTTATTCAATGAGGTCTCCACCTGCCAATGAAACATGGAATTACTCCAGGTGGAGCTGGTGTCTCCTAGAGGTCCCAGAGGCAGCACTGCTGATGGTCCACAGCGACCCTGGAATACTTCAGGTGGTGGCTGGTGGCCCTTGGGCTGGCACCAGCAGGAGGCACATGGTGTGCTCAGCACAGATGGATTTGGGAATAACAGCCCCCTCCAAAGAGTTACCCTGGGGTTGCTGTTGTTCAGACAAGGCTCTGTTCCCTCTGTACAGCTGCACATGTGATTTCTTGCAGATACTTCCCTTAAATAAGCTTTAACTAAGTCTGATGAGGCAGTTGGGAATTCCTGATCCCTACTCCAGCCCTGTCCTCTCTGGTAGCCTGCGCTGATGAAAATTACTTAGATTAGTGCAATTTGCTGAAACACTACCAGGGTGAAATTCCTCTAATGGCTGCAACGAGAGACTCTTGCATTTGCTGCAGTGAAACCCTGTGATTATTGGTAGATCTCTGAAGCACATCATGTAAAGGACAATCTGGATTGTCCGGAATTCCGCATCATGCAAGAGCTGTGCACTTTAAATGCCTTTAAGGCAAAGAAGGTACAATCACTGTGTGACTAGTAAGGCTTTTTTTCAGATGTATGATTATCTTTGTCCTCAGCCTTCTGACCAGCAATTAATTGCTCTGATCCATTCCTGTTTCCAGCAATCAGGGCTGCCCTGAAATGACAGATGCCTCCTCTATTATTACTGAAGTATCATTTGCACAACTGTATTTCTGTCAAACTCGAGCTTTTGTACTGAAGCTTATTTCAAAGTGTATTTTCTTAATATTTGAAGGTTGCTGGTGACATTTTTTAAAATTTAATTGAACAGTTAAGACATCTGACTGTCTGCCTTGTGCTGAAGGAAAGGAATAACAAGTTTTGTGGGTTTATTTCTACCAAATTTAGTATTGATTGCTGCAGTTCTTTTGCCTGCTCCAAGAAAGCACTACACTTTCAAATATTTCATTAAAGAAATAGGCTTGAATATGCTATTTCAATATTTCAATAATATTTTCTGGGGTATTTCATTCTTAGTCTTTATCCTCAGACCAGAATTATCAAGCTATTGCATGCAACAGTATGCTAGCAGGGCATGTGTATTCCATCTGTGGAATTTGGGAAAATACATCCCTTCTCTTAATTGAAAAGAAGCTGGGACTAGACTTGTAAATATTTCCATGAAACTGAATTGCCTTGTCTCTATCTCAATCCAGCAAGTCACTAGGGTATATGAGAGAGAAAATTATAGAGGAAATAAATTTCAGAAAAATAAAAAATCAGAGTGAATAAGCTGCCCATGCCCAGCCCTGAGAGGATTTCCCTCCTCCCGTCAGTTCAGCTGCAGATGCACCATGGGCACACAACTCCTAGGCCTGAGTGTTCAGTTTGCACATTACTGCCTGATAATTCAGATCTGGGTGAGGCACTTTACTTTCCTGATTTATAATAAATGTAAAAATACAGGTAATGTGAAAATTGCAGTAGCTGGGTTGGAGATTGCTCTTGCAAGGATTACAGAATACCTTAAGTCCTTTCTCCTCGTGACTGAATGAGTGGGACTTGTCACTCTGCAGCTATTGCTATTTGTCAGTGGTTGATTTTACCTGCTTCCAGGAGGTCCAGCAATTGTTTTTGTAAAAGAGGAGATTGCTGGACATCATTAATTGCATCATATCATATTGCTCTCCCTGAGAATCAAAGTAAAACACTGTAGATGAAGCAGGAATATTTAGCCCTAATGATGGTACAATAGGTGATTTGGATTTGCAGGAAATTACAGTTAAATGATTATAAATTTCTTTAGATGTGAAAAAAAAAAAAATTCTTCTCCTTCCAAGTAAAGCATGGTTGGTGGCAAGAGAATGTCAGCTCAAAGCAGCCACTAAGAATTTCAGACATTAAAGGAAGAAGGCAGTTTTCAGTTATATTTTCTATTTCAGTCATATTTTATTTCTTTAGGCAGCAGGAGAACATGTACTGCTGTTTAGCAATAAAAGAAGCAGCAGCTTTGTTTCTGACCAATAGTCTGAGTTTAAAAAAAATAAAATAAAAGAGGAATCTCTGTTTGGATTTATAGACATAATAGATTTCAATAGAAGCTTATCAAAAGAGTAAGAATGAACTTATCACTTGGACTTATTATCAAATGAGAGTTATTTTAGCTGGCAATGTACCAGGCTGCAAACCATGTGCAACTTCAAAGTTTAAGGAAGGCAGAAAGAGAAACAGTCAAGAAGAAGTCATAAATTGTATAATGTGAATAAAACAGATGCAGAATTTCCATTAATTAGAGACAGGTTAAATCACTTCATGATGTTTTACTGGCCTACTTCCTCACAGTAACTGATTTCTCACCCACTTAACTGTGCTTAGGGTCCTGCTATTAATGGTCTAACATATCATAACAATTTTTAAATAACTACTTTCTCTTTTTTTTTTTTTGGTTAATGAAAAGCTGACCTATTTTTTTTTATCCTGGAGGGTAAACTAAACTAAAGCTTAGTCTATTACAACCAAATAATCAAACCACTGTCGATGCAATGGCCTCTTCTGAACTGTGTGGTTAGGGGGAATTGCTAAAATGTGGCATGTATTAAGTCTTTACTTCATTTAACTGCCCTGCTCCTTCCTGTGGTTATGTTGTTGTTTTTATTTCGTGTTTGGACTGCAGCAGTACTGGGGGTCAAAGCAGAGACAGAGCCCTGCTGGGATAAATGAACCCCTGAGATGGCACAGATCCTGCTCCAAGCATGCCAGAGAGGCCAAGGGTCAGGAAGGAGCAGTGCTGCTCCCATCCCAGTGCCAGGGATAGTGAGGTGGGGCTGGATTCAGACCTGGGCATCACTCAAAGCAGAATCCACTAGTGGTTACCCACGGAATATACCCAGCACGATTTGCACTGGCACTTCCCTCTTGCATTTCTGCCCATGGAAAATCATTCCCAGCCTGCCCACGCGCAGCCCCTCGTTCTGCTGAAGCACTCAGTCACACTGAGCCTCTCATCATTCTACATTTTCCCTGCGCCTTTGCTCCTCAGAGCTGGAGTAAATGTGTACAAGAGCCCAGCTCACCCCTGCCCGTGCTCAGGCACACAGTCAAGGAGTTTGGGGCACTGCTGCACATGATCACTTTGCTTACTCTGTGTTTGCTCAGTGCTGAGAAATGTTAGGCACTCCCAGAACTCGTTTACCTGGTGGTAGCAAAAGTGTTCCACTCTCCCATTTCACAGAGTAAATCTGGACCAATATTCCAATATGTGAAGGGAAGTTTGCACAGTTGTGTCCCTGGTTACTGCTCCACAACCTTGTGGTTTTCCATATTCTTAACTATACTCATTTCCTGCTTGATAATATAATAATAGAATATTTAATTTTATAAAATCATAGAATCCTAAGGGTTGGAAAAGGCTTCCAAAACCATCGAGTCCAAGCTGTGCCTGATCCCCACCTTGTCCCCAGCCCAGAGCTCTGAGTGCCACCTCCAGCCTTTCCTTGGACACCTCCAGGGATGGGCACTCCAAACCTCCCTGGGCAGCCCCTGCCAAGGCCTGAGCACCCTTTCCATGGGGAAATTCCTGCTGATGTCCAACCTGAGCCTCCCCTGGCACAGCAATTTAATAACAAAAATAATAATTACAATAATAATAGATTAATAGTAATAATTTAATAACTTAAGTGGCTCTCACCTTGATGCAGCTTTTACTTGTAAGGCAAAAAGCGACCCTTTAACACCCAGCCAAAGAAGTCCTGCATTGCTACAGCAGTGGAGCTACTGAAGTGGAATAACCACCTGCAGCCCTAGGTCAGGTTTAGCTCCAGCAGACAATCCCAGCCCAAAGGAGATCCCATTGTCCCCCACTCATCCTGATCTCCTGGGGTTACACTGCACGGATTTCTAAATGTGCAGGAAATTACCTGAGGCTCAGGGCAATGAAGGGAAAACAGGTAAGAGCTGTGGTGATGGATTTCAAACAGAGCTGTTTTGCATGGGTGGTTAGTGAGCTTGGCTGATCCTATTTGATAAAAGGCTGCTGGTTAACAAGATCAAAACATGAAATTTCAGGGTATGCCTAAACGTGGCTCATTTTAAATGTAAAGATACATGTGGTAAAATAAGCACTTAAAAGACTAAAGGGACTTTTACAAGGCACTTTTTGTGAGGGCCTGGAGTGCCAGGACACAGGGAATGGCTTCCCAGTGACAGAGGGCAGGGCTGGATGGGATACTGGGGAGGAATTGTTCCCTGGTGTTGGGGTGCACTATGTGCTGGAAGAGAGACAGGCCCTGAGGGCTGGAGAGAGCCTCTTTCCTGGACCCAGAGGTGACCCTGGGAGTGCATCCAGGTCACTGGGGATGGGCTGAGAGAGGATTGTGGGTTTGTGGACAGTGCTGGGCCTATGAGATGTGATAATTGTAGTTTGTGACCTTATAGGGCATTGTTTACCTGTTACCATAATAGGCAATGTCTGTGCACTACCCCAGGTGATCGGGGGACACTGAGGTGAACATCTTTCCTGTTTATATGATGTGATATCCTGTAGGGTGCTGGTATTTAGGGAATATTCACTGCGCAATAAACGCTTTGCACCTTTCCATCTTGTGTGTGAAGTCCATGCCCTTCCGTGATTACTGCCCCTGGGAGGGTGGGCAGGCCCTGGCACAGGGTGCCCAGAGCAGCTGTGGCTGCCCCTGGATCCCTGGCAGTGTCCAAGGCCAGGCTGGATGGGGCTTGGAGCAGCCTGGGACAGTGGAAGGTGTCCCTGCCCATGGCAGAGGTGGCACTGGATGGGCTTTAAGGTCCATCCCAGCCCAAACAATTCTATGGGTGGAGGGTATAATTTAGAATAAGTTTCGTGCTAAAGGGCACATTTCTGCATGACTTCCTTTAATAACTGCAGTCTCCAGCCTAATTCAGCCTTTCAGATAATTGCAGTGTGAGCACTTTTATTTTTCATAGTGGTACAGTGGGTTATTTTATTCTTGCTCTAGTAAAAACATGATTTTTGTTGTTGACTTTTTAAATAGTGATCACTTAATTGGAAACAGATGCTACAGTAAGAAGAAAAACATTTTAATTAGCACATTTGAGCTGGAAAATTTCAGATACCTGAGGAGCTGAAGCAGATTTAAAACAAAGGGTAGGATTTGTTGTCCATTATTTAAATTACGGATCATTTCATCGTAGGATAACTAAACAAAAGTTAATGAGACCATTGGAAGGTTTGTATTATTTAGTCTGTACACAAACAGTCTAATACTGAACAGAAGAAACAAGTGAAATATATTAATTTAAATGTAATTTTTTCTCCTTCTTAACAAAAAGCCCACAGAAAATGATTGTTTTGAGTTGTTTTCACTTTCTATGAACTTTTATAAAGCTCCTTTCTATATGATTTTTTTTATTTAATATTGCCTTTTCACTCTGAACTTACAGAAACAAAGAAAATCATTCAGTTTAATGCCAGCAGTATATTAACTTCAAAAAGTCTTACATTAGGACATGATGCACTTTGGAAGTGATATCTGGGTGTTGGTAAAAATCCTAAAACCCCAGGGTATTTTTATGAAAACTCAGACTTAAATGCAAATAAAGCAACATCTGAAACACTTGTTCATTACCAGCGAGCTGACACAGGCGAACCTCTGCGTCATTTTGGTTGAAATAATATCATGTGATTGACAACTTTTGATTAAAAGCAACAACACTCAAATTGAATGTCTCCCATCTTCAGGTGAACCCTCTGGGGTGAGGTAATATCTGCTGGAAAATTTGGAGAAATACATTACTTGTGACCTCTCTCGGAGTAGATTTGAAGCACCATTTCTAGTTATGGTTTTCTCAATCCTCAAGCACATCAAATACATCGTGTTGGGCTCAGCTGGGGGAGTTTGGGGAGGGACAACCCCAGCACCAGCACAGGCTGGGGGGACCTGCAGGAGCAGCTCTGCGGGGAAGGACCTGGGGGTGCTGGGGGCCAAGGAGCTGTCCCTGAGGCAGCAGAGTGTCCTGGGGGTGCTGGGGACAAGGAGCTGTCCCTGAGGCAGCAGAGTGTCCTGGGGGTGCTGGGGGACAAGGAGCTGTCCCTGAGGCAGCAGAGTGTCCTGGGGCCAAGGAGGCCGAGGGTGCCCTGGGGGCATCGGGAAGAGCCTTGGCAGCAGGGCAGGGAGGGGATCCTGCCCCTGTGCCCAGCCTGGGGCACCTCTGGGTGCCGTGTCCAGCTCCGGATCCTCAGCACAGCAGGGCCAGGGAGCTCCCGGAGCGGGGCCGGCGGAGGCTGCGCAGCTGAGGAAGGGCCTGGAGCATCTCGGTGCCCAGGAAAGGCTGAGGGAGCCGGGGCTGCTCAGCCTCGAGAGGAGCCCCAGCTGAGAGGGGCCCTGAGCCCTGGGTGTCCCTGTGTGCAGGGAGGGCTCAGGGCAGGGCCCAGGCTCTGCTCCGGGGCCCAGCGATGGCACCAGAGCCACGGGCAGGGCCTGAGCCCAGGGAGCTGCCCCTGCACAGGAGGCAGAACTTCTGCCCTGGGCAGTGCCCAGCCCTGAGCAGATTGTGCAGAGAGGCTGTGCAGGCTCCTCCCTGGGGATATTGCAGAGCCCCATGGACACACTGCTGTGCCCTGTGCTCTGGGATGGCCCTGCTGGAGCAGGGAGGTGGCACCAGAGGAGCCCCTGGGGGCCCCTCCAGCCTCACCCGTCCTGGGGTTCTGTGAGTTCACATGGGGCAGTTGAGATTCCCCATGTGGAAAAAGAACGGGAAGGATTAAGTTATTTCTGATTAAGTTACATCTGATTTACCCCAGGATGTCCTGTCTAAAAGCATGGTCTGCTCTAGGTAAAGACATGCAAAGGCACAAATCCCATTGTGTGCAATATTCCCTACACAGAGGTGTGAAAAGGGAGCAAACATCTCTCCACATGTTGGACTAAATGGATTGATTACCAAAATGTTCTGGCTGTGCAGCCCCTCCTTGGTGAAGGGTCTGCGCTGGGAATGGGCTCCGTGCTGTGGAAGTTCGTGCTCTGGGCACCGTTCACTGAAGGCACTGAGGGAAAAAATAATGTTTTGCACACAGAGCTGGGTTGAGGTCCAAAATAAGATATTTTAAGACACGTGACTTGGCACCCATTTACTGTTCCTGGGCTTCAAAATGTCTCCAACGTCTTGCAAAGTTGGTACAGCATAGTTCTCACAAAGGCTAGAAATAAAAATATCTGCACCACACTCCCTTTAGTGTTTATTTTTCTGTCTGATGTCACATGAGGAGAGTGGCAGCTCTCGTGACCTCAAAAATAATCAAACACAGAGAAGTAGTGGGAAACCTCAGTGTGGTTTCAGGCTAAAAATTTCATCCTTGATTATGACATGTGAAATGAGGACCTGCAGCTGCAGTTGTCCTTCCAGCTTCCCAGTAATTCACAATTGTCCGTGCTCACCAGCGGGGATATCCAAGGGTACCATAAATAATGTACAACATCAGCTTGGAAGATCCATATTCTGATTTTTCACAGATTTGAAATATCATACTTTTCTTGGTGCTTTGGTTTGGTTTGGTTTGGGTTTTTTTGTTTGGTTTTATTTTGGTAAAAGAGATTACAAAATTAAGATTATTGGTTGCATCTCTCTGGAGCAGGGATCAGCATTTTGGATCAGCTCAAGACCTCATACTGGTGTTTTTTTAGAGAACTTTGACATCTAGAATGAAATATGTATTTTACAAGAAAATACCAAATACGTAATTGCAGAATAATTAATGTTTCTTTAATCATATTTTTGTCTACTCTGAGTTTATATCCAGTTGATGTGTGAAGTCAATTAACCTGGCATAAAGTATATTCAAGTCACTTTAATGATTCCTGAGACACCTTTTTTTTTGTTGTTTTATATACACTTTTAAATAATTGCGAAGCCCCAAAAGACTATGGGCATAAGTTGCCTAGGAAAAGGATGAAAATAATTATTTTTGTTAATGTGCTTTTGTTATTTGAAGATCTATTCAAGCTATTTTAATAACTTGTGGAATTCATAGCATAGGTTTGAAGTGCAACACATTTAGTATCCTTTCTGTGGACAGCAAACTGTACAAAATTGCTTTTAAAATATTTGTAACAATTCCAGTGTTATTAGGAATAAAAACGTACTGATTTTGTATTTCTGGGCAACATAAGTGTTTTATATAAAATAACAGGCAAAGTAGGAAAAAGAAAAATGATTCTTTTTGTTAAGAGGGCATTTCAGAAGGATCTAGAAGGGCATAAATGAAATGTGTTTATCCAAAGGATTTTCATCTCCTTTTTGAGAAGAATCAGGAAAAAGAAAAAAGTGTCATTTGATTTCTATCAAGGTGAGAAAAAGCCATTTTCCGACAAATTCCAAACAATTCTAGATCTGAGAAAAAGAAAATACCTTTTGATCCTCGGAATCAAAGAGAGACATCTCAGCAAAGCAGCGGGTAAGGCTGCAATGGCAGAGCAGTTATTTCATCTGTTTATTTCCTGTCTCATCTGCACTGAGCTATAAATTCCCATAGTTCTGTGGACTCACTGTGAGATGGGAAGCAATATTTTACCTCTCTTTAGGATGAGGGAGAGCAAACTGGAGGAATGTGTCCTGTATGGGGCACGGCACTTCAAGGAGGACAAGTAGTTGTGGCCCATTTGAAGAAAGCTCCCAAAACAGCTTCAAAAGATACCAGAGCAGCTTTTGAATAAAAATATAGATGAATTAAGGTTGTTTAGCCTAAGGGGAAGAGCACTAAGCACAGGAGACAACTTTTATTGTAAAAGAGCAGGTGTGTGTTCATTACTCCATCACATCCATCCTGCAGAGGATGGGAATAATGGCAATAACGAGCACAGCTTAGGGCAGACACGAGGAGAAAACTGCTCTAATGGCTGGGCAGGCTGTCACTGGGAGAGAATCCCCAGGGACTTATGGAGTCTTCAAATTTAGGAACAGTTTAGAGCAAAGCTGACAACTATCTCCTGGGAAAGACGTAAGTGTGGGCTGTTTGGGGGATAGTAGAGGATTAGTGCATGTCTTGTGCTCCTATCCAGCCCTGTTAGGGTTCTTTTCCTAATTCTATGAATTCTGATTTTTTTCCCAGCACTTCATGTCTCTTTTGAGTGCAGAATTCGAAATGCATCTGAGGGAAAGGAGGGATGAAATGGAAACCTAGATTTATTCCTTGATAATTATATCCACCAACATTATGGGGCAGAGCTAGCAAGTAGCCTGTCTGACTTGAACATGGGGCAGCTGAATTCCATAATGGATGGAATTTTATTATTATCATTATCATCATCAACACTTATCACAGAAAAGAAATTAACCTGTTCTGGAGACCTTTTGAAATGAATTTCATACTCTATAGCAGCAAGTTTACAATCAACAAATAACCTGATGGTGCTCTTTTAAATAATATAAACTTCAAAGCTATTTATGGGTGAGTCAAGTGTTTCTCATAAACATGTTATCATTTTTGCATGACACAAATAAGTTCTCAAGAGATATGGGAAAGGTTCACACAGAATGAGGCAATGGAGGGACTGAAATACCACTGGAGCTGAGGTAATGGGACACTTCCTTCTTTGGGCAAGAAAAAAATCTACTTGTTCATGATGTAATGAAAAAATAATATGTTCTGTCAGTCAAAGCCCTAGACAAAATCCAGCTGAGGATTTTGGACAAGTCTTCCTGTGGCAAAGTGGGAATGTTTTCCTATGACATCATTTGATTTTTGCAAACATCTACAAGGTAACCATATCGCACCTCGTGTCAGGCAGAACAAAATCAGCTTTTATTATTGTGCATTTGTTTTCTAAAAGTGTGGAAGTGTTTTTGCATCTTTCCTCCTGGACTGAAGAGCCAGCTCCTTAGTTTTGCCCTAGGGTGTGTGGAAAACTGCTGTGCAGTCTCTCTGGTGTCACCCTGAATTTCAGTGCACTCTGCAGCTTTCTCTTAATAGTATTTGCAACACCTGAGAATAAAGGTTTCCATTTAGTGACAGCAGAATGATTTGGCAGACTATTTCTAAAATGTTGAAAGCACAGTCTTGGCTGCTCTATGGCAAAGGCATGAGGAGACAAATGGCCACAGTTCTTTCTGCTGCAATGTTTTATACTGCAGGAATTGACCTTTGAGGAACGGGTTGGCCACAAGCTCATTTCTCATTCGAGGGGCACTTGTTGAATCACTTGAACTGTTTTACTATTGAGGTTTGTTGGGGATGCCTGTTCCCAGGAGGCCTGAACTAAGGGAAAAGACAAATATTTTGGAAATTTCACGTCAGCCACCCTGAGATTTCCTCAGTGGTGCTCTGTGTGGAACTGCAATATCTTCCAGCATCTTCTGCTCATAGGGCAACGGATGTCCCCAGTGCTTGGCCTGGAGAGTTGTGATCCCAAAATTGTTCCCCTGCATATTTTTTTACTGAGGATATGGATTTTTTTCAGAGCTGACATTAATGGGGGTGCCCAAAAAGGGAGGTATCATGGGAAATATAGTTTGAACAATTAATCTGCTTGAAGGCTTGGGAAAGAGGGGAGGGAGGGAAAGGAACAGCTGGTTATCTGTGCAGCCAGAGCAGTGAAGGGATCCCTTCCCTGGGATAAAGCAGTGCAGGTCTTGCCTACTGCTCCACCTGTAGCAAAATAAAACTCATGGAATAGTTCCTGGTATTTCTACTGTGTTTGGATTTGTAGGACACTGGGCAATAAAAGATGCAAATTATAGTTATTTATTGTTTCTAATAAGTGATCAAACCACGATAGACTTTGATTTTGCTTTCTGTTCTGGAGCACTCAGTTGTTCAGTCTTGTTGCTCTTGTGGGCAGAGAAATCACAGAAAATGGCTGTTAAATTCTCTAATAATCTGAGATTACAGTCCTGTGAGCTTGCTTTATGAAACAGGTGTATTTTTTTATCCAATTTTATTGAACAAGTCATCTTATAGGCAAAATGGGCAATATACTCTGCAAAGAGTTAATTATTCCACTGGGATTCTTATAGGAATTGTGGAGATAAAATTTAAAGTTTATCACTGTAAGTAAATCAGTGAAGTAGGCATTCCTTTCTCACTTTTAATTCAGAGATTTTTGGGGATCCTTGCCATATTACATATTCATCTAATACTCTGGATTTATGGATATATCCACATTTTCATGAACAATCAGAACCTGCTCTCTTTGGAATGCAGTGAAACAGCCAAAACTTAACATTACTCAAGTAGCATTGGATTTTAATTAATAACCACAGGGAGCAACTGTTCAGATAAGAATACTACCTTTTCTAGTGAAATAAATAAAGTGCATTGTGTGAATGATCACAAAGACTTTCTCCTGAACCATGCAAGATAAATATTCATTAAGTGAGACCAGCAGTTGCAAGCAGAAGATAGGCTTTATCAATATGGGAGGGGTTTTGTGATAAAGAAGGCTTGTATTGATGGCTGGATGTGACACCTGAGAGCCCAGAACTGCTGTAAGGAATGACTGGGAGGCAGAGCAGTTCCTGCGTGGACTCACTTGGATCTGCCTTCGTTTGTTATGAGCTGAACAATTGCACTTTGCTGCTTTTGGTCCTGCAGGAGCCAGACAGAGCTGGCAGACAAAGGATCCTCCTCTGCCTCCCCTCATTAATGTCCTGGCTGATGAACTTCCACCCACATAACTTTTCCATGGCCTCTCTCATGCCCTGTCAGCAGAATGACTAGGATGTTTGGGGGTAACCATGGGATTGTTGAGGAAAAGCTCATGCAGAATTTGCCACGGAAGCAACAAGAAATAAACTTATTTATGAGTTACACTTGCAGGACTAGAGGAAGAGTCTGGATGTGGATCTGAATCCTGGCTTGTGAACTTTTTCCCCCTAGATCTCAAGGTAGGGAGGAATGATGTTTAAATAATAGGTGTAATACAAGAAAGGAGCAAAGAATTTCCCTTCCAAGCTGTCACACATATGGTCAGGCAGCGACAGATGTGGGAGGGAACAACTGGGACCTTTTAATTTCTCATTTTGATTCTATATTAAAACACAGAACATGATCTGAATCTCACCTGCAGAGTTGTGCTAAAGGATGAGCCAGGGACAGGTAACCCAGACTCAATTCTCAGACAGATGAAGAATCTGAGGTACTAATTTATCACTTGAATTTATCTCAATATCTGCGAGGGGAAATAACTGTTGTACGGATTATTCATTCAGAAAAGTAAGCATTACACTATTCTTCATTTCTGTAAGGATACCACGTGTAATTGAGTGGTAATATAGACTCCAAGTGATCAAAATAAGACATTGGTCAGGATACAATTTTTTCCACCAATTTAATTGATATTTTTGACCTTAATTTCATTTGGGAAGGAAGTGAAGGAAGGCAAATGCCTTGTCTCATGTACAAACTTGCCGCTTTCCTTCAATAATTACTTAATTTCACAGTAGCTACATCTCCTATTATTAAATCTCTCTTTTATATGGACTTTCTCATTGTAGCACATTACCCAGTGAAGTGACTCCACCTTGTTCCAAAATACAGTCCCTGATATGCCACGGATAGGCCAAATTATACTAAAATATTCTGGTTTTCTCAAATTGAGAATGTAGGTATTTCTAGTTTCTTTGCGAAGGAGTGGGTCAGGATGGGTCTAAAATATCCTGTGCAGTGCTCTGGTGGCTCTAATCCCATCATGGTGCATGGCAGTTGTGGTTTGTTTTACCTTTGCTAAAACAAATTTTAATTTTTTTTTCTGTTTCAGACGTGTTATTATGGTCAAATTGGAATTAAACAAGGCACATCATTGAGTGAATTTGCCTGTTATTGGAGAGATTTTCTGTGCAAAGTCTGTTGCAGAACTCAAAGCTGGGGTCTCCATGAAGTGCAATTTAAAAATTAGTTTTAAGTGCACTTCACATCGGTTTGCTCACGGTGAGAAATATTTACTTGGTTTCACACTGCTGGAAAAGCAAAATGGACAGGCTTGTGTGATGGAGAGCACAGCAGCAGGATCTCCACTCTGTGTCCTCAGCCACACTGACACCCTTGAAATTTAAAGAAGCAACACACAAGTACATAGAAGACTTATAAACCACATGTATTAGAATTTCATCCTTACATTTAACTCTGGCTGGGACCCTAAATCTAAGATTGTTTCACACTTGATTTGCAAAGAGAGAAGTTGGCAGAGTTTGGCAGAGTTTGGCCAGAATACCCGACCTCCCACAAGGTTTCCAGCATTCAATTTGGAGCCTGTATTACAAGATCAACTGCTTTCCAACTTCATTTCTCCATTATTTGCAGCTGAAATGTTATTAGATATGGATTTCAGTAATGTGATTACCAGGGAGTGGTAATTTTGAAGTATCTGTTTGGGAACTGCTGGAGGAATTATTGTGCTGTTGAAATCAAACCATGATTCAGATTTAACCTAATCTTACCCTAAGCTATCTGAATATTATCAACACCTTTCCATCCATTCTGAAAATAAATAGGGAGGTAAAGTACTCGAAACAACGGGTTTTTTCCTGTCTTTTGTGTCCTGACAAGCTAAAACAATAGGATTCAATTTTCTATAATTAGAAACAAAGGAATCAACATTTTCTATACATTTTGAACAAGTATAAAAAAACCCCAAAAACTATTGATCAAAGTTCAGGAACTCTTCTTGGAATAGTGGCTGGGTTTTAGTTAGTATTTGGAATTTTATATACCTGAGAACTTCCTGTGGGGAATGTCCATGAGCTCTGTATTCCTCCAGCCCATCCTCCAAGGGGATTGTTTTCCAAACTGCTGCTGGCCTGAGATGACTGCAATGACAGCTTTAACAACTTCTCTGTGGTAAATATTGGAGTTTGCTTTTGGTTGCTGTGCTGGTATTTTCTTCCATTTAACTGTGCTCTCTAATAGCTGGCAAACAACAATTTATTTAGGGTTCAGCTGGGAAATTCACCCCCAAGCTCAGGGTGAGTTCATCTGTAAGAGCAGCGAAGCCCCAGCAAGGCAAGCCCTGCTGCCCTTTAGCTCTTTCACTGTGGCAGTGCAGGAGTTCCCGGAGCACTGCTCCCTCTCCATCCTCTGTGCTTTGGGGTTTTCCTGCTTTATGGCCTGCAGTGCCATCCTCTCCCTGTCCCTGCCAGCAGGGAGTGCAGTGCTCTGTCTTTGGCCACATTTGTGTCACGGCCAGGACTCCCAATATTTCTCATTTCCTCATCTGTTTGTGGTTCTGGGATTATTCCTGAGCGCCTCCACCTCCTGCTCCCCAAACCCCAGAGCGTGGCATACCCTGCCCTGGTGCATCCCTGCGGAGCATCCCGTGCTTTATCCCTACACCTGGGACAAGAGGCCTAGGAACAAGTTGGTGTGGTTAAATTTAGATATTGAGATTTCCTTTCAGTCCTCAAGCAGAACAAATTCTGCGTTTGCCTCCATTTATCTCTGTTGCCTGATCTTTCACTAGAACAAGTAAAAATTTCTCAAGGATTGGAGTCCATGGTGCTCCTCTTCCAGGGAATTTTAAAACTTGGCCTTGCAAAAAATTGTCACTTTCCTTCAAATCTTTCTCAGGTTGCTACAGCTCACTGAATTACTAGAACTGATCACAAAAATGAGTCTTTTGGGGGGAGAAGTCTGCAATAGTTGGGGGTTTGGTTTTTTTTTCCTTAGCTAGTCAGATTTTGGCTTTATTTCCAGGTGTCATCAGACATCCAGCTGACAGTAGAAAACTTCACCAACACAGCCATGTCTCAAAACCAGGCTTGTTTCCACATTCAGCACATTTACTTCAAATATAGAACAAACTGAAAGAATTGAAATTTCTGCAGTAATTTCATTCTCAACAGAAACTTGAAAACTTTTACATTTTTGTTGCAGCTCTTTGCTAGGAAAAAAAAATCCTATTTATCTTGTGCAGCTGACAGGCTTTGGAAGATAATGGCATTGTGTTGATGTTTCAGGTTTCCTGTTGACATACATATATTGCTTCAGAATCACACCTGGAAGGCTTGAGCCCTGTCTGGTGCTAAATGTTAGGTGATAACAAGAGCAGATGACTGAGTTTATAAACATGCTGCTGTGCAATGTCTCTACTGTGGGGTTTTTTAACAAATGAGTAAGATAATGGATGGAATTATTAAAATATATTGATCACTTGCATGTCTTGAGGTGCTGGGGTTTTTGTTTGTTGGGGGTTTTTAAAATGCTGTAGCTTGAAAAGTGATTTTGAAAAAAAAGTGAGGAGTTTTGTGGTGCTGAGAATATACTTGGTCTATTGAATAATCTTATTAACATTTGAACTGTTTATTTTAACAATTTCCTTCTAACCTGAGCAGTAAAGAAAAGCCTTGGATTTATGGTGTCCCATAAGGATTTGAAATGTTGGCTTACAGAATTGAAATTGTCTGGGGTTTTCTGTTTGTTAGTTTAATTACAGCACGTCTTTCTACAATACTGGATTCTGATTTGCCTGAATAACTTGACAAACTGGATTTTTCCTACTTAAATTGTACAAAAACCACACTGATGGCAAATTATTTGGGCTCTTTATAAGATGGGAATGGATGTGCTGCTTTTGCAGTGATTCATGAGCTGGGAACCCTCGGGTCAGGTCTTGGCTCTGGGATAATTTGGGTGGAGCAGAACATTATTAAGTGGGATGGGAGGTCTTGTAGTTCAGGGGATGCTCCTGAACAATCTGCAAACATCTGTCAGTCCTCAGGAAAAATATTCCAAAGCTGGTGTAGCCCTTGAACTAGAGGATGAGCAAGGCAGTCTGAAAATTGGAACTTTACCCTTCTTGTGCCTCAGCTGCACTCCATGCACTACAGAAAGGTAGCAGTGCTACCCTCTGGGTGAGATCTTCTAAAATTGTAACAATTATAAATGTTGAATTAACAGGAGCCACTGGAACACCTCAGCTAGAAGCCCTGAAATTACAAAAAAACCCAAAAATATGAAAGAATATGGTCTGACATATATCTGTACAGTAGGGTGAGTGTTGTTCCCAGCATCCATGCAAACCTGCGTGGGAAGGGTATGGACTAAAGCACTGAAAGAAGGGGGCCAGGGTTAGAAATCTGCTGTAAAATAAAAAAGTTTAATATCAAACAGCTTATTTTTAAATAGTTCCTGTGTTATCTTGGGCATCCATTTACTACTATTGGCAGTCAAATCCTGAGGGTGAGCTTATAATTTGATGCTTTACATTAAAGAACTATTCTCATCTAGCACATTTGCCTTGTAGGCTCTGCAAATAAATAACAAGTGTGCCATGAATCACGGGCCAGTGAGTGCCACAGCCAAATGGCTCAAACTGCCCAGGCCATTTTTGTAGCAGCGGAATAGGAAACATTTATTACAGCCATTATAGACAGCCGAGTGATTTAAGAGCCAAAGAGGTGTCATTTATATAAGGTTACAATTCTTTTAACTCTGAGAAATAAAATAAGCAAGGATCCAAACGGGTTCTACAGCTGCACTGCAGCACCACAAACCCGGGCATTGCTGTAAAGTCAGACCATCAAGTGGAGCTGAATTTTACAGCTGCACATTTCAGTGCTCTATCTTGTTGCCTGACTTCAATATCCTCACACTTCATGCTGTTTGAAGCACCAATAGAGATAAAATTTCTTTTCTTGCACCTTTCTTCCTTTGGAAATTAGAAAAAAATGTGGTAAGTCACAGAAAACCCTTCACTGTATCACAGCAAAACTGTTTCAGAAATGATAATATTGATAACTGGCCACAGCTGCTTCCTTGGGCAGCTGTAGTTACACCAGACGTGTTGCTCGTGCTGATGCCAGGAATATGGGCTGGAGGGGAAGCAAAGATTTGTTACTAATAGTGCTCATTGTTCTGTTGTCACAGAATCGCTGGGGTCTGCTCTTTGAACTGGGCTCTGCAGAAGGAAAGCCACAGATATTGAGCTTCAAAGCAAGAGATAACTGAGAGAAATAAATGTTCCAAATGGTGGAGTGTATTTGGGTAAGCACTTGGGAGACCAGCCTTGGTGGGAGACTGGAACAGAGACTGCACTGAAGTGAAATAATTGCTCAAGGGGTTGATGTATTTTCTGCAAGCACTCGTACGTCACCAGAGTTGTCTGGAAATGGTTTGAATCGCTTGTCTTGCAGACATTTGGCAGAAACCACCAGGGGATGTGGGGGTGTTACATCTGTTCATGGCTAAGGATGGCCTTCAGAAGAACATTTTCACTTGCCTTCCCAAAGTCATTTAGAGTTGCATCTGCTTCTTTGCAAGGTATGAAGTTCCTTACCAGGAACTGCTTCATGATTTTTAATGTTGTTGAGTTTTCACTTTGAATTTCACTGTAGGTTTAGAAAATTACATCCTATTCTTTGTGTGCTCTGTAAAGGGACCTGTTCAGTCTCTGAATGCAGGAAACTTGCTGAATTTCCCTGGGGCTGGTGATCTTATTACTTTCTATTCGTTGAATTTATCCTCCTGGGAACCATTCAATTTTTTTTTTAGCCCTTAAAACTTTCAGAGCTCCATATTATTATGAAAGGTTTAACTGAGCTAAAGTTGTTAGGACAGGGTTTAATTTTGCATCCCCCACCTTTACAGCCTCACGAGGCCTCCTGGTTTGCCCTCCAGTGCATAAAATTTGAGACTCTGAACCGTTCACCTCCAGGAAGCACTTTTCAAAACTGGGGAGAAAATCACATAGCAGCAGTACGAGAATTGATGTATCAGTGAACGCCTCTCCCTCCTTATCTGTTGTGTTTTCTCTTCCCAGCCTCCTTTCAAAGGATCCCAGGACCTGCTGCTCCAGCTGTAACTCTCAGCAGTGGTTGAATTCCACTTTTCAGCAGTAATTGTCTCACTCTTTGCCCTGCAGCTCGAGCAGGATCCTTTTCAGCTTGTGGATGGGAGGAAATTGTTTCCCACTGCCATGTGGGGTCTCTCATCCACAGTTTGCAGCACTTCTGCTTCATAAATCTTTCTTGTGAGGGAGTAATTGGGTTTAACCCTCCTTGTCTCTCTTCCCAATGCTGGGGATGTGCCTGTGTGATAACACAGGACCTACAGCACAAATTCCTTCATCAGTGGTTTCAGTTGCTCCAGACAGATCTCTCACAAAACTGTCTTTTTTCAGGGCAGAATCTGGGCTATTTGGTGGGCTCTGTGTGCTGTAGTTTTCGTGCCAAGGTATAAATCAGATTAAGACAATTGACTGCAGTGGGAGATTTGATGGGATGAGGACTGAAAGCTCCTGCTCTAAGAGGAATGGTGGTGTCTGTTTGTTTGTGTGTTCAGCACTCTACCTCAAAATGTACCTATTCCAACACTGAATTTCAGTGTAGGATGTGGAATGGGTCTCTGCCACAGTAGGAGTGTATTTCTAAAATTGACTTGGAATGTAGATTAATAATATACTCAGTATAGATTTCTCTGTACATTTATTATGCATCTCTTCATTTTCTACAGGAGCAGAAATCTCTGCCATAATTCCAGCTCAAGGAAGCTGACAGGGTTCAGAAAAGATAATCTGATTGCTGCCCTTGCAAAGCATCCCTCCCTTCCAGGACCAAACCCAAGGACAACAAAAAATGCCAAAGGAATACCTATAAATTCCATCCTTTATACTCTACACATTCAGGGGTAGTGTTTGTCATCAGCTGGGATCTTTGATCACTCAGTGAGTATGCTGGTCCTGCAAATGCTTTAACCCAGGCAGGACTCCAAGAAATAGTCCCAGTAAAGACCATAATGGTTCAGTTACCAGATTGAAACCACTCTTGATTTCCAAAACAGTTTTTGACAGGCTGAGAACATTGAGGCTGTTCAGCCTGGGGAAAAGAAGGTCGAGTGGAGACCTGATGGCAGCTTTCCAGTATCAGAAGGGGCTACAGGGAAGCTGGAGAGGGACAATTCCTCAGGAACTGGAGTGACAAGACAAGGGGGAATGGGTTCAAACTGAAAGGGGGCAGGGCTGGATGGGATTTTGGGCAGGAATTGTTCCCTGGGAGGGTGGGCAGGCCCTGGCACAGGGTGCCCAGAGCAGCTGTGGCTGCCCCTGGATCCCTGGCAGTGCCCAAGGCCAGGTTGGCCATTGGGGCTTGGAGCAGCCTGGGACAGTGGAAGGTGTCCCTGCCCATGGCAGGGGTGGCACTGGATGGGCTTTAATGTCCCGTCCAACCCAAGCCATTCCATGATTCTATGAGTCTAAATAAACAGGGATTCTTTTACCTTGTCCCGTTTGGATGGTCCTGCTTTTTTCAGTCATAGTTTTAGCTCAAATATTCATGTTTTTAAAAATGGGTGATTGATGTATCCAGATAATAAACTGGGCAATGGTTGGACTTCCCCCATCATCCTGAGAATATAAATTTCCCCTCTATCAACCTCTGCTGGTGTTTCTTTGATCCACTTTAAAATGTGAAAAACAATCCGCTTGAGAAGATGCTTCAGACCTAAATAATTTCTTCTTCAAAAGCTTTTCTTTATTATTATTGGAGTAGTGTGACTAATGTGGAAGGTTCTGGGTGATCCAGGCCGGAGAAGATACGAATCAGCTGGGGTGGCTGCAGTCAAATTCGTGGTGTTGCACTGGAACTCTCCAGTACCCTTTGAAGGTGTCACCCACTGGGTGCTGTTGTCACCAGCACCTGGAGCCCCTCTGAAGCTGATAGGCTCAGCTGGATTTTAGTGGCTGGCAGAGTCGCCATTCCATACTGTCATTGTGTATCCAAGGCCCACAGCTGTCTGCTCTGGGGTGCTGTCTTCAACTTAGAACTCTTTAGAAAAGAATTTTTTTGCTGTGGAAATCAATAGAAAATGCATCACTTTTTATCCTGAGCACACCCCTGTGCTGAAGGGGAGAAAATGCAAGTTATGGAGTTAAATGTTTACTCTGGGGTGCTGGAATTGCTGTTTGTTCATCACCAAAGACTTGAATTCTGTCCTTCATTTAGTTAAAATACTGCTTTTCTGATACATTTGAAAGCTATTGATAATCTGTCCTTAAATTACAGAAGAAAAGCTATAGACTATCCCAAATACATCTCCTGGTCTCAAGCAGATAAAAGGAACTATGTTTTCCACAGCATGTTGTTAAGTTTAATTTAATGCCATGAGAGACCGTGGAGCCTGAAAGCGTAAATGGGTTCTAAAAAGGGTTTAGCTAAATCTGTTGGTTGCTACTATACACAATGATCTACAAGCAAGTGCCAGCTCCAAGAGTTCCTAAACTTGTCATCAAAGCTGAGAAATACCCTGTGGAAGGATTGATTTCTTGGGGTGGTGAGAAGAAAAGTGTCTTCCCTCACACAGAGAGATGTTCCACAAACAGGTCTGGTATAGGTTTTGCTTGGGTATGGCAGGAAGTGAGTAAAAAACAGTGTGTGAGTAGTACAACACCAGGAGTAAAACCCCATTCCTAAGGCAGTCCCATGGAAAGTGAAAACATTTCATTTTCACCAAACCATTTTTACAACTTGAAGGAATATTGAGTGAGTTTGCAGATGATACTCGGTTGGGAGGAGTTGTTGACTGGAAGGCGGGGAGGCCCTGCAGAGAGACCATGACAAATGAGAGGGCTCTGAATCACCAATGGTGTGAAGTTCAACAAGGGAAAGTGGCAGATGCTGCACCTGGGATGGAGCACCCTGGATGTACGGACAGACCGGGAATGAGAGGATGGGGAGCAGCCTCAGGAAGGGACCTGTGGCTCCTGGTGGATGTCCAATTGGGTCTGAGTCAGCAGTGCCCTGGAGCCAGGAGGGACATCCCTGTCCTGGGGATCAGGCCCAGGAGTGCTCTGGAGCCAGGAGGGACATCCCTGTCCTGGGGATCAGGCCCAGGAGTGCTCTGGAGCCAGGAGGGACATCCCTGTCCTGGGGATCAGGCCCAGGAGTGCCCTGGAGCCAGGAGGGACATCCCTGTCCTGGGGGATCAGCCCCGGCAGTGCTGGCCAGGACAGGGAGAGATTGTCCCGCTCTGCACTGGGCTGGGGCAGCCTCGGCTCCAGTGCTGGGGCAGCTCTGGGCACCACCAGGTAAAAAAGATACCAAGCTGCTGGAGAGTGTCCAAAGGAGGGAGCCAGGGCTGGGGAAAGGTCTGGAGGGGCTCCCCAGGGAATGGGCACGGCCCCGAGGCTGCCAGAGCTCCAGGAGCGTTTGGACAGCGCTCCCAGGGATGTCCTGGGTGGGATTGGTGGGGGGTCTGTGCAGGGACAGGGGCTGGATCAATGATCCTTGTGAGACCCTTTCTACTCAGCATATGAGGTGAGAATATCCATCTCTGTGATTCTCTAATTCCATGACACAAACAGTTCCCTTTTTTTAATGAGGAATGGCAGTAGCACATTAGGAGAATATCAGGAGGGGCATTGTTCCTGTTATTCCCAAGGCAGGCAGAAATGGATATTTGCACAGAAAGAAGATAATTCTGGTCTTTATAAAAGGATAAAATGAACTCCTAACAATTTTTAATCAAATGGCAAATAGCAGTATCTTATTAGCTAATAAATTCACCAAGAATTTAGGGAATTTAATCCATTAATCTTAAATCTCTGCATAGACAGGAAGTCATTGAGATAATGAGTCACCTGAGGCAATAAGATTCAGTAGAAATCAAGCAGCTAATTTTTGTCTGTGCCTGTGAATATTTCTTGCAGGAATCCTATCTCTTTCTCTTGAGAGAAGTATTATTAGCACCTTCTGCACTCCTTTCATGCCAGAATGCTGGAGGAACCACATGCAAGCCTGGGTCTCTGTGCTCTTTCAGGCATTCATGTCTTTTCTTGATGTTGAATAATTCATGAAGAGCATTTGCTAATAGAAACATGTCAAACAAACATTCCATCTAAATTTGGCTGTTTGTTTTAACATTTAAATTCCTCAGCAATTTGAAACATGGCTTTTTGTGCACTTATCTACTTCCAGTAATGCTTTTCCCCCTGGAAGAAACACCCATTTCTTCTCATTTTTTTCAGTCTAATCTTCAAATAATTGCACCAAATGAGCTTCTTTTTTTTCTTAGCATATTTGGCTTTTTGAATTTTCAGTTTCTACACAAGAGCTTAGAATCAAATGACTAAAATATGATGTATCAGAGTGCGCATGTGGTGGGGTGATGTGATGGAATTCAGGAATACCAGCAGGGAAAAATCAATGTTTACCATGATCTTTTCTCAGTGTGAAACGGACTGAGAAAGGATGTTATGTAGCATGAAATCATGTAGAATGACCTTGAAAGAATTTAGAAGGTAATCATGAGCATTCTGTCTGAGCCTGCAGATTTATTGTAGCACAAAGATGCTGTGAATTCACCTATTATACTCCTAAGTAAACAGAGGATTTATAATGGACATCTGTGTGATTAAAAGCTCAGTCTCCAGAGAGGAGTGAACACCTCATAATTTACAAACTGAAAAACGGCAACTGAGATGTCAGAGACATTCCTCATGCTCAGAATTAATTTCATATTATGGGAGTTTAGAATGTGGCCTCTTTCTCCATGATGGAGGGAGTGATTAAATCTTTGTTTATTGCATATTTTTTGTTTTTCTTTCTGATTCTGAGCTTATGTACGTGATTATTCTGGAATCTTTGTGGGCAAAAGAGACTTGGGAAGGAATCCTGCCTTTCAGAGTCTATGTGATCATCAGGAATTTGTTTTCTGTCCAACCACCACAGGACAAATGTTTATCACCCAGTCATCCTCATTCTGGTCACAATTCCTACATCTCCTTAACTTCCCTCCTATACCTCTATCCAAGAAAGACAATATTTCTCAATGATTCAATGGGAAGATAATGAGCATCAGTAATAAATAAACATATTGTGAGCAGGAGGTTTGCATGTGGAGAGAAATAATTCTGAAAAATATAATAAGCTGGCTGTGTTCACAGTGATGCTACAGAACAGAATGTCCAAATCCATTCCAGTCTGGAATATTTTCAGATGCCTTGGAAAACTGCAACTGACCCATACAACCCGATGTTTTGAAAATGTCTGAACATGCTGCACCCAAGGTTCTTCTGTATTTGAAAGACCTGGAAAATCTCTTCTTGCTCTTTCCATTAGTTTAAAAATAATTTAGAAGCTCTTCTGCTTCTGCGGGTTCATTTCTCTGTCACTTAATTTTTTGTTGTATTTTTTTAATCGGTGTCAGTCTGGTGATTTTCAGCTGCCATCATTCTCCCATCTGCCTGTGTGGCCTCCTCTATAAGTCTTGCCTTAATGTTATTTTTTTACGTGATTCTTGATGTCCTCCACTGATCCAAACCCAACTGCTAAATGGACAAATCAGTGAGACAGTGTTTCCAACATGTTCATAGTGGCTACAGGTGTAATTAACTCACAGTTGTCTCGAGGAAGGTTAATAACATCATGTGGCATTTTTGTCTATATATTTATAACAAAAATCAAAATTCAATTCATTCTTGCCACCACTCACCATCAACTCTCAGGCACCACAGTCTATTTATTGTATGAGCTGGAACACCTTTGAAGTAGAGGGTTATTTCTTTTCAACACAGGCATATTAAAAGTATTTCATGTATTTGAAAATTCTTCTGCTAAATAGAAAGAACATTTCAAGGCACGCACTTAAAATGGAAGCATTAAGAACATTGGTTTGCAATGGTAAATCTTGATTACATAGAGATTCTTCCTTTTCTCTGTCAGCTGTAATGATGTTATAGATGTGTATTAGGGAAAGCACATTATTTTCCATTGAATTGTGTGAGTCAGAATAGATTTCTCTCTTTTCTCATCAAAGAATATTTTGACTAATTTTCTTAGGCAATATTTTATGGAAAAGGTTTAGCTTTGAACTTTTTTCCACACTGGGAAACTTTAAAACTAATTAATTTTTTTTTCTAAGCTGAGAGCTTTTTTACGTTTGCATTGCAGAAAGTGTGAGAATCAAATTTCATTCCTTTTACCTGTCATAGATGAACATTTTTAGGCTGTGCTACATTGCAGTAAGAGGAAAAAAATAGTAGCTTACATTTCCCTCTAGGATGCCAATCTTTTCAGATGTTGGCTTCAAAAAGGCCCAGATTGAGTCACCCAGGCCACTTTTTAATAATCACTTACCTTGATGTGCTGCATTTAACTACTGCTTCAGCAGCCTGAAGTGGAGGGGATCAAAATTATTGGACATTTGTGAAACGTTGTGCCTAAACACCCACCACAGAGTCCAAGAAAGGTCGTTCACAGCAGTTTCCTGTGGAGGGGGTGGAAAGGGAGGTGACTTAACTGTGAGTGCAAAAATCATAAGGAGCAGCCGCTGAACAAGAATCACCTTCTCAAGCCATTGCTTTCCCTCCCATAGATGGACTATGGAGCCATCGCCTTAGGGACTAAATGTAAATCTCCCTCTTTGTCCTCTGTGCTGACTTGTGATTCACACCTGTGCCTGGCTCAGTGTTTTCTCCTTCTCTTCCTGGCTGTTCTGCTGGGCAGAATGATGGCATTTCCATTACATTCCCAATCTTCCTCAGCCCCATGATTTCAGTTCAAGTGATTTAGTTTTCTGTGTCAGAGAGCTGCAGGACTATGCAGCTTTTGTGCAGGTAAAATTTGCATTACCCATAAGCATCTCCAGTTGAAATTCCTCATAAAGTACATATTTCAATTAAAGTTTCTGCTTCCTGGTCTTTAGAATGGAAAAAGTCTTGTATTCAGACCTTTTGTGGAATATCCAACAGGTAGTTCTGCTACAGATCCATTATATTCTTAAAAATTATCTGCCCTCCACTGTGAAAAATCTCCCCCAGCAGAGCAGCGTAGACATATAACTAACTATCTTCTAAACTTTCTATCGATGAATATTGTTTTCTGTCATCACAATTGCACCATGAAATATGAAAGTTCAATTTCCTCTTCATTTCCTTTTAATAAAACTTCTGCTCATTTCATTTTTGAAGAGAGATTGGATCTAAATTACTTTGACTTCTTCTGGCCCAACTTCAGTGAATGTTTTGAGAGAGAATCTGAAACCCTTTTAAAACCCACCAAAGAGATCAAGGGCTGTGTTCTGGGGGTTTTGTACTCACATTCTCATCTCTCTCTCAATACAAGTCTTTGCATTTAGAAGTGGCAGTATTGATTCCAGGACATGGTTGCAAGAAGCATAAATATTGCACCCACTGATGGAGCTGCTGTTCAAAACTTAACAAACAGCAATTTTTTTGTTAAAACTGTAGGCAAGGGAATTAACTGCAGGGAAATATGTGCAAGATTACTTATCAGCACAACCCTTTTTTTGTTGTAGTCCTTATTCATCATTCTCACTTTGCACAGAGAGAATTTGGGTGGATGGGATCTTCACAATTGTACCTACCAGTCGCCTACCCATGATCAAGGCTATGGAATTAAACCAAAGGGAAAAAGAAATGGGATAAATCAAATGCAGATATCACAGGCTGGCTCTTCATATAAGTTCTATTTTTTTCCTTTTGGTTTTCTTGGATAAACATGGGAGTTTTTTCCGAAAATTACAGCAATGATTCAGAGTAAACTGAGTTAATGCAATAATAGCTTGGGCTTGTGGGTCATGGACATGTCTGTCCACTGAAGTTAAAGGTTTCTGGGCTGAGTAACACACAACCATGGAATGGTTTGGGTTGGGAGGCACCTTAAAGCTCATCCAGTGCCACCCCTGCCATGGGCAGGGACACCTTCCACTGTCCCAGGCTGCTCCAAGCCCCAGCGTCCAACCTGGCCTTGGGCACTGCCAGGGATCCAGGGGCAGCCACAGCCGCTCTGGGCACCCTGTGCCAGGGCCTGCCCACCCTCCCAGGGAACAATTCCTGCCCAAGACCCCATCCAGCCCTGCCCTCTGGCACTGGGAAGCCATTCCTTGTGTCCTGGCCCTCCAGCCCTTGCAAACATTCTCTCTCCATCTTTTTTGTCAGCTCCTTCCCTACACAACAGGGTAGAAGCCCAGCCCTTCCCATGACATTGAATGTTTCACGTTGTTAATTCACTTCAGCTAAAAAGTACATGGTAAACGCTGAGGAACTGATGGAATTTCTGCTTAAACCTCTCTGAGAGACGTTTGGTATTTCCACTATTTTCGAAGATATATTGGGACTGTCAGAGGCACAAATAGCAGCAGTTGTCTCAGGGTGCATGACTTCCTGCACATGTGTGTCTGCATTAGTGAGGGAATGTTTGTACTCAAGAAAGATTTTTGTCAGCCTTTGTTGTGGGATCAAGGAACAGGCTCTGGATGTCCCAGCCATTCTGGAAGTGATCTTTCATCTCTGGACTGCATGGTATGCCTGACAATGATTCCCTGCTCCTAATTGCTTTTGGGGCAAATCACAGCCCTCTAATTTTGTGTGACACATAAATCCAAGCAGGAGAAGTGATTCTGTCTGTGTGGGAGCTGAGTATCTGCAGAGCCAGCTTTTGTGTGTCCATCAAGGAGCACTGGAAACCACAGATCCTTTGGAATTGCAGTATTCACGCAAGGGCAGGACTCCGCACACAAGATGGAGAAATGCAAAGCGTTTATTGCGCAGGAAAATATTCCCTAAATACCAGCACCCAACAGGATATCACATCATATAAACAGGAAAGATATTCACCTCAGTGTCTCCCAATCACCTGGGGTAGTGCACAGACATTGCCTATTATGGTAACAGGTAAACAATACCCTATAAGGTCACAAACTACAATTATCACATCTCATAGGCCCAGCACTGTCCACAAACCCACAATCCTCTCTCAGCCCATCCCCGGTGACCTGGATGCACTCCCAGGGTCACCTCTGGGTCCAGGAAAGAGGCTCTCTCTGCGGCCCTCAGGGCCTGTCTCTCTTCCAGCACACAGTGCACCCCAACAGGGATTGCTTCAGCATAGCCAAAGCTGATATTTTGTGGGTGAAGCTCTGTGTGCCCATGAGGCTGCACCTGTGAGTGACACCAAATACCCTTTACTGCAGTCCATCATCTCCATTTACAGCAGTGCCCCGAGTCACGAGTTTAGAATTAATGGCGAAGACATGAACGCAGGATTTTGACAAAGGCTGTTTCCCGTTAAATTGATAATGAGTCTGAATTCTGCAGAAATCATGTAAGACAATACACTGGCTCCACAGTGATGTGATTATAACCGTGTTAAACTATTCCAACAACTCTCTCGTGCACATAAAGTCAAACAAGTTTGGAACAATATTTTATCTAATTTCCAATGTGTAATTGAGAAATGTGCTCTTAATTTTCTTTGTTCTTTGTTGGCAAACTATTACAAAAAACCCTTCATTTGGCAGTCTTGGGTTGGCTGGGGGAGAAAAGAAAAGAGAAGCAGGACCTCAGACCTCAATTTCCCTTATTATAATAAATCAATTTCATACTCATTTGTGTTCAATCTCCATTGGAAATTTGCGTTATCCAATCAGAACTGAACAGGTCCCTCAGGGGAGATCAAGTGTCACATAAAAATTCAACAGGAAATTCATGCAATAAATCGGTAAAAGTACAACTCATATATGGAGATTTTAAACCCATCTAAATTCTATTAAAAACTTGTAAATCCTATTTTAGACAAGAAGGAAACTTGGGAACTGTAACATCCCTAAGAGGCCCCTCAAAGTGCACATACTAATATTTAATCATTTATCCTTTTTGTATGTCCAAATTAAGTAGTTTAACTGAAGTGAGTACGGCTTTCATTTCTACTTCTGACGAGGAGTAGTTTATAGACACAACATTATATCATCATAATCTTCAAATATTTAGCTGGTAAAAATATATTCTGTGTGTTGTAGGCAACCTTTTAGCCTGTTAAATTAAAATTTGAAATATATGTAATGGGAGAAGGGTTTATGTGAGTCACAGTGGATGCAGACACAGCTTCAGGACACTTGGGCATGTGTGTATCTGTGCTCTTTGAAAAAAAAGAGAGGCAGCAGGAGGGATGGAAAAGGAGGAGGAAGCAGACAAATGCCAATGGAGAAAGGCAAAGCCCTGTTCAGTGGAGGAATTAGTAAATTCCAAATGATGGACTCTGCATTTTCTGCTTTGAAACGAGAAAAAGATGTGAGGTAAGGGTGGATTTCTTCCTGTTCAGCAGCAGCCAAAAGGGAAAAGAGACCATTAGGTCTGGGAGTAAAAACCAGATTGATTAAAAAATCAAGAGTTGATGCAGAAGCAGGAAGCAGTGAGGTACCTTTAGCCTTACCAAGCTCCAGTTCAGGGGGACAACTGCCCTGAAATCATGTGCTGTCCTAACTGCTGCCTTTGATCTTCTGGATTTGCAGGATGTTCCTCATCCGGTGGAAGAATTCATACTGAAACAAGAGACAGAAGCCTGGAATATTTGTTTAATATCAACAGGTAATGCTGCAAAAACTGGACTGAGAAAAGAGTCTTCAGGGACATTTGAAACACTGTGTGTGCTTCATATTTAATTATATTTGTCTGATACATCTGCAGCTGGTGTCCATGATAAAGCAATTCCTTAAAGCTCTAAATCTGGTGTAGAAACAAGGTAGGAGAACAAACCAGAAACCCACTGCATCCCAGTGATTGCATAATAAATGCCTTGCTTTGAAAAATTATCTAAAACCTCCAATATTTATATATTTTAGAAAGCCTGAGCTAAAATTTAAAATTATATTAGAAGACACATTTTTGGTTGAAACATGTTATTTGAACTAATTTGAACTAGTTTTGTTTGAAGGTCGACTACAAGTATAATCAACCTCTTGGTCTCCATGTGTTTGCATCCCCGAGTTTCAAGAACTTGTGAATGAGTTTCATTTTCACTTTGAACAAAGTTGTTCTAGAGGAGGCTCATTATAACTGACACATTGCTGCTGCCCACATTTCTCTGATATTTCCTCAAAACATGACTCACACATAATCAGAATAGGCAGGGTGTCTTTATTACTTTGGATTGTTTTGGGGAAAGCAACAGATGGTGGTATTTGAGCTGTCCAGATATAGAAAACAAGGCCTTGCACCGTCAGGCTGCCTTTGCATCTTGTTTGCCTTTTTACAGACATAATTCAAAATAATTAAGCAAGCATTTAAGTTCCTGCTTAAGTAGCAAAGTGGATCAATAATTTGTGCTCGAAGTTATCCATCTGGTTGGAAGCTTCCCAAAGCCAATAATTATAGGGATGAACCCTTCCACTTTTGACAGAAGATGAGTCTTCATCTTCTGCATCTGTTTAAATCATTCTGCAGTTAGCACCAGGCAGGACTAACACTTTACTTATTTAGGGAAGGAAATTTAAGCCTTAGAAAGTTCTACCCTGAGGAAATGAGAGCTGTCTAATTCTCATTAATACACATTCCATTTCCTTTTTTCTCTGATATTGCTCTTATTTCCTATTACAATTTTTGGAAAAAAAGAAAAAAAAAAAGGCAGATATTCTTGCTTGTGACAATAGGAAAACCTGTGCTGAATCAAATATTCTTGTTTTTGGGAAAGTTTCTTGGCTGATAAAGGGTGTTCACATTAATCAGATCTGTTATACAGTGTGAGGGTGTAGAGGCATGTAGGAATTAGAACTAAATTCTACTTTAGGTTTATGCAGATGAATTGGAGCAAAGCAGAAATTGTAAAGGAACACAAATTAATACTTCATTTGTTATTGTATCACCTTTTTAACAAGCTGAGGTGAGAGATCAGAAGAGCACAATTCAGTTTTATTTACAGTCTCCTCACTTTTTCACTTGGTAATAGAATAAATAGAACTAGGGGAGGGAGTTTGTATAAACCACAGTTTGAAACACTTATAATAAAGCTCCTTTTTTCTTATCTCGTGCTGTGAATGAAAGCCTGCCAAGAGTGATAAGAAAGTTCTGTTCATCAGAGTCTGCTGACACAGTATTTTTAAAAAGTATAGTCATGGATAAGAGTCCTGGGAGTTTTGGGTTGGTGCCGATTATATTTTGTACAAATAAATAATCTGTAGTGGCATTTTAGCATTGGTAGTGTTCCTCTCTCAATAAAAATACTTTTTAACATAGCACAAACCCCTGTTTGCTGTGTGCATATGGATGTGCACCGGGGGAAAATGGGAAAAGCACAGGTCACTGTGGAAGAATGCTGGGCTCATACCTTTTCAATGCTTGCTGGCTTTATAAGTCCTCTAATAAATTACAAAGTAATTTAATCATACTCCATAATTGCATGCTCTTGAAGGAATAAGACTTCAGGGCCAGGCTGTCCCATGCTCAGAATACAATGATGTTGTGTATCACACACACCAATTGCACACGAGCAAATTAATGGCCCTGAGGCTGCCAGGCAGTAATAAATAAAGAGTACATGCTTAGGACCAAGTGCACATTTTATTAGAGACTGAGAAATGTAATTTGACTCCAGCACACAGAAAAGTTAAAAGAGGGTTTTTCAAATTATTTTGGGGCAGGTTGAAATAAACTTGTTTTGAAATTTTCTTATCATCACCAAAATTAGCTAATTTGGGATTGACTTTTTAATTCCAGCCGATAAGAGCAGTAAAAATGAATTTTCTAAGCCTTGCTGCTTCAAGATAACACAGCTGGGCTTGGAGAATCCTGGGGAGGGGTGGTTATTTGTGGGGTCTCAGCAGCCCAGAGCCCGGGTCTGGTCTGGGTAAAGAGTGTAGGGTGTGCTTAATAATCCAGTCTTTAACCAAAGTAAAGCAATGACCAAAGTGCTGTTTGTTTGCTTGAATTACCAGGACTGGGGATGAACAATTTTCTTTTAATGAGCACCAGATGTTGCTGCTCTTTCGAGTCACTGACAGCCATTCTGCCGTGAAACACTTGATCAGGGCTGGATCTCTTTCTGCAGCCATTTGTTCTCCCCAGTGTCAAGATTTTGACTGTGGCATTACGTCATTCCTAAGGAGAGTTTTGGGTTTAGTCACATATGTTTGGGGGAAAAAAAAAAAGTTTCTAAAGTTTACATTGCTTTGAAAGAATGCACTAAATTGCTTGAGCCCCAAATTTGGTTATTTGGTGTGAGTTTTTTTATATAGGCAAAAATAGGCACACAGATACAAAATAATTCCTATATATGGAGCCCAAATTGCCTTTTTTGCCACCACAGTCCCTGGTTTAGAGCACACATTCAATATGGGAGACAATAAATCATTGTATTACATGAATAAAATCCTCTTGGCAGTTCACTGGGATTTTATGCGTGTAAAAATATTTGATCATCTGTGTTCATTTTCATTTTGAAAATGGAGTTCTTGCAGAGATGAGAAAATTTCTAAAATAATCAGCTTGCTGTCCTCTCAAGCTCCTCTCAAGCAGACTTCCATGTTGCCTGATTAATGTTGAACTTTCATAGTTCTTTAAGGCCAAGAGACAGCTTGTAGAATGGGAGTTACTTTTCAACCATCTAAGCTGGAAGAAATTAAAAGAGCTTTTTTTTTTGTGAGACATTCAGATTGGCCATCTTTTCATCTCAGAAAGCAAGGCTTAATTCCATCTTTCCCAAAGTTTTCAAATTGATTCATTGGAAGGACAGGCTTTAATTAATTTAAAATGTATTTCATATTTGCTTGGCTATTAAATCCTAGATATTCTGAAGACTGTGGGAAAATGCCCACTTAAGACTAAAATTAGCTGGTATCACTCTTTGTTCCATCTGTGTTCTATTTTACTGCCAGAATGGGGAAAGAAAATAGAGGTAGAAGGTTAGGAGTGGAAGCACTCATAAAAAGCAGGAATTATTAACCTTGGTGCTGTGTCAACAGCGCGTTCAGCTGCTACTGAGAACAACCAAATGTTTGGAGAGGACTTCAGCCCCCTCCTGTGCAGTTCACACCTCGGCAGGGAAATCACAGGGTGAGCGCTGGCAGACGGATCCCAGCACTCCTTCGGATGTTATCCGGTTGTGCTGCTGCTCAGAACTCCTCCTGGGCCTCTCCTGCAGACAGTGCTGCACCTGAAGGCACCTCCAGTGGAACGGCCTGGCATGGCTTGTCCTTCAGACCTCTGGAGAGGGGCTGTGGGACCCTGCATGTGCTGGCAGTGACAGCAAAGCACGTTCTGTCCAGCGCTGGCTCCATGGTTGAAGGCCAGGCTGCTCTGGCTCCTCCAGAGCAGCTCTGTGAGCACACACACTGCCCATGAGCCCTCCTGCACACAGAGCCCCACAAAAAAAGGAACTTCATAAAATTCCTTGTACTTCTTCACAGTTGTAACTCTTTCGTTTACCCACCTTAATGCCATTAAAGTAATGTAAGTTTATAAGCTTAAGATTTTTTTAAACTAATGCTAGTTTATAAGTTAAAAGTTTCTAAGTTTGTAATATTTATAATGAATATGAGTGTAAAAGGCAACTGAAGGGAGGTGTCAGAGATGGACCAGGCTCTGCTCTCTCTCTCTTATTCCCTAGAAATCGGATAAAAGGCCATGGGCAGGAACTGATCCCAGAGAGCTGCCCCTGCACAGGAGGCAGAACTTCTGCCCTGGGCAGTGCCCAGCCCTGAGCAGATTGTGCAGAGAGGCTGTGCAGGCTCCTCCCTGGGGATATTGCAGAGCCCCATGGACACACTGCTGTGCCCTGTGCTCTGGGATGGCCCTGCTGGAGCAGGGAGGTGGCACCAGAGGAGCCCCTGGGGGCCCTTCCAGCCTCACCCGTCCTGGGATTCTTTAAAATCAATTCACTTTTCTCTTACACTTTAAAGGAAATATAATAGAGTAAGACCAGTCTTCTTTAATGCTGTTTCCTATTTCAGATGGAATTTGCTTCACAATATATAGACTAACATGGTTATATTTTAATATTCCTGAAGTTTGAGTTGACCTAACTTTATTTTCAGTCTTAATATTTTTCTTCTGCTTTGCTAATTCAACATTCCTCATTAATCCTTAATTAATCCTTAGCTTTCCCTGTTACTGATCAGCTTTGATTTAATATGGTCGAAGTCCAGCATAGACCAGGATCTGCAGAACTGCCTGCTGTGATATTTCTGTGGAGGTCTTAGGTCTGACCGATGCAAAATCTGCCTCTCTTCTGGGACATTCCGTGTAAATTTGGTTGCCTACAGAACACCTTCAGACAAAGTTGTTTACAGATAGCCTTAATCCTACTTTCCATCCCACTGCATCTGGTTCATTTTTTTATAAGTGGAAAGATGTGGGGCTAAAGCTCTCCATGCTCTGCTTCTTGCTGTCAACCACTGTCCTCCTAGAAGGGACCATTATAGATCATGGAATCATGGAATGTTCTGGGTTGGAACAGACCCACCAGGATCGAATCCAGCCCCTGTCCCTGCCCAGACACCCCACCAACCCCACCCTGTGCATCCCTGGCAGCGCTGTCCAAACGCTCCTGGAGCTCTGGCAGCCTCGGGGCCGTGCCCATTCCCTGGGGAGCCTGGGCAGTGCCCAGCACCTCTGGGGGAAGCAGAACCTTTCCCTGATCTCCACCCTAATCCGAAAAGATTTCCCTTGGAAACTGGCCCTGGGGAGGAACTGGAGGGCTGCTGGTAGAAGAGCTGTGGCTGGAACCTCAGTCCCAGGGGAGATTTGTCCGGAAAAGGTTTTCCTCATACCCAAAAGATCATGGAGGTGGATTGTCACAAGGAAGCTAAATGTGCTTTTATGAGGAGAGGGGGAGTTTAGGGTGGGTTTTAGCTGTGAAGCTGAAGAGTTTCACCGGCTCAGGAACAGAGCAAGGCAATCTGAAGCTTTCTAAAGTTAAATCTTTCTTGTGCTTTGCTAATTCCTACACATTCCTCATCCCACCATTTAGCACAGAAAGTGGCTTCCTTCCAACATTGACTTTCCAGGTCTTGACAAACATACTCTTATTTAGAGTGTTCATTCTCTACATTTTACGTTGATGTACCTCATACTCTTTTTTTTCCTTGGGAACAGAGAAGGAGAGAATCCTGCCTTGCCTTTCTTGGCTTGGGACCACAAAAGCGCTGGTGCAGAGGATTGCTCGGTTTTTTCCAATTCACATCAACCAGCACATGTGGAGAAAACAGGTTAGAGATAAATTTAGCATTCTCAGGGAAATTAATATGTTCAGCCTCTGTAGAAAATGTATTACTTTGTTTGCTTTCATTTTAGATGAATATAAAAGCATCTTAAAGACATTTTTCATATGCATTTTTAGTGTGTGAGAGATTTATGTTTCTCCATTACATGGCATTCTGCTTCATTTTTTAACCTCAAGAGTCTCTGCTATAAAGGTGGAGTTAATTTCCAATGCTGGTAATTTCACCAGGTTTGATTATCTATTGCATTATATCATAAAATTTCTATGATCTCAGCTGCCTATTAACTATGGACCTGGGTGAGTGAGGAAAGGCTCTCAGGTGATATCATTATCAAGGTAGATTCCAGCTGTACTGATATAAAATAGAACATATTCATCGTGGGAAATGTCAAACAAATAGCTGTGGGCTGGAAAACATTTTCATACTATTTCTGATATTTATAAAGAAATATGACCAAATATTTGAAAAGCCATAGTTCTTTATGGCTTTTTTCCTGAGGTGACATGTTATAACACCAGGCCTACGTGGTGCTTCCTGCAGCAAATTACAGCCTGATATCTTAAATTATAGACCAAATTACATGTCAAGTGAAATTCAAACAATACCATGTCTTTTTCTTTTAAAAATCCACTACCTGGAGCTGGAGAGCTTCACAGATTTAACCCCCTGGAAGATTTTAAAGACATTTAAAAATCACTAAGCCTGTACATTACCACAGTCCAAGCATTAAGAGTTGTTTACATCAGAATTTTAGATGTGCAGCAGCACTTTTTTGAGGTGCAGGTTAAATTAAAAAGACAGTTATTTGTCTTTTTGCTTCTCTGCATGATTTCCCTGCATCTGTAATTCCCCACCAGGATGAAGCATTGCAATCAGATTTAGATGCTAGAAAAGGCAATATATATAAAAGGGAAAACGCAAGCAGGAAGAGAGAGATCAGATGTGGAGAGCAATGTGTTTTCCATCATTCTGGTATTCCAGGATATTTTGTTTCCCACTCCAACTGTTGAATGCTCCTCATACGGATTGCAACTTCTGCCTTTGCCCCAGGGTACTATTTTGCAGTCTAACTATACTTTCAAAAAGATGTATTTCTCCCTGGGAAGCTTTTTCCCTGTGAAACATTTCCTGGTAGAGTAAAAAACCCTTTTGAAAGCTGTCTTCAGAAGCTGCTCAGAACACCACTTTTCCTGTCCATTCCTGTCAAAATAATGCTTGACTAAATTTTTCCTTAAGAATCTCTAAGCAATTACAGTAACCATTTAAGTAAGAAAGCATTTTATAAAATGCTGACGGATATGGAAAATGCCTTAAAAAGCTAATTTTGAAGTGTCTTATTTCAAAAAACTTTCATTCCTAAATATCTGTTTTGTTTAAATTTGTAATTCGTTTATATTCAAAACATAAGTATGAAATTGTTTCATAGCAGCACAAAGAAAAAAGCAATTTTGGTATAGAAAACTAGATTTAGACAGTAAAAACTACAATATTTTTGTGAAATAATTAAAAACCCTAATCTTTTGAGGTTATGATGGTATTGATATTTTGATATAGAATTTATAATTAATGGATTTTCCTCGCTGATTGTATTTACAGAAGATTGGTGCATATATTGAGGTGGGGGAATTCTTTTTAAAGAAAGAAAAATCAAAACTTCCTGCAAAATGCCAAATTTGTAATTTGACCAATTTTTTTCCACAATAGTCTTTAAAATTACATTATTGTTTCAGTAGTGCTTTTAATCTTATTTAGCATTTTCACTTTATGGGTAGGATCATTTAGTGATCAAGGCTTTTGAGTGTGACCTTAAATCCAGTTCTTGACTGAATTAGGGTTTGTCATTGGAAAAGTCTGATAAACAGAACCCTGATTTTATAATCAACAACCCTATTTACTGAATCACTGATGAGCAGAAGTAATTCAAAAGTTGTCTGCACTGTAAATTGCTTTCCAGACATAAATCTGGACGTGTAAAATACAAATATGAGGAAGTACACTGCATTTTCATTTAGAGAACCAGCCCCTGGCTGTCAGAGCAATCTGGTTTTAAGAGAGCTGACTTTGTTCAGCTCTCGGGGAAGTCTGAGACAGCCGAGGCAAGTGGAAGTGCCCATGTCTGATGATGAAAACACAGGCTCCAGGAACCTTCTGTGCGCTCAGTTTGGAACGTCAGCCTTAATCAGCATTGCTGCTGGCACAGCCCGGGACTCGCTCCGAGATCCTGGGAAATAGGAAGGGAAAAGGACGACGGAATGCGGTTGGGTTTTGCCCACGCCATCTGTGTGTGTGGTTTTGGCCTCTCCTCGTGGCAGGCTGCCAGTGCCACAGCAAATCTCCAGTTCAGCAGCCCCCTGGGCAGGGACAGAGCCCGTTTCCCTCTGGACTGGGGCTGTGGTGGCGGTGCCTGGCAGGGCAGGAGGAGGAATCCACGGCTCCGCGGGAATCTCTTTGCTGCCAAATCAATTTTCTTGGCTTGCGTTGTCAGCTCCAGAATAAAAAGTTGATCTGCACAAAAGGAAGCCCTTATTAAAATAGAAAGAAAAAGAAAAAACAAAAAATGTTGGGGAAGAGGGAAAAAAGAATCTTGAATACGTGTGTGTGTTTGTGCGCGTGTATTTATTGAAACAGCTTTCTTTGTGTCTCAGTCCATAGGTAATGTTGTACAAATTTTTTCAACAGACAACATTTGTGAAAAAATATGTTCTGAATTAGATGGATTCGGGGAAGGTGGTACAGGACCTGCTTGTTTCCAGAACAAGAGCATCTCTCTGTTTATGCCCTCAGTGCTTCAGCCCAGTAACACTCCAGTGAGGTCACGGGCTCTCTGTGCTAATGATGGACAAACTCTGAGAGGAAAGAAGAAAAACCAAACCATACAGGTCCTGAAAGATTTCCAAAAAAAGATCCTGGAGCCAGGCAGGCAGAGTCAGAAGGGCACAAAATCATTTTATAGCAGCCTCTTGCAGGGAAGGTCAGCTGGAAGGGAGCTCCAGCCTCCTGCTCCCCAGGCTGGCGGGGCGGCCGCAGGACCTCGCTGCCTCTAAAGAGTCTCCCTCTGAACAGCTTTGGAAGTCAGAGCTCTGCACACAAATATTAAAAGTCAGACTGTACAAGGGGGCACGAGACAGGTTTGAATGTTGTGGTTTATTTTTTTTTTTTAATATCAGATGATAGAAACTAAAAATGTCAGAGAAAAGAATTTCAGCGAACAAAAATAGCAAGAGATCAAGAAGAGAAGCAGTTGGACAAGCAAGATACACTGGAAGGAAATGAACACAGGCCTGGAAAATATCTGTCTGGTCAGCCCAGTTTCCAGTGCTCATGGGGAGTTGAGATTAAAATGTCTAAAACAGAAACAGAATTTTCAGTTTATGATACAGCAAACCACAGGCTGGAGCAATCAGACCGGAACGTCTCCTTTGTAAGTTAAATTCACGGCATAGCTCCAGAGCATTCCAGGAGAGCCTGTAGATTTCTATAACAGATTTTTAATAGCTCTTTTGACAATGCATGAGGGATTGGAGGAATAGGGTTGCAACCTTTTTTTAAATTCCTATTTTGAAAGATCCTTAGCGAGCCAGGAATAGAGTCTGAGAAGGTTTAACTCTTCAGGAGCACAGATGTTAAGGGTGATACATAAAGGATGATATCACCAAGCAGCAGGACACAGAGAGTATGTTAATAAAATCTACCACGACATTCAGCCAAACGGAGTTTGTGGGCATTAGAGAGACTTCTGGAATCATGGACAATGCCAAACCTAAGGATTCACACCTGCTGAAGGTGCCTGTGGAGGGAGGTGACCATCTTTGGTGTTCAACTGATCAGTGAGAAGGTGGAAAATGTTCATCAACAGCTGACTAAAAATGTTTAGATGCCTAACATTATACATAATTCTGAGCCTGAAACACAATCAAAAAGTTAAATGTAACAGCCTGTACAACTGTCTATCATAACTTAAGAGAAGATAAAGATCTTCACAAGCCAGAAAAGATTTTGAACAGCTTTGCGCTTGCACTTGAAACTATCTGTGAAAAATCTGAATTTTTAAGGGCTGAAAAATTTGCCTGATTAGGTCTTTTGAGATGTCTCAAAATTAAACACAAAAGCATTAAAACAGCCATGCCTTGTATGTGTCCCTATAACCCATCTTGGGCAAACTCTGGTAATTTCATTTTAGTGATTCCTATACTCAGTGATGCAGCCACTGCTTGCCTGGTATTATCATGAGACAAAGATGTTTATTTTTCTGTTGACATAATCAGGATTTATTTGAACTCCTGTCTCTAAAGACATGATTAAGAGATGTACACGGGGAATCCTCACAGAGATTGTTCATAAAAATAAAGGCAGGTGATGATTGGCTGAGGATTTTAAAAATCCAGATGAGTGATTGCCTTTAACTGGGGGTAAAGGTGAGTAGGGCTTATGTTTGTACATCTGCTATGCCCTGCACTGAGGGGATTTCCTTTTTTATCCTTGAAAGCCCCTGTGTTTTCTAATGAATTAAACAATAAATGGGTTTGTGTGTTTTTCCTGTGTCTGAATTCAGTAGGGTCACGTGTAGGATAAAATTGAGGTGCTGATACCTATTTATGCTTGTATTGCCTTTAAAGCACATGTAAAAAGTAAAGCTTCTCTCTATGTACTGACAGCACATTTGAGGTAATATATTCACATCTTAACTTGGAGCCAGATCTGCTGTTTTAAATGATTAAATGTTAAATCTGGTATTTACACTTGGACTGTGGAAAAGTCAAAGGGAACAATTTGTCAGCTCATTCATATTTTGCTCCTGAAGCCAGTTAACTAATCAGGCCAACAGAGAAAGAAGTAAGATAAATGGAGGCCGTCCTGTTATGTAGAAAAGTGTACATGAAGATAAATTTTTCACATTTTGCTTCATTTCATCTGCAGTTATGAGGGTTGTAATTGCTTCTGAGCACTCAAGGTGCTCCTCATGCTGCTTCTGTGATCTGAATGGTTCAAGTTCTTTTGGCAGACCACTGGCCTGCAGCCCTGGAATTTTCTGCTTTTTCCTGTATGTTAATTTAGAAAAAAATCCTCCATGTTTTTATATACAGGGAACTTGCCAGATAAACTCACTGTGTAAGGCACCAGTTTCTGCAAGAAACAAGCTTGCATGTAGGAAATCCAGAGCGAGTTACATCTTGCTACAATTGCTAGTAGAGTTCCCATTAGTTTATATTAAAAATATGCCATAACCTAAGCTCAAATAGCTTGCAGTAATTTCTTTTTCTGCCATGGCTTCTCCTGATTTAAGGAGTAATGGGGTCATCCCCTTTGCCTCATCAAAAACCTGCAAGAGGCCCATCGCTGTTTTCAGCTCATGGCAGTCAGCAGGTGTTTCCCACTGCAGCTCATGACCAAAATTATGATATGAAAAGCCCTAAAAGCCATAGGCTACTGTGTTAAAAATCTAATTGCTTTGAAAAGGGAGTAAAGAATTCTGTGTGAAACACGATCTTCACTATTTTTACATTGCTGCATCATTTGCTGCATCATTGCAGCATTGCCCAGGTGGGCAAGAACGGCAATGGCACCTGGCCTGTGCCAAAAATGCTGTGACCAGCAGGACCAGGACACTGGTGGGGCCAGAGCTCCAGGGCTGTGTCCAGTTCTGGGCCCCTCAGTCCTGGACAAGAGACCCTGAGGGGCTGGAGCGTGTCCAGGGCAGGGAACGGAGCTGGGAAGGGGCTGGAGCCCCAGGAGCAGCTGAGGGAGCTGGGAAAGGGGCTCAGCCTGGAGCAAAGGAGGCTCAGGGGGGACCTTGTGGCTCTGCACAACTCCCTGACAGGAGGGGGCAGCCGGGGGGGTCGGGCTCTGCTCCCAGGGAACAGGGACAGGAGGAGAGGGAGCGGCCTCAGGCTGGGCCAGGGGAGGCTCAGGCTGGACAGCAGCAGGAATTTCCCCATGGAAAGGGTGCTCAGGCCTTGGCAGGGGCTGCCCAGGGAGGTTTGGAGTGCCCATCCCTGGAGGTGTCCAAGGAAGGGCTGGGGGTGGCACTCAGAGCTCTGGGCTGGGGACAAGGTGGGGACTGGGCACAGCTGGGACTCGATGGCCTTGGAGGGCTTTTCCAGCCTTTATGATTCTGTGATTCTGTGATCATATTGTGTTTCTTTATTGAGAACTCTTTTAAGCCCAAAGGAAAATGCCAGCATTTCTAAAAGAGTCTCTCCCTCTGTTAGCATGGAACGATTTTCTGACTAAGTTAATTATAATGGCACAGTTAGCCACATATGTAGAATCCTCATTAGGGTTTGTAATCTGATTCTGTGCACTGTGATTTTTATGATGGATAAGCATCCAAACAGATAAGTAGACCCAGGGTGCCTGCATTAAAATTGCTGTAAAAGGTACCCAAGTTTTCTCAGCTAGATTTCTGCAGTGGTAGACTGAGAGATTCTTAAATAGGCACGTTCCTTTTGGCACCCTGTCCACTTTAAAAAGAATTTCATTATAAAATCCCCTCAGCTTTGTGCCAAAGGAATACAGGAGTGGGACTGGTTTCTTTCTTTTATGGTTTGTCAGAAATTTCATGAAGTTTTATGGCATTACATTTCCAAGCACTCCAGCTGCTGTAGGAAATATATAGCTAAACAATAAGCTCAGAGAGGTGAATGCATGCATGATGTTCTTAAAATACTAATGCAAACATGGCTTAGCTCAGAATTTCCAAACCCACATCATTTTTTGGAGTTTTAAGGCTCTGCAGGCCTTTTTAAAAACCCCAGAAGTTTAAATCAATATATTCTGCTGGCAGTGGGTTTCAGGTTATTAGCCAAAAATGTGTGGGTCATCGAATACTTTTATAGTCACAGAGTGAATTTAATTAATCATTTATTACAAGCATAATATTTTTTCTTAACTAGCAAATTTAATTCAATTACCAGGAATTTCATTTCTTCTTTTATACAGTAAATTTGAGTATCTTTCAAGCTTGGAGTTTTTTCCCCCTCAAGAAATCCAACCTGGATTCTACCATCTTGTCCTTTCTACTCCTGTAATTGCAATATTCAGTCAAGTTAGAAGAGTATTCTTCTGGAAAATCTGACAGGATAAGAAAGGAAGGCTTTCTAGAAAATGTTTTGTGATTTGAATATCTTGCTCCTGGACATTCCTGTGCTCCCCTCAGTTTATCTCCACTGATGTCTAATGGAAGCTCATCATTGACAGAACGTTCCTGGATTCCTTTTCTTCTAGTTTTTCCGACATTTTCCACAACATTTTTTGCTTGTTCATGCTCAAAGGAAAAAGAGTTTGCTTTTCCTCTCCATAGCTGATTTTGTGGGAGTGTTGCTCCTTTCCCTCGCCTTGATGGCAAACAGGAATCAATGCTTTTCTAATACTAATTCTGAAATTAATACCCACTTCTGCTGAAGATTTTGAGCAGATTAAAAATAATGCATATGCAACAGCAATCAGAAGAATCTTTAGAGTTGATTTGACCCTACGAATTATATCAAACTGATCTTCTGTCTGGTGCACATCAATATTCAGAGAGAATATACGGCATGCTTTGAAAACAATTTGCTTTCTGGACTGGCATCTTAGTCCGCCAAAAAGTTCCTGATGGATTCATGTTCCTTTAGGACGCAGCTATTGCTGCACCCCAAATTTCATCAGCTGTGACTTGTCATTTATTGCCCAGGTTTGATAAACCAAATAGTGTGTGGATGCAGAGAAACTGTGCTGCCTTCTCAGTCTCACACTGCTCTGTCCTTGCAGAGCTCTGTTCCATTAATTACAGTTTCTAAGTGTGTATCACTTCCAGGAAAATTAGAAAAAAAAGAAATTTAAATAGGGGAATTTGCTCTTCTTCAAGTAGAGAAATGCAGGCAAATATGGTCTGCTTTCCATTTCCCAAGGAATATGGTCCTTTTCAAGTAAGTTACATTTTTCTTTTGTGTCCTTTAGCCTACCCCAAGTGGCTTGCAGTATTTATCAACTTTAATCAACGTGAGTGACAGGAAACCTGATAATAGAGAATAGCTGTCTCCACTGGTGGGGCAAAATCTTTTGAAATGTCAGTAGTGAATACACCATATTTACATTTCTTTGGGACTCTCGCTTTTAAAAGATTTTCATCTTTTACACTGGAGGGATGAAAGTAAAGGTTATTTAACTCTACATCAGAAATTGTATCTGATGACAGTGTGACAAAATATTCCTGCTTTCAGAAGGGCAGGATGCCTGCCTCCCGTCTCTGGGGCTGTTCCAGTGGTGTAGCAGGTTCAGAGCTCCTATCTGTCCTCTAATATTGGAAGCTGTTCATTATCCAATTAATGAGAGTCCTGGAGCTGTCTTTGTAAAATCCTTTTTTTGGGGTTGGCCAGCATATTAATTCTTTGCAGAAATTTAAGCTGTGCTAAATATAAACAATTAAAATTAGTGGTCACTTCCTCCTGTGCCGTCATGGGACACAGTGCTCTGGCCACAGGCAAGCCAAAGGCTGAGCATGGCCGAAGCCTCTGCAAAAGGCTGACTCCTCTGTGCTGGATCAGGGGTCTTGATCAGGTCTGGTCAAGAGCAAAAACCTGTTTCAGCCCTGCTGATCCCTTTGGTTTCAGTGTGGGAGGCCTGAAAGTTTGGAGAACTTTGGCTTAGTGTTGTCTATAGGGACCAGTGAATTCCTTGGGGCTGCAGCCAGAGGTTCCTCCCCTTCCTGTCCTGTCTGTGGGGCTACTAAATTGGCGCTGTGAGGGCTTAAAGAATGCAGGTACATGGCTCAAAACTCTCTCTCTCCCCTTCCCTTCTCTGCCTTAAATGTACTGTTAAATAAAACCTGTGCTATTGACTTTGTCACGTGGTCTCGTTTGCACCTTGCTTTGGGCAGAGGCATCTTCTACTAATCACATCCTAACAGGAGCTTGTGTTAATTGTGGCACTCACAGTCTCTTCTGGACATCCCCTCTTCCTGGGCATCACCCTGGGGCACAGCTGCTGGTGCTCAGCCTCTGGGTGCACCTGGTTTTAGGCTGGACATCACCCAGTTTTAGGCTGGAAATCACCCGGTTTTAGGTTGGACATCACCTGGTTTTAGGTTGGACATCACCTGGTTTTAGGTTGGAAATCACACGGTTTTAGGTTGGAAATAACCTGGTTTTAGGTTGGACATCACCTGGTTTTAGGTTGGAAATCACCCGGTTTTAGGTTGGACATCACCTGGTTTTAGGTTGGACATCACCCGGTTTTAGGTTGGACATCACCTGGTTTTAGGTTGGACATCACCCGGTTTTAGGTTGGACATCACCTGGTTTTAGGTTGGAAATCACACGGTGCCACCGCTCGGACTGGGAAAGCTGAACTCTGCACTGCAAGATCTGTTTTCATCCTATGAGAGATCTGAGGAGAGCACCCAATGAGTTTACAAAATAAGACAGCTCTGTTTTCTGTTATTTTCTACCTCTGCACTTCTTCTGTGTTCTCCTTCGTGTTTCCTTAGCATTAATCCTCCTTTCCAATATGAAGAAATTTTAGATCCTCAGCTGGAACTGTGGGAGCCTCAGAAGGCTTTGGAAAAAGAAAAGTCTGCATAAAAAATAACTGGAACCAAGGAGGAGAGCTGGAAGTAGTTGGTTTGTCAGTGAGAGGAGGTTTGCTGGTCCCTGTAGGTCCCTTTTGATGGCTCCATTATCCTACAGAGCTACTGACTTCCTCATGGAAACGTTTCTGCTACCCTTTCAGAAACTATTTTCAATTCAACCTCAAAATAGTCAGTCTGCCTTTTGACTATAACTGTTAAGGGTATTGGTAAAGGAAATACTTTAAATTTATTTTGGAAAAAAATTCTGTAAAAATATTTCAGAAGAATTTCACGAAAAATTATATTTTCATGTTAAAAAAATCTTCAAAAATATGAGAAATTACAACACTATTTCTCAAGAAGGTTCATTTCCCTGGCTTTTCTTTGAGCTTCTAACATTATAACTTTTTATTAATGAAGAAAAATCACAATAAATTTGGCAGGGGAGTAATCATGCTGTAGAGATCCCACCAAGGCAAGCCCATTTTAGAGAACGTGGAACAACAAGAAACACCAAAAACTCCCCAACAGTGCTGATTTTCCTCCCTTTTCCTCTGTGCCATCCCTCAGTTTCAGAAGGATGTGCTGTGCCCAGAAGTCGAGTTCCCAAGGCTGACACATTCTCAGACCATCAGAGCCTGCAGGGAGCAGGAGCAGGGGACACAAAGCATCTTTTGGGTGCTGCTGGGACATCCCACGGGCAGGGTGGGGAGGCTGGGGGTGGCTGTGGGGCCCCGAGGGACTGCTGGGGTGTCCCAGTCAATGACAGCTCCCAGAAGGGCTCAGGCTGGAGGGGGAACCAAGGTGGGGGAAATGCTTTCACCTAAAGTGTTCTCTGGGTTCTCTGCATTCTACATATCAGAAGTCCACCTCTCATTTCCTTATGTGCCAGAATTCCTTGACTTTCTTTAAGATAAACTGCATCCAGCAGCCCCCCAGCACTTGTGTGACTAAACTTCTGTGCTCAGGATCTGCTCTGCCTCTGAAAATGCACAGGGGAGACAATGGGCCCTTCAACAGGAATGAGAGGTGGTTTGTCTGGGAAAGGGAAGGAATATGGGTGTGCAGCAGGTCAGGGAAGGACTGTGAGCCCTTCAGCTGCTCTGCACAGAGCAGTTTGGAGTCTCCAGCAGTGGGGAATCACTGCCCTGGTGGCATAAACCATCACCAAGAAGATTTGGTATCCCCAGAGCTGCTGCACAGGCTCAGCTCCATTCCACTTAATCTTCATCAAGGCTTGTGTTTTCCGGCGTATCTCCCAACACATTCAAATAAAAACCCCTCAGCGCACACGCAGCTAATCCTGCATCCTGCTGGAAGCGTTTGAGCTGGAGCACCCAGGTGTGCTGGGATTATTGTATTTCCACACGAGCCTCCCACACCTCTGAGAGCTCCCACCACCGAAATGTCCCAGCAATCCCACATATGGACCTGGGTGACCTTCACACAAGAAAAGGCAGAAGGAAAGCTCTGCTATAATTAAAAAAATTGGAACAATGCAGCAGGCTCTTGCTAATACCTCCATGAATGTGCAGCCTGTGCTGCTGCTGAATCGCATTTTGCTGATAACCCAGGGATTAGACACACGTAAATACAGTAAATGGGGAGTGCTGCCAAGCTGCTACAGTGAATTATCTGACTGGAGTTGCCTGTACTTTCTCACTGAGCAGCAGATCTGCTCATGTTTGCAGCCCTGATTTATTTCTTGGTTTAATCCTGCACCCTGAATAAGGCCACCCAGCGTGAGTTTGGGTGGCATAGCTTTCAATTAGCTTTTATTTAATTGCAATGCAGAGTGGAATATCTGGAGTTATTTGCAAGTAATGGACCTACTGAGGGCCCACACGGCAGGAGTTAAAGGGAGCAGCCACTCCCTTGCTCCTGCCCAGGAATTTGGGGTCATTCCAGCTATCAGTCCATGCAGGAAAGGGTGATGACTTCCCAGGCACTGGTGTGGACAACATCCTCCTCTCAGTGATGCTGAGGGACACTGGAATGACATGGAACTGTTGGAGAGAGTCCCCTGTGGAGCCAGGCTGGGAGAGCTGGGGCTGCTGGGCCTGGAGAGGAGAAGGGTGTGTGGAGACCTCACAGCACCTTCCAGGGGCTGCAGGGAACCCAGAGAGGGACAATTCCTCAGGGATGGAGGGCCAGGACACAGGGAATGGCTTCCCAGTGCCAGAGGGCAGGGCTGGATGGGATCTTGGGCAGGAATTGTTCCCTGGGAGGGTGGGCAGGCCCTGGCACAGGGTGCCCAGAGCAGCTGTGGCTGCCCCTGGATCCCTGGCAGTGCCCAAGGCCAGGTTGGCCATTGGGGCTTGGAGCAGCCTGGGACAGTGGAAGGTGTCCCTGCCCATGGCAGGGGTGGCACTGGATGGGCTTTAAGGTCCCTTCCAACCCAAACCATTGTGGGATTCCATGACACAGCGGGGCTGGCCGTGTGTCAGCCAGGTGTCATCACACTGTTGCCCTCCAGGAATAACAAATTGGGGACCACTCGTCTTCCTTTAAGAACAAACTTTGGTAGCAAAAATAATTCTCATTAAAGACCTCCTTCTGTCTTGCTTATCTGACATGCAGGGGCCCAGGAAAGCTCAGAAATAAGCCACTAAGTATTGACTGGTTGGAACTTTCTGTGCCAAAAATCTGTGTGGCCCATACATGATTCAGTCCTAAGAACAGCCTGGACAGCCTGGATGTTTCACATTATGAGCGGTACAAGGTTCTCTTACAAGGAAACCAACAAAAAAAAAAAAAAAGAAGAAAAAGTGATGTTAACTGGTGCTTGGGACTCTCCACACACTGGGCACTGAATGGAAGAAATAAGGCTTCAAAATCCTCTTTGCAATCTGCAACCCTGGTACTTTTGTGGATATTCACTCTCACAGAAAAACTTCTTGCATTCAGTGCTAAGTCCCACATTAGAAGGCTGAACTCAGAACATTGTATAGAAAGAAATACATTCTGAACTGAAAGCAAAATTGATGTTAGTTTAGGACATGTATTTTGATGTATTTGGAGAGTTACGCTGTAAATATATTTATATAATATGGTTTGGATATTTGGAAGTACGAGAGAGTTTCTCAAAGCGTGTTCTGAAATATGTCACAGCCAGTCAAGTGACAGCACCTTTCCACTGCTCCCCACCTACCACCTCGGGCAGAATGTTTTATTTAGGAAGGAGCAGGCCAGGGGATATTGATGATGGAAAAATGAGAATGTATGGAGCCATCGGGAGCCAGAACAACGTGAACAAATGCGTTCCAAGGCTGGGGACTGCACAGACTGTGATTCTGTGGGACACATTAACCACGTCTGCAGAGCCTGCGACTGCTCGGTGAAAAATAATCCCCAGAATTGTGAATTCCTTCCCTGGGGAGCGGCAAGGGAGGTGATGTGCTTTGCCCAAACGGATCCCATGGTGGAGCTGGCTTAGGATGCTGAGAGACTTCTGGCCCTTGTCTTTCTTCTGGAGAGTGTGGCAATGCATATTCAGCTGAGGGAAAAGAGAGAAATGTGGTGCTCATTTTAAAGTCCATTTTAGAAGGGTTTGATGTACAAATAAGGGAAGCATTCCCTTACAGAAAGCCACATGAATTTCCAGGGAACTATTTTGGGTTGAAGGAACAAATATTGCAAATTAAAAAAGCTCAGCTCAGGAAGGAGTTAAAAGGAATGTCAGTAAGTGCAGCATTAGGGCCATTTTTGTTTACTTTATAAATTACTGACCCAAATTTGCCAATGACACAGAAATGGGAAGGGATGATAGAGTAAATACAGAGGAACAGAGCAAATAAATTCAACACGATCTGGATAGATTCAGCTTAGAGGCTGGATAAGTAGCTTATTCAGCTCAGTTGTACAGAGGTGTGAAGTAATAAGATTAAGAACTAAAAATAATCAGAGAGGATAGAGCCAAAAAGAAAATACAACAAGTAGCACAATCCCAGGAGAGTAGACTGAGTACTTTCCCCTGTCTGTGGGGGAGAGGATACAAGTTGCTGCGGGCAGAGCAGGGAGGACTTGGCCCCAAACTGGTTTTGATTGACAAATTTTACGAATCATCCCTTAACCAGATTTGTGGTAATTTTCCATTTTTCCTTAGGGAATTAAAAAAAAAAATAAAGAGTCTTATTAAACCTGAGACTTGAGAAGACAATGCTTGCCCGTTTATCTTTTTTAATACAAACTTTATTTTGTCCTCATATTATTGGAAAGCTGAACACATATTAGTAGATTCTACTAAAGAATAACACAAGCCTTGGATATCTTTTCTCACAAATGATCCTCTGCCAAATAATTAAAGACACCAATAGCAGCCACTTTCTGTTCAAAATCAGGCTGCTACTTTTCCTTTAAGAGGTACTTTTATTGTGTCCAAGGAACTATACTGGGTATTCTCTGTCTAAAGCAGCAAAACAACTCTAAAATTGCATTCGTGCAGAGTAATGGTAACAAGATTTAAAACACAGTTGCAACACAGGAAAAGTTAGTGTGAAAAGACTATTCTGTGTCTTCAGCTGTCAACTAAAAGTATATTGAATTTTGCAGAGCAAATTCAAATAAAAGTATTGAGATTAAAAGTGATAAAGCAGCAACAGCGAGATCAGAATCCCTCCAAAAATTAGATTAAATCCTCCTCAGGACCATAAAAACCTCATTATCTTGACATGACTAGATCAATCATTGCAAGACAATTATCTTAACAAGTTAAAGTTGCTTTGATCCAGGAATTTAAGACTCTGGGTTTCTTCTCCTCCTTGGTACTGAAATAGGCTGTGCACGGTCCAGGCATTGCTGAGCAGGAACTGAGACAGACACATCGAGACTCTCCTGGTGACAAATAAGCCATAAAATCTATCTGTAAACATCAATAAAGTCCCCCTTTGAGCAACAAAAGCTTCCATTAGATTGAACTGTGAAATAGAACAGCACTAACTCGTGTCATTATGTGCTTTATTGGCTGTGCTATGAACTTACTTAACGTTGCTTTTGTCACTTCTTTAACTCCAAACTTGTTCCTGCAGCACAAATACCAGGTTGCATTCCCACTGTGGCTGCTGTGGAGAGCTCCATGCCTTACCCTGGAAGTCTGGGACCATTCCATGTCTCCAGAGATGGCTGGTGCTGTCACTGAGAGATGTACAGCTGAGAGTGAGGTGAGAATGGTCCCAAAATAATCAGAACCAGAGCCAAAAAGAGGGAACCCTGACCATTCCAGCCTCACTAATGGCAGCAGCAGGACCTTAGGCTGGTCAGGAATGGGATCAGTATTCCAAGTGAAAACATGCGCTGCTGACTGAAAAGTTTCTTCAACCTTCTCTCAACCTTGTCGTTCCCACTTTTAATTGGGAATTTCACATGCCTTTATTGCTTCTGCTGGGATATTTGAAGTGCATTTTGTCCACATTTCATTACTGTGCAACAGCTTTGTGGGCATCCTTGTTCCTTTGGAGTGTCATTGACCTGGCCTTGGACTGAGAACTTGCTCCCTGCCTACAGATTTAATTCTAGGGCAAATCAATACAGTTCTGTGTCAAAGAATGTGGCAAACATGGGCTTTTATTTCAGATCACAAAAGGCACTTGCTGTAATCTGAAACAGCGAGTGCTTTAAATTCTTTACAAATAAAAAAAAATTGTATTTTACATCCTCTGAAAGGTGCATTAAATCAAGATTTACCTTTTAAAATTCTTTTGTTTGTCAGTGTTGGAAATAATTTCCTACTGAATGCACTTCCAGGAGGAAGCACCTCTTAAAGATGATGGCACGGGATGGAACCAGTACAACAAGGGGCTATAAACATTTCTAACAGTGCAGAAGCTGATTGTGACCCTAAAGGCTGAGGGAATTGGGATTGTTCAGCCTGCAGAGGAAAACCTTTGAGGTGACCTCAGTGTGGCCTTGCAGGGCCTGAAGGAGCTGCAGGAAAGCTGGAGAGAGACAATGGCCAAGGGCTGGAGGGCCAGGACACAGGGAATGGCTTCCCAGTGCCAGAGGGCAGGGCTGGATGGGATCTTGGGCAGGAATTGTTCCCTGTGTGGGTGGGCAGGCCCTGGCACAGGGTGCCCAGAGCAGCTGTGGCTGCCCCTGGATCCCTGGCAGTGCCCAAGGCCAGGTTGGACATTGGGGCTTGGAGCAGCCTGGGACAGTGGAAGGTGTCCCTGCCCATGGCAGGGGTGGCACTGGGTGGGCTTTAAGGTCCCTCCCAACCCAAACCATTCCATGATTCTCTGACATAAACGGCTTCATGGATCTGTGAAGGACAGCTGGGATCATGCAGCCTTACACAAATAGTAAGTTTAACATTCCATACTGGGTTAATTCCCACACAGTTTTTCAAGTTTTATTAACCCAGACAACTCGTAATAATTATGATAAACAGACATTGTCATCAAAAATCAGCAGAAACTTGATAAGATTAAGTACAATGCAATACATCTTCCTTGCTCACAGAGCCTGGATAATAAATTACTTCGAGGCTCCAGAATGAGGCATTGTATAATTGAGCAAAACAGATCAATTTTTAAGGATGCTTATTTAAATGCAAACCAGACTTTTTGAGAATGGTAAACTTGATTAAAATCCCTCTTTAAGTGCAAATCACAAACAACAATATCTAATACTCACAGGCCATAACCATCCTATTAATAATACAATTTATTGTTCAGATATAATTGTAAGGTCTTAACGATGTGGCAGCTGTAATCTACTTTAAAAATTAGAAACGATGAACTGCACAGTGTTCTAATGTGGCTCAAATACACACCATGGCTCAGTGACTTGCACTTGGTTACTGCAATACTTTGCACCAGATTAAATGAGCAGCCTTTGGCTGTTTGTCACACATCATTTTCCCCATCTTTAATGGTGTGCTCCATAAATTATACTATTTCTGCTATTGTGTGGATATTAAAATCAGATCCAGACGTGACTGAATAGGAATTTAGCCATCTCGGTCCTGAATACTTTTAAAATTGATTCAATCTTCACGTGCTGGCAATACTCAGTTATTTAATTTAATTTAAAAAAAAAAAACAAATCTGGATAGGTACAGTTGTGCTTTTGCACAGCAACAGCATTTCAGATTTCAGATGTCTAGACAGGCTATCTCATGCTGTAAGTAGAACTGAATTTAAAACCCTACTTGTTCCAACCTAATTTTCAATAAGGGGCTGATTCAAATGGGAATTTTGGGGAATGAGATGCCACAGTCCTGTAAAACAGCCCTTCCCCGACAGCAGGGACAGCTGCCGCTTTCTTTAAGGGCGTGAGTGGGGCTGTGGGCTCCCTCTCCTCTCACACCTTCACACCTTTCTCAGCACTGGCAGGGGACTGGTGCTCACCTCTAACGATGCATGCAGGCTGCTTTTCAAAAGCTCGTTTGTTTGTGTTGCAGCACGCAGGAGTTTCAGTCCCCTCGAGAAGGGGCTGAATCCATCCTGGGTACTCTGAGGCTCCACAGGCATCTCCACCCACAGGAGAGGAGAGCAGTGCCTTGTGTTCATTACTGAAATAAGTATTGCTGTGCTCAGGGTTGACTGTTTTCTAAGGACCATGATAGACTTTGGGAAGGCAAAATTTCACTCAAAGCACAGCTGAAAGTTGTGTCCTCTGCTTTTGGAATTTTACTGTTCAGAAACTCTCAGAATTGGACAAGAGAAGAGCAACTTCCCAAAGAGAAAGAGTGAAAGCTCTTTACTTTCAGTTGCAGTTTTGCAGTCAGCATCTGTGAGCTGCTTTCTTTCATCACTGTATCAAACTCCAACAACAATAAAGTTTCTGCTTGGAGCAGAAACAGGACTTTCCACCAAAATCCCTTTATGCTGTAAAAGCAGACTGAAGAATGAGACATCTGATCTTTGAAACAGCCTTAAACTTTGGTGAGGCATCAGCATTGTAAGTGGAATATTTATGACTTTAATAACATCCATTACTGCAATGTTAATAGCCATTTTTAGAAGCAATAAACTACTTATTAGTAGCTGTATGACTGTGACAGCTGAATTACGAAAGAATGAGCTCTGACCTAGGCATGTTAATGCCTGAGGAATGTTAGATTCCTGCACATGTAAACCAGGTTTGGGAGCTGCGTTGTTTTCACTCTACATTCACTCAGTCTCCTCTGAAATCTTGCAAGGAGTGTCTGTCACTTATTACAGCCCTGGCAGCACAGAACAGGGCTCTGTCTGTGCTCGAAATGAGTCCGTGGTGCTGGAGCTTGTTTCACTGGGAGTCAGATTTGGACACAGCACTGGGTGGACCCTGCTGTGGTCTCTGCCAGGCTGGGAGCAGCCAGTCCCCGCTGCCCAGGGCTGATCCCACTGCTGCGGGGTGGCCGCGGGCAGGCTCACCCTGCACCGTGCCCAGCCTGAGCAAAAATAGAAACTCAGCTGCTGGCTATTGCAGGGACAGCAGAGACACAAAGCCAGCAGGGAAGTGGCCTGACAAAGTCTGTTTTGCAGGATTGGTCACTTCTTCTAGGTGCCTGGACACTGCGGGATAGGAGGGTAATGGTTTAGCAATTATCAGTGACTATTTAGCTGTATGGTTAAATGATTGCACATTAATTCACCCGAGCAAGGAAAAGCTTCTCCTGCGTTCCAGAAGTGTGGCCTTTGAGTTGCATCTCCATTTTCCTCGCTGTCTCTGTGCTCTCCCCTTGCCACGTGCCCTGTCTCACTCTGTGCAGCACTGACAATAATGAACATCATTTATGAGCTCACCCAAGGGAAGTTAACACGAACCCAGACTGGGCACGGAACTCTGCTAAGGAACAGGAGGCTGGATTTTGAAACACTGGTCATTAAGCTCTCTGCTTCAGATTCTGCTTCCACAGCCCATGGATTTCCTACATTAAAACTGATCACTGCCAAGAAACATCAGCCAGCTCAGTTATTAATAGGTAAAAAAAAATCTGTCTGCATCGTGGTGTTGCTTCACCCCCAGTAATCCTGTTAAGCTAGGGATGCATGTCCCTGAAAATACTCGGAATGGCTGGCAGATTCCTGTCCTGGAGAAACATGAATCAGAGACTGTTATCCCTGTCCCACAGCAGCATTCCTTGGAAGCCTGCCACGTGAGGATATCCACTTGTCTGGGCTGTGCTAAGTGTGAAATCTCTGTGTCTGCACGTGCACGTGCAAAATCCAGGATTTTGTGTGGTTTCCAATGCTCTGCCTGGTGCGTGTTCACCGTGACGGGGAGACAGCTGAGGGCACCTGAGGGTTAGAGTGGAGATCAGGGAAAGGTTCTGCTTCCCCCAGAGGGTGCTGGGCACTGCCCAGGCTCCCCAGGGAATGGGCACGGCCCCGAGGCTGCCAGAGCTCCAGGAGCGTTTGGACAGCGCTGCCAGGGATGCACAGGGTGGGATTTTGGGGTGTCTGGGCACGGACAGGGGCTGGATTAACAGTCCTTGTGGGTCCCTTCCAACTCAGCATCTTCTGTGATTCTCCAATTCTTTGATTCAAAAATGCTATAAAAAGTCATTTTGCTGCAAGTGTTTGCTGAATCAATGAATCATTTTGTTTTACAGTAGCACCTAAAATGTGTCTGGTGGCAACATCCAATAAATCCTGATATTTTCAGTCTAGATGTGAAAGGAGAGGAGCAGAATAAAATGTCACCTATATTTCAGTGGTTTTATATTACTAGTATTGGAGAGAAACTTAGAGGAATAGAATTAACCAATTTCATGGAGCTGACTCCATGTACCAAGAAATTATACACAGGAAAAATAAATGAGAGGAGCTGAAGCTGAAGGCAGATCTGATCTTGAAATTAGAAGAGGCAGAAAACATAAGTAGCAAAGTACAAATTTATGAAGATTTCTGGGAAAGAACTGTAACTTTGGCTTGGATAAGGTAGAAAGGAGATGTCCAACATCTCAGGTGACCCGGGTCAGGTAAGGAGCAGTTCAGTAACCATGGTTTTGCTATGAGACAAAGGTAAATATGAGTTTGCTGGAAAAACTAAAGATAAGAAAGTTCCAGCATTCAGCGTATGAGATCCCTGATGAAGGATTTTGGTGAAAATTTCATTAAAAAATAAATTTGATTTCATGCAGATCAGAGGATTGCTTTCTAATTTAGGAAGCCACAGCATTGCATACAGGAGTGGATAGTCCACTGCTCTGAGCCTGTAAGCTGCTATTAGCAGAGCAAGTAATTAAAATATTTAGATTAGTGTCAGACAGGGATTACAATAGGAAACTTTAAAACTAGGACCAACTCTGACAGTCAGTTGAAGGTTTATTAATTTTTTTATGAGCTTGAGGCTGACTTCAGTTTCCGGCGTGGTTTGTCTCATGTGAAGCTCAAGGTGGAAATCAAGCTAAGCCATGTTATCACTTAAAATATTAATTTACAATGGAAGTTTGCAGCCAGACACGGAAACACAAACATTAGCAAAGCCAGAAAACTCTTGACTGTATATTTGCAGGTAATTTCTAGTGTACATGTGATTTCTGCAATCCTTTAGGCTGAATCTAGAGAAACCTGACTGTCACAACTTGTGTTAAACTCAACACTTGCCAAGACAGGTTTGGTCTTTGCTGTCTGGGATGTTCCATTTGTGATTTTAACCCATTCTCTCTAAAATGTTCTTCGTGCCACTCACCTTATGCAAAACAACAATACTGAAATATAATCCAAGCAAAATGATTTTTTTTCTATTTTATTTCTAAAATAAATAATGTTTCTATTTGATTTTCACATTTTAATGATGAATACTCAGTTCAGGGTCTTGAGCTTAAAATACTTTAGGAAAAATAAATATATTTGTGGCCTGTTTGATGAGTCAGAGTTTGAGGGAAATGTCACATCAAAAGCCACACTTAGGTAATATGCCTCATTAAGCTTCTTCTAAAAGGAGATATGAATATTCAAAATTAATGTGGAAAATCCATATAAGGAAAGAATGACTTGTCAGACTTATAATAGATTTTTAGGCTATCCTTTGAATTAGAAATGTAATGTAATGTAATATCTTGCACACATATATATATGGCTTGTATTTCATTCCATTTGTAATTTCCATTAAAATGTGTAATTAATTCATCTTAAAAAAATCCTCGTGGGTCATATATATAATGTATGTGGGATGGGTGAAATATATACTGAGTATTCCTGGGTCTAAAAATTATGAGTTTAGCTACAATGTTGGTATGGGAATGATGTGTTCAGCTATTTCCTGGGATGATGCATGAGCTCTGAAGAGGACATTTTCCTTGTGCACACCATATTAGATAACAAGTTATGCAAAGTAAATGCGTAGCTTTATTAATTGGAAGCAGTGTGGGTTTACTACATATATTTTTATTATGAAAGCACAGCTATGATTAGCAGGGTTATGTGCTCTATTCTCGCAGGATAATAGTGCATGAGTTGCAAATCAAATATAAGAGGGACTGCAGAGCTGTCTTTTATTGATTTGCCCTCCAAACACGTGTTGGGTGAGTGTGATACCGTAAAATGTATCAGTTCTCCCCCACTGATGGCCTGACCCTGCCTTTATGAGATATTTCTCTGGCTGGGCAACAAATGGGATGGAGATACCTCTGGAAATAAAACATGCAGGAGGTTGCTCGACCACACATTCCTGTTTATTCTCAATAAATATGTCATGAGACTGCTTTAGAGCAATAAAACAGGACTAAACTCAGAGTGGGACATAGGGGAGAACTGCACATCCTCAAAATCCTTCCTGGATTTCACACCACACAAGAGCTGAGGGTTTCAAAGTGTTGACAACTGGCAGGCCTGCTGTGGGTGATTAAATTCTAACATCCTATTTGTTTATAAGAGAAAAAGGCGCTGCCTCATTAAATCATGTGGAACATGTGAGAGCAAACCTGAAGGGAGGAAAAAGGCCAGTGGCATGGAAATGTGATACCCACAAAAAGTGCCCAATCACAGCGGGCTGGCCAGAGAAACAGCCAAGCTAAACAACCCCTGCACTGCCGGAGCTGCCCAAGGGCTCTGCTGGCAGCAGCTCTCCCCAAAGCACGGCTGGGTTCGGGCAGCTCTTGGCATCCTCTGCTCCTTGTTAGACCAGAGATTTTGCTGGGGCTGTCCTCACTTCTCTTTGCACTGGAACTTGTCTATACAATGCCCTTTCCATTTTCTGTAGGAAGTTAAGGAGATAAAAGCCCCCCTGAAATCCTGATGTTTCCAGGAGGTGCCTTGCTTTGGTATTTGGGGGATGATATGAGACCTGTCAGAAATCTGCCCTTGACAGACAAGAAGCAGCGAAATAAATAATGCGGATAAGAACCAGATCACGACATCAGTGAGGTGGCAAAATACTCCTTAGGAGCCTCACTTCAGGTTTTTCAGCTGATGATGCCAGGCAGAACAGAGCAGAGCAGAGCATGGACACTCCAGATTTTAGAATCACAGAATCCCATAGTTTGGGAAAGACCTGTAAGATCAGCAAGTCCAGCCTTTTACACCCCATTTGGGCTGCAAAACCTGCTGAGAGGCAGCTCCTGACTCGGCCTTGGCTGGTTTGGGGTCAGACCTCAAACAGATTAAGGTTTTAGGTTTGATACTGATTTCACACTTATCACCTTACTTCCACCTCGACAGGATGAGAGGAAACGTCCTCGAGTTGTGTCAGGGAGGTTTAGATTATATATTAGGAAACATTTCTTCACCCCAGTGTTTGTCAGGCATTGGAACAGGCTGCCTAGGGCAGCGGTGGAGTCACCATCCCCGGAGGAGACTTGACTGAACTTCTGAGCTTCCCTATTTTCCTTGTAACTCGTGGAATGCATCAATATGAAATGTTTATATGGGCCACTCACAAAATCCTGCGGTTTTCTCTCCACAGAACACCACTGTAGTGTACAGGACACTGAAAATGTTCTCTTTTACTGATCTGCCTGGACCTGTGGAGCTTGAGAAATGTTCTCCTTTACAGTGGTGATTCTGTACCACGAACCCATGCAGGCCCCAGTGGCACTGGTGTTAAGTCCATGCATTGCTTTGAATGATTCATTATCCTTATTTCCCTAGATTTTATAAATAATGGCAAACTGCACAGAAACACTGCCCACACAGCCCTTGATCCCACTTCTGCTCTCTGCAGTGTCCTCCAATGTTTGCACTTCACTGAAAGTGTCAAAATACAATTCCTGAGCATTCCCTCAGCACACAGATAACTAATCATCTTTCTATCGATCAATGCCCCAAATTATGAATTTCACGTCATGCGGTTTTCTGTACAATAATTTTGCAAATTATATGACCATCGTTGAAAATTAAAAATAAATCTGTGAAGGTGCTACTTGAAAGTGAGCAGGAGAGAAATCAGCTCCTCCTCTCTCATCTGTTGAAACTGAGTTTAATGCCCTCCCAATATCAGTATTTTAGGAACTCACTTTTACTTGTAACGCTGCACACCATGAGCAAACCATTGTTTAGGCCCCTCCAAATCTGGTAACTGCCCAAATCTCATTTCATTTGTGTGAATTGTGGATGGTGTCAAAATGTCTTTTTACTCATTTTTAAGGTCAGTGTTGATAATCTTGAAGACTTATTAGTATTGATAAAATAAGATGTTCCCCTGCATGGCCCATCATGGCTGTTAATCACTTTTTTGCTTTAGTGAGTGGCAAAAGTGGTCTGTGTGAAGGGGACTGATGAGAACGTTGGCACAAGGTTTATTAATTATCATTTTAATTGGTAATTATTCCCTTTTGCAGGTTAATTTTCTCTTGCACCTTGGAAATGCAGTGACTACTTGAAACAGGACTTTGTCTTGATGGCTGTGGCCCGTTCTTGTCCATAAGCCGTCCCCAAAACTTAGGAGTCTCTGTATATCCCAGTGGGTTCTAATTAGCTGCATGATTTTCATGAAAAGTCATTAAAACTCAGCTCTATACAGAATTGTTGCCAGCCACCTTATTTTTTTTTTAAACAAGCAATTGTTAGTAAATCCTAGAATCCCTATTCTACATTAAATTTGCCTTCTATTGGATACACAGATGCTCCAAGTTTTGTAGGAGAAAATAAAGAGCCACTGATTTATGGCTCAGAAGATAGGACCTTGATCTCTTATGCTTTTATCTTATCTGAATACTAGTGAGCAAACCAAATCAGATTAAAGGGGGAGTGTTTGTCTCTTATCCCTTAGACTTGGTGAAATCTGGGCTTATCTGCTGAGTGTCAGCTATATTTGTGCTTCAAATTCCAAACATCTGTTTTCAAGCAGCGCTTTGGTTTTTTATTAACCTCCATCACAGCCCAGCATCTGGGCAGGGATTCTGGGCCACAATTCTAAAAAACCTTCAACACACAACATGTTGAAGAATGGCAGAGTTGTGTGGTCACCTCTGAGCGGGAAGGGGAAATCCAGGTACAGCAAGAACGGCTTAGTGCAAAATTCATTTCTATTCCCTTTTATTTCCCTGCAGGCTCTTTCATTTCTAGTGGAAACTTGTCCTCCTGACATCTTCATGAGGAATTGTGGCTGCATCATCATGGTACCATGGTCGTTCCAGCTATTTTTATGGAGAAACAGTAATTCAGGTGAACATGAAATGATAAACAGAGTCTTAAACTGCAGCATCCCACAGGGGTAAATACTACCCGTAAAAAACAGTTTAATTTCTGTGATTATGTAATATTTATTTCTGAAGGAGAAGATGCCCAGAACATAAACCAAAGTAGACAATGTTTTTACCCGAATTAACTGGGTTTGAAATACGACCAGCACTGAAGCTGAAGTAAAGTTTGTAAGTTTATCCTCCATGGCAGTAACAGATGAAATAAAAGTTCTCTTTGTTTAACTACATATTGCTTTGCTCAAAAATTGTACCTTATCTTGCCACAGATTAATTATGAACAATTATTAATTTAAATTATCAATACGATAAGTTTAATTAAGATATTATTCATTTAAAGTTTTTTAATTTGTGTTTTGAAGGAAATTTTCTTTTTTTTTTTTTCAAGCTAGAATAATGAACATATTTATGAGCTCTTCCTTCTTACTGCCCTAAAGAATTATATAAAAACCCGTGATGGCACTTTGTGGTATGGTTTAGTGGGCATGGTGGTAATCAGTCAAAGGCTGGACTTGATGGATTTGGAGATCTTTTCCAAACTTAAAGACTCTATGATATTATGCAGAAGCAGCTCCTTTACTGCTGGTAGTGTTCAGGGTGGTCTCTGCATGTTTTCTGCTGTTTACAGTGGCAATAATTTTAAGCTCAGTGTATCGCAGCTCTTGAAATCCTGTGTCTAAACAGCTCCACAGAATGGTGCCAGCATGGCAGTGAGGGTTTCCAGTTCAGGGAAAACAGAAGCACCTTTTCCAAAGTTCAGGTGACTTTTGTGGTCAGATCCATATTTAGGTAACTCATGTAAATGGCACAGGGTGCCCAGAGCAGCTGTGGCTGCCCCTGGATCCCTGGCAGTGTCCAAGGCCAGGTTGGCCATTGGGGCTTGGAGCAGCCTGGGACAGTGGAAGGTGTCCCTGCCCATGGCAGGGGTGGGACTGGATGGGCTTTAAAACCCCCTTCCACCCAAACCACTCTGGTATTCTAAAATCCAAGTTTAGCTGGGATAAAAAAACAAAACCAAACCAAACCTCAATATCTTTTTAACTCTTTTGTTGTTTTGGGGTTTTTTCTTCATTGAATTGTGTGTGCTGGACCAGAAAATCTCCAACTGCTGTCCCTTGGTGACTCATGGCTATTGAACTCATTGAATGCTATTGGCCACGTCCCTTGTTCCAAGGTATTAAATCAAAGTAAGTCTGTGGGGCATTCGTGTTCTTTTGCATCCTGCACCAGTAAACAAAAAAGACAAGAAGGCATTTCATACCACACACCTGTGTGATGCTGATGTGCAAAACACCATCCACTGTGTCGATGCATTTGGAAAAATGCAACAAAAGACTCTTATTATCATAATTTTACATAAAACCCATGCAGTTCTATTATAGACTGAAGAGATTTTTGCACAGTTTTATTTGCTCAATATGATTTAACAAACAACCTGAAGATGTAATCAAGTGCCATTAGCAGGATTACTGTTCTTTCCTGTCCATCCCTGGCAGCAGGACTTTGAAACGTTTGTGGTGGGATCAGAGAGATTCCCAGATGCTTAAGCATTACCTGTAAACCAATAAAGGGCATCCCTAAACTCTTCACTGCTTTAAATGATGCCCTGTGTCACTGAAAGTGCTTGAATGATGCAGTCAATAAGTGCAATCACTGGGATCACTGCAGCTCCAGGCAGCTTTATGCTGCTGTTTCCAAAATTGTCTGAGCAGTGTTTCATTTCTAAGGAATGTCTTGGCAGAGAATACACCTGAAAGAAGGCAGTATTTTGGTGCAGGAGAATCATAGAGTGTCCTGAGTGGGAAGGGATCCATCATTGATCCGGCTCCTGGCCCTGCACAGACCCAACAATCCCAGCCTGTGCATCCCTGGGAGCGGTGTCCAGAAGCTCTGGCAGCCTCAGGGCCGTGCCCATTCCCTGGGGAGCCTGTTCTGCTCATTTAGATCCCACTGGACATCCACCAGGACCCCCAGGTCCCTTCCTGTGTCAGCTCTCCCCCTGTTGTTCCAGCCTGTCTGTACAACCAGGGTGCCCCATCCCAGGAGCAGAACCCGGCACTTTCCCGTGTAGAACATCCCACCACTGGTGATTCACAGCCCTCTCATTTGTCAAGGTCCTTCTGTTTGACCTGATTTGGTGAAGAGAGCAATTGTGACACCAAATTTTAACAAACCTTTTGCCCCTAAGCATCTCCTCTGCACCGAGAGCTCTGGGAATCCCTTGCTGCATTAGAAGATATTGTGTTTCCTTTGCTCGTGCAGCACCAGCCCAAACAAGCTGTCTCTGATTCCTGCAGGGAACCCAAACTTTCTTATTGCTTCATTTGGGGGATGCATGTGCCACCACTGTCACTGCTGCTGACAGTGATTTGGGAGAGGATTTATTGTGGTCACCGGTGCCAGTGGGCTCAAGAACAGTTCATTGTGCAGCAGCAGAGAATAAATGCTGTGTGCAAAATCCGTGTGAGTGCTTATGCAGCAGGTGCAAACACCTGGTGCCACGTCTCCCAGCTGTGGTCAAGATGGACTGAAGTGCTGCTCATGCCATGCGTCACCGAGTTTATCAGGGCAGGGTCACAGTAAAGGACAAGTGGATAAAACACCTGCTTTATTGCTTTATTTGTTGCACAATTTTGTCTACTTGCTTTTCATTTTTCCTCCCATTCTGTTACAAAGGGGTGAAATTTGAGCAGTGTCACTGCACCCAGCACTTCAGGAAGGTTTTTAGTCCATGAACAGCAGGATAAAGTTATCCTGTACAGGCTCTAGCACAGTTATAACATGCATCAGCACGTGACATTTATGTGTGCAACTCTTTGCTTGAATTAATTCACACAAAATATTCAACGTTGTAATCTTGGATTCTTTGGCTCAGAATCACCTCAGTGATAATGGGTGTCCATGCAATGACTCTGTGAGTCAGCCACAGAGCACGGCTGTCCCATAGGATCCAGCTGAAGGCCCAATGTGCACTTTGCTTTTACAATTCAGACAATGCATTAATTTGGAGTGGGGAGAGAGTGAAGTTGGTTTGTTTTTTTTCCTTTACATGCCTGTTTATATAGACATCCAAAGAGAAGTCAGATATTTGAGTTGTTATATATGGTTGGAAGTTTTTGGAGTATTTTTGCATGTTTAGATCCTCAGTGTCATTTAAAAGTAGTCCAGTAGTTTCTGCAGTGTTTAACCAGGGGTGCTTCTGGCAAACCCACCACACACAGCGATGGGTAGCAGCCAAAAGTGGTGTTTTAAGGGTCATTTCTTACTTCTACCTGCTGTTATCAAAACAATCCCTTCCTTTCAAGCTGAGGCACATCAGATGAGATGTCCACACTGTTATTTCATCCCCTAGTGGAATGTGCCAGCCCTGCTGCAGTGAAGGCAGCCCCGCACTGCGCTTGCAACACACAGGAATTACACGGAGGGTGATGCCTCTGCTGCCCTTAGGGAGTCCAGAGAGCAGCTCCCAAAGAGCCACAGCACGTTTCCCAGGCTGGAGCAGGTGGCACAGGAAGGTTATTACATAACTGTAGCTGCAGAGGAAGTGCTTCCTGACATTTTTATGCCATATGAGACCTGAAGGCTGCGGAACAAGCTGCACAGTGCGTTAATTCTTGTTATATCAGGTTGGAAGGGGATTAACCTGAAAGCGCTTTTTGCTGTCATCACACATAGGAGTAACTGCAGAAATAACTTGTTCCTGGAACTGGGGAAACATCCTGGGGGAACTGAAGCCTACGGTGCCTGTCCAAACCAGCGAGGGCAGAGCATCTCAGCGTGGCAGTGTCCAGCGAGCATGTGCAGCTTGGAAGGGTTTGAGAAGTGGCACTTTTAATTAGAGAGGTCCCAGCCAGAGTCATAATGACAGCATGGGCACAGCTAAAAGATCCCTGGTTTCCTGGGCAGCATTGCTGCAGCCCTCTAACAGCACTGGGATCAGAGCAGATTCTCATCTCTGTGCCCAGGATGTGGTGCACAAACTGTGGCTCAAAACACCCCATCATTCCACCACCGCACAAAATTTTATTCCTTTTATTTCAGGGAAGTTAATGCCATTGAGGATGTAGGTGAGGGGTTTGACTACAAACCATTACTACTGACACCATCCCTGGCAAATGCCCCTCATTCCCTCCCTTGTCCTCTGCCCCTCCAAGCAAGCACACTGATGATTATTTTCTCAGCAACAACTACCTGGCTTGCAAATTAAAGCCAAAGCTCTGAAAGGTTTGGTGATATCAAAAACTGCCTTCAGACTGTTCAGCAGGAGGACAATAAAACAATATTCCAAAGCAGCCTTTGTATCGGCTCATCTGTGGTGTATTTGCTTTTTAATGTCTCTTCAAAATAATGGCATTATTTATGAAAAGAGAGAAAGACCTGGCCCCCACTGCCATAAAACTTTGATCCATTGCGTAGAAAAAATAAAGTCATAAAGACAACTGGGCATTTTAAAAGAAGCTATGAAAGAAGGAGTTTTTACATTTTGATACGAAAACCATACAAAGTACCTTTTATTTGGCTGCATATTGTCCACAGTAAATTTCATTGTTGTTATCCACCATCCAGTTTGTCACCTCTAATCAGGCACCTTTATTTTATGTTTTTTACATGCTCAATAACTCTTCAAATTGCTCTCACCAGATCAAGGATGTCATGCCCTTTAAGACACTTTCCTTCTGTGAAGAAGAACAACTTCTGGAGCAAGTTTCCCAAAATTGTGAAAGCCTCCTGATAGCAGTAATTTTAAAGAATGACAGTACAGGTGGAATATTCCTGTCTTTTTTCATTTCTTTTTAGCCATGTGTTACATAATGTCTTTTTATTATATTCGAATCTTTCATTTTTGAGACTAACTGCACACGAAACCCTGGGCTTCTCAAGCTCCTTTTGCCATTTGGACTCAAAGTGAAGCAATTTTTCCAGCATCATTTCTCCTTTGTTATCTTGTCTTTCCATCAGCTTCTCCATTAGCTCAATTATAGGCCTGCTACAATTTTTACTGCCACTATTATGTGTGGACTATTAAATCATTTGCTATTCTCCAAAACATATTTGTGCATAAAGGTCTAATTTTGAAAGGTTGAAAGCTCACCTCGGCGTTATCACACTGGTAATCAACGAAGAAATTGCGTAAAATAATCCAGAATAAGATGCACAGTAATTCAGCTTCAGGGATGCAATCTATTTGTGGTTATAAAATACATTATTTGTTTACGTGGTTGCTTATTTTTCTCCCTGCGATTACCTTGAGAGTTTCAGTAAGGAAATAAAGAGAGCTCAGGGCACAATATGAGGCAGCACTGTAAAATTCCCACCCCTTCGTCCATCGGGTGATTTAATTGATGTGCTTTAATAAATTGTGCCATGGCCAAGCGAGGAAGGTTTGAGCTGTGCCCCTCAGTGCAGTCTGTCCCCGAGTCACGGGGTGGTGATGGATGGGGCAGCGCTGCAAATGCGTCCCCAGGCAGGGTGCCCTGGGTCTGGTGCGGGTTCAGCAGACACTCCCCCCACAGCAGCTTGCAGGTGTCCACGAGGAATCGCTGCAGGCTGGAATTTCCTCAGCTCAGCCTTTTCCCCGCCATCTGCTGCAGTGCACAGAGCTCCTGGACGTGCGTGTGCTGCTGAAATCCGCCAGGTGCTGCAGCTCTGCCAAAGGCTTTGTGCCAGCAGCAGGGGATGTCATTAGCACAGGGGGATTAATTGCTCGTGGAGTGTTCTGTTCTCCCAATAAAGACGTGAAGTGGGAGGAATTATCTGTTTGTAAGCAGGAAACCAATGAGGTCAACATTCCTTAAGGAGCTAGGAAGTCATGAGAGAGATTTGAGTCAGGTGGATGCACAGAATGAGTGGCTCCAGTTATGCTCAGCAGGTAAAAGACAGGAAGTTTGCAGAGTGTAGGAACCACTGTAAAATCGGGGATAAAGTGGTTCTGGATTTGCACGATTCATTGCAATATTCATTGCAAACAGCATGTATTATTCTTTCATTAATTAACTAATTTTCTCCTTTTTCTCCTTTTTTTTTTTTTCAGTTCAGTTCAATTCATCTCTCAGGTGCAGGGTGGGAAGGTTGGAGCGTCTGTGTCAAGTCCGGGGGTTGGACTTGATGATCCTTGTGGGTCCCTTCTAACTTCGAATATTCTGTGATTCTGTGATTCTGACCCTTCCTGCCCAAGCCATTCCATGACTCCATGATTTTTGACTGACCCCTCTGTCTATTATCGCAGTGTATTTCCCTGAGGCTCCCCTGACACTTATACACTTTCCACACTATTTTCACCCATCGAAAATAAAAATTCGTATACAGACAACAGTAGAATTTGACCACGTTTTACACAGTCTTTACATATTAAATAATTGCGACCTGTACAAACACAGGACAAAAATGGCAACATGCCTGATTCTAAAACTGAAGTATAAGAATTTCTTTTGCATTCGTCTAACTTAAAAATGATACAATTTCTATGTGTAAGGGCCCAGTTATTTCAGAATCAGTAAGCATTTGAGCAGTTGGGGCACGTTGCTCTGCAAAGATATGTTTTGTTCCCCATGTATAAAAGCCATGATAGCTGGTCTTTTCCCTTACTTGACGACTTAAGTAAAATTTATAGGAGGTGTTAAGCCACTAAACACTGGTTGATGAGCTCATTGTTTTATTTGTGATGATATAACAAGTGCAAACACCTTCTTACAGCTGAAGATATATGACCTTGAATTATATTTAACAGCTTGGTATAAAACAATACATTATCTCTTACCATCTCTTATGGACAATGTTGATATTCCATTAAAGTCTGTGCTTTAATTTCCATGGTGGTACAAGGTATTGGCTTCAGAGCTGCAACGCTTCTGCTGATGCCTTTTCCTGGTCTTAAAATCAAGAGTCAAACACAGTTAGAAGGGAAAAAGGGATTTTACCTTGGCATTTATTTTAAGGATCCTTAGGTGCACCACGTCCAGGTGGAATGCACCTCCATGCACACTGCAATGCCCACCCACGATAGATCTGGTATCACATTATAGGTGTTACTAATTAGCACATCTATCAAAGATTCCCCAAGGAGAGGCTCGAGTGAGCCCCCCTCCCCAAGGAACCTTCCCCTGGATGGTTCTATCTCAGTTTACAAAATGTGTTCTGGAGAGGACCTTGGGCTCTGGGGCACTCTGATCCCGAACTACGAAACCTCTAAAATGTTCAGTCTCTCAGCTTAACAAACAAGTCCAAGAATGTCGGCAAAAAGCCCTAAGGATACAGAAGTTGTAAAAAGGTATAAAAGGGGTATAAAAGAAAAGGCAAAAAATCATCATGGCATCACTGCTCTTGGCTGCTCCTCAGCACACAGGGATATGCTCATGCAGGGTAAACAGGATTTTTAATTTGAGGTTCAGGAACGAAATCTGAGCACCAGGTTATCACTTCATGGAGTCCCAGAATGGCCTGGGTGGGACATTAAAACTCACCCAGACCCACCCCCTTCCACTATCCCAGGCTGCTCCAAGCCCCAATGTCCAACCTGGCCTTGGACACTGCCAGGGATCCAGGGGCAGCCACAGCTGCCCTGGGCACCCTGTGCCAGGGCCTGCCCACCCTCCCAGGGAACAATGAACAATCAAAAATAGCTGCTCAATGTCAATGTGTGTGTTGGGTTAAAAGATAAATGAAGCTTCCCTGCTCATAAACCTGCAGGTGTTGCAGGCTTGCATTGCATAACCCTGAATCCATACCTCAAGGATGAAATTCTGTCCTTTATGCCATTGATTTCTGTGGGCTTGTAGTCTCTCCAAAGATGAATAATGTTGGAACAAAATGGTAGTGTTAAGCAGTAAAGTATCATCACTAAGAGGGTTTGCTCATAAAGGTCAAATAAGAATATGTCACCCCTCTTTGATTAATAACTCGTGGTGTTAGCAGATATTGATTGCATTTAAGAGCCTGTGGGTAAGAGGCAATTTAAGTTATCTTCAACATCTTCACAAGAAATAAGGTTCCTGTGAGAGCAGATACCAACAGGGGCCGTTGCTGTGGATCCAGTCTGAGGAAGGGAGATAGCAGAAGAGATTTACCCACTTTGTACAAACCAAGCTGGCACAGGCATCAGTTGCCCCCATCTGCTCTGCCCAGCCTCTGGTATCAATTACAGCACTGGGACTGTCCAGCATTTTTCCCTTTTGCCACTCAATTTCAAATCAGAGTATAGTCCTCAGCTTTTGGCATCTCAATGTACAATATTTTCTTCAAGTATTGTAGGAAAAAATAACCAGAATATCTACACCACCTCATCACACACTTTTTCAAAGGCTTCTGGGCAATTTGTCACTCATTTATGTTTTATTTGTGGTAGTAAAAATGTACCATTGTGGAGCTGATGTACAAGAATGATCTACACTCATCAGATTTTTGTCTTATTCATTAAACTATAACAGCTTCAAATTTAGGATTTCCTTGGTACAGAGCTTGCAGACGTTAGGAAATCTTGTGTAGCACAATTGAGTAGGGAGACCCCAGATCTTTGGTTCCAGAAGGCAAAGCTGTGCTGAGAAAACAGTGGTGAAGTATTTTCTCCCCATTTTAACCACCTCTCTTTGCAATTCCTTGCTGGGAAGTGCGTTACTCAAGGAGAAAGCTATTTTTGTCCAGGTTGTGTAGTGGGAAAGTCAGGCACTTTTAACACTCACTTTCCTTGGCAGAAAATGATCTGAAATCTGCTGTTCTGCCAATACGGAGGGACCTGCTGGGTCTAAAGGGGTGTGTACAGAATTATACGCTAATAGTTGTCTTTTAATGAAGATATGCATTTTCCAACATTCATTTCCATTAAGAATCAACCGTGGTCACTACAGTTTTTGAAAGAAGACTCTCACAGTGTTTCTGGTTTATAACCTGGTGTCCCACAGCGACAGTGCAGGTGTGTTGGGCATTACTGCTTGGAAGGCGTGTTCAAGACAAACCAAGGTTCATGGGGAGGGGCCGCTAGCGAGCAGAGACTGAGGAATAAAGTGACATGGACGGTTTAGGGTGAGAAGAAATCAACCCTTTATTAATTTACAAATTCGCTTATATACCTTAGCACGCTGGACTGACATAAGGTCATTGGTTCACTGACCAAGCACCCCCCAGAGGGATTGGCTGAACCCAACAACACTCACTTCAGATATTTTCTCCTTGGTATCACAACAATACCGTAGTTTACAAAATCTCCCAACTGTTTTCCCATAGCGCCCGTGAGAAAGCAAGGCTTTCACACAGACACTGTCAGAAAACTGAGAAACCTCTCTGCAGCCAGGCCTTTAGCATTCACAGGGAGGAAATTGGGGGTCGTCTGAATGGAAAGAGCAAATGTGAACAGGGAACCTCCCCAGCCATGGCACATGCACGTGTCACCTCTATATCTGCATGTCATTATGTGACAGCACTGGGTTTTAAGTATTAAGTATATTAAAATTTAGCTTTTATGCCAGTCATTCCACCGTGATGGTCATAATCAGCTTGTTTAATTAGCTTGAGTTCTCCCATCTCAAAAAAACATTCACATGAGCAGATACAGTAAGATTTTGTGCTTTTCTCAGCCTGGCTGGTTCAATTTGAGAGGTTATTTCAAAGTGTACTTCTGATGTTTGGGAGATATGAATGCCTGTATGCAGATGCCACTTCTCTGCTGTTTTAAGATGATATTTGGGAAAGGAAACCACACTTGGCATCCTGCTCCAGTCATAAATGTCATATCTCATTTAGAGTTCCTCACGTCGCCCAAATTGTGTCCTGTAAACTGATTTCATAGCAGTAAGTTCAGTGCTAAGAGCACAATGAAAACTTTTCAGTGCTTTATTCTTTCACACCAACAGCTGAATTCCTACTCAGTTTTGGAAAATCCATCAACCAGGGATTGCCCACAAGTAAAAGGCCATCTAATAAGAGTGAGGCAGAGGCTGGATGCATTTTGGGGTTTCATAAATGGAGTACAAGTGTGCCCACATCCAAGCTAAACAAAGGATGGACATCATCCCTTTGTCCCCATGCAGCTCAGGATTATTTATTTAAATGAACAATAGGGCATTGTTCTAAAAACCGGCAACTTTTGGAAAGCAGATTATTTCCACCAAAAAATGGCACAAGTTTGAAAGTGCAGCCGCATCCTCATGCCTTCAGAAAAAGTGCAGGCTCATGAATTATTTTGTGTATTATGTCTTTTAAATATTTCCTGGATCCAGCTGAGAAAGACAGCCACTCACAGTGATAATCTGATAAGACATTGAATTTCTATTAATTACTGGAACTGTTTTGCATGTTTGACTCATGAATTAAGCATTTTTGCTCAGATTCTGATTATTTTCCACCTTTCATTACTAATGTACTATCACATCATTGTCAAAAAAAAGCCAGACTGATAAACACTCAACATCAAGGAGGTGTATTTATTTATTTATGAATTTTTGGAGCACAAAGGTAATGAGAGTACTGACAAATTTCATGTTTCATTGACAAGTTACTTTGAATTTCAGAATATACAAGCATTTAAAACAACTATTTACTCCAAAGTGTTTTGGCGTGCCAAAGACAAATGAATCATGCATAAGTACTAATAAGGTTTCCAATCTGCCAGTTCTGCTTCCTCTGCTGCTCCCATGATTTAAGTTTGGATTGATTGGGTTTGTTTTACTTTTTAGGTGTTTCCTTTGAAGTGATGAATCGCGGCCACAGGTACCAATACCTGCTCACAGGCTGTGCTCAGAGGGGATGCTCTGAACATTCTGGGCCGGTGGCAGCTGTGCCTGCCCAGGGCAGGGCTTGGGACAAGGGGATGTTTGGAGCTCCCTTCCAGCCCTGCCCATTCCATGGTTCTCTAACCCATCCCACAATAAAGTCTCGGAGCAATATTCACCTGAGGATTCCTCACTAGGGAATGGCACAGATTGGTTTTCCCAGACCCATTTCATGAGCAGGAGAGGATGGTGATGATTTTCCAATCAAAACCAGTTTGGTCATTCAATAGCATCCCATAATCACACTGAAAAAAAGATGTGCAAATGTCAACAGAATTATGGATTCTCTGATTAACAGAGACCAGAGGAATTCCACTGGGAATTCCTTTTAGTGCATATAAGTCATTTAATAACTCAGAAGCTTCTCAGGAAAGATCACTCCACGTAACAAGCCCCAGAGTGGTCCAAAAGAGTAGCAGAGATTATCCTGAAGGATAATTAGACGTTTCACACAAGAAAATTAACATTCAGAAGCAGACCAGGGCAGTGGTCAGCAAAGCAACTGGAATTTGTCGGAGGCATGGGAGAGCTGCTTATCTCAGATGGATCTCTTACACGCAGGACACCAGGAGTTTTATTGTTATAGATATCAATCTTCAGAATCGTATTGTTATTAATGCAAAATGTGAATTTTCTGACAGTGGGTGGTGGTTGATTGCCTCTGTTTCCTGGTGAGATTGCCCAAATATGACTGGAACATGCATATATAGAATTTGGGAATGTTGAATGTCAGGCTTTGGATAGCTCTGGTCCAACACAGCAGGGCAATTCGATATTTCAGCTCCTCACTTGCACTGTGGGTAAGAAAATAATAGGAGACATTCTGGGGAGTTAACAACTAGGAAAAAACACTGAGTTCAAAAGTATTTTGGATTTTCATTTTATTAATTAAATTAAACTCTATTTATTTTCCACATGTGCAGTGTCAGGATCATATCCATGCCCAGTTTTTCCAAAGGAAGCAATGGATTATTGCACAGGATAAACAATTTTTCTTACTAAAGATTATTTACATTGCAAATAGTCACAGGTGATGTTCAAAAATAGCAAGTGTGGTGTGAGGCATTTTTGATTCCAATCTGAAAGTGGGAAGGTTCACAGGGGAGTCAATTCTGATTTGTTCTCCACAGATGAGGGCTCCAGTTCCTGGGAAGTGCCACGGGGCTGTGAGGAGATGCTGCTGTGGGAGCTCTTTCAGCTGCCTCTCGTCCACAGCTGGGGTGCATTTAAAAACAAAACCCCATGATGCAAAAAAAAAAAAAAAAAAAAATAGAATTAGCTGATGATAAATATTTTTATCTCAAAGAACAAACACAAATATCCAACTCCTTAACAACAACCACAGAGTTCTAAACCTGCAAAGCTGATACAAGTCTAGGGATGGGAGATCGAGCTCCAGCCTGAGCAGTTTGGTTTTCTCTTGTTATTTATCTTAGCAGGGCATCTCCTCTGAATGCTGCCAAAAAGAGCAGTTTGGGGGAGGAGGTCTCTCATCTGCAGGCAGGTGCTGACATATCAGCTGCAAGTGTGTACAGAAACACACCTAACCGTGCATTTATGATGGGAATTTGTTACATTTAGTTTGTCTTCATACTATAATACTCTGATAAGTATAAATTATCGCACTAGGATTGTGAAAGACCCATTACCAACCATTTCCAAACTTTATTCCAGAGGACTTTATTTCTTTGCTATTTTATCCTGCCCTTTCAACGGCGCAGAATTTTCCCAATTTCTAAATTCTAATTTTGTCTCCTTCTGATGCCACCTCCTGAAAAACAAATTCCTATTTCTTTGAGGCACAAGGTTACCAGCAGCTTTGATGTGTGTATTCCAAGCCCTCCTGTCTGAAGACAGCCTGCCAGCAGTGTTTAAGGGTGACAGTGTTTCATTACAAGGCCTTTGAAGTTCCTGAGGTACCACAAATGGCCGTTATTGAGAATTTGCCTTGATTATTATTTTTACTGCCAGACTTTTAAGCCATACAATATCAGCTTTCTTTCGACTTTGCTGCTTAGTTCCTTTTATGGTAAAGCTTAATACAGTGACCATATGGAGCAGCTGAAAGGCTGCCAAGTGTTTAAATGACAAGGTTATAAATACAGAGACAGCACGGGGGTTTTTTCCCCCCTTAATGTATAGTCCTGTTGGTTTGAGGCAAAGCAGACAATAAATCAGAATGTAGAACTTGTTCTGCCACTCACTTCATAGGCTTTTTACATGTAGAAGGTACCTTAGTGTGGTAGAGGAAAATATTTGCACAGTTTGGGGAGGGAATGTTCCATGGAGGACACCTGTGAGAGCCAAAGGAAAAGTTAGACTTTGAGTTTTGTTTTACAGCAAGTTCCTACCAAAACTCAGTGGCAGAGGGACATCCCTTCTTCCTCAGCTTTGGTGCTGAGCCTCAGGCTGTCCTCAGCTGCAGTAATCACGGAAGGGCATGGACTTCACACACAAGATGGAAAGTGCAAGCGTTTATTGCGCAGTGAATATTCCCTAAATACCAGCACCCAACAGGATATCACATCATAGAAACAGGAAAGATGTTCACCTCAGTGTCCCCCAATCACCTGGGGTAGTGCACAGACATTGCCTATTATGGTAACAGGTAAACAATGCCCTATAAGGTCAAAAACTACAATTATCACATCTCATAGGCCCAGCACTGTCCACAAACCCACAATCCTCTCTCAGCCCATCCCCGGTGACCTGGATGCACTCCCAGGGTCACCTCTGGGTCCAAGAAAGAGGCTCTCTCCAGCCCTCAGGGCCTGTCTCTCTTCCAGCACACAGTGCACCCCAACACTCAGCCCTGACCTGCTCCTCTGGGCGGAGAGGAGCTGCCTTCTCTTTGCCTTTAACCTGCTGCCAGTGAGAAAGATGCTCTGTGTGCCTGGAAATGCAGATTTCATGGCTCGAATCTCCCGAGCAGCAATCTCTCCTTGCTCTGCTCCGTGTTGTCCTGCAGCTCTTGTTGCTTTCCCAGAGCACATGAGGAGACAGGGCTCATTGCTGTCGCTGCTTGGACACTCAAGCACTTTGGGTTGGTAGGAATTAAATTGTTTGTGTGAGTGCCAGAGAGAGGAAAGCAGAGCAGGTACCTCGCACGTGGAGGGAAAGGGATGCTGCTTATGAAAGCTGTTTTTCTTCTGCAGTAATTACAGCAGGAGAGATTTAAAGCTTAGAAAGCAAAAGCTTCACACGCTCAGGTCTGTGTGTGTCTCTGCACCTTTGCTCTCCTAATGCACTGTGATATTTTTTGTTATCCAGATTTTATGGTTCTGTTTAATAAGAAACTTGTGGATGTAAAGGTCTGGTATTATATCAGTAGGATGAACTAGAACTAGATAAAGTTTTTCTGTTTTTTTCCAGAAGGAAGTGTTTTTTCTCAGCCACCCACTGCTAGAGGAGAGCTGCCCTACCCCTCAAATACGGCTAAGGCAGAACCAGCACTCCTAAAAGTAATAATTTGGATTATTTGCAAACAGATGGCCAGAAACACTTTCCCTTACAGTCATCACTTATCCCTTTGGCTGCCAATACTCCACCACACACGTCTTTGCTGCTCTATGCTAATAACATCAATTGAAAGCACTTGGAATGTCAGCCTTTACCTGCTGCACTCTGCGAGTGAGCTGCCAGCTGGGCTGTTTGAGGGAAGCTTTGTGCTTCAAGCATTAGGTTTGGGCTCTGGAGACTTGTGTTCCTACCAGGGCTCTGCCATAGATTTCCTGTGTGACCTTGAACAAACAAGACTCTCACAATCTCAGCTGCCCATCTGTTAGCACAGGCATGCTAATTATGATGGGAATGAATTTCACTTTGTAACAGTTCTTAAGGTTGGAGACCCTTCATCAGAAGTGTGGCTCACACCGTGGCCCTGAAGACAGATTCCATCTGAGAATGGAATCTCACGTGGTGGTGGAGGACAAGGTGCTTTCCATGGTGTGATTGCTGAATTGCTAAAGAGTGACGGGAATGCAGGAACCTTAAAGCTGGGCTCAAACCATTCTGTTATTCTGTAATTATTTTTCAGGAGTCCCACACTGTCCATCCCTGTCCAACTCTTGACATGGGCACTGCTCTGCTGCTTCCCTCTGCAGACCCAGCATCACTTTTCTTCAGTGAGTGCATCCCAGCTGCTTCATCCTTCTTTTCCCTCTGGCTTTTCTTTGCTTCTGGGTGACTCTGAAAATTGCCTGCTTCTGCAGCTGCAGCTCTTTACATCACAACATGAACTTCTCTGAGCTGTTTAGTGCATCTGAGTACTTTGGGGGATGTGCAGCCTTTGTTACAGGAGCTGCTGCCTCACGGGACCAGGAGGACCACGGCGACAGAGCAAAGGCCCCAGGGCTCAGGGCTAACAGGTGAATGCTCTGTACACACACACACACCTGTAAATGGTTAATCACACTGCACACCCAGCTGTTCACCTGCCTGAATTGAACAGTCACTGGCCAGATGCTCTCTTTAGTGGGAGCCAGGCTCTTCTGTCTTTCCCCTCATCCCAGTGGGAGCCTGTCTTGCACAGATTAGTGCTGTGCTGCCCAAGTGTTCACCCTCATCACCTCCTGCATCCAGTGCATCCTGGCACACCAGGCTGTGTGGAACTGCCATGCCATGAACCCATCCTAATTTCAAGTATTCTCTTTCCAGTTTCCTGTGAACAGCTTTCTCTATAAACATTATTTCTGTTTTCTAATGAGAGCTTTGGCAGAATGACAGCATTTTTGTCTGTGCTTATCACTGAGGTATCAGTGTGGAAGTCATGAGTCTGGCAGCCCAGTGCAGGAGGAAGGTGGTCAGCAGGCCTCTCACCCCAAATTTCTTTTTAAATGGGTTATCTTGGAGAAGGACGAGGAAGGGAGGTGGACAGTGCAGTGGTTCTGGAAATGTTCTGAGTCCACAGGTGAAATCACAGCTTAGATGATGTGAATTTGTTAAATTTAGTTTGTCTCTAGCCATTCTACAATACTCTGATAGATGCAAATTATCTCACTAGGATTGTGGAAGACCCACTACTATCCATTTCCAAACCCTTCCAGAAGAGATGATGTGACACCCTCTATCAAAATTGTGTTGTATGGAGGATGGAGACTCTCTCATTGTCCTCTAAAAATGCTTTTGTGTGGTTGGTGTTGTGCTACCATTTTATCTCCCTTTTCTGTGTGTAAGGGAATAAAAAGTTGTCCTTAGCCAAGTGTTTTCCTGACGGATTTTAAATAGACTGGAGTTCAACTGGGTTTTGGTTCACAAGTCAGTTAGCACTTCAGGGGGAAACTGTCTGCATATGTTTGCATCTCCTGAGTTTTGCTCAGAGTTTCAGATTCAAACGAAACTGAGAGCCCAAAGGAGAACCCAGCTTGAACTGCCAGCACAGTCTGACTTGGGGTTGGAACTATGCAAAATCTCTATATTTAGTTTGGTTTCAAACAGCTACACTAAGTCCTTATGCAGATCCCAGGAGGTGTTTTAAAGTTCGCTCAGTACTTACCCCAAGTTCCCCTGAAATATTTGGCAATTTCAAAGTTTTCTATACTGCCTGCCAAAATTTTAGGTCTATAAGAAAACCTGATATAAGTGTTCTTCTCTCCCCCTGCCCCCTCCAAACCATTCCGCTCAAGTAACCCACAAAGAGCTAAGACAGAGTGTGAGTTGTGTCTTTCTTGTAGAGACAGATGTGGAGTGAAACCCTGAGAGACTGCAGCCACAGTTCCTCCTTCCACTCCCACACTGCTTCTCACTGATTCCAACAATATTTTCTTAAGTAATAACTGGCTCTGACCTTGGCACCTCATCCTTTGGAAGCTTTTGTCTGGATCTCTTTACAGAAAAATAGCACAGAACAGACTGTGATGTGAATAACCATGGAATGTTTTCCTTGAGCCGGGCTTACCACATACAGAGCTCCAGCGAGGCACATACATTACTAAAAATAATAGCCTCAAACTATTCCAGTGTCATTTGTTCATTATTAAGTCTATTACCCCTGCAATGAGGCTGCAATGCTCAGGCCTTGCTGGTTCTGTGCAGAGCAGTTTATTAATGGTGCCTTTGTTTCAGAGGGATGGCAGAGGGAGCTGAGCCCAAGACTTGGAGCTGCTCAGCAGCGATGAAGCAGCTACTTGGTGCTGTTTAATATCTTAAATGACTCCATGCCCATAAATCAGCCAGCCATAAATTATGTCTAATGCTGAAAAATAACCACCAAGCAAACAGATCTTTAACCTGTAAATGTTAATTCTGTTTGTTAATACTTAGCGGCTCCAGCAGTGCTTGGAGGCTGCACGGGCTATTATTCATTTTGACTCCACTCCAACCCTTTTTCAGGAAAGCCTCTCCTAGATCTCCCTAAAAACCGGGAGCAGCCTCAGGGCACCCAGCAGCAAACAGAAGAACGGTGGGAATGGCACAGTCCCACGTTCAGCTCCTCCCTGCACTGCCCAGGACGCTGCACCACAGCTGCCCTGGCTGAGTGGTGAAGGTCACATCCCACAAGAGCCTGGGAGCCCAATTCCTGCCATCCCTCGGCCCAGCCGCTCTCTGTGGGGTGACTTTGCAGGTGTTTGGCCCCGGGATAGAGCAGCCACACTCGCAGAGCCCCTGGAGCCAGCTCAGATGACGCTGGCACTGTCACCTGCCTGTGACGCTGAGCGTGGCCAGGGCTCTGTGCCAGTGTCGGGGTGAGGGCCACACTCACACTCCTGGGTGCCTGAAGGGAAAGCAGGAGACAATCCAGGCTGAAAGGAGAAGGTTTTTTCCCTTCCTCCCCTGTTTCGTTTATCCCAGCTCTGTGTCCCTCCCCTTCCCTTGTGCACTCTATCTCTACAGCTATAACCCCCTCTTTTTATTATTTTTGGCTTTGTGTGGGGTGGCTTAATTTTCCTTTTCAGCATCAACATGATTTTATTCCCACAGGTGGATGTTGGAGAAGACTCTTGACTGCAGGATGAAGACAAGTCAGGGAGGAGCAGAATATCCCATCAGGGATGCCTTTACTGCCAGCTACACCTAAAATGTGTCTGGATCCTGCTCTGCTTTGGTGGCACACACATCATTTTGTGAATCGAATCCTGTACAACTGATGCTCCTTTAAATGCTTCATTTTGATTTAAATCAGTGAGTGGATGATTCAAAAAATTCGAGCACACATCATTAGGTGTCTATTTACCTTTAAAACTCTACTACTGAAATATTTGTAGCACAGAATTATGGAATTACTTGGGTTGGAAGGGACATTAAAGATCATCTGCCTCCAACCCTTCTGCCATGGGCAGGGATGCCAATTATATTGTCTGGAATATTTTCTGCTTCCAATTCTGTTGAAATCATTCTCTCCTTGAGTAAAACTAATTTTCACTGTGAATCCTGGCTTTCTTTGTTCCTTCTAGGCTACATAAAAATCAAAGAATTTATAAGGTAAAATAATTTTGTTCATCAAAAAGCCAGCTGGACCTTAAATCTATTTTGCATTTGATTCTATTTTATTATTTTGTCCCCGCATTTCACTAAGTGTAAATGTTTGGAATTGAAGTTTGTTAAAAGATGGCAAAAATCTGTAGCAAACTTTGCAATTAAATATTTTATCTTCATTTGAGCAATTAAAAACAGTACCTAATGCTGTGTTAGTGTGTTTAATTCTTACATTGGTAAAGTACCATTTCTGGGGAAAACACATTTTTTCCTGTTTCTTCTCTGATAATTGGCAACAGGTCCATCCATGAAGCTAAGGTTTGTCCCTTGTTGAGATGTAAACTACATTATCTACATAATACTTTATTGGGTCCATTTTTTGGTGACAAAAATAGACCACCTATGAACTAAAGGAGGCGTTTTCATTCTGAAGGTTGAAGTATTTACATCAGAAAAAATTATCAGTACAGCTCCATTTCATTCCATAAGATTAAATGATGTTGAAATAAATATTGACCTTGATCTAAGCTGCTGTCCAGCAACAGGAAAAGCATACATCTCTTTTTTAAAAAGATAGCTGTTCAAAAAATATCAGAGAAGAGTGAATAACAGAGAAACTGGGCAGACAATAAAATTTAAGTGGGAACCAAATGTTGACATTTTACTTATCAAACTCTTACAAGCAGAAGAGAGCATGTAGAATGGTAATTAACACCCACTCATCATATTCTTCTGGAAGATTAAAGAACAGGTCCTAGCCCCAGTACTTACCTTTGCAAATATAATCTCATCAATTCATCTAATTCCGAAGAGAATGAGGTTTTTATTTCACCTTCCTCAGCCTGGGATTTTTCTCATTGGGCTGTTTTTCCCTTTCACGACACAGGGATCCGTATCTCACTTAGAGGTGAAGATTCCTTGGCCTTTCAGTGCACCCAGTTAAGTCCCCACAAAAATAGATGGGATATCACAGATGCAGGAATTATGAGAGCAGGGTTTATGACGTCTGATGAAGCTGAATTTTAGCTCCTGCAGGAATGTGTTAGTGGAATATGAAAATCCAGCCGTGGAAGGAGCAGAGTTTTCCATTTCTGGCCCAAATGCCACATCTCTCATTGCTAATACACATAATAACAGTTTCCATCCAGAGACCACAACTCCATCTCCCCCTCCTTGCGGAAATGTCACACAACTTTTTCTCATTCAAATCACTAAAAATACGTATTTAGTTAGCTTTTCAAAATGCATGTATTACCTAATGACATGATTGCTTGGTTGCCTAATTTACAAGAAGTCACTTGCATAACCAGCAGATAAATATAGATGAAGGTTTTATCCATGTGTATAAAAAAAGAGAACTATCCATGGGTATATAAAAAGAGAATGTGTGCCATTTTAACTTCAATAATATAAAAAATTACCTTAACGTTTTTATATATTTTCTTTTTTTAATTTTTGTTTTCCAAACATATTCCTTTAAGACACTTTTGATTTGGTGATTTCTGCTGTGCTCTGAGACTTAATAAAATATAACTGCTTTCATTAACTGGGGAATCACATTCCTTTAACATCCAGTTCCCTTGCATCTGGCAGCATACATCCCTGCAAACACCCTCTCAGCCATGAACATTTTCTTGGTGCTAGCATGCAAATATTTTCATGCACCATCTTTCTAAGACATTAGCAGATGCAGATGCAGGTTTAATTTACTGACTATTTTCTAAATATAACCAAAATACGCCTTCCACGTCTTCTGAGAGTGAAGACATCTGAGCAAATCTACTTTTCCCTGGAATCGCTGGTTCTTGGCCAGGAGGTATTGGTTGAACACTGGTAGGAGCAGATGTAACAAGGCAGTGAAGGTGATCATTAATGCTATTACATACATTTGCTGGAGCAAAAACGAAACTTTCAATTTCCACGCCATTAGGAGCCTGCAGAAGGATAAAAATTCAGTTTGCAATCCTCACTCGGATAAATGATTGCGGCTCTCAAACCCTTGAACAGCTTTAACAAATGATCACTGGCTGGATTCCACTGTTGGATGGTGCCTTCAGAAAAACAGCACTATTTAAACACATCATCACAGATTCTTAATGAATCCACTCTCCACATCCCTCCCCTACCCCGGTAGGAAACAGGGAGCTGAATATGACTGGAAAATTGAACTGATACCAAGGTTCTCTAATCTCTCTCTTCAGCTGAATTTATAGATGTGCTTGTGTTGATTTATTATTGAAATTTCTTTTGGTAAAAGCAATGATATCAGGGAGCTAGAATGACACATGAAATGTAGTCCAAGGTAAATTAAAGTACTTAAGCACAGCAGTTATCTCCTGATTATAACTAAGCGCATTAGACAGCTCAGGATCCTTGCAAACACTCAATATATTAAGATGATCAGTCATCAGCATGGCTCTCTTCGTCTTGCTGCTGTTATGAATCACTTTTATAAGAAAATGAGCTCTTGATTCCTATCTAGGTAGAGAGACTCAAAGGAAAAAAGAAAAAAAGGTTTGTCAGAGCAGTAAGACAAGACACCCCTGGCTGGATTTCGCCACTGAATTGGTGGGGGCCGCGCTAATGGGGAATAACGAGGTGTTAAAGTGACCTTGATGAATCTGAGGGTGTGACATGGATATGGGAAGAAATAGTAGGGCAAGAGGGAGTGTCCAGCTTGAAATTACATAACTGCCAGCTGCACACACACACACACACACACAAATAGCTTTTTGTACCTGTCAGGAAGAATGAAAATCTTGTTCTCAACCAAATGACAAGACAGCAGCACGTCTCCTGTCCTAAAAGAGTAAAATCACATGGCCATGGCCCTGGGCATTAGAACTCCATTCCAAGTGAGCATCTGGCACCAAAAGACAGTAGAGGAACTTCCTGGGAACACACCAGTCCCTGCCCCTTCCAATACTGTCCGTCAGTGGTGCTATTCTGATCTGGTTTCCGAACATATAAATCCCAGCAAAGGCGAAACAACAAAACTGTTCCAAGAACAACACACACCTTCAGAAACTTCAGCAGCTGTAGCTTGAAGGGATCTGATGCCACTCCAACAGGTGTCATACTCAATGAATTTTTCAAAAGACAGGAGAGCAAACTGGGAACTTGTGGTTCGTTGCTGAAGTTTCAAGGTTCACAACATTCTTTGCCATAAAGTTGTAGATGCTGGAATATAAGACAAGATTGAGCCATCAGAGTTGCTTTCTTTACTCCATGGCTTCATTTTTAGCAGCTGAAGGACAGACCTTCCTCTTGGTCTGCATTTACCTGAGGAACAGCACAGCCATCATTAGTGTTTAAAATAATGCTATGAATTGGAAAATATAGAATGAGGGAGGAGAGATCTGGAGGGTATAAAATCAGACTTGGAGTCTGAAATGAATACTTAACATTATGTAAATGTAGTATAAAATAAGGATAATTAGGTGTTTATATTTTTACTTTAGATATATTTATATATATAATTATATATAATTTATAATTAATATTGATATTTTATATTGAGATATACACTGATATATAGTCTATATTCTATATTCTATATTCTTCTATATTATATAATATAGAATATAGAATATAGAATTTAGAATATAATATATATAATACATCAATATATAATATATCAATATCTTAATAATATATTGCTATATTAATAGTATCAATAAATTATACAACTAAACATATAATTATTAATATTATTAATATTAATGTTAATATATATTATATATTTATATATGCATAGAAATATAATAATAAGTATTGTATTGTGGATACCTTGGCAGCAACAGAGGAACAAAAATATTGTCATTCAGCATATGAACAACCCTTTTAGGTTTGTATCCTGGAACGACAATTCCAAGAAAGAAACAAGGCTCTCAGAAAATATCAGAGGTTGAACAGACACACAACAGACAGGGGCCTGCCAAGGAACAGTTTCTATCAAAATCGTGTTTGCACCAGCCAGTGCCGTATTATTTGTGTTACTTGCATGAAAATTGAATGTGTTTGGAAGCCACATGGTGTGTAGGTGTTGTGGTGAGCCATGGCCAGAGCTGTGGTCAGCTGGAGCAAGCAGACCAACAGGCCCAGTGGTTCAATGCCTCCACAGCACCAGGGCCTGAAGGTACAGTGAGCACCCAAAGGGCTGTGTGAAGCACGCTGACCATTGGCTGCTGCCCCCACTCACTTTATGGTTCCTATTTGGGTATTTCTCTGGAAAGTTCTATGTTCCTTGGTAGGTAATTGGCCCATGTTACTCCTCTACCCCCCACTCCTTCTCCCATTTGCCCTAATCTGTTCTCCCGCCCCTTGTAACACCCCATAACTGATATTTTATTGGTTATAATATGTTATCCACGCCTGTTATGTAGGGGTATAAAACCCCACGACACCCTCATTCTCTCGACTTTCTTCGTGGCTTTTCTTCGTGGGTTTTTGTTCTCCAGTAAACCCTTCACTTCCCTCACAAGGAAGCCCCTCCACTTTATTCCTGCCTCCTCTGCGTACCCTTGCCATCGGTGGGCAAGGTGAACCCAAGCGAGGGCTTCGCCTGCCCTCCAGAGCCGCGATCAGCTTCTGTCCCCTCACCCAGGGCAGGTGGAGCATTGCCTGGTGCCAGGGCAGCGTGCTGGCCACAGAGCGCACCACGGCATGTAGGCTGTGCTGGGCTCTGTCAGTGCCACACCCCTCAGTGCCACTCCCTCAGTGACACACCCTCAGTGCCACACCCTCAGTACCAGGTCCCTCAGTGCCACACCCTCAATGCCACATCCTCAGTGCCACACCCTCAGTGCCAGGTCCCTCAGTGCCACACCCTCAGTGCCACACCCTCAGTGCCACACCCCTCAGTGCCACACCCTCACTGCCACACCCTCAGTGTCACACCCTCACTGTCACACCCTCAGTGACACACCCTCAGTGCCACACCTCTCAGTGCCACACCCTCACTGTCACACCCTCACTGTCACATCCTCAGTGACACACCCCTCAGTGCCACACCCTCACTGTCACACCCTCAGTGACACACCCTCACTGTCACACCCTCACTGTCACACCCTCAGTGCCACTCCCTCCGTGCCTGCTGTGAGCTCGGGGCTGGGCACGGGGCCATGGCTCAGCAGGGCACACAGCACAGGGCTTGTTGGGATGAGTGTTTGCCCTGCTCAGGTCCTTTCCACCTCTTGTGCTTTCTCAGGGCTTAAGGACAGGCTGGGGCACGGGCAGAAAAGGGTTTTCTGTTCTTGCACAGCACGTTTTTGCAGTGTGTCAGTAAAGCTGACTGGGTAAGTGGCGCAATTCCCACAGCACACGGTGTCCCTGACAGGCCAGGCTGCCCAGGCACCTGCACTTCCGTTCAGCATCAACCACACAAGCAGCACCTTCCCTACTCATGAGGAACATAAACATCTCGGAGCACAACCAAAACTAAACTGGTGTCCACAAGCAGACACTGAGCTTTGGTCTGTGCCTTGTTAGAGATCATGGAATTATAGAGGGGCTTGGGTTGGAAGGGACCTCAAAAACCATCTCATTCCACCCCCTGCCACAGGCAGAGACACCTTCCACTATCCCACAGTGCTCCAAGCCCCGTCCAACCTGGCCTTGGACATTTCCAGAGATGGGGAATCCACAAACTGTCTGGGCAACATCCAAACCTACATCTGCCCTCCCTCAGCTGGGATGGAATTACTTTGTCTTAGGAATTAAGGTGGTGTCCTGCCAAAGCTTGGGATGCAGGACAAAAATATTCTCCCCTTCTCTCTCTGTTTCAATATGTTTGAATAATGTTTCTGTCCTGGGCTGGATGTGTGTGGTAGATGGTTTTCTGAAAGGTACATCACATTTTGGAATTAGTTGTTTTCACTGCAATTTACTTCTGACTAATTTATACTTTGGGTTTGCTGTTGGTTTTGCTCATTATAATGACGTTTGATAGAAATTGTGTTCCTTTTATTGAGTTAATTCTTGTTTCAGAGTACGGGCAGGAGTTTTGGCTCTGAAGCAGAAATATTGTGTACTGTTAGGAACAGAATTTCACTTTTATAAAAAAGTTTTCCTTCCCTAATAATAATTCATCACAGATAAACCTAACTGATAATACCCTTTGATACTGCAAAAATAGACATTGCCTTCCTTCAGCTTCCGAGGAGAAAAGCCTCAATAACAGACCCATCAGAAAACCTCAAAAAGTAAGTCAGGTTTGCAAGACACAGGAGTATGTTTACAAGTCTGTTATCAATAATTTAAGCCTCACTTGTCAGAATAGAAGATGGATATATACGAGCTGCTGTGCATTTTCCTTACGTATTTGCTAATCCACCACCAGTCTGCCGAACAGATTTAAAAGTTATTTCCATTTCTGAAGGAAAGTTGCCTCCAACTTTCAAGGTCCAAAGATTTTGTGAGTGTGTGGTGTTAACTCATGCTGAACAGCACACTGATGAGGAGCCTCGAGTGTTCATTGTTTCTCGATGGCTGCAAGAGGCTCTGTTGTTGTTTTCCTGCTGGCTGGAAGCACCTGGGAACAGACAAAAGTGAATCTGTGGCAGCAAGAGCTCTCCCTGTACTTTTTAATCTGTCTGACGCTGGAGAATGCTCCCAGAAAAAGTTCTCTGCAGGCGGCTTTTGAGCTCTGCGTCTTTTTTGAGCAGATCCCAATGAAATCACTTTGTTAAGGAAACTTCACGGGATGTGTTGTAGTTCCTCTGTACACGCCAATTAGGAGTCAGGGGGGATGTGTCTGTCAGAGCCACGGGTACAGCACATGCTGCTGCTCAGTCAGCTCTGCAGGCTGCATGGCCACGGAGGAATGAGGGGGACATTTCAGAAGGTGTGATTTTAGGCACCATTTTCGAGATATCTGCAAATGAAATTCCAGCTCCCTGATGTGTGCTGATGTCTGATCCAAGGGGACTGCACAGCTGGAAACCACCACAGCTCATTTCTGCAGTGCCCAGTGCTATCCTTAGCAGATCTATTTCTGCTTTAAAGTCAATAAGAATTGATTTCAACTCTTATTTTTCCCTTATATTATTACAGGAGAGAGAAATCCTTCCCACGACAAGCTCAGTACATGTTACCATCATCACAAATGAAGGCATGGTGCATTCCGGGTGTATCCCCTCCTTATTCACATCTGATGCAGCATTACCTCCCCCTGAGGGTGGGCAGGCCCTGGCACAGGGTGCCCAGAGCAGCTGTGGCTGCCCCTGGATCCCTGGCAGTGCCCAAGGCCAGGTTGGCCATTGGGGCTTGGAGCAGCCTGGGACAGTGGAAGGTGTCCCTGCCCATGGCAGGGGTGGCACTGCATGGGCTTTAAGGTCTCTTCCAACCCAAACCATTCTGGGACTCTGCAATTTATGATTCTCTGTTAATTAGGTAAGGAAGGAAAACGTAGATGCATCACAAGGTCACCCCTGGTCTCATGCACTTAAGCCAGTAATGGTTTAGCAGAGGGAGCTGTGAAAGAGTCCTGAGCATTAGCTACAAAGGCAGTATCAGCTTCTCTCAGTCTCTGTCCCTGTAAGTGTTCTCTGTGTATTTCCAGGCTACAGAAACCATTCTAGTTTATCATCAAACATGCAAACAGCACAGACCACAAGCTCTGTCTTTTTCTTTTTTTTTCCTCCCCTGACTGAGTATTCTGCTTGTCCCTAGCAAGGCTCCCAGGTAATCCAGGCCCGGGATGAGCAGTGGTTCCTTACTGAGAAGCACCCAGCCTTTATTCCAGCGTCCCGGGGGCCTAAGGATAAGAGAAGCAAGAGGTGAAAGAGGCAGCGCTGTGCTGAGGGCACAGCAAGGTGCACACTCCTGCTTTTTTCCAGGGAGCAGCCCATGTCCCAGCCAGGCAGATCTGTAATTTACAGGTCCCTCTGTCCTAGTTTTGACTGTGTCTTTGAGTGGTTGCAAGATGAGCATTAATTGCCCAGATGACTCCAAGCTCAGAATATCAGCTGAATTTAAGCAGCCAGCCATCCAACAGAGAGATTTCCATCAACATTCCCAGTCCTTGGAGTGCAACAGAGCAGATCTGCAATGTGCTCCTGAGCTCACTCTGGCAGAGATGGGTGCACACCCCTCAGGAGAGGACTCTGCACTGCAGCAGGAGTTCTGTCTCAGCACAGGGATGCACATGCAGATACAGCCCAGCCTTGGGGAGGCTGCAGACAGTGCCACATATCCTCCTCCATGGAAGGGGGAAACACCATAATGCTCTTTGCTTACCTTTTAGAATGGAGATAAAATTTCAAACCAAAGAGTTTTTCCAGTCCAGGTTGGTAACTGTCATTTTAGAGGAAAATCTTTTCCATGTCTAAATTTGATCAGTAAATTAAAAGGTAAAAGAGAAGAATAAACCTATGACAAAAGGTTGACTATTGTTCAATCACAGAATCCCAGAATGGCCTGGCTTGGAGGGACCTTAAAGCTCATCTCCTTCACCCCCTGCCATGGGCAGGGACACCTTCCACTGTCCCAGGCTGCTCCAAGCCCCAATGTCCAGCCTGGCCTTGGGCACTGCCAGGGATCCAGGGGCAGCCACAGCTGCTCTGGGCACCCTGTGCCAGGGCCTGCCCACCCTCCCAGGGAACAATTCCTGCCCAATATCCCATCTAAACTGACTCTCCGTCAGTGGGAATCTGTTCCCCTTTATCCTGTCACAACAGACTCTTGTAAAAAGCCCCATCTCCATCTTCCTTGTATGTCCTTTTAACCTTAGGCTACTGGAGATCCCTTCTTTCAAGCAGATAATGATGAAAAAGGTGGTGTAAAAAGATATCAAATGATTGGCTGACCGTTGAAGATCAAGTGGCATGAACAAAAAAAAAGCAGTCATTGTTGTTGTACCTGCCACAGACCAATAACCTCAAGAAAACCGTGATGCTCAGCAAGAGAGCAGAAAAAGCAAGCAGGGAAGGGGAGTTGGTAGAATTATTTTGTCTCTTTTGCCCCATACTTTTAAACCTTACACCTGCATTGCTTTTGAATTGCTTTATGTTCGTTTGGATTCAGCTAATTTGACATCATTTCCTTTAAGAATGAGGCAAGACTCCCAGACTGTTTAATGTTCCTGAGGTGGATTTCTCTAGGATGTAACACATTTATTGGTGTTCTCAACTGAGCGTTCAGCAGATCTGAATCATTTAAGGGTTCGCCCTCATCTAGTTAAAAATCAGTGTTCGAATATCTATCAGTATGCAAAACATTCATTTGCTACCAGAGTTAGAGCTCCTTATTATACCAGGAAGAATTTAAGTTTTAATTAGCATTTCCTCTGGTGTACTAAGCCCACCGAGACTACTAGACTTACTAAAATTTAATTAACTTGACAAAAGATCCTAATTGTTTTCATGCCACTAGTCCTTAGTGGGACTAAAAATAATACCCTTCAAATTAAGTGTCTGCAACCCATCTTCCTTTTGGTTGTCCTACATACATCAAATTGTTTGGCCTACATATAATTATAGTTGGTAGGAAGCCTTGCCCACTCTGGAATCAAGATTGTTTGCTCAAAAGTGGAGATTTTTATGGCACAGTGATGAAAGCTTATTATTCAAAAGGCCCCAGCTAACATTAATTCTTTCCACCATCTTATTAGGTTTTGGAGGTTTATGGATTTATCTTGGTGCACAGACTAATCAACGAGGTGTAGCATTCATTTAAATCAATATAGAAGCCTAATACTGGCAAGAGAAAAGAAAGATTAATGTATTGGTAGTGCAACTGTGATAAACAGTATATACATCTATATGAAGTGCTGTGTGAAATTTGGAATTAAAATAAAAATACTTCCTGCTCAGGACACTTCTCATATCTTTATCTCTTTCACAACTGAGCTGCTCACATCATTCCAAGGTTTTATTCACTTTGAGACACTCATCTTGAAAGAAATGTGGGTGTGGAAAGCATTAGGGCACAGTCTTGGGAGCACTGGGGACAGCTTTGTTACAGGAGTTTGTGTACAGAGCACAAGCAAGTTATCCACACGCCAGAGGGAGGTTCCTCTCCAAGCTGGGGAATCCCTGAAGGATGACAGAGGAATATCCAGTAGGGATAACTTAAGGGAGGGAGTTACATGAGTAGACCAATGGGGCGTCGAAGAAGGGAGAACTTTCCACAGCTAATACATAAGCAACTAGGGGAAATACATAAACATGAACTTATACATAAAACTGGGTGGAGAACTCCTGAACCAATAAACTTAAAACATGTAAACTAAGAACCACTAGGCACATGGGAACTCGCTGTAACCTCGGGGTGAGGATGAGACCTTGATGTTCTGGAGGCCTGACCACAGTTCCTGAGGATGTTTTGTTGCTGTAATCACCACCTTGTGCACTGCAACACAAGCAATGCAATCCAAGGAATGCTTTGGCTATGGATGGCTGGAGCAGAGGTTTTAAGAGGAAGACAGCAAGGGAAAATACGCAAGTTTTTTTGCCAAGATAAGGACTTTTTTGCCAGTATCCCTGCGTTACAGGGATCAGATCTGTTTATCTAATTATTACTTCAGAAATTTAAAGAATGAATCAGCTTGGAAATCAAAGGGAATCCATCCCTTGTTATTCTTCTACTGACCTTTGTTGGGACTGAGTATCCATGAAGTGCTTAGAGATCGCTGCTCACACAGGTGTGGGTTTGGCAACGTAATCCATTACGTGGATGCTCCTCTTTGAAGAGACTGTGTTTTTGGTAAGGCTCAAACTCCATCCCCTCCTGCAGTAACACAGTTTAGGCTGAGGCTGCACCACTGTGACTGCAAGAGAATATCAAATATCTGCATTGTTACATCCTCATGGCACCGGGAGGGAAAAACCTGTAAATCTCTGTGCATCCACAGCCTTCACCTTCTTTTTCTGCCCAAACATCTGGCAGCTTTATCACATCTGAATACTAAGAGGATTATCTTGGCTGATGAACCATCCAGATTGGCTGTTAAACACCTCTTTTCTGCTTTCCTTGCCAAGTTCCTCCTTTGTTTCCTTCCCTCTCAATTTGAACCACAAGGTGCTCTCCAGGCCCCAATTTCCATCCAGATTTACTGATGTGAGCTCAGGGTTCCCATCTATTGTACTGCAATTACTAGAATCTCCTGAATACACATAAACAAACTATTTTTAATGAACAGCTCCACAGAGTTCACATTCATAACTTTTGCCCTAATAAATAGAACCTTTCCATGAGCCTTTCACTAAAAACCACCATATGTCTGTATGTGTTTATTGAAGACAAATATTTAAAATTAAACTCTCATTAACTTTTCTTTGCATGTATAAAATAGTGAACTCTAAAGACTTGTCAGAGGTATAAGTTTAGCACATAAAATTTAAAGAAACCCAGGTACAGTTGATAACATGAGACTACAGGTAAAGCAGGCCACCAAATATTCAGTGCAGAAGACTTTATGCATTTGGAAGAAATTAAGTTCATGTTTGTAGGAAAATGTCCATCTTTTTCCATGTAGATAACATCTTACGAACAATAAAAATCTAAAGTGAACTTTGTTAACTTTGTTCCTCTCCTCATCCCTACCTTGCATTTGATTTTTTTTTTCCTGTGGCTAATGAATCATTGGCAACATTAGATAAAACACAGGGATTTTATCTCCTGGGTTTAACAACTGTGAGGAGCAGCTTGGAACTCTCTCACATTCTCATCCCCACTTATTAGAATGCACTGACTTTTAAAAAGGCTTCTTTCAGCAGTTTTTCATGGCCTGACCTCCTGTTCACCTCAAGCATTCAGACACGTAATATCTCTAATGAAAGAGAAGGTATTTTATAAAACATTCATTATGATCTGGTTTTCTGATCCAGCATTTTCACACACCTTTGGAGTCTTACATTCGACCAGAACAATTTATGCATTTAGCAAATCGAAGCCTAATTGAAAATTATAATGTGCAAAAGCAGTTGTGATTAACATAACGTGGAGACAGGTAATAGGAGTGGCAAAGACTCAGAAAAGAAAATAAAGTACCTCAAGCCTCTGAAGTTTTAAGTGTCTCTACCCCAAATATAAGCCATCAATACCACAGTGATTTGTGGGAATGCTGAGAACACTTACAAAATCATCTCCTCATCTTCTCACTATCTGACAACACTTGATAATTTCATTTGGATGTAGTCTTGCTCTTTCTTTTCCTATGCAGACACGTATTTTTTTTAATGGTGTATTTTTGATATTTTATTTTAAAACTGCTTGTCCACTGTAAAGGAAAAATAGGCCCTCAGAACTGGTAGTAGGTTCAGAAGGAACATTTTGAGAGAAATCTTTTAAAAAGAGAACGCACGCTCAGTTTTAAATAAGTCTGAGTGTCTTAAGTACACTGCAGTTTCTCCTTTTCTACAGCAAATTTAAGGCTTAACTCTGTCTGGCTCAAGCAAAGGAATAAGTCATTATGGAGTAATTTATCAGGATTTTATTTCTTTTTCTCTGTCAATACCTGATGGAAGGATAGGTATGGTACAGTTCCCTTAAATGGAAAACAGCAATAAAAAAACAAACCTGAGGTTTGGGTTTGGATTGGACTTGAGAGGAGTAGAAAGAAATATTGCTGGGATGAATCTCTGATATTTGCCCATGAAAAAGCTCTGTATAAGATTCTCTTAACCAATTTAAATATTGGTATAATGAATATTCATTTCCTGCTGCTTACAAAAAAAGCATTAAAAAAAAAACTGAAGAAGGTAAAGCCTCAGTAAGTGTTAACATCTCTCTCTTGAAATCAGTTATGCTGATTTATACTTAAGGCCTAAACCACAGAAATCATACGTTTTTGTAAAGAAAAACAGTTTGTACTTTAATTATCAAATCCCTTTGCAATTCCACAGTGACAGATTTTTCTGGGAATGAAATGCAGCGTCAGGCTGGAAGAACATTGGTGCCATGAGGAAGGAATAGCTACTTTATAAAGGTTTCCCAGCCCTAAGCATGAGATACAAAATTGAAAAGGGAAGTTAATATTTTGGAAGGAAAAATCCCAAACTGATGGAAAAACATCTGCTCCATTTAGAAACTAATGGAAAATATCAGAGCAATAAAAAGAAATAGTGCAATTAAAAGTAAGGGAATTGCTGAGGAAATACAGTTGTGGAAAATGTTTATCAGCTTTGAACATCTACTGAGGATTGTGTAGGCAGCCCTCTCCACTCAACAGAAACACAAATAATGCTGCAGCACATGCAAACAGTGATTTTTTAAAGCAGATCTCACCAAATTTAACATTAAGTCATAGAAACCATCACAGCCTCAGAGTTACAGGACTTCTCCTCCCAGGTTTTTCAGTAAATAGAAGAGACAGACTCTATTGGGGGAAAGTGCACACTGTTCTTAAGGAAGAAAATATCCTCATGTTCTCTGAACCTAAAAAAAAGTAATAACAATTTAATAATATAAGCAACAATCATGAAGCCATGATATTTTCTGAGTATATTGACCAAAATCACAGGGTTCTCTTCCAAACTTTGCATAATTCAGGAAGCTGTGTGCATGCACAGTTTGGTTTTGGTTATGGTGGGGTAGAGGGTTGAAGAGAACTCATTCCACTCTTGATTGCATTACTCTCCATTCAGCCATAACTCCCCAGACTTCATGGAACAAAGGCTGCAGAGCTGGAATACAAACATGAGCTGAGGAAAATCCAGTTAGAAATAGATCTGAGTATTAACCCCACATTATCTGTAATGAAATGGGAAGGCAAAGCTTGCAGCAGAGAGTTAGGGCTGCATTTAACCTCCTCTGTCTTGTTTCAGACTGAAAGTGCTGAGGACTGTGGTCATCCACTGGTCTGAGCCCAGCATTGCTCTGAGCTCCACACGGGACCTCTCTTGTTGGAAAAAACCCAGATTCTGGTTTAGGAGGCAGGATGAATATCAAAACTCTCAGCTAAAAGCTTGATATACAGCTTGATGTTCTCAGTAAACATGGGACCCAGACCATCTTAATTCTCATGGGTTTAAGACTTGAGTTGATTCAAGTCACTCATCAGTGACAAAACTAAGGTTTGCGACTGAAATCCTGACCCTGGCTGGTTCAAAGCAGGACTTGCAAATCAGCTGCAGAGGTTATTGAAATGCCCTTAATCTCATCTCTGATTGGGTTCTGTACGAAATAGTAACCCCACAGAAATCCAAAATTTTCTGATAGACAGAATTCAAGGCACATATCTGAATTAATGAATATCGTAGTAAATACCTAAATATTTTGATAATGATAATATTGTGTGAGAATATTTGAACCTGCCTGGAAAAGTTTTAGTTGGACTTTTTTTCTAAAGTAATGTGCCATCAGATATCTTATTCAACCTTTTAATTGCACTAGATAAGCATATTCGTTACCATTTCTGATTCAAGAATTTGCTTAGTTAGCCATCTATCCTTTTATTTCTAAGACTTAATCAGATTTCAGTATTGATGTGTGATCACCACAAATCAGAAGGTCTCTGATTTGTGTCCATGCTCTTTTTTTGGTCTTGGTTTTGAAACATTGATTGTAGTAGGAAATAGCAAAAAAAAAAAAAAAGAAAAGAAAAAAGTGGGCACACGCTGACCAGCTTGAACCATTGATTCGAAAATGCTGAGATCTGTAAACCTCAACATGACTCGATAGGCAGGAGCATTTTCAATATATACAACCTGAATGAATGTTTTAACAGAACTGATTTGCAGGAGAGCAGGATGGAAGAGCCCTGTCCTTGTCACCTGCTGGTGTGTGATCCTGTGCACGTCTCTTTGCACCTCAGGATTCCCAACACCAGCCAAAGTCCTGCATTCCCTCTTGTCTCCATTTCCCTCTGGTCCTGCCGGCTCTGGAAATCAGCTCCTTTGTAGATCTGATTGAGCCCCCAGCCAGACACAAAGATGGGGGTCTGACTCCTGACATTTGGCTCCCAGGGAGGTGGGTCACAATTCTCTAGTCACAGGCCCAGGCCCATAAAATGTGATGCTCAAATTCCAGTTTTAAGTGCTCTGCTGACTGACTAACCATGGAACCTCACTGTGTTCACATGGAGATAAATCTGGGGCTGCTCTCCCCATTGTTGTTATGTTTCTCACGTTGTCTATCTGCCCATATTAAAACCAGGCTTCCCTGGTGCAATGAAGATGTTAAAAAAAGAGCTCACCAAAATCAGGAAAAGCACGGATAATGCTCCCTTTACTTGTCATGGTTAAGCTGATCCCACTGTTTACCCTTCCTGAAAAGACAGGGATGTCCCAAGGAGCTGCTGCTGATGCCAGAGGGGCAGATCGTTCTCTGTAGATAAGGAGGTGCTGGAAGCCTTCTTCCAAAACTGGAAGTCTGGAATGCTGGAAAAGGAGAGCTCCACACTGACCGGGAATGAGACACAGCAGGTCCTGCAGGGACATGGGAGATGGAGAACTCACTCAGAACTGCAAAATGATTTCCTGGTTATGCAGAAAGCCCGTTCAGATCTCTTTTATAAGGAGATCAAAGGTTGTGGAGGGAATTGCAATTTGAGCCCAAGCAGAAGGGAGTGCGCTGCGTTCAAAGCAACCGTGGTCCGCACTGGGGGAGCCTTAATTTATGGCTCAGTTGTACTTTGTGTTTTCAGAGGTCCCAGGCGCCACCAGACCTCAGTTCAGACACTGCTGATTTGTTTCCTGGGCTCACTTTTTGAAGTTTAATCTCAGATCAAGGAAGGGGTGGGCAAGAAAATTAATGGTACCTATGGAAGCAATCAATTCATATGCTCAGTACTTTGGGTCTAAATTCTTAATTATAGGTGAAATCAGCCCTTCTGAAGAGCTGCCAGGAGCATTTATGTAGGACACAGACTTTATGCTGGCCTGCACAGAAGAAAATTCTTATTTTCAATAGTGTTTCTTTGTTTGATTTATGTAGATCATGTAGCCAAATACTTTGTATTTTTAGCTGACATGAAAAGACTTTCTCAATACAATGTGGTTTAGAAAAATCCATTCAGTCAGGAAAAAAGGTTGTGATGACCCATTAAGGAAACATTCCTTAAACCCCAGCAGTTTAATTTAAAAACGTCTTGTTTCTTCAGTCTGTTAATCCTAAACAAGCCCTGGACATTTTTGAACTATGCAACTAATCCTGAGAATGCTCACCCATGCAAATTGTTGCTTAGAATGGGAATAAAAGATTGTGCTGTCAGGTTTCATATCTGGGATATGGAGGGCTTCACATTTTAGATTATAGAAATGTCACTAATCTTCTGAGGGAATGAAACACACTTTAACCTTGCCCAAGTACTTCTTTGCTGTCATTAAGGTAAACAGAATGAATATTAATAGGAGAGCCTGGCCTGTTTAGGATGGAAGGCAGTATCTGTACCAAAATGCAGTTCACAACACTGAAATTGGCCTACTTGGGTAAAAATCCTGTAATGTGTTAACATCCCAAATGCCATGAGGAGCTCATGGGAGTTTTTAAGGGTATGAGGCTAAAACTTCCTCCAGCATGTTCAGCATTTGCAGAGTAGAGGATGCCTGCTGATGGAAGGGAGAAGGATTGATTTGCTAATAGATGTTTGTCCTTTTACATCTCTGGATCTTCCAGCCACAAGGTGTGAGACCTGGTGGGAACTTCCATCTGTTGTGGGAAGAGGAGGAGAGCGTGAGATCACAGCCCTGGATGATATGGCCATAGTAAATTATTCATTGTTGGGATGTATATATAGTCCCTGCCTTGGGCTGCCTTCAGCAACGTGAAACATGACAGATTCTTTCTTTGTTTCTAATGATTAAATAGACAAAAAGCCTGAGACAGCTTCTGTCTTGTATTGCACCTTTTTGGCATTTTTATCTACCATTTTTTCAAGTTCCCGAGTGTGCTCTTTATATAAAACAGTGAAAGAATGGGGAAGGAATGAAGAAGGATGGAAACAGCAGAGAATGGAGGCAGAACTCCTTCTCCAACCACTCTGTGAAGCTTCTGACATGCCTTGACATTGCTCCTTTCATACAGATTTAAAATATGTATTTCAAAACTTCCCCGTGCCCCTAAGCCATAAATATTTAATTCTCAGTATTACCATCAATCAGGTTAGAGGATCTATGAAAGATATTGGTGGTAAAAGCTCCTTGTGCTGTTTGCTGCAGACCTCCAAAAGCACTCCAGTTTCTCAGAGAGCTTCTGAGGAGCTGATGGCAGAGGGGGGGCGTTGATGAATGGCTCCCTGGGACACTCTGACACCTCTGCCTGGATCAGAGAGATAAGAGACAGCCGGAGAGCAGCGCTTGGTACAAGGCAGGCAAAGGTTAGCAGCACGCAGGAATCCCTGCAAGGAACAGGAGATAGGCAGCAGCTCCCTCTGGGGCAGGATAATGGGCTGCAAAGGGGAGCCAGAGAGTAAAGGAGCATTTTGTAGTACTCAGGCAAAAACAAGAGACAAGACAGATGATGTGAGAGGGTTAGAATAAAAGCAAGAATAAGAATCCACTGAGGAATGAAGCTTAAAGTGTGCCAAGGTTTGGGGGGTTTTTTAAAGTATAGTTTAATTTATCATCCATAACAGAGGGCTTGTATCAGGAGGGTTTCATTTATTCTTTTATGCTACCAAAATATGCCATACTCCGGACAGCAGGTGAGGGAGGGGATTCTCCCCCTTTACTCTGCTATCCTGAGGCCCCACCTGGGCTGGGGTGTGGTGCCACCTGTGAACAGGTGCCCCCAGCACAGGAAGGACATGGAACTGTTGGAGCGAGTCCAGAGGAGGCCACGGAGGTGCTGAGGGGACTGGAGCCCCTCCCCTGTGGAGCCAGGCTGGGAGAGCTGGGGCTGCTCAGCCTGGAGAGGAGAAGGGTGTGTGGAGACCTCACAGCACCTTCCAGGGGCTGCAGGGAACCCAGAGAGGGACAGTTCCTCAGGGCTGGAGGGACAGGACACAGGGAATGGCTTCACAGTGAAAGAGAGGAAATTTAGATGGGATACTGGGCAGGAATTGTTCCCTGGGAGGGTGGGCAGGCCCTGGCACAGGGTGCCCAGAGCAGCTGTGGCTGCCCCTGGATCCCTGGCAGTGCCCAAGGCCAGGTTGGACATTGGGGCTTGGAGCAGCCTGCGACAATGGAAAGTGTCCCTGCCCATGGAAAGGGGTGGAATGAGATGGTTTTTAGGGTCCCTTCCAACCCAACCCAATCTATGATTCCATAATTTGCCATCCTGAACAAAGTGCACTTGTCTATCCCAGCAGTGTCACCAACACACCCAGTACCTCTAACAGCCCAGTTCTTAGTTAAAATGATGCTCACACTAGAGAGGTACAAGGAAAACTCAGAGAGATTGGTTACAGCAGCTTGTTCTGCAAATGAGAGCTATTTGTGATAATTGGCACAAAACATCCACTGTAACAAGGCAGTCTCCATGACCCAGGAACATTTCTCCCATGTAAAGCAGAATGGAATGCAGGAATTTGCATTGCTCAGTCATCCATTTATCCCAGTGCCATGCCATGTGAAGGGTCCAGAAACACGTGCTCCGCAAAACCGAAAAATTGCATTTTGGGTTCACTTTATCTTCTCCCCAGACTATGCTTAGAATTCCTGGTAAAGAGCAAGTAGGTTTTTTTCAGTCAGCTTCCACTTGATGTCATTGGAATACTTTTCTGGAGTAAAATGTCATCACACAGGCTGCCTTCCTGACCAGGCAGGGAGCTTTGTTATTTACAGATCTAACTATTGGTAAATGCCCTGCATAGAAATAAAGGTGGCTCTAAACTTTGCAAATGTCGTTTGCAAGGCAAGGCAAGGCAAGGCAAGGCATGAGACAGCCTGGGGAGAATTCTGTAAACAGGGGTTGATTCACAGAACCTGGGAGTCATTGGAGGGGGAAAATAAATTGGCTTTAATGAGCTTCGACTTGCTATTCAAAGTAGGAAATTTTGACACATTTGGAAGTACTTTGCTTTAGTGAGAATGAGCCAGGAGCACAAGTCCTTGGAATAGGAAGGGGATTATTTCAAAATGATTGTAGGCTGACATCACTGACAGCTTAAACTGCATAATTTTCAGCGGGAAAGGTAAGGGGAAGAGGTCCTTCAGGGCATGATAATATAAAGTTGTCCTTGGCATGGAGTCTGGAGAGGGGAAATACCTACATCATCTCCCAGATGTGGGTGGGCAAAGCCTGAAATCCCAGGGGTGCTCGCCTCCACAGGAATCTCTATTAACTGGTGGCCGTGGAGGGAGAACTGCAGGAAAACAGCAAAAATGTCAGGGATATCTTGCTTGGCATGGAGGTAAGGCCACAAGTGAAAATCACCTACGGGAACTCAAGAAAAAATGATTTCTTTGGGTCAGGAAGAAGGATTTAGAAAGGTCCTCGAAGAGCTTTTATTGGAAGAGGCATTTGGAGTGACGTTTTGAGGCTACAAGGATACACCATCCACTTCCTGCAAGTGTGTTATTCCTGAGAGCTCCCACACCACCCACGTGTGCAGCACCCATTTCCTAAATGACAGCAGCAAAACATAAACTTGGGAAGCAACGCAGTTTCATATGGAGTTGGTCTTTCTGGTGAGGATTAGTTATTGTCTAATTCGAGACAAGAGGCAAGTAGACAATTCTTTGCTGCTTGAATTAGCAAAAATAAAAATGTTGCATGTTTTCACTGAAAGAAAATAATTGTTTAACATTTTGGTGTCAAATTACATCTGAGGGTACTGAGAGCAATGATCTGATTTGGTACTGGGCATAACTGGGTGTGATTGTGCCATGCTCACTTTCTGGTTACAATGGTTCTGAGAGGCAGCACTCTAATCCAAAAGCACAAGATTTTAAAATAGGCATTAAAAAATATTTTTATTAGGCAAATGGGCATTTTGGTGCCTATAGGTATTTGTAGAAATCCCACTAAACGCCCTACAACAGTGAAGTACCTTAAGAATTAAGGCTTGTAATTCCTCAAGGAAGGAAAGGCAGCTCCTTCTCCCCCAGGTCTGTGACATCTGGCCATGCCTTTCTCATGGACTTGGGCCTTTAATGCCAAGGTTGCTACACATGAAAAGCAACTCTTCTAGAGGATTTTTGCTAGTTTAAAAATCTTAAAAGTGCCATCTCACTAGGGAAGAAGTTTGGAAATAAAGGGATAAGCTAATTATTTATAATTAGGTCAGACTGGGTAGGCTGATTGCCATAATTAACACAGCCTAATGACTGGCCTGGGGAAGTTTAGTTGGCTGCACCAGGTGAAATCTGGTCAAATGGAGCTGTGTTGTGCTCTGCTGGTGTGAGAGCATTCCCAGCTCCGGCAGACTGGAGGCAGGGAAATGTAGGTGACTGTGCTGAGCTGGGATCACGGGGTGCTCCCAGGAGCGAAGGGAAGCGAGGGTGGGCTGGGGAGAAGCTCCCCAGTGAGCAGTGAGCAGCTGGGTGAAGGTTTGGAGAGCTGTGCATCCAAGCAAACAGCAGCACTTCTGACCTGAAAAGAGATCCCTGGAAGAGAGAGGAGCGTTCCTGCGGCTCAGAGAGCTGAGGGCACGTCTCAGGCTGAGCTGACCCGGGTGCACAGACTGTGCACGTAAATATTTCACACAGCGAGCATGAGTCAGGAGCATCCCCCCTCCTGCAGCTCCTTGCAGGGGAAGCTCACAGAGCTCCCGTGGGATCCACACCGAGCCCGTGCTGGCGGCTGTGCCTGGCTGTGTGAGACATCCTCCAGCACAGCACCTCCCTGCTGCCCTTCCCTCGCTGCAGGAACAGTCCCTTCCCTCGGCCCGGTGCTTCAGTCCTCTCCACAGCACAGAAAATGAGGCTGAACAACAGCCAAGTGCATTCCAGAAATAATGAACAGCAAAGAGAACAGAAAACAACCAGAGACTGAGCAGCTTCAAGCCCACTTCAGGACAGCATCATACACACCTTGGAAGATAGAGTGTGTGAGCAAAAATCCCTGTGTAGCTTTCCAAATCCCAAACTGACTCAGAATTCCAGGCTGCATCCAGGCCTTCACAAGCAGTGTCACTAAAAGTGTTGTTGGAGGGTTTTTGTTTTTCCCACAGTTTCGGTGATACCACCAGGCCTCACTGTAGCGCAGGAGAACACCTGCCCAGGTGCTTTGCTCACCAAGCAGAAGTTGCCTGAGGAGAGAAGACATAAAAACACCTGGTACAATTCATTTCATACGTAATATGTGACAAGACAGCTGCTTCATGAGACCTCGTGTAGTTCAATAAAAAGATGCTTTTCCATCTCCACTGACCTCAGGCCCAAATGTTTTTTAGGAACTCCAGGTCTTTCATAGGTATATGGTGGGATGATGAGGGAAAATAAATAGTCCCCACTCCATTGCTCTGATCTGAGTAATGTTGGTGCCTCTCTGGTGCCCCTTTGGAAATGTGGCTGGGTGTGGGGGTCTGTATTCAGGGTTGAAGGGGCTGTCTGAGGAAACAAGATGCTTAGAGGATCTACAAGACCCACAGCTGTCAAATGCACAACCAAAACACAGATTACTGGCAGTGTGTGACAAATACAGACACTTGACATTGATGGGCATTTTTCAATCACATACTGCTTTCATTGAAATACTCATGGCCCCCAAAAAAGCCAAACACAATGCTTTACAAAGATCAAAACATTTAGTTTTGACAGATTTTAAACATATCTCCCTGTTCCTATTTGCATAAGATTTCATTTGGAAGTTTATTTCAAATTCAGGTAAACTTTCCCTCTGAACTATACAAGCGTTGTTGAAATACTGAAATCCAAAATGAAGTGCTCATTGCGGATCAAAGTAAAGGCTTTCATCCATTAGTAAGCTTCAAATACATATTTGACCACCCCCCAAACTTTAAAAATATTGTTCTTACAAACCTAATGTTTTCTTTAATTAAAGAAAAGCAAGGCAAAAACTTAATCTGGAGGCAACACGGGCAACCTCCTGATCAAACACAGCCAGACGCTGTGTGCCACAGTGCCACAGCACTGTCTGAGCATCTCTCACTAGAATGACTGTCAAAAATGACCTGGGAAATGCAAATTTGGGTAACTCCGTGCAGTTAGGCGCTCGGAGGGCAGTCTGGTCGCTCTCCCCACGCTACCGTCAGCGTCTCATTTGTCGAAGTCCCAGTTACCCAGTGGGATAAACCTTCCCATTCCTGCAGGACTGTGGGGTGCAGAGCTTTAATGGCCTCACCCTGGACCCCAGGAACGACAACTCTACATTGTGTTACAGCCACAGAGCGCTTTAAAGAGGGGCTTTGTACCCAGCAGTCCCCAGGTAATGCCAGCCTGGAATTCCCCGCTGCCGCCAAGGGGGACGGAGCAGCCCCGGGGGAACCGGGAACGCAGTGAATGAGGGCCATTGTAACTGGTGCTGAAAGAAAAGAGCTTGCAACCAAGACTGTTCATTTTATATACATATATATATAAAAAAAGCACCTCCACATTTTAAACTAATGATGACTTTTAGGCACGGGGTAATTACAGCACCGGTGGGAACCCATATGTCAGCGAGCTCTCAAATGGAAAGGTTGTGCCTACAAAATGAAGCCATATATTCCCATTAATTGCAGCGGTTGATTTCCAGTTACACAATATTAGTTTTAATGGTGGGACTCATAGAAAGTCCGTGAATTTCTTTTTTTTTTTTTGCTATTGCTCTGTGGTGTTAAGGTGGCACGATTTAAACTGAGCTGGGTGACACTGGTGGCAGCAGGGTTGTGACTTTCAGGGTGGCTGGCTGTAAGGTGGCATTAGAATAACCTTGGAGGAATGGTCTGTCAGCACTGCCTGCACAGCCAGAGCAGAAAGGATTAGCAAGAGAAATTCTGATGAGGGTATTTACTACTAATGACTGCCTTCAAAATTGCCTTTTATCTACAGCTTTTCAAAGCATTTTCCATTCATTAAGCCCTATAAAACCTTTGTAAAATTGGTAGAAGATACAGAAATGCAGATATCTTTGTGCCAAAACACATAGTAATACTTTGACAGAAAAGGGCAGCGGTACACACTGAACATTATTTAAAATAGGAGTTGCACAATGTTACAGCGATGCTATCGCTCTGTTAATTAGAGTTTGACCAGAACAGGGGAACAGTCCTGCTCTTGAGAAAAATGGTGTGGAATAATCAGTAAATAGTCCTCAGGGCTTCTGTTTTGTGTAGTTGCAGTAAGACAGATGTATGTTATGCAGTGATATAAAAAAAAAATGTTAAGGACATGAATGGCACCTGTTCTTTTATTGTAATGAAATCTGCTTCCCAAACTGCCATCCCCAAGAGATAAAAGCAGTGAGTCAGACCTCCTAAACTGCTGAGCTGAAAACCCTGAGATTTAAAAAATGATAAATGTAAGGTCTTTTTATTTTTTAAAGGCTTTAGGGTCAGTTTTCCTTTTTTCTGTGGCCTCAAGAGGAAGGGAGGAAGGAAGGAAGGAAGGAAGGAAGGAAGGAAGGAAGGAAGGGAGGAAGGAAGGAAGGGAGGAAGGAAGGGAGGGAGGAAGGGAGGGAGGGAGGAAGGGAGGAAGGGAGGAAGGGAGAAAGAGAGAAAGAGAGAAAGAAAGAAAAAGCAAGAAAGAAAGAAAGAAAGCAAGAAAGAAAGAAAGGAAGGAAGGAAGGAAGGAAGGAAGGAAGGAAGGAAGGAAGGGAGGAAGGAAGAGGAAGAAGAGAAAGCTGAAGACACATCCACAAAGATGTTCAGCCTGGTGATGTTCAAGAGAGGCCAGAACCAGTCATGCAGCTGCTTCAGAATGTGAGTGCTGGGAAGAGAAATTGGTATTTGGAGACTCTGTTATGGCAGTCATGATAAACAAAGCTTTAGATATGGGGTTTTCGGTAAGTTTGTTTTCCTTCCTTCCTTCCTTCCTTCCTTCCTTCCTTCCTTCCTTCCTTCCTTCCTTCCTTCCTTCCTTCCTCCCTCTGTCTCTCCACACCAATTCAAACTTTTTCAACAACGAGTTAATTCTCACTGGTGCTGTTTAAATTCCTGCTTCCTTGGAGCACCCCAAAAATTCCACAGTTGCTATAGGAGCAATGTTTAAGGACTATCAATACCATTAGTCTAACCTATAAAAACACAAGCAGTTTACTAGCTGAAGGCTGCCAAAAGATACAGTAATCTGGTGGAAATCTGGAGTTCGGTGCACATGTGTCAGAGCGAGTCAATGTACATTAAAAAAAAAAACAAAGAAAAGCAAATTTTTGACTTGGAAATGACTTGTGGAAGAAGCCTCACAGTATCTCTGAATATTTTTAAAGGGAAAGGCATAACAGATAATGCACAGGATGACTTGCAGATTCAGCCATGCCTGCTCTGAGGGCCACAGGAATTCTGTGCGTCACTGAGTGACTCTTCCTCCCTGCAGGGCTCGGAAGACGTGGTAAGAATGAAGGGTCATCATCACAGTGAGTAAAACGTTGCATCCAATTTGGGTGGCTTCCAGGAAATTCTCTTATTTAGCTCGTTTGTTCATTGCTTTACCATTTCTGCTTATTAAACCAGCCAGAGTGAGGCTCGATTTACAAATAAACAATTTAATTAATTAATTAATTAATATTCAGTGATGCAGAAGAAGGCTGGATAAGAGCTGGTACACTGAGAGTTGAGGAGGAGGGTGCAAAAAGGCTCTTTTCAGCCCTTCCCCATTGCTTTTCTAATGGTTTGTGGAGGGAACCTATGGAAATTTGCTCTTTGATTTTTGGACAGCGTGAAAATCCCCACTAAACTCGTGTCAAGGCCTGACCATGTCAATAATGGCTGTAATAAGAACGTTATAAAAAATCAGTGAAGGTATTTCTAGGTAATTCAGTTTGTAAGCTCATGAAGAAGTCTGAGTCTTTGTTTCTCAGGCTGTAAAGCTGCAGAATTGTTGATTAAGGAATCACTTGATGGGTGAGAGGTACCCTCATTCCTGAGCGCAGCTCAGTTTGGTCATGCTGATTAAAATGTTCCCATCCTGCAGTGTTAAACTATTCTCTAACAGCCTGGCCTTTGGCCACTGGATTTCACTGTAGGATTTTTTTTCACCCAGTTTATTTCACAGCATTTTGGATTGTTTAGATAGAAAACAAACAACAAACAAGCAAACAAAAAATTGCTTCGTTTCACAAGAAGATGGAAATTTGCAGGAAGGTTCATGGAGCACAGATCCTTTTACAAGGAAGATCTCGGGAAATGCTTTGGGGAAAAAAGGACACCAGATTTAGGGTCTTTTGAAGCCTCCACTAGGCACCAAAGAGCTTTGAAGTCTTTTAAATGGTTCTTTTATAAGCCATTGGCACCAAGCTCAGTTAAAGCACTCAGCTAATTTTGAATCAGATATATGAAAAAGCATAGAATAAAAATGTGGATTTCTCTTCTAAGGTTTTTTGGTTATCAGAGTAGTGCTGGAAAAAAGGCAGCTCCATTTCAGTGCTTAATGTGCCTTAATCCTGCATGACCACAAACCATTAGGTTCTTCATCTCATAGGTGATTAATTTCCAGGGAACATATGTTAAGAGAATAACATATATCCCCAGACTGCCTCCCCAAAAGGTTCTCACAAAGCAATGTCAGTGTTTTGTATTTGCTGACACAAAAATGAAAAAACAGAGATGAAAAATCAGAAGAATAATTTTTTCAGCCACACTAGTTTTAGTCATTAGAGGGAAACCAAATATTTCCCTAATTTCTGGGAAGTTCTGTGAAGTAATACAGTGGTAATGAGGAAAAAAAATATTGCAGCTAACTTAATGTGAACATGAAATGCATCATCACTGTTCCCTGACTTCTGAAACTGGGTAATGCAAGTTCATAAAATGACTACTTAGGAAAAAACCTATTTAATCTCCTTTCAAATAGGCAGAAATGTCATTATGTTGACCCTTTCCTGTTTTAAACAGACAGCTCAGTGCTCAGGCTCCTCTGGGGGGGCTGATGCTGAGCCTGGGGAGGACGAGGACAGGATGGGAGAACTGTCTGCCCAGACTCCTGAGAGAATTTAGCTGCCAAGTGCCAACAGGTCTTCACTGACCATCTGTAAACTGAGTTTTATTCCCCTTCCCCCCACCCAAGCTTAGGCACCTTCTACACTGGGATGGGTTTTCTTAGGGCAGGATCAGTGACGACATGGACGTGGTTATCCAGGATCCTGCTCCCACAGCCCAGCCCCAAACCTGAGCACTGCTGACATTTCGTAACAAATCTACTGTCAGGATTCTCTTCATCTTAGCTCTGCCTTTTCACTGAAACTTTTCACCTGCATTATTCCTCCAAAACTTGATGTTTTTTGAACTAAACCCGGAAAAAATCAGTCTAAATAATTTGTACTTGACAAATTATGAATGTTTGTGTGTGTCTGTCCAAGCAGATCTTCAGTGTGAGGTTCCAGTGCTGTCTCCAGTTATTGTGTAAGGACAGCCCAAAAGGATTTTCAAGTTATGTCAGTGCAATTGTTTGAAAAATTATGTACAGCTAAATCTGTCTTTAAAACTCCCTGTTTATTATGTAAGCTTTCAACATATGGACTCAAATATCAGTATTGAAGTAATCTATTTCACCTGTCTCATTAGAGAATTACATGGAACAGCCGTAAGAATGTAAGGGTTATATAAAATTGCATCCACTATTTATGTATTATTGTCTCCAACACATATGTCCTTTCCATATGGGATGTTCTCACTGTACAGAACATGGTCGCTTCCAAGTATAACTCAACAGAAGCATTCAACCTTTGATTTTAAAACTGTGATCATCCCCACTTCAACAGCCCACGTTGGGAGGAAATTCCAGATTGTGGGGGGGGGAATGGCTGCCAATCTGAATGAGGAGGAACATCGTCAGATGGCAGGGAAGTATTTGTACGAGTTGTATTAACAGAAGCACTGACCTTTACACACTCCAAAACAAGCCAGATGGGCCTTGGATCACAGCACCCGTTCGTCGAGCAAAACTCCTGAATCATCTCAGGCAGTGTTCAAACACAGCCAGGAGAAGCCTGAATGCAAAGATCTCCCCTAAAATACAGCCCTGGAGCAGCGAAGATGCACCAGGTTTTGAGGTAACTGCTATTTAAACCTTCAAATCCTAGGCAGAATTTTTTGTTGCATAAATTTCGGCCCATCCATTGTCTGGGATGGAAAACAGATGGGCTGCAGTTTAGCTTTGCAGCAAGAATCCAAATTCAATTCTCTGGCTTGTTCTTAAGAGAGTTAATGAAAGTTGAATAATATGCACTGGCAGCCCCTAAAACCCTCCATGGTTTTCTTTCTCTTTTCCTTGGCAGGGTGAGGCCATTCTGCATTAAATTTGCATATGGCCACCTTTCTCCCTAGAGTAACTCCAGTGATTCATCTGACCATATTTCTGGTGGGTAGGGGCCCTAAACTTCAGGAACTTTGCCCTCATAGACAGTCCCCATGCTCCTTACAGCTCCTGTAAGTGAACCAGATGGACCTGCAGAAGTGAGCAATGATTTAGCATTTACCCTGTTTATTCATTAAACTGGTGAGGGTGATATTCTGCTCCTCCATGACAACACTGATCTTTAACTGAACCAAATTAAACTTTTTTAAGGGAGAGAATACACTGACTTGTGGATGTTTGTGGCAGGGATATTAATAGAGTGCTCAGGGTGGCAAACAGAACACATTTTAAATGGAATCTAAAAGAGATCAAGAAAGAAAATACCATCTTTCAGGGAAAACAACAACAAAAAAACAGACAAATTGAGCATGTGCCCTTTGCTGTGAGTAGCATGAGTAGAGTAAAAAAAGCACACTGATTTCTGCTTGGAGAACCTGGAGGAGAGGAGGAGCTCACGTGTCAGAACTCAGGGCTAATAAAACAACACAAACATTGCAGTCTTCTGAGTTTAAGTGATGATAGGATTCAACCTGACAGACTCATTTTGAAGTTTCTGAGAGAGATGGAAACTCTTTGCCAGATAAATAACTCTGAATTTGGCCCATTAAGAGCAAGAGCTTGTTTCCAGCTGGACGCTGCTTCCCTGCCATTCCTGTGAGCATGGAAGCTTTCCTGAAGGAAGGACTGGAAGGATTTATCCTGTTTGCCAGCAGTGCTCTGACCTGCCTGACTCTGCTGGGTGATGTGCTGAGCCCACGGGGAGCCCTGGAGCACAGGAGGGTTGGGAAGGAACCCAGCAGAGAGGGGATGAAACTTTCCAGGGGTCTGTCACTCTTCTTGAAGATCAATGGGCTCGTGAGAGAAAGGGATTTTAAGAGCTGCAAGGTAACACTCGAAGTCAGCAGGGATGTGGATCCTTTCAAATGTTGCACCCTCAACAGACCTGCAGGGCCTGTCAGTGGAGCTGGTCCCACTCGCCAGGGCATAGAGCAGCCCTTTCCTGTGGCACAGAAACCAGTCTGCTCCCCACATCCGTGTGTCCCCTGGGCTGTGCTCTGGAGCTGGGTGTCCCTCGTGGCAGTGCAAGCAAAGTGGTGGCTGAGGTGAGAATTGAGGCCTGAGTCCCTCTCACACCCTCACACACACTCAGATTATCTTGCTTGCCGTGTAGACTTTGATTTCTCATCCCATAGGGCATTGAACCAATCAGACCAAATGCAGTTTGCCTGAATCTTTTCTCCTCCCACTCTTCTCTGAAAGAGCTTTCAAGACAAAGAGTAAAGGTCAGGGAGACCAGGACAGTTTAAAGTGATCTCCTCCTCCGTCCCCTGCTGCCTGGTGTCTCCAGGCAGGCCCCCTTCCTAGAATGCTTCTATCCCCCATTTCTTGACTCCCTAAAGAAAAAGATGTTTTTTCTGGCTGCAGAGGTGGTGGTTTTGGTGGTGTGGTCACAGCACATCGTTCTCTTGGCAGACGCAGCTCTGCATTGGCTCACCCACACTGCTGCCAGGGCAGCCCAGGTGTCACTGGGCAGGGAGCCCTGAATCTCTCGTCCGTCAGTGGCTATTCCAGCTTGTGGCTCCCAGGAATATTTCCTAAATTTTGCCCTCGGACTGTGCAGCCAACACAAACTGGGAGCAGAGAACGATAACAGCTGCAGGGCATGAGGCAGGTCACAGGGAAGGACACAGCCCGGGCTGGCAGGGACGGGTGATTCCAGGAACCCCCCAGCCCCAAGCAAACAGAGCAGCCGACTGTTCCTGGGTCTGGCTCACCTCTGGAACGTGTGATGGGAAGGGGCCGTGCCCGCAGTGAATCGCTGGCATCTGCCTTCCTGCACGGCACGGGAAGGGCTGGTTTAGGCTCTGGGTTTTATAGGTGCACTGGGAGTCTAATGCTCTTTTATTAGCACGACTCCATGCTGACCTCCCTGCTAAAAAAAGCAGAGACTTGCATTTCATCTCATAATCCACCAAGGGCAAATAAACAGTCAGAAATTTTACTCTTTCTTTTTCCCCAACTCTCATTAAAACTGTGGTCTCTGTTATTACCATGCAGACATTTTGCACTAGTTTTTTATTACAGTCAAGTACAGATGCCCTTTTTATTTTGAGGCAGAGTTAATAGCAAAGCTTTTTTCACTAAAGTTTCTGATTATCTGCTGTGGCTGAGAGCACTTTGCCAGCAATAGTCTCCTTGGAATATTCAGGGTTATGCACAGCTTTTAATTCTTTAAAGAGTTTGGTGGTAAATAGCTTGTGTACACTGTGATCTCAGTTGAAAAGCAGCCAGCAGGCTTCTGAACGTGCTTGTCCACTTCTCCCACCACCCAGCCACTGCTCCAGCATCACGAACTGGAAGCTGCTGTGCAAAAGGCACGTGGAATTAATCCAGTCAGAATTTACAATGCATCGTTGGGCACAGCACAAGCCATGCCCCATGTCCATGCTCTTGGTGCTGCGGTGGCTCTGTGCTGTGCAGGATGGCTCTGTGTCCTGTAGGATGGCTCTGGGTCCTGTAGGACAGCTCTGTGCTGTGCAGGATGGCTCTGTGTCCTGTAGGATGGCTCTCGGTCCTGTAGGACAGCTCTGTGCTGTGCAGGATGGCTCTGTGTCCTGTAGGATGGCTCTGGGTCCTGTAGGACAGCTCTGTGCTCTGTAGGATGGTTCTGTGCTCTGTAGGTGGCTCTGTGCTCTGTAGGATGGTTCTGGGCCCTGTAGGGTGGCTCTGTGCTCTGTAGGATGGCTCTGTGCTCTGTACGATGCCTCTGGGCCCTGTAGGGTGGCTCTGTGCTCCGTAGGATGGCTCTGTGCTCTGTAGGACAGCTCTGTGCTCTGTAGGTGGCTCTGTGCTCTGTAGGATGCCTCTGGGCCCTGTAGGGTGGCTCTGTGCCCTGTAGGATGGCTCTGTACTCTGTAGGGTGGCTCTGTGCCCTGTAGGATGGCTCTGTGCTCTGTAGGGTGGCTCTGTGCCCTGTGTAGGGTGGCTCTGTGCTCTGTAGGATGGCTCTGTGCTCTGTAGGATGGCTCTGTGCCCTGTAGGGTGGCTCTGTGCTCTGTGGGACAGCTCTGTGCCCTGTAGGATGGCTCTGTGCCCTGTAGGGTGGCTCTGTGCCCTGTAGGGTGGCTCTGTGCTCTGTGGGACAGCTCTGTGCTCTGTAGGGTGGCTCTATGCCTTGTAGGATGACTCTGTGCTCTGTAGGATGGCTCTGTGCTCTGTAGGGTGGCTCTATGCCTTGTAGGATGACTCTGTGCTCTGTAGGGTGGCTCTGTGCCCTGTAGGATGGCTCTGTGCTCTGTAGGGTGGCTCTGTGCCCTGTAGGGTGGCTCTGCGCCGCGTGGGATGGCGCTGTGCTCTGTGGGATGGTGCTGTGCTCTGTAGGATGGCTCTGTGCTCTGTGGGATGGTGCTGTGCTCTGTAGGATGCTGCTGGCCTTGCTGCTCCTGCTTGGAGGCAGGATAAGAAAGGGGAGGGCAGGGCAGCAAGAAAGAAAAACAGCTTCTGTTTGGATTGTGTGCTGGAAGTGTCCATGGCCAGGCTGGCAGGGCTCTGAGCAGCCTGGCCTGGTGAAATGCGTCCCTGGCCACGGCAGGGGGGGGCAACTGTAGGATCCTTAAGGCCCCTTCCAACCCCAGTCGGTCTGTGATACTTTGATATAGTGGCTGGACAGCAGGGGCTGACCTTGCTGGAGATTTACGGTGTCTGTCAATACAACAAATTTCTGCTGTTTTCTTCTTTCTTTTTCAAACTATTGTAAAGCAGCTCCTATGTCTTTATTTATTCTTGTTTTTTTTACCCTTACTACAGTTGCGTATTTTTACGTTCGTGAGTGAAACAGTCAGCTCTCTTTGGGTGGCCATGACCAAAAATCTGCCTTTCCAGCTGATCCCAGTGGGGCACTTAGGTGTTGTTGGAGGGGTTTTTCTCACAAGAGGAGTGGTTCGTGACACCAGGCACTCCAGAATAGTTAGTGCAGTGCAGCCTGGGTGGGCACACAGGGTCCATATTCCTTCATTTAATGATGTTTAAGCACAGTGTGACACAGCAGCCTCCAGGAGTGTGGGAGCACTTGGACTCCAGCAGTGTTACCTCATTACACTGGCTGTTCTGAGTGCTACCATTTACTCGCTGTAGTAAACACTGTGCTAAAGAGTGTACACGGGATCCAGGCTTCACAAAATGATACAATTATGGGAACTGAACAATCCTGAGAGACTGTGTTTAGTGAAAAGCGTTTGCTGGAGCGTTGTGTAAAGCCCCAGGAAAGGGGGATGTCAGAATTCTTCTTGGATGTCAGAAGCCTTTTTACCCAGCTAAAATTCTGATAGAAATTAAATGTCTGAGATTAGCTATGATTCATTAGTGAACAAAACTGCAGAACTTGGGGCAGTGAGCCATTCTGTACCTGAGCTCCTCTAAGACTCTTAGCAAGGCTGATGGATGGCTGCATGAGGACAGCTTTTGAAGCGCAGATTTCTGCTAAATCAATGGACAAGATCTATCAAATTTCCAGTCATTTCCCAGAGCTTCTGCCAGCCCCCACAAATAGCTACTCTTTCATTCGTTCTGTGCTAGAGCCACATAACAGGAAAGAAAATCATGTTCTCTGAGGTTTTATACTTTAAGGCATCCAACTTTCCATTTTAGAAAGCGAAGAATGTAAACAACAGTTTTGTTTCTGTGTCTGGGCAACGTACAGCAGCTCCAGAATCAATAATGGAAAATGCTCCTGAAAGGCCCAGCAGACCTCAAAGAGATAATGTGGATTGGCCATTAACAGTAAGTCATTATGGAACTTATTAAGTGAAGCCTTGGGACTGTCATAGAGCCTAAAGGTTGACATAAATTTTTCATACACATTGAACTTTGCTAAATGTGCTCGCGTTTGATTAATGATGACTTTCTCCAGTGCTCTAATAAGAAGGAGGAAAATACGAGCTGGGGCTGCAGCAGGGAGAATGGGCTCCTGGAAAGAAGGGCAGTGTTGGCAGCAGGAGAGCAATGGGGCTTTCTAGAGATGCCCTGCCAAGCGGGAGGGAGTTTATTACTCCCTGAAAAATTGCTCCTTACCACCCAGAGACAGGGCACCGAGCACAGCATGAAAGCCAGTTTTGTAATTGTGGGAGTGAAAACATCATAGCTCCAAAACACCGGCAGGAAAATCCACCTCCCAGCCCCCTAAAGCACTCACAAATCACAAAGAACAGCCAAAAGCCCAACCTCAGCACCTAAAACCTCCATATATCACAAAGATCAACCAAAAACCTCACCATCAGCCCCTAAAGCTCTCCCATACGTCACAAAGAACAACCAAAACCCAGCCTCAGACCCTTAAGTTCTCCGTGTATTACAAACAACAAAAACCCCACATTCAGCCCCTAAAGCCCCCCACACATCACAAAGAACAACCAAAAAATCCAGCCTCAGCCCCAAAAGGCCCCTATATATCACAAAGAACAACCAAAAACCCTCACCCTCAGCCCCAAAAGCCCTCATATATCACAAAGAACAACCAAAAAACCCACCCTCAGCCCCAAAAGCCCTCATATATCACACAGAACGATCCAGAAGAGCATCATATTCAGCGAGACACAGAAGTGGTGTGTCTGCAAGTCCTGCTGGAGACAGAGCTGCGGGAAATTTGCCTTGGCAGCCAACGCAGTGAGTCACAGACTCATGGGATGATTTAGGTTGGAAAAGAAGACAACAACAACAACAAAACAAAGGCTTCACTTGCAGCTAGGTCTGGACAACAGCATATGGATTTGTTCAGTTGAAATAAACATGCTTTTCCCTTGTTTGGAAGTAAAAAAAAAAAGAGAAAGCAATCAGTAACCTCAGTCCAAAGCAGTCACAAAGTCTAAGGCTCTTTCACTAACCACCAAAAATGCAAAGCATGCCCTAAAATTCAATTAAAACTGAATTCTTAAAAAAACCTACAGGGTAAGCTTTTTGGGGTTTTTTTTCTCTTTCTAGTTTTAAAGCTGCTAAAGGTCAAACTTTTAAGCTTTTATTTTGTTTTATTTTAAACGAGCACTCCTGTAAACAAGAGTCTGCCAAACAGCCCTAGCAAAGAGGACTCAAAGTCTTCTCCTAGCTTAGATAGCTGAGTAATCAGGTATTGGTCCTGATTTTACAAACACAAAAGGAAAAGGAAATGCAGAAAAAAAGGGAGGTGGCTATTCCATCTCCTGGCAGTGTGGGGTAGAAGACAATGATTGATTCCCCATCACCACCAACTATGAATTTGCCACTCCAAAGCAGATTCCCCCCAGCCATGGACTGCTTTACCCACAAGTCTGGTTGGTGTTTCAGCTGTTGCTGTTCTCAATGCACTTATAAACTACTGCAAATGGAAAAGAGAAAAAGGGAAGGGGAAGGGGAAGGGGAAGGGGAAGGGGAAGGGGAAGGGGAAGGGGAAGGGGAAGGGGAAGGGGAAGGGGAAGGGGAAGGGGAAGGGGAAGGGGAAGGGGAAGGGGAAGGGGAAGGGGAAGGGGAAGGGAAGGGAAGGGAAGGGAAGAGAAAGAGAAGAGAAAGAGAAGAGAAAGAGAAGAGAAGAGAAGAGAAGAGAAGAGAAGAGAAGAGAAGAGAAGAGAAGAGAAGAGAAGAGAAGAGAAGAGAAGAGAAGAGAGAGAAGAGAAGAGAAGAGAAGAGAAGAGAAGAGAAGAGAAGAGAAGAGAAGAGAAGAGAAGAGAAGAGAAGAGAAGAGAAGAGAAGAGAAGAGAAGAGAAGAGAAGAGAAGAGAAGAGAAGAGAAGAGAAGAGAAGAGAAGAGAAGAGAATCACATTTTGAGTTTGGCGGTTAGAGAATTCACAAGGACTTTGAAAATCTCAGGCTCAATTCCCTGCCCCAGATAATATTTATTTATAAAACACAAACTGGCTCCAGTAGAAAGTCTGAAAGACTTGAGAAAGGACCCTTCCCTGACCTGGAAGGAGTTCTGAGAGTCACTCACGGTCCAAGCAGGTCTCTCCCTGCTTGTGTTGGGGGTTTTCTTTCCACAGAGAAACAGGAAATGCTCCAGATACTCTGCAGACCCCCCACCACGGATCAGGAGCTGTCCCTGACATGGACATCCAGGAGAAGGAGGTATCAGCATCAGCAAAGGCCCCTGTGTGGGCACACACACGAAGCTCCCGTGGCAGAGCTGCTGCCGCTTCTGCCCCTCCTGTGCTGGGACAGGGCAGGACACCCACTGTGGACGTGGGATTTGCAGTTCATTGAGGGAGGGAGGAACAGAGGTCTGGAATGGTGAGAAGCAAGGCCCAAGATTTCATGCAGAAAGACAAGAAACAAGTTTTTCAAATGACTATGAATCCATGAATTGGAGTGGGCTAAAATTGTTCTTCTGACTTGGGTAATTGTAGCCAGTCCAGCTCAGTCAGGTTTGAAAGAGCTTTTCTTATCAAACACAGAGATCAGTGATATTAAATAATGGAAAACCTGTGCACTAGCACACAGGGAATGGAACTGGGTCAAGCTGGTTGATCCCCAGTCTCAGCCTAAAAGAGTGAAAACAACAGAAGAGCTCCAGAGACCTGCAGCTCACTCCCTGACAAGCTCACTCAGTCCCTTTCCCAAGCCATTCCTTTTTCTTTTCTCTCATCTTTTTCTTTTTTTTTTTTTTTCTTTTAATACAGAATGTGCTTCTGCTGCCAATTAACTGGGTTTGGTTACAGTAGTTCAGTATTTATATCAGTGTCTGAAGGGAAAACCTGCACAAGCCCTACCTGGATTTTTGCTTACTGACGCTTTCATTACACATGTAATTCTGAAAATGCAGCTGGATGGGGAAGACATACAAGAATCCCAGCCTGTTGAGTCCCTAAGGTTGCCTCTTTGTGAGCCTTATTTAAATTCCTACTCTCCACTTTCTCTGTGAACTTATCAGCAGCAACATGGTAAACTTCAGCATTTTATTTTGCAAGTCAGTCAACAACATGGAGCCAACAAAACATGCAAGCTCCTTAAAGAGCTTTTCTCATCTGAGTTGTGGCAGTCTCTGGGGCAGGATCTCACCTGAGATCTCAGAAATGCTGGTGGTGAGCTTGCAAGCTTGTACCCCTTGACACGTGATCAAAGACTGCTCGGCATTGTGGCAGGAACACAGCAGAGGCGATCTGAGAATTCCCAAACAAACCCTCCCCTTCCCTATCAGTGCAAGTTTGGAGAGCTCCCCTAGCAACCAGCCCTGCACTTGCATCCCCAATGGCTTCTTGCCGGGACGAGGAATGGTGCTCCGAGGCACTGCAGAGACACAGGAGGGAGCGGCACCTCAGCTTGGTGACACTCAGCTCAACCAGGAGCTGAGCAGTTCTGCTGACTGGAGCGCAGAACTCGCTCCGCTCACAAGAAACTCCCTCTGGTAAGGTCAGGCTGTGTGTTAGTGATGCTGTTTGGAGGGGGTTGTTGTAGCCCCTCAAATGGTGACAAACCAGCCAAAGCACCACCTGCACTTGCCACCGCCCCTTGCCTTACCTGGCTCAGCCGAGGGGATCCTCCTTGGAACGGGGGTTTTCTGCAAACCCACCGAAGCTGTAATTAACCTTTCAGTTGTCTTCCATGCATGTGAGGCTCAGTCCCTGGGGAAGGCAGAGCCACTATGCTAAAGCAACTCGTGCTGGTGAATCCCTTCCCAGGTCGCTGGGATCGTTGGGAATGCTGCAACAACCTGCGGCCCACGGCCTTCTTGGGTGTGCCGGGGCTAACCCGGAGCCGCCGTGCTGGGCTGGGTTTTACCAAGCTCAGATTAAACACCTGAGGTTCCCGCGAGCGCCACGGCGAAGTTCAACACAAAGCAATGTCCCGTTGTGGTGCCAGAACGCGCTGCTCATCCGAGGTGCTGCCGACGGTCCGGAGTGAGGATAATTCCCAGCACTTCAGAGGCGGCCTTGGCTGAGATTAGCAAGCCTGGCTCAATAAAGCACTGCGATAATTGCACGTCCACTGGGAAGGGGAAAAATAATCAAATGAAAAAGGACAAAACCAGCAGGGAAAGAAAATTTATTTCCAAGCATCTACGAGAGTGCTACAAACAATAGAGACTAAAACTCAAAGCATTTGAAACTATTAAAAAATGTAGTTGACAATGTCCTTCTTAAAAATTAAACATAAAAATGTAGAAAATGCCGTTATTAATTCTAAAACTTGTTCAAAAGTGAAATAAACCCAGATAGCATCAATGAGGATGGAGTCCTACAAATTACTTCTTTTTTACTTTATTTCAATTTGTTAATTTGCAAAGTGATACTCATATCTTTTCTTTTTTTTTTTTTCAATGTTTATTTAAATTTATAATGGAGAAATGTGCAAATCTAGCAAAATATTCTTTGGATTATAAACAGAGAAAAATCAACAACCAAAGAAATTTGAACCAAGTTAATAATAAACTACAGAATTATATAGAATGCATACAGCTATAATAAAGTGAAATATTACAATAAACATTGTAGAGCAAATCTGCTGATTTAGCAAACTCTGCATTATAAAACATAGGGATATAATGGGACAAGTGAATATGTTATGGATATAGAGCTGACACATCAGTCATCATTTTAAGGAGTTCAATTTTAATCTAACTACATATATGGGGGGTCTTCAGAAAAGCAACACACCAACAAATCAGATTTCCTCTCAGATCAAGCAGTTCGGTACCTGACTGCAAATGAAGGACGGGGTCTGTAAAACAAGTGTAGGAAAATGTAGATCATTTCTACTTATTTATTGCCGCTTCCCATATTGCAGCTCCTGATCTCTGACCCCACACAGCCAATTATACTAAATTCAGCAGAGGTACAGCTGTACACAGATGCAGAAAATGTTGATGTGCAGAACATATTCCAATCCCTTGCCCCTTCTGAACTAATATAAAAAAATGTTATAGATCCCTTTTTGGATTAAAAACATACATTACAAGGAACAACTCTGAAAGCACTCTGTATTTCTGTCATCACAAATTAAAATGTCTCCCTATCCGCAGACGATGCTATTCTACTGGAAATTAAAAAATAAAAAAACAAAAAAAAAATTTAAAAAAAAAAGGAATTAAGTGCCGGAATCTTAATTACTACTCAGGTAAGGTAATTGTCAGGTAGAACAGTCCTTAGGGAAGTCACAGCTAAACTGGGTCAGATTTCAGTCTCTAGAACCCGCAGAAGCTCAGCACAGATACGGAAACTCACAAGCCTGGAGTAAAGTGTAAGTACAGAGTACTCCTGTCCACTCACAAAGTCACTCCTGAAACCTCGGGAATCTCTAAGATATAAGATAAATGCATATTACATGGGAAATATTGAAAAGTATTACACTTAATTTAATCCAGGAAACACAGTAGGACTATATGACGGTTCTTACTGTGTTCTGGGAGCAGCCACAAGCTGTAGATAGAGAGGGTACAAAATGTTCACCAGACGTTACATTTGTTTTAATCTAAAAAACATTTGTAAAATGTACTTGATTTTTAAATAATCACTTAACAAGGCAACAAACCAACTACAAACACATAATAAATAAGGCTATTAAAAGGTCACAATTGTAGTAAATTAGTCAGAACTATAAATGGGACATTAGAAACACTATGTTTTTCCTTATATGCTTAATAACCAGAACAAGAATTAAAAAAGAATCAGTTTATTTCAAAGTCTGCTTCTTATATTGAAGCACATATTAAAGCAACAGTACAATGTTCATAAAATATAAGTGTGATGCTGTAACATTTCTTACATGTCAGAATACTGATATTTGTATGTATACTAAAATAAGAATTTTAAAATTGTACAAATAGATACATTAAAAATGACATAGAAATAGGGCGCCTCCCACTGCAACAAGACAGAGTTTTTATATCTGGCACGTATTAGTTCAAGATGAAAGTATAAGCAAAAAGATTTACAAGAATCAGCAGTAACAAGTTTGATGCTCAAGAGACATAATAATTGTACATTGTACTGTACATACATCATATGGGTTTAAGCTGGCTGAATATTATATATTTCAAGTTTAAAAATGCACTACCATATAGAGTGTCCGTAGTTTAAGGCGAAATTACAGCTCAGAACTGTTATCTTTTCTAATTTGTGGAAGCTTCTTTGACATAAAAGATTTAGATGTTCGTAACACACAAAAGATTTCCCCTATTTGTAGGTTCGCTTTTAGCATTTTCCTTCATTTAAATATTTCGCATTTCTTAAGTGGGTTTTTTCCTTTAGTGAAGCTGGCAGCCAACTTCTAGATTTGCCTTTTGTAGGAAAAGATACTTCACAGTATTTACCACTTTCACGTCCTTTTTTATCAAAGGAATCCTCTCTGTCAAACTTAAATGTTTAAATGAGATTTTTCTTGATTTTAAAAAAATACCTGCTTACATTTCCTCTGGATTCTTCAGAACTTCGGACACAGTTCTTAAGGCCAAATCTTAAACTTTATTGTTAAGAATCATCATCGAAAGTGTCTTTGGAGCCATACAAGTCTGCAAGTTTCTTAAATCGAGGTCCCCAATTTTGTAGATAGTCGTAGTCCAAGTCAGAATCTGTTGTCGCTGACTCCAAGGAGCTGAGGGACCCGGCCACTGAGCCTCTGCCCTCGTAGCCATAGATCTGGATGGAGTCATAGGGAGGGGCAGTGGGGTCATTGTCGGCCTCCTGTATCCTGGTGTTGATGAAATCATCAACGTCCACGCTGTTGGGCGCGGGCCGCAGCCCCGGCCTGGGCAGGTACTGGTACTCGGGCTTGATGTCCTTGCGGGGGATGAAGCCGTTGATGCCGTCGGGGTTCTGCAGGGTGGCGATGTCGAAAGCCTCCGTGTCCTCCTCGCCTCCGCCCTCGTCATCGTACGTGATGATGTTCTCCCGGACATCCTCTTCTTCGAAAACGATCAGGGGCTCTTTCTTCTGCCTCTTCAGGGTTACAAACAGCACGACAATGACTGGGGGAAACAAAAGCACGAGTTAGACTGCACTGTCAAACACAGCCCCTCTGCAAATAACTACGGCATCACTGAGCCCTCAGCTTTTGTGCTGGATTGTTGCAAACTTCTGCATTTTTAGCGTTCCTTGCTAGGTAAAAGCGGTGATGTTTGTACACAGAACTGAACACACTGATCTGAGGCTCGCTGTCTGGGCTGCATGCCACTGCTCTTACTAATTGCTCATTACTGCAACACTAATTCAAGGGAAGTGTTTGTGGGGCCCCCAGTGCTGCATGAACACTGTGACACTGCCTTTGAGCAGGCCAAGCACATGAATATCTGCAACAAAACAAAGATAAATCTTTATCCTCTCCTGTATGACCAAAGCTTAACTCGAATTCCAAGTGTCACTTCCATTAAAATGGATTTTTTTTTAAGCAACACCTCCAAACACGTATTTGTTTTTGTGTTCTCAGTTCAAATTTCTGTAAAATAATGTAGGTAAGAAAAGAAACTCTATAAGTTACTGCAGGGAAATTAGAAAATATTGTATAATTTTTTTTCAAATCATCAGGAAACACTTTGCAACACTTTCTTAAAAGCAGGTTTTCCAAGCCACTCATCTGTCTTCAACACAAGATGGGTTTGAGGGAAATAGCTGGCAGTGGCCATTAATCCTGGCTGACCTCAATAAGGAACTTGTCATCCAGGGAAGATCACAAAACTTAGAACTGTATGTCATAACCTCCTTTAAGCAGTGTCCCCGATTAACTGGCATTAGGCCACAAGAGGACATTCTCCAAGCACATCTACACAAATTCACTGGTGGTTGCTATTGAAGATATCACAGAAGCCCAGAATGGTTTAGGATGGAAGAGACCATAAAGCTCACCTCATCCCACCCCCTACCATGGCAGGGACACCTTCCACTGTACCAGGCTGCTCCCAGCCCCAATGGCCAACCTGGCCTTGGGCACTGCCAGGGATCCAGGGGCAGCCACAGCTTCTCTGTGCCAGGGCCTCCCCACCCTCACAGGGAGGAATTACTTCCCAATATCCCATCTATCCCTGTCCTCTGTCAGTTTGAAGCCATTCCCTTTGTCCTGTCTCCAGACCCTTGTAAATTGTCTCTCTCCATCTTTCCTGTGGGCTCCCTTCAGGCACTGCAAGGCCACAATCACGTCACCCCAAAGCCTCCCACAGCCAGGCAAATCAGTACCCCCTATAAACATAAAAGCTAAAAAATTAAGATTCATTTCTCCATCTTGGAGCTGAGGGCAGGATTACATTTTTAACCCAAGTAGAGACGCGCAGCAGGGAAAGAACTTTTTTTTTACCTAACAAAATGACGATGCAGGCCAGGATGGCGATGAGGGCGCCGGTGCTGAGCCCCGCGTTGAGGATGTAGGCCTCGGCATTGCAGGACAGCAGGGAGCCGCCGCTGTCGCAGCCGCACACGCGGATGGTCAGCGTGTTGGTGCTGCTCAGCGGGGGCACGCCGCCGTCACTGATCACGATGGGGAGAAGGTACAAATCCTGCTTTTGGCGGCTAAACCCTTCCCGTCTGACCAGCACGCTCGCTGTGTTATCTGGTTGAAGAAGAGAGAGGATCATCGTTCATTTTCCCACAAAGTCATCCTCTTAGCCAGCATTGAAAAAGAAATTGTCTCTCTACAATGGCTCTCAACTTTCAGGCGGTTCAGCGTTATTTCTACAGTAAACCAGTACAAAGTGTTGCCTTTCTAATGACCCAAGAGAAATTACAGGATTGTATTTAATTCATACAGCACCACATTCCGTTTTAATTCTTTAATTAACACAAGGAACACAGATAATCTCTGTCTGATAGCATCTTTCAGTACCTGTAACTTTCTGAGAAAGTCACTGTATTTTTTCAGCTACCCAAATGGCTGGACCTTCTTTACTACTGTTTGAGCTGGTTTTAGTGTCTCTGCAGAATTAAAGCTTTCAGTGGAGGGATAAAACCCATATCTCCCTCATGTGTTGTTCTTGGAGTCACATCTAAAAGCACAGTAGACAGAGATCTGTCCCAAAATGGGCTGTGATAAGGAGACTCCCGCCAAAACAAAACCCAATATTTGCTGTGTATGAGCAAATTTGAGCCTCATTGTTTCATTAAGAAACACTGAAGGTAACAGTGTTTTATCAGAATCTGGTTTTCACCCAGGCTTCCAAAGGCACAACTCAAAGAGTTTGATCATACATGTATAGTATGTCTGGGCACATTTTGAACTACATGGGTGTGAGGAAGAGTTAAACCACAGAACCAAAAATACCCTGAGCTGGAAGGGACCCACAGGGATCCATGAGTCCCACTCCTGACAGTATTTCTGTAACTCTATTCCCACTGTCCTCATGAGAGTGCCCTGCCATGGTTCTCCTGGTGCAGGGGGCAGAAAACAAGCTGCCATCTCAGCACAGGACATTTTGGATGGTCCTGCACACCTCTTGTGGCTAAAGCCTTGGAAAGGGGACTGTGTGAGGTGACAGCCTGTGCTTCCTGCTCCCAGGGGAACACCAACAGGGTTCTCTTGTTGTGCTCCTCCTCTCTCAGCTCAGCCTGAACCAAGTTTATAACAGCTGTAAACATCCCAAAGTAAATAAAGTGAAGCAATCATATCCATGGATTTCAGACCTTCAAAAGCCAGTTTATATCGAAGATTTATTCCATACAACCTTTCCTGGCTTGCCATGTTCTTTATTTTTCACTATATAATGGAAAGGGAGGGAAAAAAGAGCAATTCTTTTATCTACTGAGGGAGGGCTGTTCCCCTCCAAAGGTACCCACTTTACTGCTGCCTCAGGGTACTGCAGATTAATCGTTTTCCTGTTGAAGAGTCAGCATAAATTCCAGAATTTAATAATGCAAACCATAAAACCTCTCCTAATGATCTAATCATTGCGATTTCCATGGAAATCTGTGAATAAATTATACCCAAAGAGAAGCGTTCTTGCCTCGCACTAACCACCCTTGCGGGCAGTGCCCCTGATGTAGCACAAGGTCTGAAACTGCCCCCAGAGTTGGTCAATCTATGGGATGAGGAGGATGTTTGCACCTCTTAGGACTCTCCCAGCAACTTCTGCAGGTCACACCAGAAAGGATGAATATTTTAGGCAGGATCTGTTACACACCAAATGAATCCATCACCCATATCTACCCCTGTCCTGCCAGGCCACACCCCTGATGCCCTGAGTGGTCACCTGGGCATGACACAACTGCTCCTTTTTGGGGCTGAAGTCTCACAAAAACAACAATTAGGTAGGAAGCAGCTTGTTAACTTCTTCTTTACACAGTGTCACATTTGCTAAGGACAGAGACTCTGATAAAGATCAGATTGTTTATTACTTGTGGCTCTTGGAGGTGCCCTTTGTTTCTCTCAGAGTCCCTCTAATCTCCTGAATGTTTACATGCTCCATCTAAACTTTGAGGCACAATTTTTCACAGGACCTTGGTGATCTCAATGTCTGTGTGACAGGTGCCTTATTTTAGGACTTTAAATGAATGGGCTCGTAACAATTTGGTACAAATAGAAATACAACATCTCATATCTATTAACCTATCAACTAACTTGAACTAATATATTGATCCAGAATAAAACTGTTCCACAGAGTCCTCTAAAATGTGCTTAATAATTCATTTCCTCAATAGGAGAACCAAGATCTGTTCCATTAAATGAAAAATCACAATAGGGCAGATTATTCTTGTGGCAAAAAATATGAACATTAACAGGGGGCTGAGCTACAGCTGCCTCGAGGCTGCAAAGGCACAGTGGAAGGAATGGCAATACCATATATTAGTATATTTAGTCTTTGGCTACGCATTTTTTAATCATATGTTTTATTTTTCTTGCCTTTTGTCAGCTGAAATAGTATTCTTAATTAGAAATAAGAAAAGGATGGCAAATTATTCAGCTATTATACAGACTGGCCTGGTCCACTGCAGTCACTTACACTAAACAAAGCTGATTTTATCCAATAGCTGATTTATCTGTTTTAATGGGAACTGATTTTTAGTTTAACATAAATTTTTAAAAAGAAAAATCCAATCAACAGGCCTGGCTAAAGTTTAAAAAGGACTACAATACATCAAGCCTAAAAGGTCATTTTTTAAACTTTTCCTTTTACTGTTTATGTTCACTTCTCACATTTAGAAGAAACATAATATCCATAAGAGGAAAAAAACCCTCTTTTACCTAGATAAAAGATAACATATAATCCTAGCTAATATTCTCATCCTTGCTCTTTTATTATTTTCAAGGCCCAGGAGTAGAACTATAATCCTGGTAAAATGGCATTTTTTAAGCCAGCAGAAGTTAAATGTCAATACCAGCTTAAAACTATTACTTAACACATATGGGAACTACTTGACTGTCAGTCCTAATGAACACAATGGGGGTTAACACAAGAAGGAAAAGAACAGTCATCTCAAGGCTCTTCCCAACATTTCACATTTTTCCAGCTATTATTGCATTGGATAGCCAACATCCAAAGGTGTTGCAAGTGAAGATTCCCTGTTCTCTCCATGAAATCTTCACAATTAGAAGCTAAAATTGCATTATTTCTTGGTGATCCTTTTACTGATCTCCCTGACCTTTGGTTTTTGTCTTTTTCTCTGGTGATCTTATCGATTATTTCCAATTTTTCCTGTGTGCCTAGGCAGATGTAGCTGAGTTTTTGGGGGCTTGTTAACACACGGATTGTGTAAGAAGGATTCTAGATTGCAGGAGCTGACTGCAGTGGGAACTTTATCACCTGTATCAGGTGTGAGTGCAGATTCAGCCAGAAAACTAAACAATGTCAGGGGTTCTGCTGTCTAAAATCCTTATCAGGAGTGGCCATCACTGTAGATAATCCATGGCAAAATCCTGGGACTTTACTGTTTGTGTGTTTCAAAAATTTCTTGTTGAAAAAGTGTGAAGCACATGTTTGAGTTTAAAAAGCAGACTTTAGTCACTGATTTTCGGGGGCTCACAAGTTTAATTTCAGGCTCTGTAAAGCACTGTTTTGTGAATTTGGGATTGCAGCCCTTCCAGCAATGCTGGGCTGAGGGAGCCCAAGGAAAGGGCATCTCAGCACAGGACCCAGCAGGATTAAATGCAGGAAATCCATTTACTCAGAATCTGCCTCTCTGCTGTGCAGTGCCACGAGCCTCTGCTGCTCTTTTGAAGGCCTGACTTCAGTGGGAGCAGAGTTGAGCAGAGCCCGGGCAGACAGTGCTGTTTATTTATGAGCTATGATATAAGGAAACAGTGCAAAAGTAATTCCATGTTTTATCCCAGCGTGGGCTAAGCCATTATCTCGTGTTTTCTATGGGAGATGGGCTCAGCTGAGGACTCGGTAGCACAGTGGGCTAGTAATAGGATGTAGAACGTGATTATGCTGTTTTGGATTACTGCAATATGTGATTACTTTCAGGAGTTGCTAAAAAGAAACTCTATTAAATGATAATTATGGGACTGTATTCACTTCAAAGTTCTGTAATAGGCCCAAACACTGGAGTTTTCATTAACTGTTCTCCACAGTTAATAAAGCCATTTTTCTTTGAAAGTAGCTATTCCCTCTGAAAGCTGTGGCATGGCTTATAGAATACTCAGACTTACAACTGAAAAAAACCCGACTTTGAATGACCATGTACATTATTTGACTTGCAAATGGTAACACACTCTCCCTAAGAAGTTTTTTTATATGGAAGTACACAGACTTTTAACTTTTTTATTTTGCTGTGCTATAACTTCCGTAAAAACACCCCACAGAAATAGGTAAATTAACAACATAATTGCACTGAGGATTGAACAAAATGAGGGAAGGAAAGGATGCAAATGGATGAATTTCCTCACACTATTCATTTCCCAAAAAGAAAATTATATGGGAAGATTCAATCCCTTAATAATCCCTTCTTGAAATAACCTTTTGCAGTATTGTCAGGTAGAAACACTACATTAAGCTGACATCATAATTTCAACTACAAAACATTTTTATCTGGGTTAATTTCGTCAGTAATGAATTTGCTGCATATGGAAATGAAGGATTAGTGGGATTGGCTGGAGTCAGGAACCATAATACAACTCAGAGCATCTCCACTCTGACCTACTCTTCCTCTGCTAGATTATAAAATCTGGTCTACTTTCAGTTTGATGTGGTGACCATAAAATGTATTTTATAGACAAACTTGGCCTCTGGGTCTCAGGCAAAGAATACATTCTTATTTACTCCTCTCTAGAAATACATCCATGAATTTTTCAAAACTTGTGTTTTACTACTTTAAAGAGAATAAATATATGCCCTGCACTGGCTCCTTTATGAATTGCTTATGTATGTACAAGTGTCAAGCACCAGGCAACAGCATTACTTTGATCAGTCAGGAATAACAGAGATTTTGTTTGGGAGCTCTGATGATAATTACCCTCCCTTCAGATGTGGAGAGAGATATAAAGTGTGCCTCAACAGAACAGTTTTTACTGAAATCATGTATCTGGATTGTGTTGCCTTTTGTACTTCTGGCACTCTTGGATTCATTATTTAAACCAGTTCAAGTGAGTTTTACTTTTCAGAAAACAGTCAAGTTTCCTTCAAACATTAAAGCTTGCTAATCAAAACCAATTCTTTAGAAGCTGAAACAGCTTTTGCCCTGTGCAGGGAAATAAAAAATGAACATTGAATCAGACTATAATGAAATAAATTGAATAAATATATATAATGGCCAAACCTGTCTTTTTTGTTTGTTTGTTTGTTTACCCACCTCCTCTGTCTCCCTCAGCCTCTGGCAGGTTAAGGTCACTGATGTCATCATGTTGTGATCAATTGAATTTTGACACTCACCCAGGCCTGAGGTTTTTTGCTTACAAATTTCTTACATCTCACCATCCATCTGAATGCAAAGCTCTACTCTGTTTCATGAATAGCAAATTGGCAAAGGGATCTTTGATGCTGAGATACCCAATCCAGGTATGTTCCACAGCACAAATCCCCGTTTCGTTTCCTGCACCAGGCAGTGATTGGATTCCATTGGGAATCTTGCCCATGTCTCTTGTGATCCATAATTTACAAAAGCTGGCAAGCACAGTGGTGAACAAATACAAGCAGCCTAACAATTTATGCTGTCTCAGCTAATTTGAGGTTTCTCTAAACCAAGGAGATCTGCCAATTCCATTTAGTGACTGTTTGGCATTGGTTTTATCCTCTTCCTGGGAGATAAAATGGCAGTGGATTCTTCCTGTTGGGTATTATTACATAACTTAAAATCTGCATTCAAGAAATTTCAAGACAGTTAACAAACATCACACTTTCCCAAGAACATCCTTGCATCTCAGCTGTATGTTTTTGCCTTCCTCCCCTAAATCTTGGAGAAAAACTCTGCCAAAGTTAATGACAATGCTTCTGCATGACATTACATTGACCATTAGCTCTACTTTGTCATTTCTTTGGATTCTGGTAGAGTGGGAATATTCACACAAACCTCTGTTGTCTCTGAGTGTAAAATTTGGATTATGAATGATTTCAGGTGGTAAACTGAAGATAAATCTTGGTCCATTGGCCGAGTCATCCTTGTCATCAGCACTAATTGTAATAAATTGCTGTAAAAGAAAAGCACTCAGTAAACAAGCAGCTCCTTCTCTGGGTACATCACATACAGACAGCATTCTGAGACAGCCCTTGAATATAAAGAATTGTAAAATAGCAGAACTCCCTTCAAATACAAATATATGCAATTACAAACACAGAGCAGACTCCAAACTACAACAGGCAATCCTGATTTGCTATGCATTTAACCACCCCAGAATTACAGCTGTAAAAGCACACACCTTCTGCAGTCTTATATACAAATATGTGCTAATGAGAACCCAGCAGAATAAATAAAAGTCTGCAGAAAACTGAGAAAGCCCTTTTCACACAGCTGCACTGACTGCAAAGGCACAGGTCATGTGCAGAGCTGTATTTCTGTATGATCCTAACCCCTCTTCCTCACAGATTCCCAGGAATCAATCTGTTGGCTAAACTCTACCAGCACTGCACTGGGATTCTTCCCATAAGACACTGAGTATTTCTGCAATATCCAAACCAGTCTCACAACTGGGAAAGCTGTCCCAAACCAGCTCCATTGCCCCTGTGCTGGTGGGTACTCCCAGCCAACACCAATCCCACACAGTGCACAAAGCACTGGATAACTGCTGATAGCAGTTCGGAAATAAAGTGCCTTCCTGGGTGCTCGAGGCTTTCTGGCCAAAACCTCAAAACAAATGTTCATTTACTGCCTCTCATTGGAGCTGACAGGACAAAACTGGGCTAATGCCCTGAGGGAAGAGACGTGTGTGCAGGGAGGGTGGGGGAACAGGGACAGTGGTGGGAACAGGGACAGTGGTGGGAACAGGGAAGGTGCTGGGAACAGGGAGCATGGTGAGCACAGGGAAGGTGCTGGGAACAGAGAGGGTGGTGGGAACAGGAAACGTGATGGGCACAGAGAGGCAGTGGGAACAGGTGGGTGGTGGGAACAGAGAAGGTGTGAACAGAGGATGGGCACAGGGAAAGCAATGGCCAGGGAGGTGGTGGGCAGAGAAGGGTGGTGGGCAGAGGAAGGTGGTAGGCACAGAGAAGGTGGTGGGCAGAGGGGCATGGTGCGCAGAGGAAGGTGGTAGGCACAGGAAGGATGGTGGGAACAGGGAGGTGGTGGGCACAGGGAAGGTTGTGGGCACAGAGCAGTGGTGGGCACAGGGTGGTGGTGGGAAGAGGGAAGATGATGAGGAGAGAGAGATGGTGAACATAGGGAGGGTGGTGGGCACAGGGTGGTGGAGGGCAGTGGAAGGGGGTGGGCAGATGGAGGGGGTGAGAACAAGGAAGGTGGTGGGCACAGGAGGTGGTGGGTGGGCCATACCTGGTTGCTTCGGGCATTCTCACACACGAAGGCTTCGTAGGCCGCCGCAAACTTGGGAGCATTGTCATTGACGTCAACAACCTTGATTGCAACGGGAACTTTGGCTTCCTGGTGCTGTTTGTCTGCGGGAGAGGCAACACCGAGCTGAGACAGAAGCAGGAAAACCCCTCAAAACAAACAAATTCCCAGCTGCATCCAGGGAAAGATCAAATATGCTGAGGTATTTCTGTTGAGATTTCTTGCAGTCTATCAAACGGAGACAATTGGAGGATTACAGAATTCGTACCACTGATTCTAAAACACCCCAGTGAAATACTCACGGACTTCAACTGCAAAGACAGAGATATTATGCCAAGCCATTTCTTCCCTATCCAAAGCCTTTATTGTCTTGATATTGCCATCTTCTGCATTAATAACAAAATATCTTTCAAGGTCGGTGTGTCGATCAATTGAATATCTAAAGAAGATTGAAAGTCAGTAATTAGAGAAAAGAAGGACTTAGGAGTTTCGTGCATCCCGATTTGTTCTATATAATTATTATTTCTCAATAATTGTAAGTAGTACACCTATTGCTGCCCTCAATATCATTGTCAAAGGGATGATATGTGTTCCTTTAAAAGGAGAAGCACCTGGTTGGTTTCTACATTTAGAAAAACAGTACATCAGAATGTTTGTAAAAAGTGAAAATTGCTGCTCTTTGAAGTCTCTATATCAAAGCCCTAATATATTCTTTATTTTCTTCTCTTATAAAACATGATAAAAATATCTACTGAGATATTTTTTCTCTTCTGTTTCACATTAATCATGATGATCTTTTAAGTCTTCTAATCTTTGGTTTATTCAGAATATTAATTGATCATATCAATTTATCAAATATTATCCACTCTCTGCACATTTGTACAGCTTTATACAGCTCTGACTTTCATAACTTCATGTTGAAATTCTTTGAAATGGTAAGTATACACACAAAAGAGCTCTTCATAATTTAAGTTACACTGAGAACATAACAAATAAAATTAAATTAATAGAAGGTATTATAATATAAGAATTCTTCACTGTGAGGGTGGGCAGGCCCTGGCACAGGGTGCCCAGAGCAGCTGTGGCTGCCCCTGGATCCCTGGCAGTGCCCAAGGCCAGGCTGGACATTGGGGCTTGGAGCAGCCTGGGACAGTGGAAGGTGTCCCTGCCCATGGCAGGGGTGGCACTGGGTGGGATTTAAGGTCCTTCAAACCCAAACTATTCCATGATTCTGTGTTTCCAAGATGATCCAACACAACTGCAGAAAGCAGGTGTCTGTATGGGCTTGTCTTTAACAATTACCACTTAACAATTACCCAACACAATCTCTAATCTACAGTTTAGACCTCTATATTTTGAGAAAAATCCACACTGTGATAACAGCACAAGATGTTTGTGGAAAATTTAATTTAGAATGGAGTCTACCAAAGATGCCCTGAAGTATATTTTAATTAGACATAGCTATGGTATGATACAGGCTTTGAGAAACTGGCAGCTTGTGGAACAAAGGCATAAAAACAATGCTGGATGGTTAAAGTTTCATTATTCTGGGTGTCTGTAGATCTGTCACACTGTCTTCAGAACTTGCCTAACAATTCCAAAAGCTAATGCTCAGAAGGAAACAGGAAATGCAGCAAACCTTATAGCACTGTTGGCAGCATCAGGGTCTTTGGCATGCACTTTTCCAACCACAGTACCAGATGCTGCATTTTCCTGTACTTCAAAAATGTAACTTGGCTTCAAAAACACTGGTGGCTCATCAGCATCTTCCACCGCTATTTTCACTGTCACCGTGTCCTTAAAGGGCCCGTTGCTGATGAACTTGGGGTCAATGTGGACATTGGCTGCCTCTACCTTCAGGCTGTAGGACTTTTTGGTTTCATAATCTAAGGTCTGTGAGAAACAAGAAGACGGTGCATTCCAGAGTCAGGAAAACCAGGCTGTGAGAGCAGCAGGCAGTGCCCTAGTGCTCAATGACATCGAACAAATGTGAGCATCTGTCAACAAGCTTGGACTGGAATGTGTGTATTTAAAAACATAGAGACTCAAATGGAAGGAGCTACATTCTATGTATGGAGCAGCATAGGAGGGCACTCAAAATATCCCCACAGAGTCCTGGTCTTGCTGTTTGCTTGCTGTATCACTGAGGAAATCATCTGCACTGGGAAAATTAACCTTGTCTCCATGCAGCCTTCCAGGCAGCACAAAAGTGCAAGGGATAGGAAAGGGGCTCCCACAAGAGGCCTGGCTTTGTCTGTTCCAGGCTGGCAGGCATTCCATGTGGATGTGGTTTGAAGTGCTCCTGCATGCACCATGAGATAGCATGCAGATAAGTTAAATTATTTAGGGAGTGGGGAAAACACAAAGATGGTTTGTAGTGCTTTCATTCCTGCAGTTCTCTCCAACCCCAGAACTCATAACACTTTCCAAAGGAGAGGTGGAATAATGCCCCATGGGGGAAGTCCTTTTGGGAGCCTGATCAAAGCCACAGCACCTCTGCACCTTCACTGGCGTGAAGTGGCTGCAGGGTTGCACCTCAAAATGATCACGCAGGTGCCAACCACAGTTCACAAAGTATGTTAACACCATAGACTGAGCGGAGTGACAGCTCACCCACGTTTCAAAACACACAAAAAAATCCACTCCCACCTCTAGAACAGAGACAGAAATTGAACCAGGGCAGTTTTGAGGAGAAGAGACCTCTGGGTCCCTTCCTGAGGGACTGCCCCAAAGGGCAGGGCAGGGCTGCCCAGAAGTTAAGTTGCCCAGGCCTTCTCCTTTGAGTTCTGATTATCTCCAAGAGAGATAAATAGCTCTAAAGATACAAAGGGCAAAATGATAATGCTTACATAATAATAAGATTTATGTTTTGTAATTTGCAATTTAAAATTAATTTGATAACGCTTTCAAAGCTCCTGCTGATGGGTTGTGTGTGAAATCCCCTCTGCTGCTTTCCCCATAGCCTGTGACTCCTTCAGAACACTCTTGTGGACAATGCACAGCTGAAGAATTCAAACTATAGGGCATGAGGCTTTTCAGACTGAACATAAAGCAACAGTGAATGTCTGCTACTTATCAGCACTAGGCAAAACTTCATTAACAATGAAGCTGATGGCATCGTATTTTACCGTGACTTTTTATTATGAATTCATTTAGTTTGTGCAATTAATCCACTGTACAGTATTTATGTAACTCTTCTTGGTTATTTTCTTCCATTCCAATTCAGCTAATGGGGAAATGGAATATTAAGAGTTAATCACACCTTGAGAAACGAATTAAGTGAAATTTGCATTTACTAATATTTTAGCTTAGGTGGTAATCCATTATTAGCAAATATTCTGTCAGCAACAAAGAGCACTACACAGCAATAGGCATCACTCACCTTCTTAAGCTTCACAACCCTTCCTGAGTCTCATAATCCGTTGTGATTTCAAACATGTCCATGCCGTCTCCATCGATGATGCTGTAAGCTACCAAGCCATTTTCCCCAATGTCAGGATCTTTGGCCTTCACTCTCCCCACCTCCTCTCCCGGGACAGCCGCCTCCGACACCGACATCTGGTACACACCTGGGCAGGGGAGCAGGCATGTGCCCTGAGTGAGCAGGCTGCTCTCCGGTTGTGTGTGTGTGTTTCCTCATTGGACTTGGGAGTTCCAAATAAACAGTGATTTTTGGATTTTCCACCCCCCCGAAGGAATGTTCTGTTCCCTTATAAAGAGCTCAGAGGAGGAAGTCAGCTGTGAAGCCTTAACCCACATGAATAATCTATAGAACACGACCTCCTCCCTGTCAGCCCTCTGCTCTGCTCAGGGAGAGGCTTAAAAGGACAACCAATCACTCAGAATGCAGAAATTGTTGTGGCACCAAGGTTACCATTGATAGCAGAGGTGTTATTACGAAAATGGAAGGAAAACTCTCTCTCACACGACTCATGGCAAGACCTTCAGCTCCGTTTCTCATTTCTGCCCGTTCATTCAGGAGCCATAAATCATATACAGTGAATTGGAAAAATCCTGTCTGCTGTGCTGGCTAAAGTGAAAATCTGCTGCTTTCTGTGGCTTGAATTTGGAGTGTGGGTGTAGGGTGACAATGATAATTAAAATTTAACACCACAGAGAATATGTATCGATTTGTATGTGATTTCATGCCAAACAAAAAATGGCTTTCCCACGGCAAACTCCAGTAGGAAAACCATCCTCAAACATCTCACAGGTGTTTCCCTGAGCATTCAGGGACACCAGAGAAGATCAACATTGTTCCTGGACAAATCTCTCTCCAACAGTTGTCCTTTAGGCACTATTGATTCCAGAACCTTCCCAACCCCCTCCAGAGTTCAGATAACATAACCCGATCCTAAATATATAAATCTATGTCAGCATTTTCTGGCACATCAGCAGCAGTAACAAATTGGGGAGGAAAAAAAAAGGCCTGATAAAATAAAATAATCTAATTTATTCCCTTTTGTAATTGCTCTTTTTTGCTCCATGAGCACCCTAGGAACATCAGGAGACTTACACCAGGCAGGGACTTGGCTCATTACCCAGGAAAACAATTGCCACATGTCATTGAAATAGGTCATTAACCCCAGTCACAAAGAACTCAAAATTTAAGCACATAACTCATTAACAGCTTGAGCAATGAACATTAAAAAAAAAAAAAAGGAAAATAAGAATAAAAATATCAATCATTTGGCTGTTTATACAGACAGGTAAACCCGTGGTTCTGAGTTACAAAGCATTCCCAGTTCAGGTTTAACCTGGGGGTGAATGATTAAGTAGAGTAACTGCTTTTGGGCATTTAAATTATTCTTGCAAAACACTCAGTAAAGGGGCTTGAATTTGTAGAGAAAAATCCATCATTTGATGGACTTAACAAAATATTGTATCCTGGGGTCCCAGGTTATGATCTGGAGTGAAAAGGCAGCTTTTTAAGGAACGTAAAACCTGATTTTTTAGGATTGAATCCTTTCCTTTTTGAAGGGTAGATAATGCTGACACAGATTTCTACATTTAGGGACTGACTTGTCACTTCAGCTCTTTCATGAGGGGCCAGGAAGCTGCAGCATTGGAGGAAGAGCTGCCAGAGGGATGGCCATGGCCAGGACGTGTCAGGGTCAGAACTGCTGCTCACAGGAGAAACACGGTGGGCTGGGATGGTGTCTGCACTGCACTCAAAAAACCCCAAACCCACGCAGAGATGAGCTGCAGAACAGATGTGTGGGCCCATTAATGTACTTCCACCCAGCTGTGAAGGCTGAGTCTGGTAACGTCAGCCCTGATTAATTTTATACGTGGAAAGTAAATTGCTCAGGTGTAAAAAATTGCTGTATTTGACCTCCATTAATACACTTTAACAATTAAAAAATGTAATTGTGATAAATTTAATTTGTTTTGCCATGGTAAATGTAAGTCTTGAGGAAAATATATATATATATACGTCTGTCTGCTCATGTAAGTTATGCAGCATGGCCCAGGAGCTTCAAAAATGAAATGTAGGGTCAGGAATCTTTGCAATTTAATCCTGACCCTAAAAATGTCTCACTTTGCAACACAAAGCAAATAATCCAGACACTAAATACCCATATGTTACCATTAAAAGATGAGTAACTAATACTTATTTATTCACGTGTGCTGCAATAACCCATCAGTTACTGCTCCTTCAAGCCTTGGGTATGCCTGACACTTGACAAGCATGAGTCCTGGTAGGAAATGCGAGAAGGATTTTGTTGTTACTCACTCTGTGGGAACTTTGGTGGGTTGTCATTGACATCTGTAAGTGTAATTGTCACTTTGGTTGTCCCTGAGAGGCCTCCCATGTGTCCTCCCATGTCCTTTGCCTGTATCACCACGTGGTACTCCTCCTGCGGACACAAAGGACGTGTGGCACACACAGGTATAATAACAAGCCGGCTGCTGCACTTTGAGAGCATTAAACACAGCAATGTTTGCAGTGATGGTGGAAGTTCTGCTTTCCCTGGGCATTGCTGTCAGGACAGCAGCCCTAATATTCCACAAAGAGGACAAGCCTGGAGAATTACAGCTGAGCACAGGAACAGCCTTACAACCATCACAGCACATCAGAACACACAGAAATAGCATCAACTTTCTAGTGGAGAAGCTCCAGCAAATGCCAGGAGACCAAGCTGCAGCAGAGCAGGAAGCCCTGCTCAGACACATCAGCAGCTCCACCCAGTCAGTACACTTAATTCACTTCAATGCACTCTGGTTATGAGGTCCCACTCAAATAAACTGTTTAATATTACCTGTCTGAGCCTCCACCGAGAAGTAGGGCTGACCTTCAAGGATACTGTAAACCAATTTGGCACTGTTCCCATAGGTAGGGTCATCAGCATCTGAAGCTGTTACCTGAATAACTGATGTACCTAAAAATGGAGAGCAAACACAGGAGGAAGAGTCAGAGGCAAACACATCTGGAAGGACTGTGCAGAGATGCTTTCAGTCACACAGCATAGCTATTCCTGAACTTTTTTATTTCCACGTTTGGAAGATGAAAATAAAAATTACTTGACAATTTCTATATGACAAAATATACTCATCCGATCCAAAAAGATCTGTCACCAGCTGTGATGTGGATTAATGTTCTACCCAGTGAAGATATAAAAGTCAGCAGTCACTCTGTACCATTATGGTTTTTCCCCTCAGTGGTTTAAGCCTCATATTGCTTTTGTCGTTAGACAGCCAAACAATAGAGTTTTCTTCTACATTTTTCTCAGTAAGTTTCAGACAAATCATTCCTGTAGAAATCTCTGAGACAGACACAAGCTCAAACAGGAGATGAAAATGGAATAGATGGTGAGGCAGTAACTTCCCAGCTTTATTACATAGCTCTGCCACAGGAATGATCTTCGTGTTTACCCCAGAGGATTCACACTCCATAAATTCCAGGGGACTCTCATGCTCCTTCCTAGGAGGAAATAGTTCTATTCCAGGAACGTCTCCCAGTTAGGAGCTGTGCAGGGTTTCATTTGGTCAGCAAATTAAACACATCAAGTGAATCACTGGCTGAGCACAAAGTAAATTTAACTTCCCCAAATCCTTGACAATAAGAATGAAATAAAGCCAAGACGTCCTGACAGTGCAACACCTTCCACAAGGGCAGTGCCTCTCTGAGTACTCACCTACATTTGATCTCTCGGGCACATTGGCATGGTAGTTCTCATGGAGAAACTCGGGCGGGTTGTCATTTATGTCTTGGACTTTGACAATGAATTCAGAAGGGGGTTCCAAAGGTCTGTTGGTGTTCCTGTCCACAGCCTGAGCTGTGAGGGTGTACTGAGCTCTCTCCTCCCGATCCAGTGTCTTGGTTGCATGGATGTTCCCTGATTTGTCATCAATAACAAAAATGATTCCTGCTCCTTCACCTGAGAGAATGTATTTAATGTTTCCATCTCCAGAATCAATATCTGAGTGAAGCTACAAAAGGAGAAACAGACACACCTTAACAAGGGGGCACACATTTCCTGGATGTGCCTATGAAGCAAAAAAAGTGCAGGAAATTGCTATCATTTCACAGTTTTCAACAACTGTGGCTTCCACCAGGCAATAATCCACATGCAGGGACATGCTGTGACCACATGTACTCTGCATCCAGGGCAGTGCCAGCCCAGACCTGCCTCCTGCCACATGCAGGGTGCTGCTAAACCCAAAATTTCAGATTTAAGGAAGAGAATACACCAGAAGATGCTTATAGCAGGTTCTTTATTCACATGAAGTTGGTAGGAGGAGTAATTTTTACAAAGATTTTGTACACTTCAATGAATCACATTCTACTGGGTTGCATGTAAAAGCTGTTAAGTGATAAATGGGATGAGTTAAGTGATGAATGAGTGAGCCCAGCTGTGCCCAGGTGTGCAAGAAGGCCAGGGGCACCCTGGCTTGTAGCAAGTACAATGTGGCCAGCAGGGCCAGGCCAGTGACTGTACCCTGTACTGGGGGCACTGGTGAGGGCTGTGTCCAGTTCTGGGCCCCTCAATCCAGGACAAAGGACCCTGAGGGGCTGGAGCGTGTCCAGGGCAGGGAACGGAGCTGGGAAGGGGCTGGAGCCCCAGGAGCGGCTGAGGGAGCTGGGAAAGGGGCTCAGCCTGGAGAAAAGGAGGCTCAGGGGGGACCTTGTGGCTCTGCACAACTCCCTGACAGGAGGGGGCAGCCGGGGGGGTCGGGCTCTGCTCCCAGGGAACAGGGACAGGAGGAGAGGGAACGGCCTCAGGCTGGGCCAGGGGAGGCTCAGGTTGGACAGCAGCAGGAATTTCCCCATGGAAAGGGTGCTCAGGCCTTGGCAGGGGCTGCCCAGGGAGGTTTGGAGTGCCCATCCCTGGAGGTGTCCAAGGAAGGGCTGGAGGTGGCACTCAGAGCTCTGGGCTGGGGACAAGGTGGGGACTGGGCACAGCTGGGACTCGATGGCCTTGGAGGGCTTTTCCAGCCTGATTATTCTGGGATTCTAGGATTCCATGATTGCCAACTGGCTTTTAATTGCACCCTCTCTAATATAAAAGAAGCAACAAATGCTTGCTAAACATTCTTAATTCCACAACCAGTGCACGCTTCAGTTTGATGAATGAGGGAAACATTGAGCCAAATTACAGATTTATTGATTTTATATTGACAGCTACAAATTGCACCATTTTAAACCAGAATACCCAGCGTGGTATTTGCTGACATTGATCCTGCTTCTCCACTCTTTTTGTGCTGCGGTTAAATCAACACAGTTCTGCTGCTCATTTAGAAACTGGCAAATATACTGCTTTATTTATCTACTGGTTATATTTTGCTAGTGTTAGACAGTAGAAGAATAAAAAAATCAGTCTAGGATATGTGTACACACACGTGCACACAGATATTTACCTCCCTCTATATATAGCCCTTGATATATTTAATTTCACTGATAATTTGAAAATGAAAGGATAAAAAGATATCTATTTTATTGAGCTTCTGGGTTAGACATTACATTTTTAATTGCTGTTTTTAAAGACCTGAGGATGATATTCTTGAGACATATTTTTGCTCAAGTTGTTGGTGTGTTTTTTACTCTTTTGCTGAGTAGCAGCCTGCACACCTTCATTCAAGGACTGCTGAGGTCAATGGAAATATTTGTATTGACTTAGGTAGTATTTTGCTTAGCACCTAAACTGAGCTACAAGAAAATGAAGAAGCAGCTTATACAGCACAAAGGCAACAGCAAAAAAACCCAAAACCAAAAACAAAACGAAACACAAACCCCCTCAAAAATAATGAAAACTAAGAATATCAATCAATGGCTGAAAAAGAAATTCTCTCTTACCCTTCCTACTAGCACAGGATCTGGTCCCGTGTACTCCTCTATAACGAAGAACTGATTCCACACCCAGCCTCGTTTGGAGCGATGCAGGACTTGTCCTTCCTTGCCCTTTTCGTGGTGCCCGTGGAGCGAGGGCCGCGAGTGGTTGAGCTGCTCCGTGGCCAGGCCGTGGCTGTAGCACAGCACTCCCAGGCAGAGCAGAGCAGCGTGTAAACAATGGTCCTCCTTCATTTTTGGTTATTGGGTAGGCACAGGAGTATCCGAGAATCTCCCCCTTCCGCCTTGGAAGTCAGAAAGTTTGGGGCTACTGAGGAGTTTCAGACCAACTGTTGTGCACATAGGATGCTACCATGCATTAAACACATCACCTTAATGCTCTGCAGCTTCCCAACTCAGTTCCTGAAAGAAAGGAAAATGGAAAATGTTGTCGATTCTTTGAGGATACGGTAGGGTTTTTATTTAGCAGAACAAAACTAGGACTTCCTTGGTAAATGTCAAGATAAGAAGATTAAAATAAATATGTCAGTACTGATGAGATACTGAGTAATGAGCAGATTTGGTGTTTTGCTACATGGAGCTGCCACCTTGCAGAATCTCCTGGCTGCCTGCTTTGGACACTCGGTGGGTGGAAGTTGAAGGACAGGAATCATGTTCTCTCATGATCCTTTCAAACAGATTTAGCCCAAGATGCAAGGTAACTGTAGAAATACCTAATTTATACCTAATCCCTCTTTGGACCTTAGATCCAAGCCTCAGATATAAGCTGCTAAGCCAGAGGTCCAGATATAAGGGAGATACCGAGACTTATCAGGAGTGCAATAATTCTGCACCAGCCCTTTCATGATCAGCAGATCCTCATGCTGAACATAACCACCTCTGCTTCTCCTGGGCAGGAGCAGGGGCTGGCAGAGCTCCAAGGAGCTCCACTTTGGGTTTAGACCCTGGAAGCACCCCTGAGGACCATGGCAGTGTCAGCATTGACTGCCGAGTGTGCTGCTCTGGGCTGGGCACAACAAATGCCACAAACCAATAAAAATGCATTCAGATATTTCTGATAATACAACAATCAATTTAACTATTTATTTCTATTTCCCCTGGGCATTAACTTACCAGGATTACATTGATTTCCTACTTCCTAATACTTCTTAAAACACTGGGTCAGAATTAATATTTGAGGGAGAAATTGCTTAACACAGTGAAACCTGAACTAAGCAATCCTTCACAAAGGCCACTTTCACTTATCCCTGGGGTTTCCAACAAATTCTCCTTGAACCTCTACACAACAACAAATTTTACAAGGTCCCTACGATATTTACTTTAGTTTTTGGTGTGGTTCACTTAAATCTTCTGCAAATTACTGATAAAAATCTTGATGTTATGTTTATACAGGCAAATGTATAAATACGTGCTACCACCAGCTGCAAAAAAAAACAATTTTTGTATGGGAAATAACGAGATCTTATTGGTATTTGCATCAGAGAAAATGTGAATATAGGCAAAAGCTTGAACCTACAGCACATTCTGTAACTCCAGCCACAGATAAACATCTCACTAGTCCCAAACCCACTCATTTGGGGTTGTCTTTCTCACGTCCTGAGCAGTCGTGTCCTCCTTCCTCATCCTTTTTACAGTTACATAAAAATACATTGGCTGACAGGGGATCGTGAATAAGGAATTAAATATTCGGGTTTATTTCCTCAAAAAAGATCAGTTTTCAATTTTATTTTATTGAAAACTGAAACCACCTCAATTACAAGACCAAACTAGCTCCAGCATAATGAGTTAAATGACATTCTCACACATAGATGCAAACACAGTCTGGCTTTCCCAAGCATATTTATTAAAGAGATTTGTTGTATCCATTTAACTTTTTCCTGTTGTTACATGATGACACATCACAGATTACTCACACCAGCATGGAAGACATGAAAAGGAGAACAATCCCTATGGTTTTTCTGAGAAAAATGTTTTTATTTTGGCACAATGTGTGTGTGTGGAGCATCAGGTCTGTGGTTTCTCTTTCATGTCTCCATCTTGTTGAGGGGCAAAAACAATGTAGGACTTAAAGGAGCTGAAAACTGAGATTTCACCTATTTTGGACACTTCTTTTTCCACTCAGCTTTGCATAGAAAAAAATAAAAGCTATGGGATCTGTGCTATAGGGATCACTCATGTGCAGCAGTTAGAGGGGATTGATTGGGCTCCTGCAATGTTATACAGAGCCTAAATACTCCAAACATGGAACAGGAAGATATTTCTGGACAGCTGTGCATTTCTAAACCTGCTGTGGAAAAAAAAAATCTGTAAATAAACTGCTTATGTTAATAGATTTGGGGTGCATCTGAAAATTAAACTCACTGATAGCCATTCATCATTAGCATCACATAATGATCTCAGCCACCAAAATAAGTAAACAAATACCCCCACTCTTCCCCAGCTCCTCAATGCTGCAATGTAAACCAGTAAATACTTTATAAAGCTGCTCAACCAGAATGGCAGAGCCAGGCTGATACAGACACTGCTTATTATCAGCTATTCAAGGGTGAAGTGCTGGAAACAGAATGTTAATCACACATCCATGCTTAACTTACTAATAAAGATTAAAAGCAAAAATTGCTTGCTATCTTTTGTTTTATCCTCTACGTGTGCATGTACAGAGACAAAGCAATAAGGTTCCACGTTTTCAAGCAAAAAAGTCTATTATCTCTCATCGACCACTTCAGAGAATCCCAGAATCTCAGCATGGTTTGGGTTGGGAGGGACCTTCAAGCCCACCCAGTGCCACCCCTGCCATGGGCAGGGACACCTTCCACTGTCCCAGGCTGCTCCAAGCCCCAATGGCCAACCTGGCCTTGGGCACTGCCAGGGATCCAGGGGCAGCCACAGCTGCTCTGGGCACCCTGTGCCAGGGCCTGCCCACCCTCCCAGGGAACAATTCCTGCCCAAGATCCCATCCAGCCCTGCCCTCTGGCACTGGGAAGCCATTCCCTGTGTCCTGGCCCTCCAGCCCTTGGCCATTGTCTCTCTCCAGCTTTCCTGCAGCTCCTTCAGGCCCTGCAAGGCCACACTGAGGTCCCCCCAAAGCTTCTCCTCTCCAGGCTGAACAATCCCAGCTCTGGCAGCCTTTCCTGCCAGCAGAGCTGCTCCATCCCTCTGATCATGCTGCTGCCTCCTCTGGGCTCTGTGCAGCAGCTCCAGCTCCTTCCTGTGCTGGCCCAGGGCTGGGGCAGCTCTGCAGGTGGGGTCTCAGCTGAGCACAGGGGCAGAGGGGCAGAATCCCCCCTCCCCTGCTGCCCACGCTGGGGCTCAGCCCAGGGCAGGGGGGTTTGGGGCCGGGGCAGGTCCCACTTGGGCTAAAAATAAATCCCTGAAGCCGTTTGTAGTGATTGCTTCTGGTTTGGGATGTAAAGGGAAAGGGCTCCGCACTAGCAGCAGTTCCGAGGTGGCTCTTTAGGAAGTGACCCACAGGTAAGACAGGCTGCCAGTAAAGCTGGACCTGCAATAATGTGTCCCTGGCCTCCTCATGCCCCTTCTTCCCTCCTGGAGTTCATGCTCCGCTCACTCACATCGTGCTCATTCCAGCAGTAAAACCTCTGACTCCTATCCTCAGAAAACCTAAAATAGCATAAATCAACAGGCTTCCACTGAAGGCTATGAAATTACTTAAATTCAAACCAGCTAGTTTGGCTTTTTATGAACAACTTGCATTCTAAAAGACAAGGTGCACAAGATGCTCTTAAGTTAAAGCTAAAATAAACTTCATTAAAAAATGAAGCAGTAGCATTAACAAAAAAAAAAGAAGTCTCTTTTTTCCTTCCTTTCTTTTCCAAACAATCTACTTAAAACATTTCAAACATTTCAACATTAACTCAGCTGCTGAAAGTCTACAGTTTCCTTCTACTTCAAGCAGAAAACATGGAAAAACAGCTAAACAATTTATAAAGCAATTCCTTTTTCTCTTGGGGAAAAATACCTCATAGTCCTGAGAGTTTGGAATACAGATGTGACGACGGCAATTGTTGCAGCTGCTGGGCTGCTGCTGGAGTCAGCATCTGAAAATTCTGTGTGCAGCACCTGGATTCAGGCACTGCACAGATTGTCAGCCTGATTTGCTGTGAATGGTTCCAGTCTTTTTAAAAAAAATCACAACCTTTGAGGTATTTTTGTATTTCTGCCTATAGATTATAATCCTCATCTACAGCAAAGCCAGTCTCAGTGGGCAGCTGACCAAACTGCAGCACTGTGCTGCTTTTGGCCGGGATAGGGTTAGTTTTCCTCCTGGTAGCTGCTCCAGTGACCTGTTTTGGATTTAGGAAGAGACGCATGCTGGTAACACACTGAAGTTTGAGTGGGTGCTCAGCAGTGCTCACACTGAGTCAGGACCGTTCAGCTCCTCGTGTTCTCCCTCCAGCAGGCTGGAGGGGAGGCACAAAGGGCTGGGAGCGGACACAGCTGGGATAACTGACCCTTACTGGCCAGAGGGGTATTCCAGACCTTTCCACACCATGCTCAGCACATAAACTGGGGGGAGCTGGCCAGGGGTCTCTCCCAGGAGCTGGCTGGGCAGAAGTGTGTGAGTGCAGAGCAACTGCAATGTGCATCACTTATTTTGTATATTCTAATTCTTTCCTCATTACTCTTATCACTGTTTTCTTCCTTTTCTGTCCTAATAAAGTGTCTTTATCTCAACCCATGAGTTTTCTCACATTTACTCTTCCAAATCTCTCCCCCATCCCTGGGGAGGAGCAGGGAGTGAGCAGTGCCTGTGTGGTGCTCAGCTGCTGGCTGGGGTTAATCCATAGCAAACATCCCGATTCTTTTCCACTGCTATTTGGAATTGCGCAACGTATCGTTTTGAAATCCCCAATTTTCCTGACAACTCTGTCAAAAAAGCTGGTTCCCACTTCCTCGAGCATAGTGGATTCCAAGTTTCATAGAAACATAGAATATCCTGAGTGGGAAGGGACCCACAAAGATCATCCAGCCCAGCCCTGCCCAGACACCCCACCAACCCCACCCTGGGCATCCCTGGCAGCGCTGTCCAAACGCTCCTGGAGCTCTGGCAGCCTCGGGGCCGTGCCCATTCCCTGGGGAGCCTGGGCAGTGCCCAGCACCCTCTGGGGGAAGCAGAACCTTTCCCTGATCTCCAGCCTCACAGAGAGCAGAGCTCGGAGCTGCCCCATGGAGGAAGTTTCAGATTGCTCTGGCTGAACCAAAATTCAGCCAGATTGCTCTGCACTTGTACTCAAAAGGAAGAATTCCATTAATAGATTAACTGTATACAAACAACTGCTGGCAACTTTGGCATTGAGTAACAGCTCTGTCAGGGATAAAGGGTGAACAAGAGTTAATCAGCCACCACACAAGGTGTGATCTCATCAGCGAGGCACATGAACACAGTGAAATCCCTGAATTTAAGTTGATCAGAGAAATATTTAAAAAGTCTGGTCCATACTCTGAAAAACAACCTGCATGGGGAGGTGTACACCAATGTCTGCATGGAAATATAATATGTCCCTAAATAACTGTGAGAACAAGCCTGCTGGGCATTTCTAGCTGCACAGACAGCATGGCTGTGCTGTGTACTTGTAGTTGTTAATGCAAGCCTCACCAGTTTCAATTTTAACATAAGAAAAGTCTGTTCTTCAGCTGTTAGAAAATAACACCCATCGATATTCCTAATGGAAATATGCTGTTCATTTAAGAATTCAATTAAGGACACATCTTAAAACCTGAAAAATAATATATCCCCGTCCACATGGAACCCATACTGCAGCCAGCTACTCTGCAGAGTCAGTGTGCTCCACACAGCTTCACACAGATCTGAATGACTGCTCCAAGACATTAACAGCAAAAAACAAAGAGGCAGCAGAGATGATTTCAATGACAAGAGCAGTGGCGGAAGTGAAGTCTAGCCAACTTTAAATTCCTTTCATTATTTTTATAGCAACAATAATCCCCAGCGTTCATGATGATTTCCTGTGTGCTATTAAATGACCATATGCCAAATTATAATAGACTAAACAATTTTTTCTGATTTGTCTAGGCCATAACTTCTGGATGATGCATTAAAATAGCAATTGTTCTCAGGAATACACTTGGCAGAAGGCAGCCAAGATCACAGTGTTGCAATATAATAATGGATGATTATGTTCTGAAATGTTTTGCAAAAGTATCAAGTAAATATAGCAAACTCCCAGTCTAAATGAGATTTTAGCTGTAATTAGAATTAGCTGAAAAGATGAATAATTTATTTTACCATAATTTTATCATCAGACAAGGAAATGAATAGCTTTTTAATGACAGAATAAATATTGGATCGTATTAGTTCTGGAGTTGAGAGTGCCCAAGTTTTGGGCAGAGGGATGGAGCGTGGGGCACAGCTGGAGGAGCTCTGGGTGGCACGGAGGGACCTGCAGTGCCCAGGTGATGTCCCCAGCTGGGCAGGGTCCTTCCCCCACAGGATCAGGCACTGCAGAGCTCCCCAGAACCTGGACAGATTCCTGCTTTTGGGATGGGGCTGTTCTGAGCAGCCCCAGGGCTCTCACTCTGCAGTTTAACTCCAGTGCTCAGCAGGGAGCGCGCCCCTTCCCTGGACACTGCAATCGGGTCATGGAAAACGAGCAGTTCTCATGGAAAGAAGGTAGGGAACAGATCTCCAGATCAAATAATCAGTCGAGTCCCACTGAGCCCATATTGGTTACTCTTCAGGGCATATCACAAATTTAACTGCTTTGGGAGTTTTTAATAAAACACATGAGGTGAGGGATGTGGAAGAGCTCATATGTCAAAAATAGACCTTTCCCCAATGACAGAAATAGGCATTTCCCGGGCAAAACCCAGAAAAGCCATTAAATACAGGGATGGCCTGAGTTGGTGGCTGAGATCTGGGAAGAGACATCTCAGTGCATGGAAGAGAAACCAAAAGAGGGAAAATTTAGATGGGATATTGGGAAGGAATTGTTCCCTGGGAGGGTGGGCAGGCCCTGGCACAGGGTGCCCAGAGCAGCTGTGGCTGCCCCTGGATCCCTGGCAGTGCCCAAGGCCAGGTTGGACATTGGGGCTTGGAGCAGCCTGGGACAGTGGAAGGTGTCCCTGCCCATGGTAGGGGTGGCACTGGGTGGGCTTTAGGGTCCCACCCCAAACCATTCGGTCATTAAAGGCCAATATGCACCGGTCTCATATAAAACATTTTGTTTAGATGACAAGAGCTCTGATCTCTGATACAGGAACAGATTTTCCTGCTGTGTATGTAACTGGTAAATCTCATTTTTCCCAGTGTGTGATTCCAAACCAGACCAGCAGCCAGTAACTCCCTGTGAGCCCCTCTGCAGCACTGAGTCCCTCTTCTTGCTGAAGCACTTTCCAGGTCTCACTGGAGAGAACAGGAAACAACCCTCATCTGAATGCAAATTGCTATAAAGTTTTCTGTGCCATTCACAAAACATAATTAGTCTTATGAGACAAAAGTATTTAAGTCCAGAAAAGGAAATTCTTCATATTTAAAGATACTTGGGGGAAAAAATTCTCTTAGTTATTGCACTGAATAATGAGAACCTCACACTCCTCCAGTCCATGTTCTGTGTTTTGCATGGGAGCATTTTACAGTGCGCTGTAAAGGACTAGAATCTGAGGCTGCAGTTCTGCAGAGAGAAGTATATATATAACTTATATATAACTTTATGTTTGGTATGCAAACAATGAAGATTTTAGAGGCATCCTACCACAGAGGAATTCTAGGTCATGGCAAGATTTGTATGGACTAAATACAGAAGTGAAATCTTTACAGAACTGGTGATTTTCATCTTGACAATAGAAGTTGTTTCAAAAATGCTAAGCAAGTTTTGTAGAATCCTATTCTGAGTTCTGTAGAATCTTGTGAAAGCAAATCTTAATCCTTTGCATTTTTAAATTATGTTTTATAGCACTGTATTGGATTACTGAGATGTTTAAAGCCAATAATCCCCAGCTGCTCCAAAGAAGAGTTTTTGAAATGTAGCCACGTTTTCCTGTAGCAGCTTTGAGACTCAGTATTACGAAACCTTAGACAAAGCCATAAAATGATGGCCCTTTGAAAACAGAAGTCATTGTGCAGGGAAGAGGAAGAGAAATAACCTCCTGAACAGTATGCTGTGCTATCTGTCAGCATCCACCTCTGAATTCATCATGGAATGAAGGCATTTTCCCCAAGCTTTGATTTAATTCGTGCTCGTTGGAGAAGGGTGAGATTGCTGCTTGCTGTACCTCATAGAAAGCAGGGGAAAGCAGGAAGACAACTTAGTACATTATGGAGTGAATGACACAGAAATAAGCCTGAGAGAGTGATATTAAAAGGCTTGGGAAATGAAAAATGGCTGTAAACAGAGTTTTACATTTACTTGCTGCCCTGGGGAGATCCACTTAAGATAAATGTGACAGAGGCTGTCTGGTTTGAAGCATAAACTCTACAGGAAAACAACCAGCATAAGAAAGGTAGTCTTATTAAAGAACAGGGTGATTGATAGAGTCATTTCGAGTAATGACTAAGCTCTTGGTAGAGTTTATTTTAAATAGTAATTGTGTTCTTGTGCTTCTCAGACCAGCTGGAATTCTCATAATTCCCTGGATGCTCCAAGGCCAGTGAGGCTGCAGCCCAGCCCATGCTAGTCCCAGTAATGTTGGTATTATGTAAGTGGCTATCAGTGACACCCTGAGGAGGAAACAAATGACAGCTAAAGTCAACTTCCTTGCGACTACTAATGCTGTATTTACATGCTAAGCCAACCTTGAATATTTTTTTTTCCCTAAGAATTGATATGTCTGAATATCAGAATAACACTTGTGCTGTGACTGATGGTCTCTTTGGTTTGTGCCAGAAATGAGACAGAAAGTCAAGATTAAAGAGTGAAAACCTATCAAAAACTAATGATTGCAGGCAGGTCTATTCAGCTCCCAAACCAAGGCAGACAGAATTGCAGCCAGCAATCCATTTCTGCTCAGATCTATAACCTCTTGCTGAAGGGCTGGCAGCCCCCACAGCAGCAGAAATCTAAATTCAGTCTGTGGTTCTGCACTTACAGCTTCATTTCCAGAGGCAGCTTCAGCAGTGCTGCCGAAATGCCAGACTATTAAAGCATCCTGGGTGGTCTTTGTGTGGCCAATGTGTTCCTCTACAAAACATTTTTCCACTTTGAATTTAATCCTACTGGACTCCTCAATCCCCATGTCCCCTTCAGTTTGGTCTCCCTCAAGCAGGAAAGTTCCTGATGAAAGGCTTCCACATCGTGACTCATTTAGAGAGGTTCATGTTACAGCCTCTGCAACATTTATCTTTATAAAACTCGACAAGTTAGGGAATTACTGAGAGTCCCCTTTACAAATACATTTGCTAAAGAGAGAAAGGTGAGAGATAACTAATCAATAACCTTCTCCTTTCCCCAGCTTTCTTGGAGCTGCAGAAGGAAGAGCTCAGACCCTTCAGCCATGCCCATGGAAGGTTCTTTTTTGATATCTTGCTTAACTATTCCAGTTTAGTGCAAATTTCTTCCATAAAGAGCATAAAAGCCACTTTGAGATTTCTGAATGAAAAATTGAATCAATAATTAATTTTTGCCTAGGCAGAGATTGTCTGTGAGGAGACCAATTTTGGCTTGAAAGCATGAGATAACAACCTCAGAATATTCAAACACATTCCTAAAGCAGCCTCAACAGCCCTAATAAAGGAGACCATCACTGTTTAAATACCTAATGGGAGGCTACAGCTGAAAAGACCAAATCTTCACATTTATATTATTATTTGCAACCCATTACAACATAAGATTATAATTAAAACAATATTTGCGTGAGTCTTTTCTGAGACATCTTACTGTAATTAGTCACCATAGAATATTTCCATTTAACCTAAAATAACCCAAATACACAAACACAAGGAAAACACCACCTTCATTAAAGCAACTTCCTTTTGGCTTCCTGATCTGCTCTGAGCACAAATCAGAGGAATTATCTGGATTTTTAGTGTTCATAGGCTGTAAAGACTAAGACATAATTCCCAACTTTATATTACAAACCCAAAAATCCAGCAACAGGTGCTAGGATGATGCAATGAGATGCTAAGCATACAAGTAAATACAACAATAGCACACAAAACACAGGCACAAAAAATAGCACAAAAATAGCACAAAAAAGACAGGCTGGTGTCAGCTTGCAATTAAAATTTGTTTCTCATTCAACTGATCCATTTAAAAAAAGGTCAAATGATTCAGCATATTTTTCATGAGCCTGTCTCATTTTGAGTTAAACCTGTTCATTACATCTTTCTAACCGATCATATGAACCACAAATACATCCCAGACCTGGCCTGACCCTATTTCTGACCTGTAATTACAGATAATTGTGGCAAAACATTTCATTTCTGTTCTCGTGACAGAAGCAGTGATGCCATGATGATTTTTTTGCCTTTTCTTTTAAACCCCTGTTATACCTTTTTACAGCTTCTGTATTCTCAGTGCTTTTTGCCGACATTCTTGGACTTGTTTGTCAAGCTGGGAGACTGAACATTTTAGAGGTTTCGTAGTTAGGGATCAGAGTGCCCCAGAGCCCAAGGTCCTCTCCAGATCACATTTTGTAAACTGAGATAGAACCATCCAGGGGAAGGTTCCTTGGGGAGGGGGGCTCACTCGAGCCTCTCATTGGGGAATCTTTGATAGATGTGCTAATTAGTAACACCTGTAATGAGATACCAGATCTATCGTGGGTGTGCATTGCGGTGTGCATGGAGGTGCATTCCACCTGGACGTGGTGCACCTAAGGATCCTTAAAATAAATACCAAGGTAAAATCCCTTTTTCCCTTCTAACCCTGTTTGACTCTTGATTTTAAGACCAGGAAAAGGCATCAGCAGTAACAGCACATTTAAGGCAGTGCCTTGCTACAGCTGGAATGATGTTTGGTGCCATTGCTATCATGCAGAAGAGGCAAATTTTAAGAGCTTTGAACCTACAGCTGTTCTTGCAGAAAAGTTTCAGAAACTGATGTTTCACGGAGAGCTTTTTGTGGGAAATTGGCCAAAAATAGGTATTTTAAAAATTAGATTAGTGATATTCATAGCTGAATGTATGAATCAACTTTAATTAGATGTATTTTGGAAATGCATTAGGGGTTTTGAGGCTCTAAATACTTTTTGTCACCCTTGCCATGGGCAAGTCTCAGCCTTAGGAGTGCAATAATCAGGTCTGGTGGGGTTATCTGCATGTCCTAGAACACCAATCTCATTTCTGCATCTTGCACCAGCAATGTCTTTTTTAAACCAACAGGACAATATAAAAGTATTGGAGTGTGAATGAACCTGTGTTCAGTCAGGTAAAGCTTCACCTTCCACACCAATAACAATTTTCTCATTAGTGAAGATCCCTGAAGTGCCCTTAAAAATGAATTCGGGAAAAAGAAAGAGGAAAACCTAACATTTGGTAGAACTGATGCACTGAGAACAGTTTAATTTTTTGATGAAATTACTTTCATATGAGGCAAGTAGAGGGGGAAAGTTTGCATTTATAGAAGTGAAATAAATCCAAAAACCAATAATAATAATAAAAAAAAACCCCATACATGTACAAATATACACATAAAAACTACTGAAAGCTCCATTCACCAGACTAGGATTGGGCATTTTTTTCTCCACATTAAACATGCCCTTACATTCAGCGTATTTTCTACCAAAATGTTCTTTTCAAAATGTTGCCAGGGTGATATCACTATTTCAATCCAACCAATTTCCTTTGAAGTCTCCCATAACAGTAATTAAATAAATTGCTCTTGGAGTAATTATGTTTTTTTCTGGAAAAGGAACTATTAGGTTAAAGAGAGATGAGAGAGTCTGCCACCAAACATAATCTTTCTAGAAACACTGGTGCTTGCTACATTTATTGGAAAAAGGATGGAATACTTAAAAACCTTGGACCTTTTTAGCTTTTGTCGAAAGGAAGTGTCGACTTCCCAGCTGAAACAAGCAACAAGCTGAAATGACTGCTGACAGTCCTGGGAGCGCAGAGAGAAAGAAAATGGGAGTTGTGTCAATAGAAAGCTTTTAAATTCTATGTATTAGGCCCAAGAGGGCTGGTGAGAACTGGAAGGCCAAATTACAGTGTTAAAGCAAGTGGATGGTGAACAAGAGGAAGGGGATGGAAAGCCCGGGACTGATGATCCAGTGGAGGGTACAAAATGGAACAGTCCATAAATACATCGTGCTTGAGGCTCTGGGGACTGGGCTGCTGCCTTCAGGAGGTTCTGTGTGTGGCAATCCGTCAGCCCCAACGCCTCCCTTCTCTGCTCTGGGAGTTTGATCAGCCCTAAGGAGTTTCCAAATACGTAACTTTATGTTCCATCTGTACTTTGGCTTTGGTTCCAAGTCAAGCTAAAATTGTTTAGGTGCAGTATGTTGAGCATCCCAGGAGTTTTGGGGTTTTTTTTTCCCAGATTAAGTTCTTTTAACTTTGCTAAGGATTTCCCTGTTATTTGTGGGAATTTGCCGTACACCCAATAAGCAGCACTGATTTAACCCTCAGAACAAGCTGAGCTAACCCTCACCTCGTTCTCTGGCTTAGTCTGGTACCTCAGACCTCACGGAATTTAAATACTGGTGCTTGCGGGGTTTGTCCACATTGCAAAGAACCTGGAGCTCTCCATTCAAAGCTTTTCTTTTCATTCCATGGCCATGTTTTTCTTTATGTATGATGCTGAGCACCCCCATCCTCCTTCTCCTTTAAATCTCTGTATAAGATATGAGATAATGTTGCATAAGAGTAACCCACGTGGAGCAGTATCTGAATTTCCTTCTGGAGCCTTTCCCATATCCCATCCAAGGACAGTGAGACAGAGCTTGTCTGCAAAGCTGGCCCTCTGTTTTCTCACCGCTTTGAAGACCCAAAGACAGTGTTTTCAACCCAAAAACTCACAAGGATGACCAAAAGGACAATAAAAAATTGGAAATCCAGTGGTCAAAGGGAATAAGGCACCAGACAGGCACCAGCTGGAGAAACTGGATCTGGGGATTCATCCAAGAACAGGGAACATCTTTCTGAGCAGACAGACATACTTCTTGTTCCAATGGATGGCTGACAGGGCAAACGTTGCTATAAAAAACTTAACATGTTCTTTTTTTTTTTTTTTAAACGCTTTGTGCAAATTTTGTGAACCCTTTCTCGCTTAAGCTGCAGCAAGTGAGATTAGAACCAGACCCAAGGAATGGCAAATCCATATTATAAGCAGGAAGAATAATTATGAAGGTCACACACAGGCACTTGTATTATGTTTGTAAACACAGCTTTAACTAAACCCAGCTCTAATACGTGACAGGAATGATGGTGTAAGAATAAGATTGCTAACAGGGATGTTTACTAAATGCTTCTTTAATAATGGGGCTTAAATAAACAGTGTAAAAAATAATTTTCCACGTGTTAACGTGAACTTGTTAAAATTTCAGAGCCTTGTAAGCCCTTAGGCCAGTGTTCCCCCTGCTTGTGACATGCCCGAGCTGCTGTGAGCTGCCGGCACAGGCAGCAGGACCCCTCTGGATTCTCAGGCAGCATCAGCACCACTGTGGGCCTGCCTGGGCCTTGGGGCTGGGTGATTTATTCGGCTGTAACAGATTATCTAAGGACCAAGTGGCCACTGCCTGATGTGCTTGGGCTTTTTGCTCAGCTCAGGATGACTGTGTGCTGTAACACAGCTGGTTTATGTGTTTGAAATGAAGAGGCAGAGATAGCAATGCACTGGTCCATACAGAACGAGCTACCTGCGCAGCAGGGAGGCAGCACAGGATGGGAGAGGAGATGTGAAAGTCGGGGACAGGAGGGTGGTGAGGCTGGAAACTGCTCCCCAGGGCTCAGCTCCTGGCTGTGGAACTGCTGCAGCCTGGGAGCTGCACAGAGCTCAGAGATAACACAGGGAGCAGGGGATGCTCTTCCACACACAGCAAATCCACCATCCACAGCGACACAGGCTGGCATGTGCCCTACAGGGCAGCGGGGAAAGGGCAGGGCGAGGAGCAGCCCTGCAAACATTACAGTGGCTCTGGAAAAATAACATTACAAACAGAACAATGGCTCTGGGTGCAGGGAGAAGGATCCATCCCTGCATTCCCTGGCATAAGGGCCCTCCACCCCCATCCTGCCTCAAGATCTCTGCCTGAGGCAGCTGATGGCGAGGGGGACACCAGGGAAAGGCAGGGGCTGGGAAGCTCCTGTGCACCACTGTTAACTGTACATAACTTGTATAAGAGCTCAGTGTGAATGAGCTGATAATTCCCTGGCTAAACCCTTTGGAATTTAGGCTAACAGAACATTCTTGGCTTTTAATTTCTGTTCTTTTGGGTTAGATGAGCTCAGCAAGCTGCAGCAGAATAAACTGATGGAGACTTCAAGGAGCCTGGACTGAACCCTGGATGTAACTCAGGTAACTGCTCACAGGCAAAGCACTCAGCTGGACAAAGGGCAATGTGTCAACCTTGTGTGAGCTGTCCAGAGGAAACAGAGTGTGCTGAAAGGAGGAACAGCACGTGGGGAGCAGAGGCAACCTGGGTAACCCTAGCCCTAACCCAACAGAGAGTAGTTTTGATAGTTATTAAAAAGTCATTACCATTCTATTCTTTGTTGAAAAGTTTTCCCACTTAAAATTTTAGTTATCTCTATATTTGTCAAACAGAAAGCAAATCAAATCACTCCAGACCTACAAGGAGAAAAGTGGTCATTCCATTTGGTTAACACACGGCTTTTGTGTCATTCTGCTGATGCTGGGAGCAGCAGAGGGGTGATAACCAGTGGGTCAGTGGCTTTACTGGGAGACAGCACAACACAGGCTTTGTTGAGCTGTGCTGGGAGTGAGCCTGTTCCTGGGAGGGGGCTGTTCTCTCCTGGGCCTCACCCATGGCAGAGAGGGACAGGAGACACAAGCAGCACCTTTGGCCTCCCAAACCGGGCAGCAGAGCAGTGAAGTCTGCAGTTAATCCCCAGCCTCGGGATGAACAGCTCATTAGTGAGAGGCAAATGTTTGTGCAAGCACATCCCCTGGAAAAATAGGGAATATCTTCTCCCCAGCGTGCTGCAACTCACGCATGTTGCCTGCAGTAAGAAAGTATGAGAACAGCTCGGGAGGTCAAGGCAGAGCCTATGGGTTGGTTGGTTATTTTTGCTTCAGTGCAGCCCTGGTTCACAAAATACAGCTGATAGCACGAACCAAGGCAGGAGGGCCAGGAGGCCTCTCACAGTGGCCAGGCTGGGGAGGTTACATAACCTGCTTTTCTATTTTGGAGGAGGGAAGGGAGAATTGGAGGCCAAATGCCCAAGTTCTCCTGCAAAAGCAGGGATAAATCTGTAAAAGTACAGGGAGTCAGACCCCACGACCATGAATATTCAGGATTTTAGGCTGTTGTTTCTAAAAGAAGATTGTGTTCATAAACAGAACCAGAAAATACCCTTCAGGGTCAGTCCTGCTTTTGATTCCAAATGTTATGTTGGCTCAGACTTCCCCTTTGCTGGCCTCTCCCGTTATCCCATTGAATTCATTAGAAGGCTGTGGCTACTGGCCAAGAGAAACGGGTAATGCATCCCAGAGCCCGTATTCTTTGAAATATCTTCTGAGACAGGAATTTATAGCATCGATATAATGAAACTCAGATTACAACATTAAACTCTGAGTCTGTCTGCTTGCCCCACATACCAGAACTATACAGAAAATTTGAGCCATGGAAGCCTGAGGAAATTGGGGAAAATGTGGAGTCACATCTAGAATGAGGCTTTAGGACTTGGCTGCACCTTCAAGAACAGCCTTAAGGCAAGAGATAAATCACATATGATGTCACACAGGTAGCAGCAAGAGACCTGAAAGAATTGCCATGGAATCACAAATATTTTGGCTTTGGCACACTGAATTCAGCAAATTTAGCCCGGTCTAGAGCAGTTACTCCCTCAGACAAGAAAAAACAGGATCAAGTCCTGACTCCATCCTCATCTTGTCCCTCCTGCCCCTGACCACCCTGAGAGGGTAATTTTTTTTTTGCTTTAATGCGGCTGTTCAGTGTGTTGTGCTCTATGCCACTCTCTTTTATGTTGTTATTTATTATGTATTCAGTGATTATCAAATGGGTGCTTTCTATCCCAAAGAGCCCACAATCCTCTTCTGCAGTAATTACAAATATTGCTTTTACAGACCAGAAACTGGACAGCTTTTTCCTGTAAAGCAACAGAAGGAGAGACTTCACCTAAAACCTTGGAACAAACCTTCATTTATGAGCCAAGGGAATCATTTTTATTCCACTACATGAATTCAGTGGGCTGCCACAGGCCAGTCATAATCTGTTATTGTTTCCCTACAACCTTGTACTATTAATTTTTCTTTTTAATGAACTGTCCAGTCTTGTTCAGCTGTGGGAACTATGATGGAGCTGCAATAGAAATGGTTTATGTCATGCCTTTGTCAAAAGGCTTTCCCCTACAGCAGCAGAATGTAATTGAAAAGCCATTTTAAAATAAAAGTAACTGAGTGGTTGCAAACGCAGGTTGTCAGGAATGGAGAGGGAAAAACCTTCGCATTACATTAGATTTTACCAATCACTACTTGTGTGTCTTTATTAGAGCTTATACTGTAATGAGAAAAGCCACATAAATTGTATCTGTTGCATGGTTATATCAGCAAGTGTTCCTGAAAATTACTGAGAGCATTTTAAAGAAGTTTTTCTTCAGCTGTGACTAACAATGAACTAATCGGCTTGGTTAAACACCTCAAAAGAATTAAATACACTAAATTTTGTTTTATTTGGTAGCATACAGCACATGTCCATTTTTGAGACAGCAAACTGATGTCTGAGTAGAATTCAGATAGCTCTTATTGCATATGAAGCCTCGAAAGCCATCTTTTCACATGGAATATTTATGTGCAAGACACACGATCCAGTTTTCTCTTGGGTTTATTTTTCTAGCCCTGGCTGTGTGTATTTTTTCTTGGAGACACTAAAGTGCAAATTTTAAGTATGCTATAATTATCCTTCTCACCATCATTATTTTTAAAGCCCAAAATGAGCAATTATATTTTATGTATCTATATGTATATAAACTCTGTATTTATGTACTTACTGTTAAAGCTGACAACGGTTCTCTCCATAAAGTCTCATTAAAACTGTTTCAGAAAGACTCTGATTTAGCTTTTGCTTCACACTTTTCACCTTTAAAGTAACTGGAAACTTTGCCAGGAGTCATTTTATCACAGCACAATTTACAAGTATTTGAGGTTATTTTGACCCACAAGTGACTGGAGTTTGGGGGAGTTTTTCAGTCAATGGCTCAATCTTTAATGCCCTTTCTCCCCTGCTGGCCGATCCCTGCAGCCTGAGCAGTGCAGTCTCTCCTTAGGGAATCTCATGCCTGGGGGGAATTTCGGGAATTTCCCGTTCCTCAGCCCAGCCAGGCTGCTCCAGATCCTGCTCCAGAGATCCACTCTGCAGCCCAGACAGGGCTGGGATTCCCCAGAAAGCTGGGAAAAGGCAAGGATGAGTCTCTGACGACCCAGTTGTTTCAGGAGTTGAGCTGGAACAAACTATTCGCCACCAAGAGCTGAATTTCAGCTCGGGTACAAGTTCATTGTTTCCAAAAACAAATCACTCATTTCAACATTCTTCTACAGTCAAGATTCTTTCAAGGCATCAGTACTTCATGGAAATAATTTTCTATTAAAAAGCAGATAGGAAAATCTGAAATGTCCATGTTAGGAGGTACTGAGACCGTAAGAGACAGGACAGTGGGAATGTATTTCCTCACTTGATGTCTTTGAAGTCTTTTTAATTTCTAATAAAATAACCATTCTTCTTCGATATCCGTTTGACCAGAATGTGTCTTATCATTATCCTAACAATGTTTCCAAAGGTTTTTCAGCTCAAGCAAGTCTTGAAGAGAACCAGGAAGGCAGAAGTAATAAATTCAGGCTCCATCCCATTGTACAGACCATGTGAAATGACATGTACTCCTCCTAACACTTCACTCTCAGGTCTTTCTTTAAGAACCACTGAAGGATTCCCTGTACTTTGGAGTGCCACCCTACTAAAATCAAAGCTTTTGCCCTCACATGTGAGCCTATTTCATTTAATTACTAATATCCCCCCTAAAACACACGTAATGAGCTGATCCTGCAGGTACACGGAGTGCGTGTTCTGTGGGTTGACACTGAGAATTCAAAATTCAGGTCTTAAAAACCTACAGGAGCGGGTATTTGTAGAGAAGCAAAGTGAGAGGTGTGAGACAGGAAAAAACAGGCAGCTGGAGGGGGAACACTCTGCTCAGACATGTAGGCCGGGCTGAACATGCAGGACAGGGGGATTCTAAGTGAAAATTAATTTTCTTTCCACATTGCATCAGTGCAGAAATGAAACTATGGAGGAATTTCCTTCCAGGATCTGCTCTGTACATCAGGATCAGCCTGGTTTTCCCATTACAGTCTTTCTGCATAAGAATTAAAAGCAAATAATAAAAAGGATGCTGCATATGAAAGAGGCACAGCACACATTACACAGCACTAATTTATATATCCGGGAAGTGAACTTCAGTTCCTCATCCTGTATGATGAACTCAGCACAGCCTTCCAGGATCAGAAGGGGCTGCAGGGAACCTGGACAGGGGCTCTGCAACAGGAACTGGAGGGCCAGGACACAGGGAATGGCTTCCCAGTGCCAGAGGGCAGGGCTGGATGGGATCTTGGGCAGGAATTGTTCCCTGGGAGGGTGGGCAGGCCCTGGCACAGGGTGCCCAGAGCAGCTGTGGCTGCCCCTGGATCCCTGGCAGTGCCCAAGGCCAGGCTGGACATTGGGGCTTGGAGCAGCCTGGGACAGTGGAAGGTGTCCCTGCCCATGGCAGGGGTGGGATGGGATGGGCTTTAAGGTCCCTTCCAATCCAGACCATTCTGTGATTCTGTGATTTTATGATTCTGTGGGAGTACTCTTTTTTTGGGGTCCTGAGGACCCTTTATTCATGTAGGATGCTTTCCAGAACAACACAATCAGAGGGAAGTGTATCTGTTGTGCTTACCCTCAGTCTCTCTTGAACTTCAATACAGAAAATCCAAGCAGCACAGGAAGGAAATGTCCAGTCAGGATATTCCCACTTCCTGAAGCTCCTGGTCACCTTCTGTAGTGACTGAGCCAAGGCTGTGTCACAGCCCACAACAGCTCAGCAGGGCCTTGCTGTCTGCCCCGCTGCTCTTTGTTCCATGAACAATAGTTCAACATTAATATTTTACCTTCTCAACTCTTGTCATTATCCAGATACTGTAACAGGAAATTTGCATTCCTGAACAGGCACAGCTGGAAGTAATTTAAGAAAGATCCTTCAAAAGAAGGGAAGAGAATTTAGGAAGCATATGGATTCACAAGTTTACATGACAATCAACAAAAGCAGCTCTTGTTCCTCCTCTTTTGCAGGGAGACACTTCACACTCCAAGCAGAGGGAACATGCCACAGTCTCTCTGCAGGAAGCTTTCTTACACAAATTATTTGCTTTAACTCTGAAATGCAAAGAAGTCTATGAAAAAAAGACACAACACTTTGTCAGATAAAACTGGGGTAGAGACCCAGTTAAAATCCACTTATCTCACACACTAGTGGGAGTGATGGGCCTTCGCATTTTCCTTTAAGCTTATTCCTCACAGTCCTTTAATTTCTAAAAACTAAGTCTATTTGGAAGTAGCTCTGAAGTCAAGAACAAGCAGAGTAGACAGGAGCCTGAACTAAACCATGAACTGAGATATTAGAAAATGCCAAAAGAAGCGAAGTAGCGGTGAGAAAATTCATGTAACTGTGCATGGAACAGAGACATGCAGAACTAATTTCAGGTATTTTTTCTAAGTCTTCTTGATACCCAGAAATGAATTTGAAACCTAGTCAGGAACTCTTCAAACCAAACCCACTTTAGAATCGTTCTGTTGAGAAACTGCATCTGAACAAGAACTGAGCATTGTTTGCAAAATGTGGCTTTTGTGTTCATACAGGACGAGAACCTCCGCTGCTGAGCTCTGCCCTTGCTCAGAACAGAGGAGCTCAATTAAACCGAGAGCTGCTGGTGTCCCTGTCACACCCAGCCCGGGCGCTGCCGTCCCCCTTCCCAAAGCTGAGGGCACCACACACACACATCCCATAGAGCTGCTCACAAGGGTGTTTAGGTGTTGGTCCATTGGGCTGCCAGAAATAAGATAATTGTCATTCAAGGACATTTCCAGAGAAATGAAGCATCTGTCAAGCAGGACCTGAGTTAATTGAATGTAAAAACTGTGGATGAGTCAGCAAGACAGAGAGCTTTAATATCCTGGCTTGTACTTTTTATCCTACACAACTCAGGTGGGCTCGTGCCGCTGATTCTGTAAAAATGGCAGTCTTGCCATATTTGTTGTCTATTACACATCACCTGTTTCTGTGTTAAACATAAAACCAAACAATGGACACTCCTGTAAGTGGGCAACTCTCACCTCTGTGCACTCACAGCAACAGCAGCAACTGAAAATCACCGAGGATTTGAAAAATTAAAGGCATCAGAGCAGCAGATACAACTGTTTTCAGGTCTAGTTTCTCATACTGCTCTACTTCCACACTTTCCACCTTCTCTGAAGCCTAAGGGTCACCACGAAATTCCTTTCCCAGCCCAAGTCTGAGCAGTTGTATTGAGCTCAATGGCATTGCACAAAATATCAGATAAATAGACCGAACATGGAATTAATCACTCGGTCACGAGAATAAGTATGAACCTTTTTGACTGATCACTTCCAGCTGTAAACCTAAATATCAGAAAAATCCCTACATTCCTCTTCTTCAGTGCTCCATTGCTGTGAATTTTCAAGCGACTCTCTGATGTTTTAAACAGGAAATTAAACAAAAGGGATTCAAACCATGTACCTTATCAAACCGTGCTGTACAGAGATAGAAGGATGGTCTGTGTTCTACAGCATCAGCTGAGTGAGATCAGGGCCTTCTGCTAAACTCTCTGAGGGATCAGTCCCTGCAGAAATGTTCCCTATGCTGCACAGATCTTGTAGACACTCCAGAAACCAGCCACGGATACCCGACACCCTCAGGAGATCACAGGTTTGGGTTCAGCACTTACCTTCACCCACTGGAAACCTGCTGCCAGTTGATGTAGCATGTTCCACACATTTGCAGTGCCTCTCCAGGAGCCCGTGGAGTGCTGCCAGCCCTCTGCTGCCGCTCAGCCACTACTCCAGCTCTGCCTGCAAAGGAGGAGAAAGCCTGTTTGAAATCCAAAGCAGTGCTGGTACCATAATAAAAGGAAACTAAAGTCTGGCCTATAAACTACCACAGCAGCCTAAAGAGAGTCCAAAGACAAGCAATTAAATACTACTTATAATTAATAAATAGCCTTTGCCTAGCATCACAGAATGGCCAGGTTTGGAAAGGACCTTAAAGATAACCCAGTGTCACCCCTGCCGTGGGCAGGGACACCTTCCACTGTCCCAGGCTGCTCCAAGCCCCAATGGCCAACCTGGACCATTTGACAGACTTACTTTCGCTACAGTGTTCCCATAACTAAAACGCTTGAGGCCATATCAAAATTCTCTCACATCTCTTTTTTGTTATCTATGGAAAAAATCTGTTCTGGGAATGTTATCCAAGACAAGACACACTGTAGTGAAAAAAGTAACAGCTGCAGATGCCATTAACCAGCAAGATGTGCTTCGAACATTTCTAAGAGCTCTAAAGGCGTATTAGAAAATTAGTGGGTTTATCATTATGATGGAAAAGGGAGTCGATTATTTTAGGAAGTAGAACTGCCACTACAGTAGTGAAAAAAATACCTAAGATAAAAAATCTGAAGCAAAAAAAACCCTCAAGTGCCTCTGCCTGTAAGAAGTTCATCTACAGTTGTTTCAGTGGTTACAATTCTTTCATAAATGGGGCAGGAAGTTGAGCCAGTCTGGACAAAGGGAGCAGAAACCAAAAGAAACCTGCTGAATCATTTCTCATGAGGTGAGACAAGTCTTGAATTTAAATTGGTAAGTTAAGGATGATCACAATTTCACAGAGCAGTCCCTCATCATCCCAAGTGTTTCTGACAATGTCCCCACACAAGTAAAATATAAATAAAATGTAGTTAATGTGACTGAATGCAAAGGAAATACTCAGCATGATCTGTTGTTACCTAGTGGTGCAGACACTGCATTCCTGAGGCTCCTTTGAGACCTTGGTAGACACTTAAACAGCCCTAACTGAATTCTAGGATGAGCCAAGGAAATCAGGCTAGATTCCCCAGTACCTCCAAATTTATTAACTGAAAGTTTCTACGACTAATTATTTTAAAATAGCCCCTGTAATTTGGGCTGACAGATCCAAGCCAGTAATTTTCTGCAGTGTTCAACTGTTAAAGATGCCTCATCTGTATCAATCCTTCATTTCATACCCACTTTTCACCCCCATTAAACCAATCAAGTTTTAATTGCAAAAAACCCAGTTCAGCAGCACTGTTTAAATTTCAGAGTTCCCAGCAAAAGTGTTGAAAAGGAAATAGGCATTGACTGACTATTTTATATTCAATATTGCACAAACATATTTCATCCTTCTCCATCAAAGGAAAAAATAAAGTCATGTTGCTTCTATGGCCCCTGACGACTGCAGATGCATTGATTCCCTTTTAAAAATTTGGGATACCTGTGCTATAAAAGCACATTCCTAGGCAGTGGGTTTTGCTAAGCTCTATGGAGTGATGATCTGTGTGATCACTGAGCCATTAATGTAAAAGCACTTGGTTTATAGAAGTGCTCCACACATTCATGCTATGAAGTACCTATGGCACTTTGAAATATATTCATTTTGCAATTTTTTTTTTTTTCATAAAGGACCATTTTGAACTAATTCACAATTCATATGAACGACTGAAACTGAATAAACTCCCTCATTTTGATCATTTGTTCAATACCTTCACCGAAAACAACATCTTTATGGATGACTTTGCAGCTCAAGATTCCTTTACGCCCAAGACATTTGAAGTTGCTTGGATAAGGACTTGTCAAAATATCCTTCTAAATATCCCTACCATCTAAATTTTTAAGCTCTTCTTTTGCTTTTAAAAGCCTCAGAGCTTTGGTAACAGACACTGCCAGTCCCCACCTGACCTCAACTCCATTAACTTCTCCCCGTGCATCCACCTGACCACCAGCAAAGGGAACCACAGAGTGGGCTGGGCTGGAAGGATCTTAAAGGATAACAGATAATAATAAATAATAAATAATAATTTTACTGCCAATTACAGCCTCTATCCTTCAGTCACACTGCATTTCAACAGATACCAGGGGTTACAAACCGGTATTTTTTGCAGCACCAACCAATATTACAAGTAAATCTTCTAATATTCTTCTAAATATAAATATAAATCTTCATATTAACATCAAGTGAGGAGAAACTCCTCCAGATACCAATTTTCATTAAACACATTAAACTCAAAAAATGGTTTGAGACTGCTGCATGATTTCCATCCTTGTGACTGTAGACAGAAGAGTATAGCTGATTGATTGATATTTAGTTATCAGATACCTATTTATTTTCTATTGCCGTTTCATTTATCAGATGCCTATTATTTACTGTGTAACATGTTTTTATTTTCTAATTTTTCTCTACAGCTGAATATGCCTTCAGTAGTTCTAATAACTTTATAACACTTACAAAAGGGCGAAAAGCCAAAAACCCCAACTGCTGTATTTACAGGAGGCCATTTCAAAGTCCAATTACAATTACAAGAAAACTAAAAAAAAAAACAAAAAAAACCCCATTAAACAGTTCCAATGCTCCAACCAGATTTGCCACAGTGGCTCTTTAAGCCACAAGGCCTAACAAGAGTTTTTGGGGCAGAAGAAGCCGTGGCTTCAGAGGCCGTTTATGCAAAGTGAGGACTGGACCGGCTTGGAACTGTGGCTGGCGAGAGGGGAAGGAGCCCCCAGCCCATTGTCACTATGGTAATTATTGCACAATGCCTGATGTGAGATGGGCAGAGGCAGCAGCTGAATCCGGCATTGTCCTCGCACGATAAAAAGATTTGGAAGCCTGAAAAGCAGAGGAACGGAATCTCACAGCTTCTTAGAGTCCCCTCTGAAAGGGCCATTGTAACATCATCATAAATCCTGGGCTCCCCAGGCACTTGACAACTAAAGCAGCGGACAATAGAATTCTTGTGTTGGACAAAACACTCCTTGTCTGCCAAAGGGCTTATCTGCTTCATTTACAAATGTCTTTCATTGTACCCAAATAATTCCCTATTAGAAAAACTATTAGGAACAGCACTAAATAAATATTCACAGCTTTGTGGGCCGCTTGGCAAAGTGAATAAACCAATACAATCCAGGCGCCTGCAAAATATGAGATTTACGAGGAGGAAACCCAAAGCAACCCCAAACCTCTGTTTATTTTCATTTTGCCTTTCCCTGACACACTGCACACACGTTTGTCCCTCTAAAAAAGAGCCAGGTACATTATTCTCACCAAAAGAGATTAAAAATATTAAGAAATCTGCAAAGATCTCGAATTGGAGCAAGATTGTATCCAACGTGCCCCTAAAATTAAATATTTCCAGAAGAGCAGTCAAAGAAATAAACCTGGGAGCATATCTGAGAGTTTAATGAAATAGAGACAAATTGCTCACAATCATGAGAGGATTTAAACTGTGGGTTTATAACTACATATGTTTGGGTCCCACTTACTGAGAGATCCAAAAGCATCAGGGATGAGTTTTTGAGATGAAACGGTGCCAGATTTTTGCAACTCTTTTCAAGCCCAATGAAAATTCTGGTAAATATCACAGAAATGACTGGAACAGACTAAAATATTCCATACATACAGCACTTCAAAAGGCATTTCTAACACAGTCAGAACTCCACTGCCTCAGGTTTCCACATAAATGGTTATTTGATTACAATTTACTAGAGAAGTGCCTATGGAAAGACAACTGACACCACACACAATGATTAAAGAAAAACCCTAATAATCTAAATTATTGCTCAAGCAAAGAGTGCTGACCATATTCAAAGTGCCAGAGACATCTGTATGGCTGAATTAAAACCTGAAGTCAAAATTTCTTGACTGGATTATTGATTATAAACTCCTTATTCAATTCCAATATAGAAAGAAGGTTTTTACACAGCCCAGGCAAATGGGCTGAGTGGCTGAAGGGCTTTTTTTCCCCCCTGTGATTAATTATTACAAGCCTACAAAAAATCCAGGTAGTCATAACCTGCATATTAAACAGATTACTCATATTAAATATTCAGAATGTACACAACAGACAACAACAATACTGGTAAAATACAAAAAATCAATAAAAGAAGTTAACATAATTTAAAATAAAAATGATGCAAGTTTGAGGTCACAATCAGAAAGGTTTAGGAATATGTGAGCTTTCCATGGTTCTATCATGAATTTGCAGTCTGGCCCTGCCACACATCACTTAACCTTGGAGCCATTGCTGCAAGTGAGAAAAGGCACTCTATAAAACATTTCACCTCTGAAAAATGCACTAATCCATATAAAAATCAGAGGAAAGAGGCTGGAATTCAGAGCTCCCACACGCCAGCTGAGGATCTCTGCTGTTTGGGTGCAGAGCTTCTCCATTTCTTCTCTCACTTCTCTCCTCAGTGCATAATTAACTGTTCTAAAGATGTAGATATAAGTTCTGTCTTAAAATAAAGTTTAAACTCGACTTCCCCGATGCCATTTTTTGGTGCTTGCTGTTCTAGGCTAGGCACTGCCCAAACTCCCCTCCCTCCTCGAGCTGGATCATCTGTGTAAATATAATTTGCATGAACTCATTCTGATCATTTCTGCAATTTGCATTTCAGGAACACAGCTTCAACAAAATCTGTTTCCTGCCAGCTCTCTGAGTTTTATTCCAGTCCCTACTACATGGCACAGCACCACACCATATTTCTATATAGAGTAGTCTCTGTTTAGGTATAAAAAATGGATCTGCACTGAGGTTTAAGCCTCAGTGTAAAACAGGGATTATCTAACCCTGCTGGAGAACATGGATCTGGGGGCCTTGACCAGGATGAGTGACCTTGGCTGTGTATAAATTGCTCCTGCAAGCCATTATCTTAGCAGCTAAATAAGCTCATGCTTGGAATCACCTTGCAGGGGAATCTGTCTTTTCCCACCAACCTCAGGCAGCTAAGCCAAGCAATGGGAACCCCACAGGCAGCACCCAACAGAGCAGCCCAGCATAATTTAGGTGGGAAGGGGCTCTGGAGGTCACCTGGTCCAACTGCACGGCTGAAAGCGGCTCCAAATTCAAAGTTAATTTAGGTTATTAAGGCTGTCACTTTATTAATGTCCACAGCTGACAGCAGCAGCATGACCAAGGTCTCTGTGTGGACATGGACACTTAAGGACTTCCCATCTTGTGCTGAAAGATGGTCAGGCACAAAGGGATGGAACAAAGCCAAGGGCAAGGACTGCATCAGAAAGGATAAACCAGCAATCTGTACAATCTGCCTTACCCATACACACCCAGGGGCAGGGCCTGTTGGCAGGCTGGGGTAAATAACTCTGATTTCAGAGCTGGGGATGCTCTCACTGTGCTGTGCTCACTCCTGAGCACCCGCAGCAGCAGACAGGGGTGCCCCCCGTGCTGAGCAGCACAGACAGGAGCACACATTGTCTCTCTTACTGCCCTGCTCCACCACCGCACTGCAGCACTTGGGAGTATTTTTGTTGCCTTCTGCGTCTGAGGTAGGGAAGTGTTGATGCCTGGATCCGACACACCGAGTTCAGTCCTGGAGGAGCTGTTCTCAACCCAAGAAGCCTGACATAAAATGAGGATTTTGACTGGAAAGGTTGTACTATCCTGTAGCTTCATCCAGAGGCAAAAGTCCCTCCCCACTCAAGGGGGATGCCTTGTGCAGGATACACAAGAGAAGGACAAAACACCAGAGCTGCAGAGAATGTTTTACACAAACGAGGTTCTGTTCTAAGCAGGTTAACAGCCCATTTCTCTGCCTCATGAACTATTCTGACTTTGTACTCTCCCCAAATACTTCCCCTGGTGCTCCCATCCCTTCCCCATCCACGCTGCTGTGCGCTGGTTGCAGTGCCACAGGCAGAGAGCTGCCAAACCCCGCGCTCCAAAACCCATCCACCAGCTCGGCACTCAGCTGGGAGAGCACAAACCAGGGCAGAAAGGAAACTCAGAAGCAGAATAGCTGTGTGCTCTCATGAGAGACAAAAACACATCTTAATGCTTGGCAGAATGTTAACAGACTGCGGACTAAAGCCAAATCTCACCCATCTGAGGCCAAATTAACAGCAGGACAGAAAGGGCTCATGTGGGCTCACAAGGAACAAATTCGCCTCCCTCCAAAAAGTCTCTGCAAATCACATGAGTGCCCAGTCCTGTGCTCACCCAGTACAATATGACTTTATCAGCTTTTTCTTGCTTTTGGGTCACAAGGGCCTGGAGGCAAATGATGGGCCCTGGAGGATGAAGTCTGTATTAATTATCCTCATGCTGCTGCAGCCCCGTCCTACCCAGGTACCACGAATACAAGTGGATTGGGAGGCCTGCAGGCAGGTATGTTCTGTCATTTTAAATATCATAAATCAAGCCCTCTGTTTCAATGTTTCCAACTTCCCTGAGTTTCCTCTAAAATCTGAATTTGGGAGAAGCAGATCCACAGCAAGCAGCCCCAGACTTTTTGTGCATACATGCCTATATAGATGAATATGCATGTAAATAAATACGAATTTAAAATCATACAAGTTTTTCAAGCTTAAATAAATATTTCTATGTACCACACTGTATAAAATTCAAACCACCTACATGTGGGAGAAACACTTCATTTGCACTCTAAAACTTGACTTTTTAGTTTTGTTGTCTAGCAGATTATCTCAAACCTTTGTTCTTGAGCCGCTACAAGTAAAAGGCTCATATATATTCCCTCTTGGAAAAGCATATTCTACATGCAGAGCACACCAAATCAGTTCCTGCCATTGCAGGAGGCACACAGAGCTGCTCTGAAGCCTTCTGAGTCATGCTGGAACTCAGCTTCCACCGGCAGCAGATGTCAGACACCACGGACTGGGAGTTGTCAGCACTGAAATATTTTTATGGCAATTTTTCCCTACAGTTTTTTTTTTCCCGGTTTGCTTCCTTCCCTTGCCATTTTCCTATTCTTTGGTGCTTTTCTTCCACTAAACATGAATGGCCAGATCCTTCCTCTAGAGCAAATCCATAGCAGAGGCTGTCTTCACTAGCATTTGGGGCTCTATTTATATTATCTTTCAGGAGGCTGCTCTCTATTTCTTTCCTCTGGCTTTCTTCTGCTCTCTTTTATCAATCTCTTCTAGTGACCTCAAAAAAAAACCCTAAACACTGAGAGTCACTGAAGTATATGCTGAATGCCCCCATTAGCCAAGCTGTAGGGGACACTCAGCACAGAAAATAAATTCAACGAACCTTTGGAAAAATCTTTATATAATATTCTACAAAATCATCCTGCTGGTTCCAGGTCCACTGGAGACACCCAAGGAAGAATAATTCTGGGACATCAGAGATACAACAAAGGAGAATAGCTCAGAATCTGTCCAAGAGACTCAAGAGAGAGAGAATTCTTTGGTCTCAGGGACATTTTTTCCCAACCTTCTTCCTTTTATTAATAAATAAAGAAAAGAGGAGTTGTTCAAAGTCACCACAGAGATCTGATGGTTCTGAATTTCTGTGTGCCTCATTCAACTCACTGAATATCTCTGTCAGCCCAGGAAGATTCATGATTCATTCTGGGGAGCCTATTGCAAACCCTGCAATGACTCTTCAAACATTTGTTAGGCTTTTAAAAAAAGTTTCATTCGGTCTTATTTCTGGACCAAATGCATCCCTTTGCCTATTCCTATTCCATTCTCCTCCCAGACTCCCAGAGGTCACGGCTTGTCTAGATCTGGGGAGGGTGGCAGGAAGGGAAAATGGATCGTAAATTCATTTTAGGTCACCCAGAAGCCATTCTGTCTCTGTCTTTCCTCGCTGGCTTTTCCTCATTTCCTTTTGTGTTTCCTCAAAGGACATTACACAGTTGGCTTCTCAATCAAGGACAAGGCAATGTCAAACACATTAATTTGTCCATGAAACAGTCTTTAAATGTTGACAAAAGAAAGCCGAAAGAAATGCAGACAGACAAGATAAACATTACTGATTCCAAAAAAAAACCCAAATCCTCTTTTAACTGGTAATTTCAATTTTCAGGACTGAAAAATACTGAGCAACCAATGTCTTGATACTGTCATAATAGAATATATTTGTGCATACATAATATATATAAGCACACGCATATATTTTTTTGTATATTGTATATATGTATATGTATATAATTTTAAAGAAATTATCATTAAACACAGCTAAATATCAATGAGTGAGGACTTGGAAGATGAGGAAGGTCTAGGAGCATTTCATGATGCCTGCTGTGCAGTTTCTACTCACAACTAATACAGCTTTGCAGAGTTTCAGCAACATTTACAGCAAGGATGATGAGACTTTCCACCACCTATCATTTCAGGGGATCACTCCAGAAACTACAATACACTTATATTTTTTATGGAGTTACTTTTATTTGCTAACCTGCCTTCCTATCTGTTCTTGGAGCTGTAACCTGAGCACATATCTGTATTTCAGCTGCAGCAGGTAACGAAGTGCTCGTAACACTGAATTTCGCAGCCAAAATGAACCAGAATAGTTGACAATATTAATATTTAACATTTGTCTGCTCTTCATTATGCCGCCCAAATAGCACCAAGGCTTTAATTTTCTGTGGTGCGATTATAACAAGCTATGAGCAAGTGCATTAGGAGGTTTCTTCCAAACAGGGGTTGTGAAGTGGAAATACACACAACCAAATAAAACAGAGCAAGTGCTCTGCATATTCCAGAGAAACTGCACAATTAGGGAAGAATTCCTGCTGACATCCGTCAGTGATGTTGCCTGATGGAGCCAGTCCTAGGTGCTGTAGGCTGTTCTTTAAATAACAATAAATGAGCTCCAGAGCACCACTGGCAATCGTGGTAGACTCATATTCAACCAACAAGAGGATGTATTTAGGAAAATATAAGGATCATATAAAAATAAAAAAAACAACACAAAACAACACTAACGAAGCAACAAACCCTCACTGGCTGAAAGCTGAGAACCTGTCTCCACTATTTCACCAGATTTCAGAAGCACAGCCACTCTCTAAGTTTCAGTGGCTTTTTTGGGACTGAGCAAGGAGGGCCCAGTGTTAACATAGAGAAAAAGGAAGATTGCATGGAATTAACCTCACTGGGAGCTGGGAAAAGGGCTCAGCCTGGAGAAAAGGAGGCTTAGGAGGGACCTTGTGGCTCTGCACAACTCCCTGACAGGAGGGGGCAGCCGGGGGGGTCGGGCTCTGCTCCCAGGGAACAGGGACAGGAGGAGAGGGAACGGCCTCAGGCTGTGCCAGGGGAGGCTCAGGTTGGACAGCAGCAGGAATTTCCCCATGGAAAGGGTGCTCAGGCCTTGGCAGGGGCTGCCCAGGGAGGTTTGGAGTGCCCATCCCTGGAGGTGTCCAAGGAAGGGCTGGAGGTGGCACTCAGAGCTCTGGGCTGGGGACAAGGTGGGGATCTGGCACAGCTTGGACTTGTTTCAACCTGAATGATTTTATGATTCCATGATTATAATTCCTAATAAAAATCAAAGATTACTTTATAGTAATGAAAGGAGTCACTTTACCAGCTCTGCAGAAATGTGACTCTCCCCAAAAGCACAGAAAAGCCTGGCTGCCAAAAGTCTATCTAAAATAGATAAGTGCAGTTATTTTGATACAGCAGTAACTTTTTTCCTTTTCAGCTGAATTGGACAGGGGTGGAAGAATATTCCAGGCCATAACTGAAGCCTCCTGGGTGGCCTTGGGCAGCTTTGCTGGGAGTATCTACTCAGTGCATTGCTGGCAGATGTGAGCTTTTCCTGCCCGAGCTGCAGACTGAGTTGAAGCTGAATAAATGTGGTTAGCACAGCACAGCGTGCCCAGCCCACCGGGTCCTACAGCGAGCCGAGGCACAGGGCTTGTGATCAGAGCTGCTAACTCAGCCCTGGCACGGGGATAAACACGTTTGTGTGGCTGGGCTGGGCTGAGGTGCCATCTGCCAACAATTGGCTTTGGCAACACGGCCTCTGCTCCTCAGCTCCAGGGGCTGGAGACAGCAATTAACGCCTGGATCTGGGAACAGCCCGGGCAAGGTGAGCTCATTTACGCTCACAACCAACGCTGAGATGCTCGAAACCCAGAAGGAGATGGCCATATAATGATTTCTTCAGGGAGCCAACCTTTCTCCATATGTGTGCTGTGGAACTGAGCCAAACGAAGGCTGTCTGCACACTTAACGTTCAATTTGGTGAGCTCTCCACTCAGATAACGTAAATACGCACTCGTGTCTGTGCTATCAGCTTCCAGTTCATGAGATTACGGGTACTTGACAACTCAACATGTCTAAACAAACCTGTTATTTAGTGTTCAGATAGTGCCAACCTGAGTTATTGGGAAACAAGCCCCCTAAGGATTTTACCTGAGAGTGTGGACAACTCTGCTTCAACACCTCGCTGGTCCTCCAGTCACAGAAATGATAATTACACTGCAGCCCTTCCTAACAGACAGCATCCTGCATGCTAAATTATGGCTGAACACTTCACAAAATTCATTTGAGAGGTTTCAAACGGCAATAATAAGCCTCTCCACTCCCTTTTAAAAAAAGAAATCTAATTATTTATTCTGTCAATCTCATGCAAGATGTTCATTGTTTTTACATTACTGTTTTCTTATTACTGTAACTGCAGTGCCCAGAGAAAAAGAGAGCATGAGTAATAAACCATAGAAACTCCACTAAATGTTGGATTTTTCCTTTTATAGTTTATATTTTCTTCAAATGCTGGGTTCATGCTCTTAATTTTCAGGGCACAGGAACTGCCCCAGCCACATTGGAGAAAATAAACCTCCCCAGTCCCCCACATCAAGACGGTATAATTTTATGAGCAGTTACATAAATTGCCTTCCAAAATACTTTGTGAAGAAATATCATGTGGTATTAAGAAACACACACTGCTGTAACTGAAAAGGTCAAGATTTCATGGTTTAAAGCACTGCACATCCACAAACATGGTAAAATGGACTGAAACAAAAATGACCAAAAGTCGCAAGTCTCAGAGCAAGATCTGGTGTTTCATCAAAGAGATAAATCTGGACGAGTACCCAAGGCACAGTCACAGGCTGCTCTTCCTTATCTGGGTGATACTCCACAGTTTCACCCGGCTGGCCTGGGGCAGCCACAGCCTTCACAGCCTCTAAAACACACCAACCTGCAGAGCTGGACTCATGGACACAGATGGCCCCAAGTGCCTTAGGAACAAGGAGGAGAAGTGCACATTATCAGGAAGATGAAGCACAAGCAGTTGGAAGTGGAGCTGCCGAGCTGGTTTTTACCCTTCTGGTTGCTTTGTACCCTGGAGATTTCCAGTACTGGAGTTACCTCAGTGCAGCACAGGAATGTTTCAATTAATTAAAAATAATAATTGAAGGAAAAGACATTTACAGGGAAGAAGAAAAATGATCCAAAGCACCAAAGATTTTTTTTGACCATAAATTCTACTGGAAGTCTGATGGTTTTATACAATTAAATCACTTCGACTTGGAAAAAGCTTGAGATCCTGTGCATTTGAAGGTCTTCCTCCATATCAGCAAACTCAAACCCTTTAGTTAAGCAGCAATAAACCCACATCTGCAATGAAAGTTAAGTGCAACTATTCAGCACCGTTCAGCAAATGTCCTTTATTTTAATTATCAAAACCAGAGCCAGCACTGGCTTTCTGCTCTACGGAGAAAACCTTCCCAGCTACCTGAGCTCCCGTGTGCACAGAGCTGCCTAAAGTTCCTCCAGGGACATTCCCAGCGTGGAGCAACCACATCTCACCATCGCTGGATTTCCCCATCTGCCACTTTTAGGAACAACCTGTGGGCTCTCCCGTGGCACAGCCGGGGCTGAACAGGACCCCGGGCATCCCAAACTCAGCTCTGAGCAGAACAGAGCCACTCGTGAAACAGAAAGACAAGTTTAGCTGTCTTGAGGAATAAAAAAAAAAAAGGATCCTTAAGAATGAAGCCAGCAATCTTGGAAGAGCCAGCAGGCTCCCATGTCAGCCATATGCCTTCATATGTCTGTTCTGGGGGAGTGTTACAGCTCCTGCTGTTCCATTCTTCACTTTTTAAAGAAAATGTTACAAGGCCACAAGGACTCACAAACATTTGTTGACATTTCTTCTGGGTCAGCCTTAGGAGGCCTGCAAGAATTTAAACATATGGCAGTATTTAGCTGCGTGAGGGAATGGGCTGTCTCGGAGAAGAGCGGTATTTAGTTGCAAAACAGTTTAATCCACCATAAAGGTTTTAAAGTTTTTGGCCCAAATCCAAACTTTTTCTCATTATAGTTTTCACATTACATTTTTAAAGCAACAACAGCTTATCCACTGAGCTGGTATTGAGAAACACTGAAATACTTCACAGTGTTTTCTACTGCCCTCCACACAAATAATATCTTGATCTGGGGTTGCAGATCAAGCAGATTTGATGGGTGTCTAGATTAAAAGAGGGGGGAAAAAGAAGAGATAATCTGAGCACTGAAATGAAGGTTATTTCCCACACTGAAAGGACACAGAACCTTTGCATTTTGAACCGCGTGATGAAGTTAATGGTGTTTGCAGCATGTTTCAGTAGCAGTACCTATGCATTTGCAAGGCAGACAAATGGGATTTGCGAGGCTGTGTCTTGTTCTTCAGCTGCCACTGCTCCCAGTCAGCTGCCAGCAAAGGCACAATGGCTCACTGGCTGACCCTCCTTAGGTCTTGCTGGCAAAAAAATCCATTGCACATAAGGAGCCGAGCTGAGGTTTATCTTAAATAATGTAGAAAGGGCAGCACAATATTAAACTTCCTCCAAAGCACCCTGGGAACACCCCTGACCCAGCTGCAGTGGCAGGGAAGGACCAAGACAAGGTGCAGCCTCTTTTCCCTTCACTGCTGGTTTCCTCCAACACACAGCTCGAGGTTTCTGCAGGTTTAGAGCAGATGTGAGAAAGAAGTTCTTCCCTTCTTCCCTGGGAGGGTGGGCAGGCCCTGGCACAGAGTGCCCAGAGCAGCTGTGGCTGCCCCTGGATCCCTGGCAGTGCCCAAGGCCAGGTTGGCCACTGGGGCTTGGAGCAGCCTGGGACAGTGGGAGGTGTCCCTGCCATGGCAGGGGTGGGAGTGGGATGAGCTTTAAGGTCCCACCCCAAACCATTCAGTGACTCTGTGACTGCAGCTCACAACCAAAAGAGCTCCTGGCACTCTTTTTTCCTTTCCACAATCTTGTCTATTAATTGTGTAGCACAACATTTAAAATGAGCACTTTAAGCAGTTGAAATGGAAGCTCTTGCACAGAAAACAAGGATACAAGAGCCACTCTCTGTTTATTTTTTTTTTCCAAACTATAGAGCAGACATGGTTTTTAAAATGAAGAACAGGTCCAGAAATTGTGCTCTTCCTAAAATGTCCTGTTAATTAATATCCAACCTAACACATGAACCAGGAGTGGTCAAACCCCTCTGGTTTTGAACAACATTTTGGAGCACCAGAAGGAACCCAAGATTATTTTGCTGAAAACATTTGTAAGAAATTCATGTATGAATGACTGAGATGGATACAGAAATTTTATAGGAATTATGAGAGAAAAGCAAAAATGTCTAATTTTAACAAGTAAATTGCACAAGTAATTAATACCTCTGGATGAGGAAGTTTAAAAGAGAGAGGCAGCACTTCCTTGGGGGTTCAACAGCTGGCAGCAGGCAGGGTTTAGGTGCATTACCTGTGCTGTCAGTCAGATGAAGGAAAGCTCCTAATATGTTTTATTTTAACCCAATTATAGGCTGGAAAAAGCATCAAACATTCTGAAATTTAAAATGACTTAGAGGACAAACTTCTGCCATTACGAATTTGTGTGGACATAAAAATGACGTGAATAAAACTTCAAGGTCAAGTTACTTTTATCCAGCTTTCATAGTCTCAACCAAACTAGCATCCAAATTTGGTTAGAGAGGTCACTGTCCAAAATGCTGCAGACTGTGCAGCCCTTAAGAAACAGAGCACGTCCCATCTCGTAAAGCTTTACAAAAAAAAAAGTTTTTATAATCTTGCTAAAATTAAGTTGACATTTCCTGAAAGTTACCCACTTACATTTAACCTTTATCCAAAATTACCTTTTATTCTAAACTCTGCAATAATAAAATGCATGAGGCATTAAGGGAAGGTAAAAGCCGAATTTCAGAATGCAGTTAGCAGCAGTGATCCCAACCAGGAAAACGAATGTTACTCTGAGAAAGTTCCAGTAACTTCAGAGGAAACAAAATCAAAAAATCACTGATTTTTAGTCACCACATAACAAATATTACTAGTTAGGAGAGGTTTGTACTTAAAAGCTGAAATGTACAATGATGAAGGATCCTGACTACAGAAGGTATTGAAGGGTATGAAGAATGTGGTGACCTCGATGGAAATAACTGGAAAGTATTAATTAAATGCTCACGTGATTAAGTAAATAAAAATTAGAAGGTGAAAACAAACAGTCTAAGGCTGCAGTGCTCAACCTTGCAGCTGAATTCCAAGCTTAAGAATTTGTGAGCCAGGTGGACCAAAAGAAGTATCAGCAGCACAAGAAAAATAACAAAACAATGAATAAAAGGGACTGTATGACTCATTCAGGTGTCAGGGAGAAAATGGCATCAGAGGCCTGAAAGCATCAGCTTGTAACAATAAATGAAAGGTTAAAAATAAGTTTTATGTATTTAAAAACCATCAGGAAGGCTTAGCTGCAAACTTTCTGGTGCCTTCAATGGCAAGGGTGGATAGTGATTACAGCTGGGAACTCTGAAGATGTTTTTATAATGATTTTTTTCTACAAGCACTTGGTGTTAAATTCACATTTTTCCAACTTCATGATAGAGGGCAAGACACACAAGTCCATTTTTATCTTTGTGTGAGGAAAACAATGGAGGTATTTTAAGTGCAGCGTGAGGATAGACTGCTTGTTAGATTCTTGAGTCCACTGACATTTTTTTAGTAGAACAAAGAGAGATGGATTCAGTTCTGGGTCTGGAGACGACATAAACAAATGTAAAAATAACAGTGTGAGCATGGAACAGTGAGGCTGAGTGGGGGATCCTGCAGGAGTGGCACTTTCTGGTGGGATGCTGGGGGTCTTCTCAAAGTGGTGAACATGGTGGTGGCCCTGGTTGAACTCGATGGTCTTAAAGAGCTTTTCCAAACTTAATTATTCTGTGATTTTATGATTAAAAGCAGAACTGTGGATTTCACTGCTCTGTCTTACAGAGATGAGCAGCTGTGCCTTGGACTCCTGGATACAACTTCAGCAATCAGTTGTGATGAGTGGAGCCTCACTCCAATCTCCTGAAAGCAGAGGGGTTTGTCCGTATTTAGCGGCTTACCCCAACTAATTAATTCTTTTTCCATGATAAGAAATTGAAGATAGTCTGATACACCCATGAGCCATTATAAAAGCTATGCAAATATTGCCAAAGTACCATAAATATTAATTTCATATTAAAACATTTTGATCAAATTCACACACTTTCAGATCCTATATCTGCAAATGCTTCCCTGAATTCAGATTATCAAGTGCATTTGCTGACACAGCATATTTTGGGCAACTATTCACGGCAGCCTTTCAAGTTGTCATTGCTAATATTCCTGTCAGAATCCAAACTCAGAGAACTACACATCCATTTAGGAGACTGAAGGTTATCACGCATCACTTGTACATCACATCAACCCAGCTCAAAACGCTTCAAACAGCCCACAAAAAAACCCCAAATAAACACAATTCCACTAGCAATGGATGTCAGTGACCTTTTGCAAGTGGTCAAGTGAGGTGAGGAAAGTTGATGACATACATGGGTCTTTGCTGAGTACTTTGCTGAAATTAACTAATTTTCCATTATGTCAGTATGTAATTATTGCACGAACATACTGCAAGTGGAAAAGCAGTACGACCCTCATTAAATTAATTCCTGTAAAAAAATTAAGTAATGCTATTAAAAGCATCTAAAAAAAATTACTGTGTGTTCTTAATTACACCAAATCAACACATTTTTCTTAGAATCATAGAATCACTGAATGGTTTTGGTTGGAAGGACCTTAAAGTTCATCCAGTGCCACCCCTGCCATGGGCAGGGACACCTTCCACTGTCCCAGGCTGCTCCAAGCCCCAATGGCCAACCTGGCCTTGGGCACTGCCAGGGATCCAGGGGCAGCCACAGCTGCTCTGGGCACCCTGTGCCAGGGCCTGCCCACCCTCCCAGGGAACAATTCCTGCCCAAGATCCCATCCAGCCCTGCCCTCTGGCACTGGGAAGCCATTCCCTGTGTCCTGTCCCATCCACCTGTGTAATTTTAACACACAAATTCTGCGGAAAGGAGAACACATGACCAGGATTTTCTGGCAAGGTAGGAGCATTTGTTTGGATAAACCGCAGTAATCACAGTTAGAATTTCTCGTTAGCTCCATCCAGTTGAATGCCCAACACTTCTGCTGTCGAATCCAAACTAATTGTATCCCAATTTTCAACAATCATTAGCCATAATTAGCAAACATGATGGCTGCCTCAATCACAAACACTACAGAGAGGTTTTGTAATTCCCCCCACTTGAGCCGAATGAAGGTTTGGTCAAGATTATTTCCATTGATATGAAGCCAAATAAAATATATCAGCTCTAGCATTATTTTTATTATCCAACAACATAAATGGCTTTGCTGCACTGAAACAACAAACATCATGAGAGGCAATCAGATGGCATCTGATTTATACTCAGATTTTAGTCCCACAAAATTAGGGGAAAGGAGACAAGCTGAACACAAGTTCAGCTCATTGAAATAATTATTAAGAGAAGAAGCCATGCTGGTGTATTGTTCTGCACTCCTGGTAAGGTGTGAGCAGAAGCCCAGGCTGATATTGGAGCATCTCTGCAGTATTTAGCAGCACTCCATCCCCCTTTGTCACAATTTGGTACCTCTCCAAATAAACTGCACACACCTAAAGAGTAAATTTTTCCTGTTCTTGGGAAGGAAGAACTCCAATTCAATAAATTGATATTAACTTTTTTAGTGCCTTGCACTAAATATGTTTTCAGTACCAGTTTCAGGTCAGATTTTTCTTGGGTGGTTTTTAGCTGGAGATAAAACATCCTGTAACTGCTCCCTGTTTAACCAGGGCTCAGGATGAACCAGCTCCAGCTGGAGGGAAGGCAGGATAGGGTTCACAGTGCCTTCAGGAAAAGCACAACTTTTTCTGGTTGGCCAAATGTCATTGCCACAGCTGCTGTGTCAAGGTGTCACCTGCCTTTTACTCCAAACTCAGCAAGTTTTACATGCCTTGAAATTTACATGTGCTTTCAATTTTCACAACCTTAAGTATCTTCTGTGCATCTGCATTGGTAACTCTTCTCCTGTTGTGCCCTAACTCACCTTCTAAGTCCTAAATCCCAACAGCAAAGAACACGTTTTGCTTAATTCATGTGGCTTTTGTACGTAGAGAAGGTGACACAACTAATAAAACCCAAAGCACTCTATGAAATACAGAGCAGTAAAAAAAAATATGGAACATAAAACATTGAGTCAGAACTCTCTCCTATATACACAAAGTAGAAACCAAAATGCAGTCCATTTCTATTAAATCTAAAGAAGAATGAACAAATAAAATAGAAATTCATGGTAAACACAATATTACCAAAAAAGTATTAGTACATATACATACTACATAGAGTGTGTGCATGTATATGCACTAATATTTTTTGTATTTTATATATATTTTTGTATATATTTTTATTTTATATATAATATATTATAAATATAAAAAATATTATAAATAACAATTTATAATAATATAAATTTGCAGTAAATAATATATGTTTTTAATATATATATATATGTATATACTCTCTAGATACTATATATTAGTATATAAAATATATGTTTGTCAAGCACTTTTCTCAACCTGCCAGCAAAGAAAAGATGTGGTGCCAGCTGATCCTCACCCTGTATTTGTAGTACATCCCCACAGCACAAACTCACGGTTTCATTGCTTACAAACCATGAATGCTGAAAGGGAAACAACCCCTCAGAGGCTCCCACGGGAAGCAATGCTCCTGGCATTTGTGTCTCCCATCCCTTGCTTCTCTCCTCCCCTTGGACATCTCCCTCGGTGTCTCATCTCTGCTCAGCAGCTCCAGCCCGTCCCAGCCTCCGCACCCATCACAGCTCTGACCCAGAGACCAGCCAGGCAGCTGAGTCTGAAGGAGCCAGGACCTGGCAGCTCCCTCAGCTACCAGCAAAAACGAAGGGCTTTTTGCACAGCTGACACAAGCTCCAGGGCCACGTGCGCTGCTGGGGAATTTCTTATGGGCAAGAAGCAAGAGGGTGTAGCAGTATCCTCATGTGACTGCTGGGGGCAGATCCAGTCACCCATCTGGGACAGAGGTTTGAGAGTTTTCTTTACTTATTTTCTGTCCCACCTTCAGACAATGTCCTGGGTTGCAGTGTATTCTATTACCATCCTCATGAGCTGTTGAAACCAGGTGGGGCAGTGTTTCCTGGCCCCCCCCTCCCTCTGAACTATCTTTCTGCTAATGGCCCATCAATGCCCTGCCGCATGACTCAGAGATAACTCCCTCCGGACTATCTTCTGTTAATGAGCCCATCAACACCTGGCCTCATGACTCATCATCCCATTGTGAGATGCTCCACCCAGAGGGAGGAACCAAGCGTTCCATCCTGGATATAATCTGGGACTCTGAACACCACGGGCATCCTTCCCACTGGATTCCCAGAGGACAGGGGCTGCATAGTCACCACTGGACTTTCTGAGGAGGAGCAGACCTTTCTACTGGACCACTGCTTCGACAGAGCCACATCCATCACTTCAGGAGGACTACAGCCACCATCTCATCGGGCTGCTCACACCACCCTGATTAACAGGGTGCCAGGTTGTATTCTGACTCTGTTAGTTTAACCCACTGGTTTTTTTCTTTTTTGCCTTTATTTTTTTTTAAATTTCCCTAATAAATTGTTATTCTGACTTGGTGCCTCCCACTGGTTTGTTTTTAAACTAGTACAGACACAGACAGAAAAGCACTGCAGGCCTGCAGTAAATGTGTTCTGCACTTATAAACTTTACAGAGGAAAGTGGAAATGGTGCTTTGCACTGAGGATTGTATCACACTGAGCATGAATGACACATTGTCCACCAGCAACGTATCAGTGGCATTTCCAAGCTAAGAAGTGCTTAATTGTGCTGATTTAATATTGATGTACACAGTGAGCCACAGCTCCTGCAGGTTCTGAACTGAAGGGCACTGTTGGCCACTGTTACATCCGTGGGGTTTTGGTCTCCTGCACACGGCTCTTATGTAAGAAAAGTCTTCATCCACTTCAGATTACTTAGATTGGAAACTCTGCCTGGTTTGACAGAAGGACCTATCTCCTTAAAGCCTCCAGACTTCTAAAACCATGTGCAAACATATTCCAAGAGATGGGCACAGCCACCTGGGATGGTGCAAAGAGATGGATGGCCTGGCTAAAGGCCATAAAACAAGTCTTTAAAAGAATCCACCGTGGTAGGAAAAGAACCCACATTTTTCACTAAGATCTCTCTAGATTAGCAAATGTGACATTAACCATAGAGTCTATCAATCTTTTCTGTCAGTTTCTACAAGACCTTAAATCCCTTTCCTCTGACACCTCTTTCTCTTGGTGGTAACAGTGTTTCCTTAAAATTGTGACTGTAGAAATAATTTTTAGAAAATAGCAGAAACTTTGGAGATGTCTAAATTAGCAATGTCTCACTTTCTCTGGCTCCCTCAAAATTTGGGTCCAGCCTACATCAGAGATGCCTCAGCCCCCCCCACTGACAACAGTGTAAGACAAAAAGCTGAGAAGATTTTCAGCTGGCAGAACCCGAGTCATTTCTGCCATATGAGTTTTATCCACGAACTGATAAAACCATTTCTTTGCCAGCACATGCTGTGCTTAAGGAGCGTTGTTGATACAGATATCCTGGCAGAACTATATCAGCAAACACTTTCTGCTGCAGAACAGGACCCAAAACATATCTTCTTCACAAGAATACCTATTTTTTTTTCTTTTTAAAGTTTGAACCACAAAAAAACATCAAACTTGGGGCAGAAGTTTTGGTGAGAGTACATTTCTTTAAGAGACAACATCTACATTTGGAGAAAATTTTGTTTCATGCCACTGTCCTGATCTAAAACTAATTACAAACAGTAATATTAAAAGAAGGAATCATTTCAGCCCCCTGACCTGTAAAGGCCCCCTCTGTTCCACAGCTCCAGGAGCCTGTCCTGGTGGATTTTCCCTGTTCCCATCCTGCAGAACAGAGAGAGCTACTACTGCTGTCACACCAAGCAGGAGGCTTCCCACTGACTGCACGTATGTTTCCGTGCTCCATACCACTCCCAAGATATCCATATATTCTCCTGGAGAGAAACAAGAGGCAGACAAAGAAATAAATTTGGCAAGCAGTGTCAGCTGAGTCCAACTGACACCATGTGGGCGTCAGCAGTTCCTCTGAAGTTCAATCTTATGTCTTACCCAAAGACAGATTTGCTGGTGCCTGAAAACTGTTACATGAGTCATTTACTAAGAATACTAAGGGATGGAATTAATTTTCCTCTGAATTAAAAATTCAAGGTTTTTTTCTTCCAGGAAATAAGTAGCTAAAATTACAGCAAGTCTGTCACTTTATGATTTTCGCCTGTTTTAGCATCTGAGAAACAATCACTTCAAGGTAGTAAATGTCCTTTCTTTTCTGCATAAAGGATTGCAACTCTTGGATTTATGAGTGAAATAGATACCTGACAACATTATCCCAAAAGAAGCTGGAGAAAATAATAACACTTCAAGAAGAAGAAAAATAAATATTGAAATTCTATACCACAGTATCTGAAGAAAATACTTGAACAAAATTACTACCCTGTATTAATTTAATGTTCTTTCTTTTGAAAACTTTTAACAGGTCCTTGGGATATTATTACAGAGTTTCATCTGAATTTTGTCTCACTCTGTAGTACTCTCACACCTCCTCAAGGAACATTTTAATACAGGAATAAAATATTTATATTTCCTCCATTTAAAATGAAGAAACAAGTAATCAGAAATGAAATAGTCATATTGAAGTAGTTGGAGAAGAACAAATGAAATACAGGGAACATCTTGTGAACTGGCATACTTCGAAGAATTTTTACAAAATTTATTTTTAAATGGTAAGGACAAGACTATGGGTTTCACTAGAGGCCCATTAATCCAATCTACACCCCTTGGCTTTCCCAGACTCTGTGAGAATATACCAAACATGCAATATTTAATTTGAAATAGCACAAGGGATATTTTATACAGAAAAAACACTGCAAATGGAATTTGCCTTCTCTGAGCTAAATACAGCAAATAAGTTTGCAAAGGATAATATAACAAATTCTACCCTTTATTTTCTTATTATCAGAATCTCTTAAGAAAAGTTTTGGTATTCCTTCTCTCAAAGGTCCCCGTTCCAATGGCGTTTCCTCCAACTGACTTCAGCAGGAACAACTCACCCGGGATGTTTTTTGGGGTGAGGCATCTCTCGGCTGCAGCTCAGGCCAGCCTGCTTTGGAGGGGTCAGCGCAGGCTTGGGCAATTAAAGCTGGTGCAGCTGAGTGAGCTGGGAGGGCTGTGGCTGCTTTATCTTGATCATTCAAGAGGAGAAACTCCTCTGAGGAGCACTTGGGCTCGGTGCCACCTGAGTGTTGTGGCAGCAGTAATCCACTGCTCCTCGCCCAGCTGCCTTGGGCAATCCACGGCCTCTTCAAGAGCCTGCTGACACTTTGCTTCTGAGGGTATTAACTGGCTGTTTCAGTGTTGTGCACAACACTTAGTACTCTCAAAACGTTGAAGTATGTAATTATGCTTGAAATAATTAGAATCACAGTTTAAAAAAAAGAAAAAGAAAGAAGAAATGCAAACCCAACAACAAAAGGAGAGCAAAAGGGGGATCCCTGTAGATCCATGTAGTAAGTGTGCTGGAAAGCCTGAACTGAGGTTGGGAACCCACTCCCTGTGGCACCGTGAGCCCTGAGACCTCAGCCAGAGCAGCAGGAGGAATCTCATGGAGCTGGAGGAGATCAAGAATGTGAAAAGGGAATCCATGGTAGGAGTATATCGAAAATAGTCAGTAGACACATAGGTTAGAAGATCCAGGCACTGAAAGGATGAAAGATGAAGCAACATTGAAGTGAAAAATTATAAATAAGAATTAATTTTCTATCTGTCTTTCATCTGACAGAGTGCATATGGAGCAAAGAGGATCCATGTTCTTCCCTGCTCTGGCACTGCTTTTATTTCAGGTCTCATGATGGAGCCCATAAAGAGCTTCCTGCAGGACAGAACTTGACATGAAACAAAGATTATAGGTACAACACCTCCATGATCTTTGCCTGTGCCTGCATTTGACCCTATTAACCATCCTCTAAAGTTCTGATGCCTTCCACACAAATATGTGCTGGCATTCCTTTGACACCCAAGAATATATAAAGTTGCTTATCATCCCCTACCCCAATGCTGTAACCTGCCCAGAATTCTCTGAAAGCATTTCAGAAAAGAGAAACAAGGAACTGGTGCTGGTAATAATGCATGAATCATCTTTGGAGCCAACGGTCCTTTTCCCCACAAATCCTAAGAAATCCTTGGGAAATTTCTGGAAGGAGCAGTGATGCACATCCTGTGCTCAGCGCCACAGAGCAGAGCGGAGCGATAATTACCCTGTGAGCACGGAGTCAGTGCAGCGTAACGAAGGTGCCAAAAATCCCAGTGCTGTCATTAACAGCTGCTGGCTGCTCGTCAGCTGCGGGCAGAGCTCAGTCCTGCACTGCTGATGGGCAGATGAGAACACACCTGAACACGGCAGGATATTTATAAAATCTAATCATGCAGGGGAAAAAATGCAGCCGTTGCCTCACAAAGACTTGTAGCACTTATTTCAGGTACATGACATCTCATTTTTCCTCTCGAGCTGGCAGTGTCATATTGCTGATCTTTCCCTGATTTAAAACGGAGTTTCCAAAAACCTATTAAATAGGTTTTAATAGGTCTAAACCTACTGGATTTTTTGTGTAGTCCCTGGATTGAAACAGGATCAAGGAGAGAAAGAACCATTAGTGGAATATTTTGTCTATTTGCAGCAGATCTATTTCCTTTGAAAGCTATCAACACCAATATTTTTAATAGTTTCAAAGCACTGGATAAATAATGGCACTTAAAACAAGGGGTTTCTACTTTCACTTCTGTCTTATCATGTAAACTATCAAAGAATTTGCCTCCATGCACTACTGAATAAAAGAGCAGCACCAGGAATTTCTGGACTGTGACTCAGGCAGGCAAAGAAGGACATTAGAAAGGTGCAGCCCCTAAAGCACCATCACACATAGGCAGCACGTAGGTTTGAGTGTAGGGAACTCCAGATGTGCACTAGAAGATGAAAAACCTAAAGTGCCATGAGAACACAGCTTGGGATCTTGCACAGGTCCTGCAAGAGGAACATGTTTGCAGTATAAGAGCCCAGGACGATATGACTTAAAAAAAATCCCATTCCATGTTCCAAAAGAAGAAGAGTACAAATTGAAAAAGAACCCCAGTGAGGGACCCAAGGCTGCCTAAGTCCTGTCCAAACCACAACATCTGAGTCAAAGATGAACCATCCCCTTGTTCTCCTGCCTGGGTGCCAAATTCTTCCTCCCAGGCTTAGAAAGGAGGTGCGGTTGGTCTTTTAATCACCCTAATCTTAGGCACTTCTCTAATTGGATTAGCTGTAGCCTTTTGCAAAAATAAAAGTGGTCCTGTTTAATTGTACATCACAGCATTTACAACAAATAGCTGCTATTTCAACTGATTAATGTACATTTTATTTTAGTGGCTGCCCAAGCTCTGTAGCCATTTCAAGAGACAACTCGCTAAACTTGTAAAACATTTTAACTTTATCTGATTTCTCTTTCATCTCTCACACTGAGTTGTAAAACACATTTTTCTTATTCACACGGAGTGCCACAGACAGAGATTTGGGCTGAAGCCTGATCTACATGACAGCTGCTGAAGCCACGGACAAGAAAAACTGTATCTGAAATTGCAGGGAGCGGGCTGGGAGCGATAGCACCTGCAGCAGTCAGGGAGCTGCTGAGCTGGGTTAAGATGTATTGCCCTGACTGTTGCGTTTTATTCTCATGGCAGTAGCAGGCTGAGTGCACTGTTTAGGCTTCAGCAGCTCTTATTCCCCTAGAAAGCAGCAGCACAAGGCCAGCTCGGAGGTGCTGCTGCAGACTGAGATTTCCCAGGCTGACCTGGCTGGTTTAATTCACTGTGCTCATACAAATACAGAGCTGCTCGTGCTTCCCCCAGCCTCCAGCTGCAGCTCCCCGCAGAGGGCACATCCTCGGGTGGGACGAACTGGTATTGCCCTTAATACATCTTCATACATTTCCACTTTTGCCTGTTTTCCCTTTTCCTTCCAGGAGCGGCCACTCTCACCTGGGCAGGCTGGCTCCCTGCAGGTGGCCCGGAGGAGCTCTGGGGACATTTCCAGCCCGTGTTTTTTCAGCTGCTGCTTAATCACCAGCAAGATGTGCTGATGCTTGAGCAGATCCCAGAACCGGCTGCGGTTCAAGAGAGATTTCCATTTGACAAGAATATTCTGCAAGGCTCCCATGATCAGCTTGGGGTGCTGCAGCTGTCCACAATGGGTGGGGAGGGGAAATAATTAAAAAACTGTACATATTCCCTCACCTCCAACTCTGCAGCTCCCGCAGGAGCACTCCAAGGACACGAATCCTGAGCACACACACAGTTTATCCCTGGGAATATGGCTGGGCAAATAGACAACCAAGACTGACCTGCCCTTCCTATGTGTCTCTCTCTGTAAACCTCGGTAGATCCTTACAGACTTTTAAACAGCATTTAATGGATGTGGAGAAATGGTAGGAAAATGAGTAAGGAAGAAAAAAGATGGAAAGTAGTAGGCAAGAGAGTTCTTGCCAGAGGAGCTGGAGAGCAGAAGGAGATGGGATTTTCAAAGAGTGTGCAGCACATACAGCAACTTCTGTGAAAAGCTGGGGGAAAAAAGTGACCGCTGTTAGGGCTTGAGAGTGTTTCAGCTTAATCACCTTAATAGGACCTCTTAGTGGTCAGCTCAGTGCAAAATGAGCCTCCCCTTTCCTGGGATTTTCTTTCTCTCAAAGGCTAAGTGGCTTTACCTTTGCCTTTGGCACCTCTCTAAACCAACTGAGCAGCCTTCTCTCTAGGCATTAATCTTAAAACTTTGGTAATGTGCACTGAGTGCTCCCTCTCCTTTGTCTGCATGCAGTTGTTGTATCTAGAGCGACAGAACTCTGTTTAAAAGCCTTTTGGCAGACTTTGGGTGTCAACAGTCTTGTCAAAGTTTCACTCCAGTTTTGAGCAGAGATTGGAAGATTCACAGATGTCAGATTTGTGTCTGCTCCTCCACTTACATAACTTGCAAACACAAGTCATCTTGCATGTAATACACCCACAGCCACTTTTCTTAGCAGGGGATAAAATAATACAATGCACTTCGGGAGCTTTAAACTCTTGAACTCAGATGAGGGATTTAAGGATGTGTTAATAAAATTATCTGAATGAACATTTCCATGAAGGGCTGAAACACCTGTCCATGTACAAAGAGCGTGGCTGCCAACATCTAAAGATACTCTGCATTTCTGTCAGGAGCTTTGCTTTGATCAAAGGTAGATAAATCTTGTACTACCTGAATTTCTGTTCATGTTAGTACACAGAAGATATTTGTTTATACTCTTGGATTGTAAGATAGCTGGATATAATAAAAATAAGTGTAAATTCCCACATTTTGGTCTGACTCTCCTTGGGCAGCAAAAGGGAGAACGATACTGTGCCACATCCAAAACTCAGCAACTGAAGATCTAAATGATAAATCTTATGACCTGAGATGCTCCATAGAGCGCCTGGGTATCCAAACCAACGGATGCATTACAGCCCTCATTTAGATATTTTTAGTTCCCACATTTTTTTTCCTCTCTTTGCTAAAATATAATAATCTTCCATTAAAAAATTTAAATTTTGCTAAGCACTTTATTTTCATAAAGCACATGTTGGCCTTGGCAGACAACAGTCTGTGATGGAGGTTTGCATTGACAGCACCTTAATTGCTTTATGGCTTTTTAGTCCCTAACTTAGTCCTGAAAATTTTCACAGAAAGAGTCTATGTTGTAATTGCCACTAAACAAACATAAAAGGCACCTTTCCATTCATCCTCTGAATGTTCACCTTCATTCTACAGCAACAGCAGGTTTATATCAACTTTCTCCCTAATCAGGAAGCACAGCCCAGTTTCAAGGCTTTCCCTTAGCCCTTCTCTTCTTTCAGTATGATATTCTATCCACTTTTTAATTTTTGTAGGGATATTTCTCCTCAATAAATATTCCAAGGAACTCGAAGTCTTGTGTAATTGAATCACCAGGTTTACAGAAAATCAGTTATAGCCAAAACTGCCAAGGTGGGTGTGGGGAAAGAAGGAATATTTCAGCAAGATGTGGCCCATTATGCAAATTTGTCACCACATGCCATACATAATGAATAAACCTTGTGCTCTTAACACTTTGATTATAGACTATACAGACAATGCAAATTAAAATTCCTGCTGCTCCATAAACGAAATGAGAGGAAATTATGTAAATTCTAACACATTAGATTGATTTGGTTGAAACAAAACCTGCTCCACTTGATGTTTTAGGGGAAGAGCCACAATTACAATGATTGAGAAAGCGCAGCGTTAATGAAGTGTGTTATTGCTAATCAATTCCTCCTCCTCTGGTAATGGCACGGGCACAAGCTCTGCCACTGCATCATCCACTGCCCACGGAACCTCTGAGCTCCTGGGGCACAAACTGAGGCTGTCATAAACTCCTGTTTGCAGCAGAGAACTCACAGCAGCTCTGTCACTGCCATTCCGGAGGGGTGCGCGTTCTCACACAGGATCACGGAATGGTTCGGGTTGGAAAGGACCCTGAAAATCACCCCCTCCCACGGGCAGGGACACCTTCCACTAGACCAGGTTGCTCCAAGCCCTGTCCAACCTGGCCTGGAAAACTTTTTGGCAATCCTGCCTGGCTGTCTGGGATGCTACTGGAAATCCTAACCAAGCGACTTCCCCTTGAGCGAAATAATCACCTTTCTGCTGGCTGACTGCTCAGAAAATGAGGAATGAGGTTTTCACCTGGTAATAAACTGACCATGTTTAGTTCATGGAAATTAAAAGCAAAGTCTTTCAGGCTTAAAAGTTCCCTGTCCAAATTAAAGAAACTGAAAAATGGGACTCAATGGTTTTAAAAGTTTCAAACGAAATATTCTTCCAATAACAGTTGCCTGAGTTTTGTTGTAGGAATTTGGAATGTCTCTAAAACGGAGCACAGTTGATTAAATTCTGTGATCTGTAAGGAGCTGCGATGCACAGAGCTGATAGAGCTGTTCTACAGTTAATCAATAGATGAAGGTTATACCTTCTTTACACCAAGCAGAGGAACATCTCTCCAAGCATCATTTCACCATTTAAACAAAATAATCTGTGGAGCTCCTCACCAGTGAGCTGCAGAATACTGCATTGCTAACTTAGTTATTTACTGTGTTGTATAAAACAATTAAGTAGTTTATTTATCATGTTCTGCATTTCGCAGCCCTTTCTCTAAAAAATTTCCATCGCATTTTTAAAGAAAAAATTTTCAGTTGCAAAAGGATCTGCAGCACTAGAAATTTGTGGCTCTTACCTCACAGGTAAATACGAGGAGGCGGAATGAGCCACTGTTTTATTTTCTATTTAGGTAACTTTTATATCATTCCCAGAAACATTTGTCCCCACACGTAGCGACTGCATTGGTTTCCTCTCTCTGCTGATGTGTCTCCCACGAATTTATTTTTGCTCCTGCTAAGATACGAGGAAGCACAGAGGCATCTCACTGCCTTCTGCAGCAGCCTCACTCACAGGACTGGTGCAGGCTGTGAATAAAAGGCATCCAAAACCAGGGCAGCACAGGCAAGGAGAGCTTCTATGCAGAAATGACGTAGCACACAAACACACAACACACACACACCAAGGCTGGCACTTACCAGAAGGAATTCTAGTATATTATGTTTGCTCCATGAACAAGGAAAAAAGAGGGCTCAGGCCCACAGCTGCGAAAGAAAATTTGGCAGACGGAGAAAAGAGAATGTAAAAATAAAAAGAAAAGGGAAAGATACGAAGGAATTCATCTCTCCTAGAAACAAAGCAACATTTAGTTCTGCGGGCTCAGGATCCATCCTGGTGTCAGCACACATTTCTCTGCTACGCTTGGGGTTTTAAAAATGCCAATCCATTTTCGCTTCATTAATTGTGAACTATCTCTGCCGCCGCCGCCGCTGTGAGAGGCACAGGGAGCGCTCGGGACTGAGCTCTGCTCCCTCAGCCACGAGCATCCCTCCCCTCCCGGAATTTATCCCGGCTTTTGGCCGGGATGCTGCGGGAGCCGCCTCCCCCGCACAAGGGTGCCCAGTCTAATTGCACCGTGCTAATTAGAATCTCAAAGCGTGACGTGGTCAGAGAGCCGCTCGGAGCTTGGCAAAGAGAGATTTGCAACCCAAAACGAGAAACATCGCCCGAAACTGAGAAACAGGGAAAACTACTAAGTGAGTGTGCAGGAGCAGGAGCTGAGCATTTCAGCGTGGGACAGATGTTTTCTTACATAAAACAGACACAAAGAATCGCAGTGGTAAATATCTCACCCCACAGGGGTCATCTTAATTTCCAGCTCACAAAGACCTCAGAAAACTGAGTCTCTCCACATTAGCTTTTGCTCGAATTCTTCGACTTCCCACTGCTTTGTTTACAGGAACAGGCTCTCTTTGATGTTGGAATATTAGAAGGAGTGAAACAATAAATTTCCCATATTCTAATATCCAGGCACCCCGAGCTTGTTCAAGGACCCCTTGATTCATGAAGGCAAATAATTAAATTACCTGAGCTTTGATCAAGGAGTTGCTGCAGTCCCTTTTTGATGTCGAACGTGGCTGTTTGAAGCTCCGCACAGATAACTGGCCCACCCGGGGTTTAACCCTTCTGGCACCAGTAGCAGACTTCAGGCAGAGTTCTGGCATTCCAGAGTGAGCCCCACAGCATCACTTGGGCATGCTGCTCCAGTAGGAGCACAGCAGGCACAGTAGGTCCAGGAGATCCCTGTACCACACACTTGATGGGATGCTCAATGGAAGGCTGAACCTCTCTCTTCTAAACAGGCTGAAATTATTCCCCAGTCAAGTCAACTTGTCTTAATATTATTTTTTGGGAGCTGCTCTTTAGATGGCACGACACTGAGATGTGAAAATACTGCTGAGAAGAAAAGGGGTTTGCCTTGGCAATACAGGAGTTTTCATCACGTCCATGCTTCCCAACTATTTCCCCCAAAAGAAATGTGAGTGGGCACAGAGTCCTCTAGTCAGGTGAAAGAACACTCCTCAAATAGGAAAACCAAGCAGATTTAAGCCTTCCCTCTCCTCAATGCAAGCACCTGGATGAATTCATCTGTGCCATGACCAAGTCAAAGCCTGGTCCTGCTGCCTGCACAAAAACAGAAACTCAAGTCAATGCAGACGCTGTGCTCTCAGCTGATTTGCCATTCTGACTATGATTACTGAGAGAATTCCTCTCCATAAATGAGGAATTAGGCTCCTCTTCATTCCTTCTAAGATTCTTTCGGGACACGAGGAGGTTACTAAAAGGACATAATTAGAAGGCATAATTAGTGTATAGAGATCTCTCACTCGGTTCCCTACACAGCTCCAACAACACAGCCATGGATACACCCCTAATTTTAGCAGCAGTTCCATGGATTATGGAAATGACCTCACCAGACTACTGAGATGTGGCAAAAACAGTTCTGCAACAGGACTTTTTCTGGTCCCATTCACGGCAGAAAGGCATCTGTCCTTCACGGCACAGCTGTGGAAAGGATCCCTGTCATGCAGAGTGACATCTCAATTCACAGGGATACCACTGCAAAAAGCATAATGAACATGCCTGCCTTCCCCTAGATAACAAGCAAATTATTTGGGGGCATGAGGATGTAGATGGAAATCCATGTATTTACATGTAAAATGCTTGATAAGGTATTAAAAAGTTGGGATGTTTCTGATTTGTTGGAAAATAAAACTTGGGGCCTTCTGTAGAGCCCAGAGGGGAAATGTGTAATGAACAATGAATTGGTAAGGATGAGAATTCAATGTAGACACAATTTTTTGTGTTTTCCATAAAGCCAGAGGAGCAGCACATATACCTAACATGTGAAATGGGAAACCTTCCTCCTTGAGCAAACACTCCTGGTAACACCAGTGAACAGCGTTAAAGGAGGAGCTGCTGATCTCAAATTCAACAAGCAATTAGCATTCTTTAACTCAGAGTAATAAAATGCCCAAGGCACTTACGGGTTAAATATAGTCTGCTTTAAAGCACATGGAAACAGTTAAAACACAAGCTTTACTCCAGTTTATTTAGAATGATTTCATTTCTAGTAAAAATGGATGTGATTTCCAGATGGGAGATACCTCTAGGCAAAAACATTCTCCTTCTCTCCTCCAGTAGGCAAAATGATCAAATACCAATGGAAAAGTCTTTTGTAAACATTATTAATTTCATTTACATTATTTTCTTAAAAAGTGTCAATGACCTTCTGTAAATTTTTGGGGAAGAAAAAAGTAAATAGAAGTTAAAAGTCCCAAGTTTTGGTAGCATTCCTATAATGCACAACTTCCAAGAAATGACTTGCTGGTCACTCATTTTTGAAGGGAAATACCACAAAGGCTGAGCTGTTCCCCAGACTGTTTGTGGGGACAGTCAGGAGCAGGATTTCACAGCTCTGTGACCAAAATACAGAATGCACCCAGTCCATCAGCGATGGGAGACATGCACAGTCTGGTCGGACCCCTCAGGACCCCAGGAAGGCAGAAATTCCAGGAACACTCTCCCTGACCTCCAGCTCATAAAGAAACCAAGGTCACAACAATGAGCATCTGTCAAATCTTGGTAAATCTCAGAGCTGGCACTGCCTCTGCAAACTTGGTTATTTCAGCCCAACTCATTTCATGCTCAACTTGATTGGATAATTAAACAAATATCAGTGCAATTTCATCCACTTGATGGTGCATTGAGAGCATTCCTAACTCTGGTAGGACCAAAACCTGGCTTAGCCCTGGGATGCCCAACTCCATCTAAACTCAGACACAAAATCAGTGCAACAACCAAAACTCCTTGAAATGCCATATCAAGGGTGCAGATCAATAATCCCAGGGTCAGTGAATAACCCCATGGACTCCAGCACAATTCTCTGGTTTAGCTCAGGTTCACCAGTCTGAATTTAACCAGCAAAGTGCAAATATCAGATAAACAGTTTAAAGTCGTCTGCTCATAAAAACAATTTAAAGAGACTGCTAACCACAAAAACAAAGTTCTGAGTGTGTATTAACAAAGGTGGACATTGCCCGTGCCTTCCAAAAGTACAAATCCACACTGAAGGGCACAATAAGGTGGAACTCTAGGTCAAGTCCATGCCATGAGGAAAAAAATTAGCAATTTGACTTTTGACTTTTGGTTTTCCTCATGTGTTTTGACTGCTCCTTTAAAGACCAAGCCAGCAGCCACTTGGCAATTTGTGATGCTCCAGAATGACAGCACATCACTGCAGCCTGGAGAAAATCCTCATGCCACCTTTTCCATGGAGTTCATCATGTCCTATTTCCATGTGACAGATGCATATTGCACATATCTGGTGAGACAGCAGGGCTGGTTCCCATTTCCTCTCTCATGAGAGTGCTCAGGTATTTCTCAGATCACACTCTGTTGCCTCATTTAAATGTGGAGGTTTCTTTCTTATGAAGTAAATAATTACTGAAGCCATTGAATGTACTGAGAATTAATTTTAGCTGCTCCCAGCACTTTGACATATACTCAGACAAACACACAGAAAAATGAGGTTTTGCTGTTGGATCCAAAAAGTGAAATAATGTCAGCGGAAGGTCACTGGACATCATCTCCAAGCTTGTAGTGAGGGGTGTGATTGCCCTGCAGGCTGGGCATGGAAAGCTTGCTTAATTCAGGGAGTAGGAAGAGCCAGAGGAGAAGGCAAATGTTGGATAAGCCTGAGCCAAGGAAGCTGAGAAGAACATCTCCACTTTTGAACACAAGTGGAGATGGCTGAGTAAAGGAGAAATATGAAAATAAAAAAGAAAGGTCAGAAGAGGCCGCTGTACCTGCTAAAGGTGAGGTTGTGAGAGGGCAAAGTTTGCATTGAAAAGTGGGAAACTCTGGAGGTGAAATGTTCACTGAATATTAGATTTGGAGCGGCAGAGGCAGAGCAGGATGTAATAAACTGAGGGCCAAGGAGTCTTATCCACACATCAGCAAGTTCAGTGAACTCCAGCTGAAGGTGCAGGAACCTGAGGGACCCCAGACCAAGCCCAGGAGCACAGGCAGGACCCCAAGGGCACAGAGACATCAACCTTAACTGTTGAACATGGTTCATTGTGACCCAGGTCGTGCAGGTGCCCCAATTAGCTCTGAATTCCCCAAACCAGCTTTGTTTGTCCAGGGCAGGGGACTGCGGCCTTCAGCACAGGATTGGGGAGCTCTGAGGAAGGGATCAGCTAAAACCAGTTTCACTTACAGGGCTGTAGCCAAAGCACCACAGAAAACCAGAGATCTCTAAGAGGATTTGTACCTCAATACTTGAAACATGAACATAATGAATTTATGAACATAATTTTTCATATAAATATTACAAAATTCACAATTTTCAGGACAGAAAGAGCAATTATGACCATCCTGTCTGACCTACAGCCACATGTATTCCTACCTAATCAGCCCTTTTGTATGTAAATGACAAATTGTTTGCATGCAAATGCCACTGTTTTCTTCTGGCTTTAGAAAAAGAAATGCTATGGAAATTGCCACCGTGCTAAAAAGAATTGAAATGCATACTAATCAGCCATATTCTCCCAGCTATACCAGCTATAATTGGAACAGTAACAAATAAAAAGGCAACAATCAGCAGTGGACAAAATTTTCTATTTGGATCAGAGCCCCAAGTAAAATTATTATTCAGCTGCTTTTCAAAATTTTGGAACCTCTTACGTCTGGAGAAATTGGGTTTGAAACTGTGAATGAACAGTGACTTTTCACTAATGTGAAATATTGAAGATCTTCTCTGGAATTTCAATCGCAAGAAAAATATGCTGAAAGAGAATGGGAAGGAGCCATTATCATAAAAAATATCTGTTCTCTGTGTGCACTGGATAAATGTTTGAGTGATTCTCAGTTCCACCAGGCTGCTGATCCCTGTGGCTCATGCAATATGAAACGGGAGGGTTTGATCAGTGCTCTGTACCTACTGAATTAACCTGGCAGCATTCAGCTGCTCTGATACTGCTCCTTCCTGGAAAGCAGCTCACAGTCGTTCCTGCCTGGCCAGGATGTATCAGCCCTGAGTGAGAGGAAGAAATGCACTAAAACCTTGTCTTTGATGGCCAGCTACCACGAACTGAGTGATGCTGAGGAATATTTAACTGCACCAGTGTGTGGTCAGGTCTCTGAAGGGAGCACTGCTCTGGAGAGGATGAGATTGAGCCCTAGAGTTGAATCCCAACACTTCAACTGTGTTTCCCATTTCTAATGAGACCATTCTTAATTTCTAAATGCCATTCAAAGTCCTGTATTTATCTCAGGATCTTTCTTTATCAAATAAAATTATGTCCAAAAATTAGGGATAAACTTTTTGAATGTCATTTTCCTTGAGCAATGTAAAGGTTGCAGGTTTTGCCTGTTGCTTCCATCAAAGTTTTGCAGTCACCTCTATAAATGAGTCCACAAAGTGCACATAAGATGCAGGCAGGTCTGTGACTAAAGGTCTGGGAATCCTTGTTTGGAGGCTGGCATGGTTACAGATACTTTACTTGGGCAAAGAAAATACATTTATTTTTGGTTCAAATGCCAGCCAACTTTGCACAAGCTCTATTTCTTTTGTTTGCCTTGCAATGTCTATACACACACACACGAAAAAAAATAAAAACTTAGTTGATAAAAGATGAAAGGAGTAACTGAGTTACTCATTCAGCAGCCAAGATCTGTGAGATAATTACTTTAAATCAAGAAGGGACAGACCATTTAAATTTATGACTTAATGCCGACACATGCATGTATTAATAAAACAGTTAGCATTAATGGAAATAGGGTTTAGTCTCCTGATTCCAATAGAGCCATCATTTCTCCTTTCCACTGAACTAATGACTTAGCCTTGGCAGAATGATATGTATGCATGTATTTAACTATTTAACTTAACCACTGAGACCAATTAATGTGTTTCTGAAGTTTGATTTTATTTAAAAGTATATATCAGCAGCCTCACTGGGATCAAAATTATGTTGAACCAGAGTTTATATGGCAGCAGTTTAACCTTAAGTGTAAGTCTCTCACTGAGAATATCTGATGTGAAAGGAAGAGCACTAAAATGTGGGGCAGAAGAAGCAGCCCTTCAATGGGATTGGCACAGAGTTAAGGAGGTTTTGAGCTTCCCAGGCCAGCACAGACTGTGTGATTAGGGGCTCACGTGGAAGGGAATGGGGCTGTGAGAGCACACGGCACAGATTCACTGTCTGTCCCTGTTTGGAGGACAGGACCCAGGAACAAACCTGTGCACAGCTGACCCAGCCAGGCTGAGCTCAGGCTGGGCTTGCTCATGGGGCACGAAAACCTGCACCAGTTGCACCATACAAGGATAGGGGAGTTAAATGCTTGGTGCTGTGCAGCTCACAAACACAAAACCTGTGTCTTTTCAAGGGTTATTGAGTAAAATTCCTCCTGCTCATATCTCCAGTGTTCCCCTGCACGGGCCAGTGTCCTCACAGCATCACTGGGGGCTCGTGGCAACGGTGTCAGTCTGCACCAACACAATTTAATGAAACCCTAATTGTAATTGCTGTCTAGATAGGCATTTCCTGCAGCTGACATCCACATATCAAAGTCCTGTTCAATTTTGTCAGCATTATAACACTCCATGATCCACAATTTCTGTTAGTGTATCTATAATGTGGCTACAGTCTACCTGTTGATGAACTATTAAATCATCATTATAATAATGAATTCTATTTGGGAACCTCTTGCTGCACTGTTCACCAATCACTTTGGAAAATCCTGGCTCCTCTTTTGCATTCAGTTACTCGGTCCTTTTCTTTTAATCCATTTACATTGATTTCTACCACTCCAACACTGCCTGCCATTGCATTCCAATTAAGAATTCTGATGAACTCTTGCTGATTCAGAAGGGAGAGGGCTCTCACTCATTGCCAAACTTCGGAGGAAAAAAAAACAACCAACCAACCACATACACAAAAAACCCTTAGAATTCGCTTAAGGCAGCACTTTAAAACCAAGGAGCTAAATCATGGCCCGTGGAGCCGGCAGAGCCCAGTGGGACGGGGATGCCTGGGAGCCACCGCGCCACCCAGGCCGCTGTGGAAGGAGCTCCGATGCCTCTGTGAGGCAAAATGAGCCATAATTGTCACCTGCCCCCCGGGCCCTGCTCAGCAGCACGGCTGCCGGCTCCAGATCCTCCTCTCTGAATTCCTGCTGGCTCTCGAGGCAGCGCTGACGTCCCCGCTAATGTCCCCGCTGATGTCCCCGCTAATGTCCCCGCCGTGCGGAATCTTCTCGGGAGGGCCTTGAGCAGCACCGGCAGCCCCAAGTTTCCCTCCCAGCCCGAGCACAGGGAGCAGCTGAAGGGATGTTCCCTGCCCTGCAGCACAGAGGATGGGCACTGACAGGTCTCCTGTGCCCGTTTGCTTCCCTGGGCAGGAGCCACTGACACTCTCGCCAAGGGTTGCTCCTCTAAGATAATTCTTAATTAACATCGTCTCTCAGGCCGTTGACAGAAAACTATCATGGCACTGTGTTGCCTCAGTTTGGCATCAGTTGTAGGCAAGAACTTGGATTAGGGGCATTAATGAACTTCTCTGGCTGCACCCAGTGGATGTTCTGCAATAGTGTAGAGTTCTGCACTCTGTTATTTATGGTGTATTCTTCTCATACACAGGAATGTGGTTGGCCTGAGCCAAATCAAAGATCCAGTCTGTAGGAACACCCCAAAGTGGATGTCTAGAAGAGCATCAGAAGAAGGCAGATGGAATAAGCCTCATTCTATGCCTGCAACCATTTCACATCTGTACAGTCATGCACGTCCTTGCTGGTCAGCATCCGGCTTGGATGGGCTTTGGAGCAGCCTGGGACAGTGGAAGGTGTCCCTGACCATGGCAGGGGGTGGAAGGAAATGAGCTTTAAGGTGCCTTCCAACCCAAACCATTCTGTGACTCTATGATTTGCAGTCATGGGTAGTAACAACATCTTTTGTATTCCAAGGTGCTTCAGGAAATACAGAAGTGATTCAGACCAATCTGCTTTTCTCAGTCCTTCAGCTGTAAGCTCCACTGACCTGGATGTGTAGAGATAGAACCAGACCAATTTGGCCGAATATATCTTTTTTCTTCTTCTTCTCCTATCAAGGGTGTCTTTACAAGATCTCTCTAACCCGATAACATCTCTGAAAGGAACACATTTTATTTCGCTGTATCATTTTTTTCTGCCTCTAAACTCTTGGCATGGCACGAACCGGCACTGCCTTTGAAAAGGGACGAAAGAGAGAGCAAAACCCTTCCAAGAGGGGGCCCGCGCTGTTATTCCACACCCAGCTTCCAGCTGTGCAGTCAGCTTGTCTGCAGACAAGCCGGACTTCCAGCATCCCAAAACTCCTCCGCCAGAGCCAAGACGGTGCCGTGCCGCCGCAGGTGAGGCGATGCAGCGGCTGGAGGGCTGCTAAACCCCGGGCAGCACGGAGCGTGATCCCGGCGCGGCGGGTCCGGCCCCGCATCCCCCGGGATGCTCCCGGTGCGGGGACAGAGCCGGGAATAGCGCCGGGAGCAGCGCGGCGGGTCCGGCCCCGCATCCCCCGGGATGCTCCCGGTGCGGGGACAGAGCCGGGAATAGAGCTGGGAATAGAGCCGGGAATAGCGCCGGGAGCAGCGCGGCGGGTCCGGCCCCGCATCCCGGGGGATGCTCCTGGTGCGGGCACAGAGCCGGGAATAGAGCCGGGAACGGCCCCGGAGCAGCGCGGCGGGTCCGGCCCCGCATCCCGCGGGACGCTCCCGGTGCGGGCACAGAGCCGGGAATAGAGCCGGGAATAGCGCCGGGAGCAGCGCGGCGGGTCCGGCCTCGCATCCAGCGGGATGCTCCCGGTGTGGCCCCGCATCCAGCGGGATGCTCCCGGTGCGGGCACAGAGCCGGGAATAGAGCCGGGAATAGAGCCGGGAATAGCGCCGGGAGCAGCGCGGCGCGTCCGGCCCCGCATCCCGCGGGACGCTCCCGGTGCGGGCACAGAGCCGGGAATAGAGCTGGGAATAGAGCCGGGAATAGCGCCGGGAGCAGCGCGGCGGGTCCGGCCCCGCATCCCGTGGGACGCTCCCGGTGCGGGCACAGAGCCGGGCACAGAGCCGGGCACAGAGCCGGGCACACGCGGGCCAGCACTGCCCTCTGCTGCCCGCCCGCGGCACCGCACCGGCCCCGCCAGCCCCGCGCCCCTCGGAGCAGCCACAGGGATCCAAGCCCTCCTTCCCCCGGGGATAATGCACCCGCCGGAGCGATTCGCTCACAGCCTAAGAGCCCTCGGCATCAAAACCCAGCTCAGGACTGCTACATTTCCTCCTGAAATACTGTAAAAGAGTTTTACTCCGTGTCCAGCACGTATCAAACCGGGTGGCTACAGTGCTCCTTGACCGATAAGAGATAACGTATCTGATGTAAAAAGACATAGATGACATACAATGGCCATGAAGTCCTCTTAATTCACCCAGACAAAGCGCCCGACCCCGTCTCCATTTAAATCAATGGCCATCTTGTCATTTCTGTCCCCAAGCCTTGGGCTGGCCCCAACAAAGAAACAATGAAAGCTGAAGTGCCATTAAAAACATAAAAATGGGTATGGCGTAGGAAATAATACAGATTCTAGCTTAAAATGCCGGTAGAAGAACTCAGACACACACTCACACAAAGTCCAGGAAGTATGTTGCTAAACTGTTTCAAATTAATTGATTCCAGATGAGACCTCTGCTTCTCACACACTGAAGATATTTCGCTAAACATCCAGCTCACAAAATGGATTCAAAATTCAGTTAGGGGTTCACCAAAAAGAAGAGATCCTAGTTTTAGGTGTGAGATGACTTGAAATTTCTATGATGTCTGAGCTAGAAATAGCTTCTCTTGTGGAATTCTCATCACTAAAAGGTTTGTTTGTCAACTTGTGCTGTTACGTTACAGCAGCTGGAGAAAATAAGAATGTTACTCTCACTCTACTGTAACTCTGAACTTCACATATGTTCCTTACACTAAATTAAATATGTCAGATGTTGTCAGAATAGCATATTAATTGAAGCTGAAATCACATGATATACTTTAAAGCATTTTATCGGATAAATCACAGAAATCACTCCAATCTTTGCAGTTTCCCCATATTGTTATGCAGAAGAAAAATTAATTTAGCTGTCCTATCTCTCAATCAACCATTTCTATACATATTTTCCTCTGAAACTGCTGCTGATAAATTGCAATGACTTATCCCTTGGCATGTCCTATTGTAGCAGCGTTTCTGCTAATGAAGTAATCTAGTTCCTACTGATTTTTTTGGACAGGCAACACTTATAATTGTAGCAAAGTTAAAGCTGATGTGGAGAAGCCTATAAATAGCATTCTCTGTCCATGCTCATTCTCTGATGTGCAAGGCTGAGGTGAAAAAAAAAAAAATCCTATTTCAGGGCCTAAGAACAAGAGCCTGCCAAAGAAGGATGTCCTTTAGGGAAAATTTTCCTAAGGAATTTCCAATTCTTTTACTGAAGATCTTGTTCTTAGTTCTGTAACTTCATTTTGTTCTTCTGCAAGAGGCAGGAGAACTGCTTTTGAACTACAGCCAGGAACTTCTGTTTTCTAGAGCATAGACTTTTCTAGACTCAGAAACGTGCTACAAGAATGCCTCGTGTGTTAAGGCATGAAGCTCAAACCAGACCTTCTGCTGCCAATTTCCCCCCTGCTCTCACTGCCCCTCTCCCAGCCACACGAACTGTGCAGCTCTGCTGTGGATCTGCTGCTCCTGAGCAAACATCTGCAGTTCCACTGCCATGGACTCGCACATATCTCCGCTTATAAAATCAGTCCAAGGACCGAGCACAAGCATCGATTTGTGTTCCAAACCTCAGCGGACAGACCTGGCTGAGGCAGATGTCAGATTAATTATTGCAGGACTTCTACACTGAAAGGCAATTTATTCATGGGGATCCGTTAGCCAGCGTGGAAAAAGAGAACAAAGTATTTACCTGGAGAATCACACAGACTTTGGAAACATTGAGGCAGACGGAAGAGCAAGGGAGGGGGAAAAGAGACGGACATCCAGCAGTGCCTGAGTGCATGCTTCCCTGCTCCTGAGCCTGGCTGTGCCTCTCGTATTCAACAGTTCCATTATTAAATAATTCAAAACATTTAATTTCTAAATAGAGAGGCACGGAGTCTGTGAAAAGCTTATCGTATCACCATCACAAATCAACAGGAAGAAAGTCTTTCCAGGGAGTTGCTAGTAATTGGAACGTGGAAAAGAAATGAGCATTCTCCTCATAAAGGGCCAATTTCTGAATTAGTGACCTCATTTGCTAAAGAGGTTCCTTTGTCACAGATATCTGGGTAGGTAAATACAGTGTTACACAGCCACTCTGTCCTTTGTAGCAGCGGTACAAAGCAGCTCTCCCAGCATATACTGGTTCTCTCCTCACCAAATGAATATTTAAAAGAGTAGACAATAAAGGGGGACTTCTATAGGAGGTGAAAGCATTTGTATCATGATGTCAGACTGCTATATGTGCTCCCGAAGGGCTGCACAGGAAGCACTTTTATTGTAAACTTAATGGTATTTATGGGGACCCGCAGCCTGATCTATTTTACCTTCCTCGGGGATGTGCTTATGCATGCATCACCCAGGAGTCTAATGCTTTTTGGACTAGCCCGTGCTAGAGACAGATACCATTTTGGTACCTTGTGAATAGTAATGCGTTTGAAAGCCAGCAAAATAATTAAATAAATAAATAGAGGAGGGGGGGAAAGGGTATAAATCAAAGTCCTTCCCTTTTTCATTCTGTCTAGAGTAGCCTTCATTTCATGCACTCCTAATTCCTGCATATCCATTTCGTGCCTGGGAGCTACGGCGCAAGTAAAAGATTTTCAGTTCGGGGCTTTCGGCATCTGCTTCTCCGGAGGAACATTTTAAAACGGCCAAACGCTCGCCCTCCCCCTCCCCGCCCCCGAGCAAGAACTGAAGGGAGAAAAAAAATTAAAAAAAAATAAAAAGCAGCGTCTGCCAGAGCGTTTTCCTTCTCCCTCCGGAGAGCCGAGCGCGCCCCGGGGCCCCGCGGCCGCCGCAGCGCCCGCACCGCGCCCGGCCCCGCTCGGCTCCGCTCCGCGCACCTGCCCGGCCCCGCCGCCGCCAACTTCGGGGAGCCCCGCGAGCATCCCCCTTTCCGGCACCCCTTTCCCAGCTGCCCAGACGCTCAGCCCTCGCCGCTCGCCTTCCCTCGGCCGTCCCTCTCCCCGGCGGGGCTCGCAGCGCTCCCCGCACCGCGCTGCCCCCGCCGCTCCGCCGGGCTCCCCCGGCTCCCCCCGCTCACCTGCGGGTCCGGCGGGGCTGGCGGCGTCCCTTGGCCGCCTGCGGAGGAGGGAGACGAGGCAAGTCCCATTCACAAGTGGCCGCGGAGCGGGCACGGCAGCATCTTCAGCCTATTACACTCCAGCGGCAGCGGCTGCTGAATGAGGCTCCGAGCTAGTGGCAGGAATTAGAAAGAGGGAGGGAGGGGAAAGGGGAGAGGGAGGGAGAGGGAGCAAGGGGAGTGAAGCAAGATTAGAGGAAGGGAAAAGCTGGAGGCTGTTGCTTCGTCTCGATTTTCCTGTCCCTTCCCCCCAGCCCAGGGGAGCGCAGCCCCCCGGCCCTGCCCTCCCGCAGGGCCCCGCTCCTGGCGCTCCGCTGATGCCCGCGGGGAGAACTTGGGGTTGGAGGGGCGAAACGAGAGGGGGAAGGAGCCCAGGGCAGCGTCCCTGTGCCCGGGCAGGGGCGGGGTGTCCCCTCCCCACGGGTCGTTCTGCACCCTGGCAGGCACGCAGGCACTCACGGGCACGGCTGCGAGGGGGCCGGGGACCCGCATCCTGCGGCGCCGGTGCCCCGTCCCTGTGCGTCCCTTCCCTGGGGCCTCTCTCCGGGCTGCCCCGGACCACCCCGGGGCGCCGCGGGTGGGCTGAGGCCCCGCCGGAGATCCGTGCGTGGGGCTGCCCCCGCCCCACGGCACCGGCAGCGGGCTCGGCTGGGCGGCACGGACAGCGCCAGCGTTTTATACTCAATCCAGTCGTGTTTCCTGTCAGGAGCAGACATTTGTCCAGGAATAAAAAAAGACAAAAAAAAAAGGGGGGGGGGGGGGAAGACGAAGTTCCTCAAGCATTTCTGGATGTGGAAAAATCTTGGTCTCATCCAGCTCACAGCCAGAGGCCAGGCCAGGCCTGGAGGTGGAGGGGGGACTCTTTCCTTCTCAACCACGCCTGCCCCAGGGGCTGCCCCTCTCCCAACTCGCCCTTCTCCTTGCCTGCAGTGATTCCCAGGTGCGGCTGAGCTCCGTGAGCGCAGGGAGGAGCACCCTGAGCCCATGCACCCATCCACACCCAGAGGCAGCGCGCAGCCCCCTCACACCCACACAGGCACAGGTGAGCCTGCAAATCCCCTCTCACCCATCAGCATCCATCGTGCCCCAGCCCCTGCGAGCACAGCCAGAGCCGTCTGTGTGGCCGTGGAGCAGGGCAAGGAGGGATGCAACACGTGGCCCCCTCGGAATAAGGATTGCATTCACTGCTGAAATAAACCTGGTACCTCTTTGTGAAGATATTCTGCCCATCCTCGGGCAACCCATCCCTCTGCTCATTCCCCAGGCCCCAAGGCAGCACTGGAGCTGCTCTGGGACCACACCACCCGGCCCTGGAGAACAAGGCTTTTATATTCTGTGGTTAATTAGCTCTGCCAATAACTCCAGGCAAAGGAAGAAAAAAAAAAAAAAAAAGAATTGGCACAAAAGCTGCCACCGTACAAACAAAGAATTTGGAAGGAGGGAGGAAAGCTGACAAACAATGCATCCTTAGGAGGCCGAGGGACGCTGAACATAGCACAGTGGAGCACTAAGTCACACAATTGTTTAGGTTGGAAAAGCCCTGTAAGATCATCAAGTCCAACCATTCTCCCAGCACTGCTAAATCCACCACTAAACCATGTCCCCAAGTGCCACATCCACATGTCTTTGAGTGGTTGAGTCACCACTTCCCTGGACAGGCCCTTGACAACTCTTTCAGAGAAGAAATTTTCTCTAATAGCCAATCTACACCTCCCCTGGTGCAGCCTGAGGCCTTTGTCCCTTGTCCTGTTTCTTGTTCCTTGGGAGCAGAGTCTGCCCCCTGCCTGGCTGTGACCTCCTGTCAGGGAATTGTAGAGAGCTCTGAGGAGAGAGAGCCTCCCTTTCTCCAAGCTAAATAACCCCAATCCTGCCCCATGCCAGCCCCAGGCAAACAGCAGGAGCCTTCTGGCTGCAAAGCTGGGGCTTGGAGAATCAAGGATAAAAATTGCTTCAGAGAGTGGTTGGGAGTTGACATTTCAGTTCAGAAAGGCCCAGGGACAGGCCTGGGTGTGCCACAAGGACGTGGGGCAGTGACTGGAGCACGGACACAGCCCCAGGGCCACATCTGGGCACCCGGGTGGCTGAACAGGGTGAGAAACAAGGGCAGGGGCTGTGGCTGGGACAGCCAGGAACAAACCCAGAAACACCCCAGGGACTGAGCTGAAAGCATGAGGTAACAGCACAGCAGACTAATTAGTGCTGAACTACTAAAGCGCTTTATTTTGACAGCAATAGGGCTGTGGGACTGAGAAAACGTGTTTTAGGAGTGGGTTTTGAGAGACAATTCAAGGAGGCCATAATAAAGGCCATCAAGAAATGAAACATGCAAAGGATCGCTTGAGAATGTTTTTGTGGAGATGTGGATGAGGAATGAGGGTGGTGCACATTAATTTGGAACAGTTTTGTCAAGAAATTGGTTTTGGACAGAAAATAAGAACGGCGACTATGTCTCAAAATTGATCATATAGACCCAGTCCAAACCTGTTGCCTTTAATGGACACCTGCCAATCTCCTGGTGATGGTGATTGTGAAAGAATTACCAGTTGCTCTTGTCATGGGTACACTGCAGCACTAGTGGGCTTTGCCAAAATTGCCACTAAGCTGAGACCTAAGGGCTGACTGAGGAGTTTTTCCCTTTTCCCCTTCTCTTGCTGACTCTAGCAGCATGGTGGAGGGGATGACTTTCGTAATTCCCTTTTTTAAACTGCTGAGATCAGATTTTTTTGAATATAAAGGAAATGTGAAAGCAATTTCAATCTAATTAAGCATATACAATAGGTACCCATAATATTCTCTAGTCAAAGAGCATATTGATCTATAATGAAAGGTTTCATTAATTCCATTCAAGGACGCACGTTAACAAATGAGTGCAGTAACATCTGATCTGGAGAGAGCCTTGTATCTTCCCTTCCTTCTGCATTGAAATCTCAGCGTAAACTAATCAGATTCTGCTATTATTTTTCTCATTTGTTCATCTTCCCATAGGATCTATAGATAGATGCTCCTTATCTGCAAACAAAATTGAAGCAAAACTCCTGCTGCAATCTGTGTTTGCCCCTCTGGCTAAGTCCCAAGGCTGATTACCTGAATAACCACTGTGGAATTAATTTCACCTACCTTAAGCCATTTGAAAATTGAGTATCTAACAGGCTGTCTGCAGAAAAAGTTCATTTAAAATCAATAAACAGTCCCTCTAACTGGGACAGACCACTAGCATGCTGATGCCTCTCTGTATCCCAAAGACAACTGCCTCACACTAAAATCCTCCCCACAGCCACCTGCCAGCCAGAGGAGACGAGGCAGGACCTACTTTTTCTGTTGGACACAGAAAAGAAGTGGTCAAACCAGAACCAGCCCGGGATGCTGATAAATGGTGACATTTGGAATATTCCCTTCAGCCACTGCAGTTCTCGTTCCGGCAGTTCCAAACTGCCCTGCCACCACTCCGGGAGAGCCCTGCACAAGGAGTGACAGCAGGTCACAGAAAGGAGACGTGGGCAGGGAGGAAGGGCAGCCCGGAGTGGCTGCAGAGCTGCCCTGCTGATTTCTGCCAGTGCTGGTGAGTTCACAGCCTGCCCAAGCCACACCTTGATATTCCCAGCACACACAAAGAAAGGAAAAGAGGGCTGGCCACTCCCAATTTCTGCCTTTGCAGACCACGGCTGCTGTTGGTGACTCCTCACCTCCACAGCCCTGGGCTGGTGGTCACTTTATGAACGGCACGTTGAACCATCCAAACTCGGTGAGGGCAGCGTCACAGCCACTGCTGGGAAATCTTTCCGAATGCAGTTGCCTCTTCATACAATGTTAGATGCACCCTCAAAAACCAGGCTGAGCTCTCCTGCTGCCAAGGAAGGCATGGGGAGCAGCAGGGGAGCACACTGAGCCCTGGAGTTAGCATTTCCAGCTGCTTGAAACCTGGAGTCAGAATGAAATCAGTGTCAGACATAAATAGAGGAAGTTTATACGTATTTTAAACAGTATTTGTTTTTGCATATCCATATATTTAGGTTAAGAACATCTGTGATAACAAATCTGTGAAACTTAAAAAAAAAAGGTTATTTTCTACTGTGGGCTTACAGAATCTGAAGTTTTTAAAAATAATACTTATTGCTGGGTAAGTTAACCCATTTCTGGTTGGAAATAAGCTGGCTGCTTTGTTTTCTAAGCATCTGAAGGGGTACATGCATGGCTGCTAATTGAATCATTGTCCTAGGAAATTCTGAGTTCATGAAATAAGGGTAAGAAAGTTGTAAGTTTAAGTAGGACATTTGTGTTGGGGTGCACGGAAAAGCTTGAACTGTGAACTTGAGGAACTGAGCTCCAAAAAGCCTTTAGTGATCCAAAAGAATTTATCAGTACCCCATTTACTCACCAGCTCAGGCACTTTTACACTGGCAGTAGGAAAGAAGAAACATCTTTCCATCTTTTGACCCTGCTTTCTGCAGGCCCCCCCCCAGCCCTGTTTGCACTTGGCTTTTCCAACACAAACACTCTTCCCTCTCAGCTCCCTTTAACAGACCTGCAATTTCCTTCACTTTTCTTCTCCCCTGGAAAATATTAGAGATTTAAGAGGCACATGAGTAGCATATTGCTATCTGCAGGAGCTGGGAGCTCAGGAGGAAGCAGGAGAGTGAGAGAGAAGCAGAGGTTTATAGGAAAGGATATTCCACACAGTCAGAACAAAGTTTTTTGTTCAAAATGCCCTTCAATTTCAGTGCCATTTTGCTAACGAATCAAAGCAAAATTTGATTCCTATGTGGAAACATGAAAGGTGGCTGGGATTGAAGGAGAGAAAAAACCTTGTTCTTAATAATGCCAAAAAAGGGAAAACTAATTAAAGCCACAATGCCAGCCCAGTGAGAAGACAAGTGTGTAAAAAGAGTATAACTAACAAAAGTGTTTTTCTTGCGGCGAGGAAGCAAGGCTTTTACACAATAAATAATGAACAGCTCCAAGCAGCTGCTACCTAGAGCCATTTTTTCCAATAACAAATGTCTTCCTTGTAGAAATATAAGAATACAACAGCATGTGTTTACTTGAAAAAGGTTAAAACAAAGGCAAAACCACTGAGGTTAAAACAAATATACACAAAAGAACTGATACAGAATCTCCACAAAGTTAACAATGCAAACATTTTCCTGGGGTTAGACTTGAAGCATTGAAACCTGGAGGGAAAAGGAAATTTTGAAGTGGGAAGAGGATCACAGTAAAAACGAACTGAACTATGGAAATAGTACGACCATAAACACGGGATTTGGGGGTGGTTTTTAAATTTCAGATGTGCACATGGAGCTTCTTGCAAGGGCACTGGCTGCGTTGAGAAACCATCAGCCTGAAACACCTATCCCAAGTGGAACAGCGATTCCATGGAGAGGAAAATCCCTCTTGTCAGGCAAACCCAGGCATCCAGACCCAGGCCACAGAACAAGCACCTTCCTGCCCACAAGAGCCATCAGAATGGAGTCCAATTTCATTTAGGCTGCAGTAGAAAAAAGCTTCTTTTTCTCCAGTGTTCAGAGACCTTTTAAAGCTGGGTCTGTTTACATTAAGGCTTTGGTGGGAGAGCTTCCCTCCTCACTTTGTTTTATACAATCTGAGGATGTTTGGCAATGTATGGACACTTAAACATTTCTGTCACTGAGCTTTGAGATCATCTTACCCTCATACAATCCTCTGGATCTTTTGAGCCTATTTTATTCAGTTTTATGATGTGGTAAGTAACCGATGTGAATACAGCAGCATTCTGGCCACCATCCCATTTCCTCAGCTCTGCTGTGAGGCAATGAAGACCAGGCAAGACTGGACTGGTCAGCTTTTCTGAGAGTCCTGAGGGGCTCTCTCAAGCCTGGGAGGTCTCCAGAAGCGCTGGGACACTTGTGGCTGCCTTGAGTTGCACTCAGCCCACGCAGGGATCAAGCCCCAGCTGGGTGATTTTTGCCACGCTGAAGAGGATTATCACAGAGAACATTATTTATAAGGACAGTAATTCAAAAATGCTGTATACAAAGGGTCTGCTGACCAATGTAGATTCACAACTATAGACTATTTATAGCTTCAACCTAGTATCCAAAATCACAGCACAAAGATTCCAGGGGGAAAAAAGGCCTGCATGGGTGAATCAGACCGACCTCATAAACTTGTTAATGTATAAATGTCTTTTGCTAATAATTCTTTAGAAATGCAGATGCTAAAATTAAATTTCTCATTTAGACAAGGTATGATTTAGTTAGGAACTTGAGGCTCATTTATTTCTAATGCTGTGCATTAAAAGAAAGCAATGCACTTTTCTGTATATGTGCATGAACACACAGCAAGGGACAGGCTGGGAATGAGAGGCTGGGGAGAAGCCTCAGGAAGGGACTTGGGGGTTCTGTGGATGGCCAATGGGATCTGAGTCAGCAGTGAAGGGACAAATGATCCTTGTGAGTCCCTTCCAACCCAGGATATTCCGTAATTCCTTGGCTCCATGATTCCAGCCATGTGCAGAGCACTGTCTGAACAGGCTGCCAAGCAGAACGACGCCTCCGAATATATTCCTCTAATGTAGTCAACTGATAGCTTATTAATTTATCTTGTTAGAAAACAAGTTAAAAAAAAAATCACTGCATCTTACTAGAGAGCATGCACAGCTTGTACACACATCATCTGACAATAAGATATAGCACAGCTAAATAGCTGGTAATAATCACGTCTATTCTGAATGTCAGTTACTTCGTGCAGGACTTGCTGTACGATTCATGATCATATTTCTTCCAAAACCTAAGAAAAAATAGATCATCTTCACAATTTTTCAATTTTTTTCCATTTTCCTGTTTTGTCTGAAGAAATCCCATTTGATCTGTTAGAATGTACTTCTGCTGGGAATATTCCTTCCGTGTGTACGGGGCACATCTACCATCAGTTTGTGAATAGCCCCGGCTGTGCCCAGGGAGATTTAAAGGAGAGTGATGTCCCTGTAATCTCCCTGCTCACCCTCCTGTGCTGATGAACACCAGGCAGTCATGCTTATCTAGCACAAAGATCTTTCTTCATTTAATGCCCGCAGCACGAGATAGTCGATCTCGCCCAGCGTGCGCCTCGACTATTTCAGATTGTTCCTGGTGATTGTTGTCCGTGTCCCCACACTATTCCAGGCACCAGGAGATGGGAGCTGCTTATCTCTCCATGCAAGGCCATAATCAAAGGCATTTTCACATCTGTACATGAACAGCCATGATCCAAGAGACCAACCACTCTCGAGTTCAGTAAACAGCTATAAATTGTGCATAGACTAGAAAAATAATGGCAAAATTATAAAATTTTATCCATAAATCACGTGCTGTCACTGCAGTCACATCTATCTGCTACTGGAAAAAACACTGTGGCTTTAATGGAGTAAAAAAGTTATTAAAAGAAATGTTTGCTTCACTATTTAGAGTCCACAAGACTACAATTCTTTATTATTGATTTTATCAGGAGATAAAAATATAACAGACTTTGGAGTTTGTCAGATGAGTCACAACTAAAAACATCAGATCATTCACACAATAATCAATCACAAAACAAGAAAACAATCTCAGTTATTAAACTTGTTAAAAAAAATGAAATGGCACCTCTTTACTATAAATCTGCAACGGGGCTTAAAATTTCATTGATCACACAGAGCAATCTTTTTAAAATCCTACATATAATATGGCATCATTTTGCTTGAGCCCAGATCATATTTGAAGAGTCTGCTGATTTTTTTCCCCCTGTATTTCCCAATAATACAAATGAAATATTGAAAAGCATTTTTAGTTCCATGTACAAGCAAGTCCAGGGTCATAAATCCCACTCAGAGAAGTGATGCCTGAAAATGACAGGCAGGAAGCTCAGCCATCTATTTATCTTTAATTCTCACCTAGATAGATCATCTAACAATCTGCTGCGGAAAAATGTCTTTTAGGCATCTGTGGAAATGGAAATCGTGAGAATGCCTTTCTGTTGCTTGGTCATTTGCTGATTTTGGTTATTTGTCCCATATATGTGGTGATATTTTTTAGTTTTTAAGGGAAAAAACCCTAAAAATCTTCTGTCGATTTCACAGAGGAGATGTGTTGCTGTTTGCCTTCCATTTTTCAAAATCAGGAGGTGGATTAACACAGGTGCTTAATGCATCAAACAATGTCAGGGGTTTTTCCAAGTGAAATATTGCGGGTGCTAAAAATCGTGAAAAACACACTCAAACTGCGCTGCCACCCTGTCAAACAAAACCAGGAGAAAAACACCTTCCACCTGAAAATCCAATGCTCCATTCCTACTAATTTAATCAACAAAAGGAGCAAAACTACGTATTTAAAAAAGAAACAAATGGGAATTTCCACATGGACTAGGCCTCTTCGGCCTCTGTTCAGGTTATACAACACAAAGCAATGCTTCACAGAAGCATTTCATACAATTTAACGCAGCTGAATGTATCTTTCCTAGGAGTATTGGAGAAAATTACATATGTTCTGGATCTGCAGAGCCCTTAATCCATGGAAAATGATTTCATTTCCATAAGACCTACTCAGAGAAAGCCTCATCTTTCTCCATTTTCCACTGCTGCCGTGTAGGAATGTGCAAAGAGCCCTCACTAAACTGTTTAGCATCTAGATGAACTCATTTCCATGGAAAGCAGTACCTGCAATGCTCTCCCAGGTAGAAGCGTCTAAGAGGTTCTCTGTAGTTGCTTTTAGGGATATATTGATCACTCTGACTCTCCTTAGCTTTCCCAAGCACCTTCTTGGAAAGGGGTGGCCTCCTGCAGCGTTTCAGAATCGAGTGGATGCTCTCTGCCATTGCTGCCTGCTCAGAGTTCCACACCAGGCACTGAGAGCTGCCCTGAAGGGACAAAGATGCTGCCCCACTTTCAAGAACACACCCGCAAGATGTCAAAATGAGCCAGCTCTTACTGCCCTCAGCTTTTTAAAGTCAATTATTTCAAGGTAGAAGAAACCAGACTTCTGCAATAAAGCCGTGGGTCTGGCAACAAACTCTGGGAGACAGAACCCCCCTGCCCTGAGCTGAGACCCTGCCCCTCTGCCCCTGTGCTCAGCTGAGACCCCACCTGCAGAGCTGCCCCAGCCCTGGGCCAGCACAGGAAGGAGCTGGAGCTGCTGCACAGAGCCCAGAGGAGGCAGCAGCATGATCAGAGGGATGGAGCAGCTCTGCTGGCAGGAAAGGCTGCCAGAGCTGGGATTGTTCAGCCTGGAGAGGAGAAGCTTTGGGGGGACCTCAGTGTGGCCTTGCAGGGCCTGAAGGAGCTGCAGGAAAGCTGGAGAGAGACAATGGCCAAGGGCTGGAGGGCCAGGACACAGGGAATGGCTTCCCAGTGCCAGAGGGCAGGGCTGGATGGGATCTTGGGCAGGAATTGTTCCCTGGGAGGGTGGGCAGGCCCTGGCACAGGGTGCCCAGAGCAGCTGTGGCTGCCCCTGGATCCCTGGCAGTGCCCAAGGCCAGGCTGGACATTGGGGCTTGGAGCAGCCTGGGACAGTGGGAGGTGTCCCTGCCCATGGCAGGGGTGGCACTGGATGGGCTTTAAGGTCCCTTCCAGCCCAAACCATCCTACCGCTCTATGATTTTTATCGTACCATGTATAAGTTACACAGAACTATATTATAGGCCTACATGTTTTCTCTTTCGGTTTGATAATGAAGCTCAGCATTGTTTTGAAGATCTAGTTGGATTGCAGTACTTGTGGTAGAATCCAGTTTTTGAAAATTTTGGCTCAAGAATACCAGAAACAGAGACTTTAAGAGCAATATTGATAAATAACACCCCTGTGTCCCCAGGAGTTACATGTTTACATATTTAACGCCTGGATCTAGGGACCTTTTAGACTTTTATTTGTAATATTAAAATTAATAATAATGATGGTTACAAGTGTCTAACAAAACCTATAGAAAAATATGCCTGAATCTTTGAAGCTCCTGGTCATGCATTGAAAAGAGATTTTTTTCTTTCATTGCAGTGATTCAGGCAATTAAATTAAAACTGTTCCTGTACCATTTCAGTATCTGTTCTGTTGGAAAGTTCACTGACAAAGACTCTATAGGAGAACTGCAAAATAAAGAGGCAAACAAATGAGGCAAAGAAGCTAGAGAACATAATTGATTTATTATTAATGTCATGAGTCTTCAGGTCAAGCTGAAAGAAAGCAAACAAACCTTTTGGCTGGTAAAGATGAAGAAGCAAGAGCACAGGATTCAGAAACTTTCCCACTTGCTCCTTCAATGAGCTGAAACCCAAGGCTGCCATGCCAGATTCTGTTCTCATGCCATAAATCCAAAATAACACCATTGGCTTACTTAGATTTTACATTGACTTCAGGAGAGTTACTTTGAATTTACATCACTGTAGGATCAGGATCAAACTGCTGAGAGGATATTAAAAGGAGATTAAACATGATCTTAAACAGCGATTTCCCAGGAGATCCAAGGATTTTCAATTTGCAAGATTTTACAACTGTCTGAGAGTTGGATAAATTTCAAATGCAGTTGCTGATAAGAGCATTTGCAGCTGCCAAAAGAACCTGTTTTAAGGACCTGGAAGTTGGCAGAGAAGCTGAACATCATGGGAGAGTGTAACAGAACACAGGAGGCTGTGAGGGGAGAGAGCTCTGAGAGCATTTCTGGGAGCACAGGGGCATTCCTGGATCAATTTTACTCAGATATTGGATAGTTTTATGCTCTGGTCACTTATTCAATAAAACTTGGAATCTAGGTTTAAAGCACAGATATCAGATTTTGATATCACTCAGCTGCCTGACTCCTGTTCAGGACAGCCTCATGCTGAGGTAACTCAGAAAACTTTTAAATACTTCGGTCTGGCTTGTTTTGCTTTTTCCCAGGCGCAAGACTAATATTCAGCATTTCCATGTCTGAGTGCTGATTTCAGCCCTGATGCCTCATCTTGCTTTTCCTTCATTCATTAAACAGGATTTCTACAGAATTTAATGGAAAACCTAATTTTTGTCTGGAGGCCTGTGCTCTTGGATCTCTGCAGCTGCAATTGGCAGGAAGGTCTCAGAGCATCAGCAAGAGGAGTGCAACAATCCAATCTGTAATTCTTGAAACAGAGGATGAGTTTCATTCCACTCAAATTAATTTCTCATCCGGCATAGGAGGACACAATATCCATCTTCTGATACTTTGAAAGTCACAGGCTCAGTTGATAAATTTTCCTGAATAAATGAGAATCCCAAAGAACTGATAAACAAAGAGTGAAGCCTGGTTTGGTGCTGGTCTATGGGGAAGAGATAGAAGCAGAAATTAATGCTACACTCCCAAACTATGTGTGCAATTCTGAGCATCATGTGCCCTTGAAATGTTCTTGTGCACACATGTACAAACTAGAAATCAAGTTGAGCAGATCTACAGATGTTTTTGGAGCACGACTATAATGGCTCTGTACACCAAAGAATTGAATAAAACACACACAAAGCAGACTTACAAATTTTTTTGCACCTTTAACCCTGAAAATCAAGCACTGTAAATCATCCTCTTCAGGGATGCACTGTAGTAACTAAAGTATGCAGATTTTAAAGATACCAAGAGAATAATTTTAAATAATCTAAACTACATAACGACATTATACATTAAACATGAAACATTATATAATGGGCTATTTTGAAGAAGTCTTTGAATTCTACTGGCCTTAAATTTGGCTGAGGAAAATCCTTAAAGAAAGCATCTTCTCTAATTCACAAGTGATTTTTTTATTGTTTGTGTTTTATGATGCAACAGTGACCTAGTTCAAATTTTATAAAATTATGTAGCGCTTTTTCTGGAATAAAGTGGAACTGAAATACACATACAAGTAAAATAGTTTCATTTTATTGCCCAGAGCAATTACAGCCTGCAATCAGACAAAAAGGGGGCAGAGCTTGTTGTAAAAGACCAAAGGATGAATTCAGATGTCAATATAACTTCATTCTCTAGAAACAAATCTGCCACGAGGAAATAGAAAATGGGATTTTTCACTCATTATAATAAAAATCCCAACAAGAGTATGGCAGGTACTGAAGCATGTCCCACACGACATCCCCGAGTAGTCCATTAAATGCCATTATTTCTGCTTTATTTGCACTTATATCCACTTATGGCCTCCATGCATTTCACCTCCCTGTCCTAAATCAAAGAGCCCTCGTGGCACCCAATGTCTCACTTCTCAAAGCGTTTGGCACTTCGGCTTTTCCAATTAAAACCCCAATTAACATCAGGAGTGTTTCTTTTCAGCACAAAATATTCAGTGCCTTGTGCAATTTGGGCCTGAATTTGCATGTCTTTTTTGTCAGCTACTGTTTAAATTGTTCATTTCCATAATAGATTTACTTGAAGTTTCCTTTGTTGCTAGTCAAAATATTAAACTGAAGTTTTAACAACAAATTATTGGTAAATTGACATTAAATCCAGTGTGCAAATGGGCTTGAGTCAAACGGAGAAGGGAAACATTTTAGAAAAGTCAAAACATTGTTTTCATATATTTTAAACAAAATGTGTGAAAATGTTACTTGTAAATGTAAACCAAAATGAAATGTAGCTAAATTTCTCAAACCTAAATGTTTAAAACTTTTAGTTCAACTATAAATACATTTTGGGAGTTTCATTTCAAACAGAAAAAAGTGTTTAAAGTTTCATCGAGTGAACAAACAGGAAAAAAATCAGTTCTTAGTTTAAATGAGGTTTATGGAACACCTATAAATGTTGGTAATAAGTAATATGATAATGACCTGCACAGAAATATTCCACTGAACTTGTAAATTATGAAGTTCACTGGTTTGATAAAAAAGTACTTCCATGACCTTTGTTCCCCAGGATCTCATGGATAGGTTCTCATGCTAATGTATCCAGCATAAATATATTTTTATAATTTACATACTCCCAGAAAAAAAAAAGAACAGCCTATTTTTACCTATCTCCATACATATTAAACAACTAAAAGGCAATGGAATGTGAAAAGGCAGCAGCTAAAATGTGTAAAAACAAACTTTTATAAAGATATGATCAAGTCTGAGCACAAATGTCAAACTATTCCTGGTGCAGATTACAAGACATCTGAGGATTGATGAAGATGGCAAAGTGAGGGTCTATCAAAAGCAGTGCCATGTTCAAGATAACGAGGTCATCACTCCATTGTGCATTTTTGGGATAGAATTAACAGGAAAGGCTCATTGGGGGTCAAAATTCTGTATTGCAATCAAAGTCCTTGAAAGCACCTGTTGGAGAGGCTGTGCATCCAAGTGGCAAAGACAGGGGGTTAGATAATCCATTGCCATAAATTGCCGTATAACCAGAAAATTATAGAAATGTGTAAAAATGAAAGGAAAAAATGAGTGTTAAGTGTTGTTCATAACCACATAATATGGTTTTCCCACAGAAAACAAAAGCATTGCATTGGGTTGTAATATTTATGAAGTGCACTCAGAAAAAAAAAAAGATTGATTCATATGTCAAAAATAGACCTTTCCCCAATGACAGAAATAGGCATTTCCTGGGCAAAACCCAGAAAAGCCATTAAATACAGGGATGGCCTGAGCTGGTGGCTGAGATCTGGGAAGAGACATCTCAGTGCATGGAAGAGAAACTGAAAGAGGGGAATTTTAGATGGGATATTGGGAAGGGATTGTTCCCTGGGAGGGTGGGCAGGCCCTGGCACAGGGTGCCCAGAGCAGCTGTGGCTGCCCCTGGATCCCTGGCAGTGCCCAAGGCCAGGCTGGACATTGGGGCTTGGAGCAGCCTGGGACAGTGGGAGGTGTCCCTGCCCATGGCGGGGAATGGAATGGGATGAGCTTTAAGGTCCCTTCCAACCCAAACCACTCTGCGATTCTATGACTCTAAGAGTTACACATCTTCTTTCTAAAGATGAAGACCTTTTGTCCAAAGAAAGAAATGTTTCAAATGTACTGCTTGAAATATTTTGGAATACTAAGAGTGGCAAGTGGAAAGAAAACTTACAAATCACACCAGATTCCCAGCCATTTTTATCTACAGAATGATGATTGACATCAAGGAAAGTGAAGAATAACTAATTTAAATTAAATTTTACCTAATGAATCCACAGGATTGCCAATGTATTAAAAACTTGTGTGCTGCCACCTCAACAAACAAAATGCCGTAACTCCATTAAACAAAAGTGCTAAAAATTGGCCCCCAAAACAAGGCAGTTCTAATGAGACTCATCATTCATCCCCTTCACACGAGGAGTGACTCATTACGTTTGTAAACCGCTTTGAAACCCTGAGATGAAAGGTGCCAAAGACTTGCAAATATCACTGTGATAATCCCGAGTGGTGTTATCCTTGCCATCAAACACGGCGCCTCAGGAAAGGGCACTTTCCACAGCAATCCATTCGGGATTTTAATCCTCGTTTATTCCAGCAGGACGCTGCTGCTCCCATCAGATCCAAGCCTGCACACAGGGAGTGAAACTGCCAGGAATGCATCCTTCACTCCCAGCCCCAGGACTGCTAGACAGAGAATTGCCTCTGAGTTAGAGTTTAGCAGGGTGCAGGCATCGATTCAGCATCCACCTCCATGGGCAGCAGCTCCGGCTCTGGAGCTCCTCTCCTGCAGGACAGACAATCCCTGAGCTCCTCTCCTGCAGGACAGACAGTTCCAGAGCTCCTCTCCTTCAGGATACTGGGCAGACAGTTCCAGAGCTCCTCTCCTGCAGGACAGACAATCCCAGAGCTCCTCTCCTGCAGGACAGACAGTTCCAGAGCTCCTCTCCTGCAGGACAGACAATCCCAGAGCTCCTCTCCTGAAGGATACTGGGCAGACAATTCCAGAGCTGCTTTCCTTCAGGACACTGGGCAGACAGTTCCAGAGCTCCTCTCCTGCAGGACACTGGGCAGACAATTCCAAAACTCTTCTTCTCCAGGACACTGGCCAAATTTTCTGCCTCTTTTTGAGTTCATGCAACTGCTGTCCTAAAGAATACTGCACAGAGAGTGCCAAAATAAAAATATACACAGGGGCACCATGTGCAAAAGGGAAAGTTAATTTTTTTTTAATTTGTTACTATTATTTTAATATATTATTATTTTTAACATCCCCCTGAATACAGCAAGTAGTTTAACTTGCTGTAACACAGTTGCATTGAATACCTCCAAAATTTCTTCAGTATTAGCTGAGAATTGAGGATTTTTTTTGCCATTCTAGGCAGCAACACAGCCTCACTTTGACATCTGTGTCATTAAAATAACAGGGCTGTGCTGCTCTTGAAGGAGAGATTGTGGTTCCATACATCAACACCAACTCATCCCCTGTGACACAGCAGCAGCATTTCCACAGTCAGCATCTGCACAGGCACAGGAATTTGTGGGAAGCTTTGCAGGAGCCCCCACGTGCCCAAGTTCTGCCTTTGCCACTGCTGTTCCTACTGATGAAATATTAATGATTCTGTGCAAGGCTCAGCTATGCCGTGCTGGTAATCTGTCACTTTTACTCCCTTATCTATAAGTAAGCAAATGACATCAATGGTTAAAAGGTTACAATTTTTATTGATCTTAAGCCATGATCTGACAGATGTTGCTTTCTTTCCATAGGAGCTGTTTTTGGCAGCACACCTCAGCGGAATTGCCCTGAAATTAAATTCCTGCTTTGGTTCATTAGAATATTCAACAAGTGAATACATTTATAAATCATAATTAACTTCTTTCTGTTTTGTTTCTCTCTTGAATTGTTTTGCATTTGTTTGTTACAGTTTGGGGGCAGAGAGAAAATATGTCTATTAAAGATTTTGGGAGTCTGCTGGAAAAAAAGTAACTTTTATTGATTGCTGCTAAAGGAATTTGTTCCTGCTTGGAGAGGACCCTTGTCTTTCTCCAGTTAAACCCAAACTTCAGCAGCTGATCAGTCACATCCCGAGCCTGTCCCAAGTTACACCTCTGGCTGTTAATCCTGCTGTTAACTCACAGAACTATTTTGAAGGCAACGGGGCTGTGCCAGTTTTCATGTGCAGAACATTCCGCCCATTATTTCTGACATCACACAATTACAGAACAGCTCTACCAGGCTCCTCGTTTTTATCAAGAAACAGTTTATTTAAATCAAGTGTATTGTATCGTACAACTCTTTAAAAAAGGATAATGAAGCCAAGGGAGTAGAAAGAGTAGATTACTGTATTACTTACAATAGGGGGGTGGAAGAGCTTCATTTTGATGTAAATTCCTCTAAGGAATGATGGGTTCGTTCTGCCTTGATAGTGTTCGAGGTGTCAGTAATTCTTTGTGGAAACAGCATATCAGATATACAGGAGAGCTTTCCAAAAGAGTACACTGGAAACGAACACGTTTGTTACTTTTAATACTATAACAGAGTACGTTGGGAGCAGTTTCTTTTACTTTTGCTTTTTTCTGATGGTTTGGGAAATAATGATCAGCATTCTCATCTCTCAGCAGAGAATGGCTTGGGGTAATCAAAGCACACGCAAGCCATGTCCAAAGGGTGAGGGGCAGTGACACCGCTCTTCCCCCTGACCCTGCCCAGCCCCAGAGCAAATTGGACATACCTGCTCATCGTTCTGAGGCATGATTAGCATGGTGCTAATCCTGTCTGCTAAATGGTGATCATGGTGCTAAATCCTGCAGACGGAGGAAGTCAAGGATTGTGCTCCTGGGGTTGTTCGGTACCGCATCTCCACACCGCAGACACGCATCTGTCGGCCACAATCTGGCTCTGCTGGCTTACTGAAGGGCCTGCTGACAGGAAAGCACTGGATTAAAGCTTTCTAAACATGATTCCCAAAGACAATGCAAAAATCTAAACACTCCTAAAGTGGATCTATGCCCTGCCTTCCTCGAATCAGGGCAAATCAGGGAACGGATCAATCTCCAGCCCTGCAGTGCAAACTGTACTCCCCACCCACGAGACCAGTGCACAACACCTGGGACACTCTCAACGGCTCAGGGTCAGAGGAGACCACACTACCACTTTTGGGGAGCTCTGCTGGAGGTGCCAACTCGACAACTGCTTGGAATTCCCATCTTTGTAACCGGGAATAAGAACCAGCAGTGGGTTCTTGGCTTGCGGACTACCATGTCTCTGTGGAAAGGCCACAGAGTTCACAGGGCAAATAATGTGGCTGGAAGCACCATTTGCTCTCCCTGACTACTCATTTGGGTCGCTCCCCTGATTCAGAGCACGATTTCTCTTCCTGTGCTGCTGTTCTTCAAGTCGCCACTCAACTCATTTGCATTTTTGCCCCTGGCAAAGAGAAATGTTCTGGTTCTTTCTGTGTTGATCCTTGTCCCTCTCCAGTTCACAACGTGATTATAAAAAATTAAGTGTTGATCCTCCAATAAAACTTAGAGACATCTGAAACACTGTCCAAGAAGCCCAAGGAAACAATATAAAGTGAAAGGAAAGGTAAAAGGGGAAGCTGCGTATTGCTGCTTCTGTTCAAAGCCCAGACTGCCTGAAAGAATCCCGTGTGAATATAACATTGAAGTGACCTAGAGAAACCATAAACACTTGATGTTTGAATCACAAAACAGAAGAAACCTAGGTAAGACATCAAATACAGTAAAAAACAGCAGAGAATAATAGCTACAAGGCAACGTACAAAGGTGAAAGAAGAGAGATATTACAAAAATCCTAAAACAAAAAGGTGCTAATTGCCATTCATCTTAAAAGTAGGCAATTTTCCAAGGCACTGTAACTAGCCCTCGTCTTCCTGTTAGATGAGAGAATAATATTTCAGGTAGAACGCTTCAAGTACAAAGCAAAACCACCCGCCTCAAACCTCAAGTTAGAAAATATTCCCCCAGAATATTCTGAGTAAATTGCACTAAAACTCACTGGGTTTGTAAAAGCAAAACATGAGAGCCCAGTTCAGTGTTTAATCATTGCAGCATCCCCTGTCAGTAATGACTTAGTGAGCAGGTTAACGTGATTATTTGTATCATTTAGCACAACCATCTGGAGATACAGAAAATATTGTTTAAGGACTCCCAGGGCCTGTTCTGTTATGGTTTAGCTTAAACTATCACTTTGAAACAGAAAAGCTTGCTTTTAAACAAGGGCTTATATTTGCTGTTAAATTAAACACATCAGAATGCACTTTCTGCTTTTTAGAGATCATGTTCACTTAGCCAACAGAAATTTGCAGGTATATACATTCCCAGCTGTACACATTCCAGTCATGGAAATATGGAGCCTGTGGAACCCTTGGAGCTGTTTCTATACCTTTAGAGCCCTAACTGAGTGGCTGAAATTGCTCCTTTGTCTCAGAAAACACTGGCTGGGGCTCATTCTTGGTGGCTCCTTGGGGAAGGTTTTGGGGGGCTGTGGAGTGGGAGTAACCACACCTCACCAGGCTCTTCCCAGTGTTCACACACTCCAACATCTTCTGATAGGAGAAGTGGCTCTGCTTTCCCCCACGGATGCTCTGAACACAGCAAGATTACATTTGGGTAATGTTTAAAGTCAAACATTCCGATAGGTCAAGGCCAGCAGAATTAATGATCTGCACTAGTAAATCACACAATCGTGTCTGTGCTGGTTTTCTCTGCGAGAACAAAAATAATGTGGTGTGGAAAGCAGAAATGAACACCAGCTCCTTCCAGCATTTTTTTCTGTCAGTGTCCCACAGGATTTTGGGATCAATGCTTCCACAGCCGTTCCTCCTCTTGCTCTAACCTTCACTGAGCTCTCCATTGCACAAGTGGTGGGGGACACTGGTGGGCTCTGTTCTGGCTTTCATGGCCTGATCTCCATGAAATCTTCCTGCTTCAGGAATACTGAAGGAACTTATCTTCACCTTGAAATGTCAGCCCCATTTCAGCTGAAATACTTATTCCAAACCAGATAAGTCCAAGTCACTTATCCATGGTTACAGAATTCCATTTTCCCTCCATCCTTTTTGTCCAGGCCACTCTGGGGCCTGAGTTAGCACACAGCCTATGGAGCTGGAACAGCTGGGGCATGGGCAGCTTCTTCCTCTGAATTCTCTTGTATAAAAGGACTCATCTGTGAGAATAAACAGCCCCACAAGTCATGATTTAAACCCTCTGTAGCATCTTGAGGGTTTGTACTCGTTAAAGTCTCAGCACAGATTCCCCAGAGGAAGCCAAAGAACTCCTCAAACTTTGACAGCACGAAGGGATTTATATGGACTAAAATATCCACCAGAACATACTCAAACATCCAGTGAAGGAATGTTTGGTTTAGACATTCTTACTGAAATCTCCTGTCAGTCTGACTCCCTCTGTGACATGTTGATGTTGACTTGCTCACCACAACACAGGAGCATCGACCAATCCAACCCCAAACCATGCACAGGTCACACATCTGGGACTTCTGCTGGACTGGACAGTGCTTCCTTCTGGGAAAATTCACGGGGAATAACAGCAATGGAAATGTTATGAAAAAATAAAGTGTTTCCATTTTGTTATCTCTCGAATGACGAACACAAAACAGAAGTAATCTGGATTGTACATTGTGGATGCAGAACTGGCTGTGAGAGGAGAGAAAAAGCTGTTGCAGTAGCAGGAGATAATTATGGACAATGACAAGATATCTCATAAAGTCTCCTGGGGAAAAAAAATTGACCCAGGCTATCAATAAGATAATTCCACTCTATCTTTTCATCTTTGTCTCAGCTTCTTTATCTTCTTTCTTTCTTTCTACTTTACTACTACTCTTATTTAACCTTCAGCTAATCATTAGAGTAACCACTGAGCAGCAGCAATAATTTTATAGTGTGCTCTATAATCTTCTTGCTTTTGGCATTAATCTCAGGAGGCTTTCTGCTTTTTAACATCACTTCTTAATGTTTCCAGCATGATAAGGATGTATTCTCTGCTATTTGAATTGCTTTCTATTGGTGCTAATACTAATTATTTTCCAAAATTTGAAAAAGACTTCAGTGCCAGGCAGTGAGACCCTCAGCTTAATTCCCTCTTCCTGCCAAAGACTTATTTTGGATTTGTGCAGAACCCTAGACCCGGTTGCATGACAGCAACTCTTCAGTCCACTGTATCCTTCAACAAATAAATAAGAATTTCTTAAAAGTCCTTGGGCTTCTCACTGATGAGGTGACATGAAGGTACCAGAACACTGGTGCTGATGTAGGCCTGCCGAAAAGGAGAACAAGTACAAGCTTAAATTAAAAAGTAACACACCTACTTCTCGGTTTCGCTGTAATTCTGGATCTCCTATTATATTACCTATTACCAGGGACTTTTATGATTTCAGTTCTGCAGAGTATAAACATCACCTTAACAGAATTAATAACTTTAAGTATTATGGCTGCTAAGAAAGTACCAGCAAAAACGCCGGAAAGCATTAAAGATATTAACATTAACATTTAAAACAAGCTGCAGAGAAATGAAACTGAAATTAAATAAGAATCTTTCTGCTGTCTCTTCATTTTAAGGAAATCCATGAATTTCACTCGCAGGAATGCTATTAGGAAATTAAATTAAGCTGACTGTGCTTGCTGAAAATGGTGTGAGCCCCAGAAGATGAGACAGCACAACGAGGTGACGTGGGAAACTCTATCCTGACCAGCTCCCTGCACAAAGACAGGGAAATGTGGAAGCACCACCGGAATTTAGGGGCTGGTTTGTAGCTAGAACTGCACCAAGCAGCTGCTCCTTCGTGTCACAATGACAACGGGGATTTCCAGCGACAGCTGGAGGATGTGACAGAACCAATGCTGGTTTTAGTGTTCAATTCTTTGGCAAAATTGGTGAACTCACAGACGGAAAATTTACCTGGGGAAATGCTAAACAGAGCTGGCATAAACCATGCTGAAATCAGACAAATCCCGGGCAGGCATGGGTTTGTGCTGGCTGATTGAGCACAGCAGGAATTAAGGGATGGCACCTTCATCTGCTCCCATCGAGGTGCTGCTGCTGTTCGGGTGCTTTTGCCTCACTCACATCATGGGCCCAGCACAGGAAAGGAAAAGGGCAAGAGTTATTGCACGTAAAAGGTCAAACAGATCATCTAATGGTTCCAGCCAATCCTGAAATTAAAAACACTTTTTGATTACTTGCTCTCTGAGCTCTGTACACACGCACATCTTCATAAATGCCTGTGCTGCAGGAGGAGTTTCCTTCATGAGCTCCTTTACTTGCCTTTGTTATTGTTCTCCAGTTGATTTTCTTCTTCTTTTTTTAGTAGAGAAGAAACAGGATGGCAAAAGAGGTCTATTAATGATTTTTAAAAAATACAATATATTTAAATACATATTATGTATGCTCCCTTATGGTTTTATGGCTATGATATTTTCTTAATTATATTTTCAATATTAATATTTCAACAAATCCAGAATATTAATATTAAAAATATTGAATATTATCATATTGAATATTATCATATTGAATATTGAATATTGAATATTATATTTTCAATATAAATATTCCAGCAAAGGGGGTGAATGGTCTGGAGTAGTCAGTCAGAGGCCATTCACACTGGAAAAGTGTGCTCGAAGGAAAGGTTTAGTTTATGTCTTTTTATGAAAAATAACCCATTTTGACTTTTTTCCAACTCAAAATCTCTTTATTTCTGCAGAAAAGAATGTACCAGGATGCATGCAAGGTGAGTTCCAAGAATTAATAAAACCAGGATTTATGTGCTTTCTACAGAAATCTCTAAGATGTGACTCACCAAGATTACTTAATGTGGCATAAATACAAATGAAAGAAATCAAATCAACAAAACAAAACCCAGAAAAAAAAAAAAAAACGACAAACCACCACCAAACCAACAAATCCCGTTTCTAAACACCCAGTGAATATCTTTGTATAGAAGACAAATGCACCAAACAATGCATGGATCCCTGCCCACCCCAAGTTTTAAGGCTGGAAAACTGACAGAAAGGAGTAGGGAGAGGGCAATATTCCCAGCATAAATATATGGAATAGATAATCACCAATACTATTTTTATGAAAAAAAAACCCTGTGCTCTCAGAATGTATTTGAGTCTTTTTGTAGCTCTCCACCCAAGCACATGCTGAAAGAATGTCACTTTGAGGGCAGTAAAAATGTGTTCTAGATTAGAATTGCACATAATGAAGAAAGAATTCCAGTCAAAATAGAACGATTCTCAAGTTACTTTCTCGGGTTCAAGAATCAGATACAGTTTCTCCTCTTTTTTTTTTAACTCATGAATTTGAAAAATGTTTCCTCTTTAGGATATAATCAGGAACATGTGTGAGAAAGATCTAAACTGATGATACTCTCACAAAGCACTGAAAGAAACAGATTTTCAGAGGCAGGATTCTGATTTGGTAATGTATGTACATAATTGCGAGGAGGAAGGTGAAAGCATAAATTGCTACAGGCACCTGCACTCAATCCACTTTAAAAAGCAAATAGAAGAGATCTAAAATTCCATTTTTAACCCCTAAAATGTTTAAGTCCCAATCCTGCAGGCAACAAAATATCCTTAAAATATATCTAAGTAGTGAAACGATTTTTAATATCTCGCTTTAAAAAAAGTAAAGCAAAGAAACAAAAAAAAAAAAACCCAAACAAAAAACTCTCCATTGGATCTCTAATTCTCTAAAATACAATTTAAGGATTTTACAACTCTTCCCCTTTAAAATTCAATTTGCATGTTTTTCACCAGTCACACATTTTATTGTTCTATCTAAAAGGCAGTGACCAGAAATGGCCCAGAGCCTCTTTGTGTTGAGATCAACATCCAAATTAGCTACGATATTTTTTAGGAAGGTTTGATTTTGCAAGTTTTCAAAGAGATCTCTACTGAGAAATAAGGATGTCAGACATAAATTCTCCTCCATGCAGTACCTGGAATCTGAGTGGAGTGGGTGAAATTACATCACAGAAGTGAAACACAGAAAAGAAATCAGGGAACTGAAGTATCTCAACTCATTTCTGTCCATCTCCACCTGCATCCCCTTCATGGAGACACATTTTATGGCCAAATATCAGCACTCAGAAGCTCTTTGAGGGAGCTGAGGTCGAGCAAAAATACAAATTTCCTTCAAATTTTTCTCCAAGTTTTTCCCTGTGACATATAAAAAAAGTCCCATCCCGGCCATTCTGCTCCTTTCATACACATATTAATTATAAGAGTTAATTTTATTCTCCCTTATTCACTTCATTCGTTTTGAGCAAACTTGGGGTTTGTAAACAAGTAAAGCAGAAGGGATGAGAATATGGATAATGCAAAACTTGGATTTAACTAACTGCACTGAGGACAGGATTTTCCACCCTTCCGTTTTTTAGGGGATATGTGTGAGATACAGCACAAGAACACAACAACGCACAGGGTGAAGCTTAAAAAATAAAAAATAAGATGGCTTCAAAGCAGTTGGTATTAAGAATGCTGGTACTTTGCTTCTCTCCTTGGCCTAAATATTTCTGGGAATTTTCTGAGCATAGATAAGGTTCTGTTCTGGTGCAGCTGGAAGACAGTTAATCTGAGCTGGCTTCCTCCCGCAGAAGATGTGCCCTTATAAGACAAACTTGAAAAATCATATAAAAACCAACCCAGTCTGAAGGAGGAACACAATTCCAAATGTAACTATACTGATTTAAAAACAAACAATAGTTCTGTTAGAAATTGGCAGCATTCCCAATACTAATATTTAAACAAGCAAAGAGAGAATACAATATGCACAGGCATACTCCAACTATTTTTAACTGACATATTACTGTATACTTTCTGAGAAAAGTTCAACGAGATTTGTCAAATAACTCAAGGTCTGGCTATTCAAATCCTCTATGCACAGAACAATGGCCTGGTTTTGCAGAGCTGCCTGCCTGTATTCCATTAAAAACGTGCTGAGGAGCTCCAGTCCCAGGTGCCACCTCGGTGGCAGCAGCAAGAACATCACAAACATTGCCTTGCGCGGTTTCCTGGGGCAAACGGGGGGTTCAATTGCTCGTGTGACATTCTCACTTTACACACTGAGCAGGCTGTGGACAACCTGCTTCCTGCCTGCCCATCTTCAGATATTTGGCTCTTCAGGGAGGAAATTTTGCTTTCTTTTTGCGGTGAGCCATGGCCAGAGCCGTGGTCAGCTGGAGCAAGCAGACAAACAGGTCCAGTGGTTTGATGCCTCCACAGCACAAGGACAGTGAGCACACAAAGGGCTGTGCGAAGCACGCTGACCATTGGCTGCTGCCCCCTCTCCTCCCTTTATGGTCCATATTTGGTTATTCCTCCAGAAAGTTCTATGTTCCTCGGTTGGTAATTGGCCCATGTTACTCCTCTACCCCCCACTCCTTCTCCCGTTTGCCCTAATCCCTTCTCCCCCCTTTGTAAGAATACCCATAACTGGTATTTTATTGGTTACTGTATGTTCTCCCCACCTATGATGCAGGGGTATAAAACCCCACGCCTGCCTAATTTTATCGGCTCTCCTCGTGGCTTCTCCCTCGAATAAACCCTTCCCTGCCCCACAAGGAAGTCTCTCCGCTTTTTCCTCCCTCCTTCGTGCCCCTGTGCCATCGGTGGGCGAGGGGAACCCGAGCTGGAGCTTCGCCTGCCCTCCAGCGCCGCGATCGGCTTCTGTCCCCCACCCGGGGCAGGTGGAGCATTGCCCGGTGCCTGGGCAGCGTGCTGGCCGGCACAGAACCGCGGCACTTTCTCCAGGAGAAAACATCTGCTCTGGTGAAAATGCTCTGTTCCAGGATCTGGAAGATTTCGGGGCTGATTCTAAAGACTCAGAGCAGTGTGTCCCAACAAAAACTGTACCAGCAAAGCTCTCTGAGGTTTAACTCCTTGACACCCAACTCATGGCATAATTGGAAATTTTTAGGTTGACACAGATTTATAAGGTCTGTCTGATAGTTAAAGATGTCCAAGAGTCATGGCTCCACACTGGGCTTTTCAAAGATTCCTTTATCAGCGAATGACCAAGTGAAACGCATCAGTGCAGCCCCGTGGATGAGATTAGATATGTTTTTAGGTCGCAAGCTAAAAGCTTGCTAATGCTTACAGGCATTCCTTGTCTAGGAATGTTTGTTAATTTGAACTCCCCTCCCTTGCTGGGTTTCTTTAATCTCCCAACCAGCTGTCTCCCATAAAAAGATATTTCTGTTTTTAGTTACAAATCTGTTTAGAGATAAAACTTGCTCATAAATACACAACTGCATCCATGGTCGAGTTTTTGTTTTTGTTTTGGTTTTTTTGCTGACAGTAGAAAACCAACTCCAGATGAAAAATATTGAACTTTTTTTTAGGATCAGAGCATGTTTTGTACTTGCTCAGAGCATGGTGCATGTGTAATAGATGCTCTCGATTTTAGGGCTGGCATGACACTGTGGAAGAACTCATTGAAACAGCCATTTTTGTCACCTTTTCAGATTTAGAGCTCATGAGATGGGATAAATTAAAGTTCGCTCAGAGACTGGCAGTATTTTTACCTGCAGAACACCCAAATATATGAAATGGACGCAGTGTAAGCAACTAAAAAACCTCCCCCAAGCCCCACAGCTTTTGCTTTTCTAGTAACAGCAAACCCAGGAAATTTCCAACTTGTTTTCTCTTCCTTTAATTTCTAGATTTTAGCTAAATAAATGGCACCTATTTATTATTTGTACATTCACTACAGACAGATCAATCCGGAGCTCAGCATTTCTGGGAACAGCTTTGAGCACAATTAAGGGCTATGAGCCTGAACCTCTGGTTAAAACACACACACATTCGGGGGTTTTTAAGCATTTTCACTAGAATGTGATAAGAGTTCTTTAATTTACCCATAACACGCTCCTCTTAAAGCAAACTCCATCTTCTGAATAGTTCCGGTTCCCACTAAAACAATTCCCAGGTATTTTATTAGAGATAAATTGAGATACTTCTCCCTGTAATTCAAGCTAAGTGTAAACGAGCAGTAGAATTCTGGTGATGAGTTTTAGTGCTGCAGAAAGGAACATTTCAGTGATACCCCAGCAACATTCTCAAAAATGCTTCTACCCATCACACCTCACACCTACAGGAGAACATTTACTGTCCCAAACCTATCATTTCTCCACTGGTCATCTGCTAATTAAGGCTCTGGACATTTATCTTGCGGTATTAATTTAGAATTTAGCCATGAATATTTCTGTATATATAATATTCTGGTGTTACCCAGCATACCTTAATAATTAAAATACTATTTCAAATGTATTTTCATTAATATTTACTTTACTCCTGCTGCAGTTCAGCACACAATTCAGTTGAAAACTGATTAAAAATATAGTTGCATGAAATATATGAAAATTAAATTCTACTTGTCTTGAAATATCAAGATTTTATGGACAATGTGCCAAAACTCTGTGTTATAGTGTAGAGTATAAATATTTACAATTGAGTTCATGTATTAGCAGTTAAATGCTGTGGCATGTATTCATTCTCCCAAGTGAATTCCCATCTGAGGACACTCTGCAGTCTGTCAGCTCGTTATTTCCACAAAGTTATTTTATCTAAACTGTCTTCCATGGGAGGCCTGTGTCATTTAGATCCTGAGGTGATACGTGCCTTATAAATACCCTGGATTGATAAAGGTGACTGACAGGAGCTAAAACGAAGCAGAAAACTAAAGATGAAAAAATCCTTCCCTGGTCTCCACCTCAGCAATGTGTTTTCCAGACACAGGAACTGCCCTTGGCTCCTGCCAGGGTCTGATCTTCAGCTTTGCCATCACAGCTGGGTCTCCAGGGGTTTGTTTCTGTGCAAGGGGGACCCAGCTCTGAGGGACAGAGCCAGGAATGAGGAACTTCAGCTCTGGAGAAGAGGCAAAATTAACTGAGGATAGGATCCCAGAGTGGATTGGGTTGGAAGAGACCTTAAAGCCCACCCAGTGCCACCCCTGCCATGGGCAGGGACACCTTCCACTGTCCCAGGCTGCTCCAAGCCCCAGTGTCCAACCTGGCCTTGGACACTGCCAGGGATCCAGGGGCAGCCACAGCTGCTCTGGGCACCCTGTGCCAGGGCCTGCCCACCCTCCCAGGGAACAATTCCTGCCCAAGATCCCATCCAGCCCTGCCCTCTGGCACTGGGAAGCCATTCCCTGTGTCCTGGCACTACAGTTCCTCCAGTTCCTAATGAAGAGTCCCTCTCCAGCTTCCCTGAAGATCCCTTCTGGAAGGTGCTGTGAGGTCTCCACACAACCTTCTCTTCTCCAGGCTGAACAGCACCAAATTTGGGAAACTTGAACCTTGGAAAATTTGAGGTCTCCTCACAATCCACCTTCACACAGCCATGGGCTATCTTTGGGATTGCCTTGGCTCCCAGAAGTTTTGAGAGCAACTGGAAGCTGAGCTGGAAGTCAGTAATAACAAAAGAAATCCCCCTGGCTCCTACCATCCCTCCAGTCCTGCTGTGCTCACACCCAAACCAGGGCAGATCCCTGTAACCCTCAGAGCATGACCAGGACAAGAATTCACCCAGTGCAGGACAAACCCTTCCATGAAAAAAAACCAAACCCTGGCAAAATGAAGACTTAGCCAAAATTTATTTTAAAAGTAATGATAGCGATAGTAAGCAACAACATGGAACTCCTCAGTGTCCCGTCTATAAATTAATTAAAGAACTTGTTACAGGGAGAATAAATGTCACACACAGGCCTGTGTGGCACAGCTGAAAAATGACCTGACAAACATGATGCCTCCAGAGGAATGAGCTGGCAGTTAAAGCAGACAGCATAATACCCTTCTTACATCCACAAGACACTCACTGCTCCCTTGTAACTGCTGGGCCTTGAGACTAAAAGCTTTAACCAATAAAAACCATTAAACCCAGGCAATAAAACAATGTCAGCCACAGCAGACCACATGACTCCGGATCAATACATGGTATTTCCTTTAGAAATCATGGCACAAGGGTTTCAGTCTGAAGATATTTAGAAATGCAGAGGGGAAAAAAAAATCAAGGGAAAATGTAGTCAGGTCTGTATTTAAAGAACCCAATCCAGAGGGCAACAACTAGAAGAGATTCATGGTGAAATCACTCCCAAAATGCTAGACATGAAACGTGGGATGGTATGGACATGGGAATGTCTTTGTAGGGCCGGTGGACTCATGGATTCACCCACAGCTACGCTTTGCCTTTAAGATACATCTATACATATAGATTACATAACAATCCAGCAGATATTCCACACAGCTTCTTCAATTTTTATCCAGCATGCAGCAGGAAGATAATTACTGATGAGAGCTGATGCCAAGTAATTCCTTCCCAGGATTTGGGCAGTACACACACAGAATCACTAGGCCAGCACTAGGCAAAACCCCCTTGCCATGAAACAAATTTCCCCCAGGAATTGGGTGGTTTGGGTTCCCTGTGCCCTCAGCACTGAGCTTTCTCTGCATATGAGCCCCTCCACACCCCTGCACAGTCCACCAGAGGTGGGGATTTTTATCCCTCACCAGATCTCCATCACTTACATGCTTCCAACACATTATTTAGCATATTCAGAAAGTATTATTTATATTTATATACTACCTAAGTATCAGGTAATCTACAACAGAGAAGAGAGCTCAAGACAAAGGCAAAAAACATCCAAAGAAGGTTAATTACTTACTTCCTGCCCATTTTCTATCAAACCCCATTCCCCCTCACCCTTTTACAATGCCTGTAATAAATAACCAACAATTCTACACATTCTGAGAAAGCTGAGGGAGAACTTGCCACACAAACCATCTGTGCCAGGCCTCAGGAGGGCTCTGGGGCAGCTTCCCACCTGTGCTGTGGCTCCTGAGCATCCCTCAGCTGCTGTGCAGCGCGAGGAGGAGCTGTGCATACCCCTCATTTATGGGATCTGACAGAGATGGAAAGATGAAACAGATCCCCCCATGCTCCAGCCCTGGGATTTTCCATCCTTCCTGTCCACATTATTGCCACAGGCATGGGCTGCTGTACCTACACAGGCAGGACATTTATCTTGCCCAAACACTTGAGCCCAGCTAGGCAACGCCACGCTTTGTTTCTTTATGAAAAAGACTGAAAAAAAAATGATATAAAACCGTGATGAAACCTTAATTCTTAACTGAACGACCCCTTTGACATCAAATGACTCTGATATTTCAATTCCTTGTGCCTTAACAGGGCAGCAGCTTTATCTCTCTCATTGTTAAAGGCCTTGGGAAGTAAGATCAGCAATCAAAGTAATAGAAAAAGCAATACAGAATGTATATAAAACTGAGCTGAATATCCTCAAACGTTTCTCAGCATGTTGGCTGTTACAAGATCAGGCACCTGGACAGTAAATTACTGGAGTTTGATTTGTGTAACAGGTATTTTGTGTGTGGTTACCAAATTAGCAGAAACACTCCGAAAATTCCCCACAGTTACCGGCGTCCACGTTCTGCTTTTGAAATGTCATTGTGAGTTTACTTGGGAAGGAGCTTTGAAGGGCAGTTTTCCAGACCCAACTTAAACACATTTTCATGGGTCAGTTTCTGAAGGATATTATTGTTTCTATTCTGAATTGTTTGACCTTCATGTTATGAAAATCAAAGTCATGCAAAGCCTTTTTTATATAAACGGAAATTAGGAAAATGTCACTTCGTACATTGGTAAGGGAGGTTCAGAGGCGCACACACACACGCATTTACACACTGCATTTCAACTCCCAGCCAATTTTCTGTTCCAGTAAATAGAGAAAAAGGGAAGATTTATGGCAAGAATAGTTTCCATTTCTTTCTCCATGATTTGATTTTTTTTCTCCCTGTTATCCACATATCAGAGAAAATACATTCAAGTAGAAAAACCATAATAAAAAAAAAAGGTAAAAAAGGTGAAACTTTTTTGAGTGTAGGGACAAATCTACTGGACCTCCTATCTGCTTTTTTTTTCCTTTGTAGATAAAATATGGTTGGAGCCAGGGGCAGGCTGTGTAATTAGAGCCCTCATTTTGGGCACACAGCAGAAAGCGAGGTGAGGAATTGCTCCTGCTGAGAGAAAGCATCAGGTGAGGAAGAGGAGAAGGAATGGGAGGAAATATCCTCCTCCACGCCACCGGACTCCTCCTTGTGGAATCTGAAAGATTTTCTTCTTCCAAGGCTCGAAGTCAATAGATGCAAGAACATAATGACCAGATGACCTTAATGAGGAATAAAACACTTGCACTACTTTTCCTGTCACTAATACCACAAACCCTTCATGCTTTGGTGTCCTCTCCCTCCCTCTGGCACTGCTTATCTTGAACTGTAACTAAGGTCACCTTTATTAAAGACTGTTTCTGCCTATTTCTAGTTGGAAAATCAGAATTCAGCCAACATTACAAGATCCCACTGCTGCTGTTTGTTCTGGTCCCACAGCCTCAGGCAGGTCAAACTAAATGGCATGGACAGAAGGACAGGGGAGCAATAATATCTCCCAAACCAGAGGTGAAGATAGGCAGGTATTTCAGATGGCCCAGGTACCTCAAAGAGCATGTGGCTCTATCATTAAACCAGGCAGATGATTCATTACTATAGATTTTAGCCTGGTTTTTTAAGCTATTTTAAATGTTTATTGATTCATAAAGGCAGCATGACTCGAAATTGTGCTGACCTTGGAAAGGCTGGGAAGGCAGAAATCTTCATGTTTTTACCAAATGAGCTCCCATAGCTCCAGGAGTATTCCATGAAGCTGGGAGAGCTCCTGCAGCTTTGGATCACCCTGGGGATACAACACCAAACTCACCATTCCAGAACTGCACAGTGTCCAGGTGCTGAGGCTTTGGGAGGGATGAGCAAATGGTACATCCAGGGAGAGGGAAAAAGCATTTAGTGGTGGAGAAGGGCAGTTGGAGAAAGAAATGTTCCTTCTTAGAAGGAGGTTTTTGTTGCCATTGGCTTGATTGAAGGCCAAGGCTCAGATATGAGAGTTCAAAAGCATTCAAAAGATGCAAAATTAGGAGTGAGAAATGCAGGAAATTCCAAACAAGCACTGGGAAGACTTTTGTACCCTGAACCATCTCATACATTCTGTCAAAAAAAGTATTTATTGAAAGATGAAAAGGAGTTTTAAAATAGATTATTGAGACTATTTTTGCAGCCTGTGCCCATAAGCCCCTGTTCTCCAGTGAGTGCCAAGACTGAGGGCTCAGAGGGAGAGAAAAAAATGGGAATTAATAAATTCAGCTTTGCTTTTGTGAGTAAGGCACCCCCTCCCAACCCCATGCTGATAAAACCTTTCTGCCTCTCTCTCACATATTCCCCCTCTCCCTCAATTTTAATTTGAGTTTTTCCCACCTCATATGTAGCATATGCAGAATCCACGATGGTGCTGGGAATAAAGGTTTCATTAGCACTCATTTGGGATGCAGCAGAACTCCCTCCTGATTTCACAACATGGAAGTGAGGGAGCCATTCCAAATACCTCCTGCTGAAACATTTATAATGCAACCAGCGCTCTCCCACTTTGCCTTTCACTCCCATCCACTCTCCACCCACACACGCTGCCTGCCCCACTGCAAACTCAATTTTCTCTGGTTCCTAAGACCTGAATAAACAGACCACAGCCATCTAAATGTGCAGACAGTCCCTGTGTCTTCATGGGGATTAATATAATTTTAACTCCTCTGCTTTGGTGGGGTTTTGGTGATGGATTGGGAGAAAATAACTAAAATGAGTCTGCTTAAAAAAAAAATTGATAACCCCCATCTTTATTTAAATGCCCTTTTAAATTATTGGGGGTTTGGCTTTTTTTCTCATAGAAATCCTGTTGAAAGCTCTTGCAAGAATTCAGTTAACATTTTCTCTTTAAATATCACACACATTCTGAGGAATCTGTATACTGGAAAAAGTTTCCCCTCCAAAAAAGCTGAAAAACTTCGCATTTTAGCAAGATGCAATTGTGGGTCTTTACTTTGCTGGCCATGGAAATGAGAAGGAAATGTGTATTTATTTTAGCTAATGGGTAAGTAAAACTCTCAGGATCATGTCTTTGAATGGATCTGTAATTTTACAGCTAGGTACTATACATAGTCCCTAATGGTGCTGGGGGAACTGTGCTGCTATGAAAAGCTATTAGGAAGAGTAGGAAACTTTTGGGTGGAATGCAGCGTTAATGAGAGCTCATTATGTTATTGCAAATTTTGACATAGTGCATGTTTTTCTCGCAGCCCCAGCTCCCCAAGCAAGGTAAGCCTTAGTTCTCTGAAAAGGTAAAATAAAATTGTCCTTCCCCTCTGCCTCCAAAAATACAAGCAGAATAAAAGGATCCATAATTTACATCCCTATTACCTGAAACTACCCTAATTACTTAGGATAAAGCAATCTGTGACTTCCAAAAGGTATGACTGGCAAAACAAAGAATATTTAATATCTGCCACCGTAAAGAGCAGCGAGGAATTGCCTTTCAGGGAAGATGGATCTGCCACTCCCTGGCTCCAGCCCTCTGGCACGGCTTTGCCAACAGAAGCCACGAGCCTCATTTGTCCAGCGCTTGCTTTGCAGCTCTGCCTACTGCAGGAAACACGAGACCATTACTTCTTCTGATTTCCAAACTAACAGTGATTTAAGAATGGAAGCTGGTTTTATTCTTTTGAGACAGTTTCTTAATGATGTGATTTATCGAGGTTATTTTGGAAGGTTAGAAAAATGCACACAGACCTCCGTGTGTGGAGACGCTGCCCCTGAGGAGTTCTGGAGTCACAGGTTCTCCAAGAAGAAGGGCCTTTCACACCAATTTAGTTATCATTTGAAGAATCTTTAATAAAAAGTGTGAGCTTTCCTTATTCTTCTTAACTTTTCCAGTATTAAACAGCATTGGAGCAAACCAGACTTTCTGTTCCATTCAAGTGACTGCTTGAATTTGCTGCATGAAAAAGTGGGAAAATTGTAAACAGGACAAAAATGATACTGAGATGAAATTGCCTGTTCTACACTTTTATCTATTGTGAACCCTTATGGAAAATCAAAAAAAATATAACAGTAACTTTTAAAAATGAGTGCAATAAACCCTACAACCAACCAAAAAAGGTGGTGTCCCATCTAAGACATGTCTTTGGATCAGACTGGGCTTCTCTCTTCACTTTCCAAACAAATATTTTAAACTCTTTTTACAAGAATACACAACCTTTCTGCACCTGCTGGATGACTGGAGGAAACTGTCTCATTATTACGGCAGGAGCATCACGGTGACACAGTCAAGACTGTATCAAATCTGATAAAAATTCTATTCTTCCTTGTCTTACAGCTGGACAAGAAATGAGATCAAGTCTGAATCCCAGCTTACAATGGGATTTTTCTGCCTGTTTGTATTCTTTAGCATATTTTACAGTCTTTTCCCACCAGAAAATTAGAAGTGATTTAGTCCATTTCTTTTTTCTTTCAATACTCAATTTAAGGCATTCTTGTGTGCATAACTCCGGCATGGGTTTGTTTTGAAAACTTAAATTCACCACTCTGTACATTCTAAATTTAGTCTAATTACTGTTGCTGCTGAGCAGATAATGCCCAACAGAGAGAAATGCCAGAGCAGCTCTGGATGTGCCTCTGTGCTGTGCGGAGGTGAACCCAGCAGCAGAAACAAACGCAGCTACACAGATTCCAAAGCAGAATCACAAACACATTTCCTGCTTTGTCTGTGCTTGGAATGCAGCCTCTCTGCTGCAATGCATTACAAAGGGTGCACAGCTGAGAAAAAGCCGGGAAATTCATTCTGGTTTTTATAGGGTCCCAGCCAGGAGGCGTTGAGGAGTCTTTTTGGACACCAGTTAAATCAAAAAGGAGTGGCAATATCAGCAACCCATACTTGTTCTCATCAGCCTTTACTCTTACAGTTTATTTCTTGTGCCCTTCACCAAGACAAGAAAAAATATTTTTTGCTTGCAAAGTTCTGTTTGTATTGCAAGTCCTTGAGAGGGGGGAGCTGCTGCTGACATTTCCTAAAATCCTTCCTTCCTTCCTTCCTTCCTTCCTTCCTTCCTTCCTTCCTTCCTTCCTTCCTTCCTTCCTTCCTTCCTTCCTTCCTTCCTTCCTTCCTTCCTTCCTTCCTTCCTTCCTTCCTTCCTTCCTTTCTTCCTTCCTTCCTTCCTTCCTTCCTCCCTTCCTTCCTTCCTTCCTTTCCTTCCTTCCTCCCTCGATTGAGCTCCTCACCTCGGGATTCAGCTGATGACACAGCTCAGTGTCCCCTCTGGATACAGAGTTTTTCCACATGCATGTAGGAATTGCTGATGCAACCAAGAAAAAACGAACTCCCAAATCAAACCCAAGAGAAGTCCTCACAAAATGCTTTGAATAAATGAGTTTGCAGAATGTTGAACAAGAATTGTCCTGTTAGGACTCTCCTCAAAGTGGTGTCACTTGGTCAGCACCGAGGTGCTCCCTTCAGTGACTCCGCTGGGCCTGGAGGGGCAGCAGGAATTCCAACCCCGGGGCTCCAAATGCCAGGCACACTCCTCCCCACAGAAACAGAGGTGGTTTGGATAGAAGCAAACCCCACCAAAACCAAATGCCCCGCTGCCCACGCCCCTCCCAGGCACAGAAAACACACGAGGCAGAGGTAACTCCTGGTGCTTAATGCACTCCTGAAGGCACTCGTAAAAACCCTCTCTTAAACCAGTAATTTCCTGATCCTGTTCCTTCTTTTCCTACACCACAGCAATAACATCTCATTTGGAAACTGAAGATAAAGTTTAGTACAATTACACTAAGCTCATCCTGTGCTGGAAAAATAAGAACCCAATGTTTTCTCAAAGGGTCAGTGAGTTTCAGGTCAAACAAAGCCATGCAAAGCCACAAGTGGTAAACATGGTCTGGTGCCTCCAGAAGCAGAAACATGAGGCCTCTAACACCTCACACATTACATTCTGTTAAAGGAAGATAAATTAATTTGAAGGAAATATCTCAATTATGTTTCTGCACAAATACAGCAAAGTTCTTATTTGCATAGCCCAAGGTATACACTAGCACACATTTACTGAAATAAACATTACCTTTTAGTACAATTTTTCTTCATTTCTATGGTTTTTTTACCATGAACGAGCAGAGATGACAACAAAATAAGTGACTAATTTGCCTTCAAGCCCATTTGCTTGTATGCTAAAATACAGTGCTGTAGTTATTAGCCAGTTTCACCCATGGCTAATATATTCTTGAAATATCTCAGAAGTACCTTGGCTAACTCTGAAAGCTGGTCTCTATTTCTACCTTGCTGTTTACAAATAATCAAACTATATTTTGGACGCCGTATAGTAAATCTAAAGCTCTTGGGCTTTTTTCAGGCTCAGTGTTTGATTTATAGCTCTGCGGGCTGGTACAGCCGAGGGTGGAACGCCCGTTCTGCCCATTCATCACACGTCAAAGCAGCTTTGAGAACATTCCCTGTTCTCAAAGGGATGAAACATGGGAGGAAAACCCAGGGGTGAGTGTCCACCCTGCACGGATGCAGGGCAGGAGAGCCATGCCCTGCCCTCATTCCGGGCACGAGTTCCCTGCATCCAGCTCCCAATCTCCACGTTAATTAATAACCAAGCCTCCCCTCATGAGGAGGTTTTAGAGGAACTCCTACATTCTGATGTGTGGTACAGAACATCAGCCTAAAAATGGAAAGCATGGAGAGGAACAAAAGGTGCCGAACTAGAATGAAAACAATAAATAAATCAGCAAAGTTTCTGCTGCTAAATTCACTCCTGTTATACTTTGGTTTATGTCAAGCTTCAAAATGCTGTCTGCAAACATGGGGTTATTGAAAATCACAGAGTCCTGCAATGGTTTGGGTTGGAAGGGACCTTAAAGACCTTCTCATCCCACCCCCTGCCATGGCAGGGACACCTTCCACTGTCCCAGGCTGCTCCAAGCCCCAATGTCCAACCTGGCCTTGGGCACTGCCAGGGATCCAGGGGCAGCCACAGCTGCTCTGGGCACCCTGTGCCAGGGCCTGCCCACCCTCCCAGGGAACAATTCCTGCCCAATATCCAGTCTAACCCTACTCTCTTTCACTATCCCATGGGAGCCAGAAATCCTCATTGACAACACTGTTTGGGGCAGCGAGAAGAAAACCCAGTCCAGGAGCACCCCTCATATTTTGCCCCCACAATTAACATGAACAATTTCCCTAAAGCGTGGGTTGAACAGTCACTGACTCTGATCCAGAAAGCTGAGCATTTGCTCAAGCTGTGGGAGTCAATCCCAGCTCCAGTGAACATTAACATGCTGCATAACATGCAAAATAAATGATGTGTTCTACCGCCACAGTCAGTGCTATTATGCTTTGTCTGTACAAAAAGCTTAAAACACAGTCTTCCCTCATTTGTATTGCATGCAGGCAGGGCATTGTGTTAAAGAGTTCTTGACTTAGGGATTAAAAGTGAGCTGGAGGGGAATGCAGAAATTTCTTTTGCAGAGAATTCTGGTTTTCTAAATACCTTAACATGCCTTTATTTCCTTCAGAGGGAAACCACAGGAATGGGTGTAAAATGTTGGCATGTTTCTGAAAGCAGAAACTCCCCAAATTTCATACCAGAAAGATACAGATGAGTGCTGTGTTGGCATGGTTCAGGCTTTTGTCATAAACTCGCATTTTTACTTTCCCTATGGCCATCCTCTGGGCAGCCTGGGGTTTGTCTTAATCATTAAAGGGATGATTTGCAGATTGCATCCCTTTCTCTCTCACACGTCCATTCTGATCTCAGAACAAATTTATCAGCAGGTAACTTCCATGTCACACAGTATTCATCAAATAAATACGATTATTCACACTGGAACCACAAATCCGTATTGAAATTCAACCTGCTGAAGATCACCAGTCTTTTATTCCACTGCAAGGTGTAGATTTCTTGGGATACATGAAGATGAAATAAAAAAAAATTATTCTAGAGTACTTCTAGAGTGCCTACTCTATCCAATTTTTGTTTTCCTCAAGTAATTGACAACTTCATAGAATCATAAACCTGGAATGGTTTGGGTTGGAAGGGACCTTAAAGCCCACCCAGTGCCACCCTTGCCATGGGCAGGGACACCTTCCACTGTCCCAGGCTGCTCCAAGCCCCAATGGCCAACCTGGCCTTGGACACTGCCAGGGATCCAGGGGCAGCCACAGCTGCTCTGGGCACCCTGTGCCAGGGCCTGCCCACCCTCCCAGGGAACAATTCCTGCCCAAGATCCCATCCAGCCCTGCCCTCTGGCACTGGGAAGCCATTCCCTGTGTCCTGGCCCTCCAGGCATTTGTGAATAACCTCCCTCAGATGTCTTTAGCCAGATGTGCCATGGGATTCCACCTTGCCCAGCTGATAGAGAGGAAAACCTCAGGCCACGGCAATGAAACAGCACAGAGCAGAAACTAAAACTGGCCCCAAAAGAGCCTGACCCAAATTTTCAGCAAAAATCAATCCTGAACCCTCACACTTTTAACAGAAAACAGAATGAAATTTTACAAAGTAAGTAATTTGGACATTTCCAAAAAGACACCACTGTTTCCTGGGCACGAGGAGCATCAGTGACACAGGGATTGCCCTGGAGCAGGCCTCGGCAATGAGGCCTCGTTCAAATGGGCAGGTAAAGGCAGTGTCAATTGTTACCATTTGTGTCACATCCCCCGTGGAAAGCCTTGGTTCCAGCACTATCAGAAAGGTAAAGATGTCCTTAATCTGTCAATTAGAACAAAGAAAATCTCCCCAGCTGCAGTTCTTCAAAAATGTGCCGACACCCCTCTTGCCCCACACGCATTTTAGGTCACGTTGGGTGCCCGCTGACTGCCCAGAGCCCGCTCACAGCCCCAGTTACACCAGACCTGCCCACTTGGTGTCCTGTGCAAGAAATCACAGACACCCTCAACCCACTAAAATTTGGGATGCAAACTGTCCCACCCCTCTGCTGAGCAGGCCATTTGTCATCCCACTGCTCCCTCCCCGAGGGGGGACAAGGACAGTGCCTGGACACCGTGCTCACCTTCCAAAGGGTATTTCAGGCTCACAAACCCGACTGCCTCAGCAAGCTCTGCCTCTGGGTAATTCCAACCATTTCACCAGGCTGAGGGTTTTATATTGGTTTTATAAATGTCTTAAGGGATAGAAAAATATATTCCGTGAGCTAGAGATTCACTGAATATGCTATGATGGTATATAGTGCACTTAGGCCCAGACTAAAATAAAAGAGCTATAATTGGTCTCTTGTCCATATTTAAGGTAAAATAAGTGCCTGGATTTTCAGAAGCGCAGAGCTCAGACCACTCAGAGTGAATTTGGAAAGTGCTGAACAATTTTGAAAATGAGGACAAACATTTTTTTCAGACTAAATGTGAATAAAATCTAACTCGAGGCTGCAGTTCTCTGGAAATCCTACTGCCCTATATTTGTTTTTCACTTCTCTTCTGGTTTTACACCCATACACAGGAAAAAGTCTTCTGTTTCCTGCCTCCGTCCTGCTTTTTACCAATTCTTTTCCTAGTGGAAACTGAATATCCATATGAGTCAGCCTCCCCAAGCCATAAGTTGAGTAAAAATCTGTAACTGTAATAGGGAGTTTGCTCTTTCCTACCTAAAATACAGCTTGGATTTTGCTGAAAAAAAAAAAAAAGTCATGATAAAAGCAGGGTACTCATATGAAGTATACACATCCAGCAGTTACAGTTCCAAATTTAATTACTCAATTTTCCATTGGGAAGCACATCCTATTCTCCCTGCCCCTATGTTTGCTCGTTACTGCTAAAGGAAAAGATTAATACCTGCAATAAAGAATCAATAACATTATAGTTGCAACATATTTTCACTCTGAATTTAGACCAACGTGGCTCACCAAGGAGTCTGAAGGGCTGCTTCGAGTCCTCCGAGGTGGGAGTTCTGGAAACTTCAGTTTCCAATTAATAATTTCAGCTGAGCAGGCACAATAAGTGAGAACTCCGCAGCTTTTCAAGCTTGCCTGACTATAATGACTTTATAATTGTTAGAAATAAAGATTTGTCTACATGGCAGATGAATCTGCAGCATTGCTGTGTTTCACAAACTGTCAACATATTTTATATAATCTCCTAAGGACCTTTAAATGCACAGCTTGAGGGGGAAAGATACAGCTCTCCAAGCTGTCTGTGCTCAGAGCACATTCCTCTCTACTTTCAAACTGAAGATGAAAATCAGAGCAGAAATTTCCCTTTGCCACATTTCAGAGCATAAATCTTTGTCTTGCAGTGTTTATCAGAGCTGCCCTCAGTTATCAAGTCCTGTAAAAATCCTCCACGAGCACAAGAACGCAGTGACCAGTTTACATTGTTTTAGGGAGATGGAAAACCATGGGCACAGGGCTGGGCTGCACTGCTGTGCCCACTGCAGGGCACAGGAGCTCTTGGCACCACCTCACCCCTCCACTCCTGCTCAGACCAGGCCCATTTCTCTACTCTAAATCCTCAACTTGAAATGTTGTGTAAGCCCATTGCTTTTACGTGTTCTTCAGCATCTGCTCTGGCCAGGTTTTTATGTTTGCTTACAAAACCTTCATGCTCCTATTTAAATTGAATTAAGAATGCAAATTACACATGCACCTTGCTGGTTAGAAATGCACAGGTTCTTATTTTCTGAGATGACTTTCCTTAAGAGTGTGGAGCAGAACATTAAAAGTACCCCAGGAATTCAACAGGGAATGGAAATGACATTGGACCGAAGTGAAAGGACACTTTAAATGACAGAATAATTAAACCACATTATTTCACATCTGAAAGAGCAGCAACTTAACACCAAAATGATTGGAATTTCCAAGTTTTGTCCCACAGAATATTATTATTTTTCAATCTCTCCCCAATGGTATGAGAAGGTTAAATATCAAGTAATTATGGAATCAAATATTAATAATGAAATGTCAGTTCTAGTATGGAATCAGATGTTCTAAAGTCACTGCCCTGAACTCCAGGAGTCTGGCTTTGCTCTGGCTGCAGACCTGGGAATGTTTTTCCAAGCTCATGTGGCACCAAGGATTACTCAGGTAACAAAGGCAGGCAAATCACGTGAGGTGCTGGACAATGACAAATCTTGGAGCGTGAAGAGTTTAGAAAGAAAACACAAATGTTGTATGGCCCTGAAGCAAACTTGTAATTGTGGTTTTTTTCACTACAGCTCAAGACACATATAATTACCTTTAAACATTCAAAATCCAAAGTGACCAGCATTGTTCAATACAGACTAGCAAGCATATATTGCTCTCTTAAAAAATATAATTTCACCATTATAAAGAATTATCCCAAATTACAGTAAGAACATTACAGATATAATGTTTGGGAAATCATTAGAACTATTCAGGCATCTTGCTAGAAAGTCAAGGTTATAAAATAACCAATAATGTTCCTGATATTTGGAGGTCTTGGTCTAATTAAAAGATTGTATTTAATACAGTAAGAGAAATTACTGTTGTAAGAGTACAAGTATATATGTAAAACCTATATTCATTCCAAATTAACTACTTATTTAGCAACTAAATATTTACAGGTTGAAGCTATTTGGTCCAAAAGTCTAAAGATATTTAATTTGTGAGTGATTTAAACACCTTTGCTGCTCTATACAGTTGTCAACCTCTACCAGGGCCTGTAGATTGCAATTAAAAATATATTGATCTATAATTACTGTACTGAAGTTGCTAATATTTAAGTGGGATTTGGGTTTAAAATGTCAGGTAGGATTTTGAGGGGGGTGGAAGGGGAGAGGAGGAAGGAAAGTTATACAAAGACAGCTGATAAAACAACATTAAATTAAATACAAAATTCACTGGTGATAAGTGAACTTCACCAAGCTCAGAGTTGCAGTTCAGGCATTCAGAAGTCCAGGAGCTTATCTAGGCTTATCAGAAACAGCTAAATCCTCTGGGTCTGCAGAACTGAGCTGAAATCTTGCAAGAGAGCTCTGCTTCTGCTTAGAAACACTTCACAGACATTATTTCATTGCATTTCAACATTTTAATTATCACTCTGATTGGGACGCGGTAAGCTTATGAAAGTGAAAAGAAAAATGAGGATGCTGTTTTTAGAACTTCCATAAAGATTCCGCAGTCAAAGTTCAAATTATCTACAAAAAAAAAAAAACCAACCCACTTGCAGTTTTGGGATTGGATCTGGGAGGAAATGCAGGGGTTTGTTTTCTTTCTTGGATTTTGTAGCTCCATTTATTATCCAGACCTAGTCAAACTAATGAACCATGGAAAGGGATATTAATTTCAGAACTCACCTAGCATTGTTCTGGGATCTGCTGGAAATGTCATCAATAATAGAAAACATATCTAGCGTGAAGGCAGCTTGTCAACAAGATGACTGAGTCTTGCACTCTTAAATTGGTTATTTTAGCTCACATAAGTTCTTATTGACATGGATATATCTGAAACAATCCTCCCAGACATAGTCATGAGCTTTGGCAAGTTCTGAAGCCAAGATAAACTATTGAGCCACACATTTCCAAAGGTCAGTATTATTTATCTCCTTCAAGAGAGGAGCCAGTGATGAGCAGGAGCCTGCAGAAATGTGTCCTGGGCATAGGCACACAAGCTACCCAAGAAGACAAATTTTTATTTGCCACAGCCAACATTTTGAACAGAAATTTTAGTTGCTATTTGTTAATGCTCCACTTTGTTATGGAAGGGATTTCTCCAGGATAAACAGGGCTTCCCAACCATAGCATCAGCTTTTAGAGCAGATTGCCTTTGAAACCCCAGAGAAGTTCTGCTTAGGCAGAGTCGCTGCTGGCCTGCCCTGCTCCATCAGGCTCTGCAGGACCCGCCCTCTCCCTGCCAGCACTGCCTCTTGCAGGAATTTTCTGTCCAGAGAGACATCCTGCTATTGCTGGAAGATGGAAACCCTCACTGGTGCTCTCTCTTGTTTTGAAGCTCTTCCATCAGGCCCCTGCTGCTGCTTCCTTTCTCCTACAAGCTCCTCGCTTGGCTTGGCTTCTCCACCAACAGCAATGCAAAACTTTTGTACTGGTCTTGCCTTTCACGTTTCTCTCCACAAGAGGAAAGAATAAACTTTGTGGGTTCATGGTGAGATTTCATTTAGCAGCTGCTTCAACCCTCTCTGAAGCCAACAGAAGGTTTCCATTGAGCTCAGCACACTTGGTTGGGTTTTTTCTTAATTTATTCTGCAGCACAACAGAGTTTTACAGGGCATGGTGGAAGATTCACTGTTGTTATTAGTGTTTGTAAAGACACAGCAAAGACTGAAGTGTAGCCATCAATTCCTCAGCCTGACATATTCTGTAACCTCTTGTGCAGTTTGTTATCTTCACACAAGAGCACAATTGCAAAACTTTCTGTTTCACCTGCCACTAACTTCAGCTGTCTTCATGCAAATGCCTTTGGGTGCCTGAACAAGTGGATGAACCTCAGGAATTTCCTGTCCTGAGCTTGGTCAGTGGAAGCCTGGAGGAAGGGACTCAAAACACTCCTAATACTCCCAGTGCAAGAAGAGCTTTTTTACTGCCACATTCTACCAGCCACTCCTGGGGCTATCACAGAATCCCAGAATAGTTTGGGTTGGAAGGCACCTTAAAGCTCATCCACCGTGGCCTTCAACACTTCCAGGGATGCAGCTTCTTTGGGAAATCTGTCCCAGTATTCTAGAGAGGAGAAGGAAAACTAAAAGAATTTTTAGACACAAGGGACTAATTTTAGGAACCAGCCCTGCCATGAACATCTGGGTAGTCAGTACGCCAATGACCAAGCCCTAATTACAAAATCCAGGGGTGATTTCAGACGCCAGCACCAATTATTACGTTCAGAAAGTTCTGACACCTTCACTTCTCAGTACAGCAGGAACCACTGAACTGACTCTGCACTCATGTACAGGTGCTTAATCGTTCCCTCTTTCAGCACTTCTCTGGCAATGAAGCTCAGCCAGGACTCTGAGGTCACTCTGGCATGCAAAAACAATTCTCATAAAATTATCATTACTCATTTGAAGGAAGACAAGTGATTGTACAGAGCTGTGCTTTCCATAGGAATCCAAAAGGCACAGAATATGGACTGAAACGTCCAACTCTGAGCTACTCATTCCTGATTCTATTCCATTTTCGAGATACAAATTATATATTAGGCTAAAAAATCAAACCCAATGGACTTCCTGGCTATGAAGATTTGCAAACAGCACATTAATATCAGGTTTAGATTTCTTTTTTATTATTTATTATTAAAAGGCAGCTCTTGCAGTGATGTAAGAGACATTAGACATTTACTTTCCAAGTCACAGCCAGGTGGTGTTTTCCCCCATATGAGGCAATTGTGGGAGGAGTATTTTACTTTTATATATATATATAGATATATATATATGCATGTGTACATGTATATACATACACACGCATATATAGCTATGCATATATATATATGCATACATAATTACACTTATGAATATATACATGGAAATAAATGCAATATCACAAAGTAAAGTTCACCTGGGTCAGGGCAGCCCCCGGGCTCAGTCCAGGCTGGGGCTGAGCAGAGGGAGCAGCCCTGGGAGAGGCCCTGGGGGAGCTGTGGGGCAGAGCTGGCCCTGCCCCGGCCCTGAGCGCTGGGACCCCAAACCCCTCTGCCCTGGGCTGAGCCCCAGCGTGGGCAGCAGGGGAGGGGGGATTCTGCCCCTCTGCCCCTGTGCTCAGCTGAGACCCCACCTGCAGAGCTGCCCCAGCCCTGGGCCAGCACAGGAAGGAGCTGGAGCTGCTGCACAGAGCCCAGAGGAGGCAGCAGCATGATCAGAGGGATGGAGCAGCTCTGCTGGCAGGAAAGGCTGCCAGAGCTGGGATTGTTCAGCCTGGAGAGGAGAAGCTTTGGGGGGACCTCAGTGTGGCCTTGCAGGGCCTGAAGGAGCTGCAGGAAAGCTGGAGAGAGACAATGGCCAAGGGCTGGAGGGCCAGGACACAGGGAATGGCTTCCCAGTGCCAGAGGGCAGGGCTGGATGGGATCTTGGGCAGGAATTGTTCCCTGGGAGGGTGGGCAGGCCCTGGCACAGGGTGCCCAGAGCAGCTGTGGCTGCCCCTGGATCCCTGGCAGTGCCCAAGGCCAGGTTGGCCATTGGGGCTTGGAGCAGCCTGGGACAGTGGAAGGTGTCCCTGCCCATGGCAGGGGTGGCACTGGATGGGCTTTAAGGTCCCTTCCAGCCCAAACTATTCTGTGGTTCTGTGATGTCACTCGAAAGCCCAAGCACTAAAACCAGGCTTTGTCTATCGAACAGAACCCTCCTGGAGTGTGAGCAGGCACAGGACTGGCTGCCCTGCAGCAGCCCAGTAAAGGCTGCCCTGGAGATATTTTGTGTAGGAGTGAAGGGAATCCTGCTCTATATTAACTTCGTTTTGGCCTTTCTCAAGCAGACACTGGGATTGCTTTGCCATGCTAAATTTTTTCACAGCTAATATCTTCACAGGAGGAATACTGTTCCAAAAGTACCAAGCTGAAACCACCAAATAGATTTCACACTGGGCTGGACCACCAATTAGATGGAAAATTCAGTCCCATGGCACAAGTTTAGTGCTTTATTCATTCTCCTGTATCTATTATTTATCAGCAAGGAGAGACTGAAGAAGAAATGGAGAGAAAGCAAAATCCTGCAGTTTAATGCAAAGTCTTCATCTCTCAGATATGGGAGTTGAAAAGAAGCTGAAATGAGTGACTGAAGTGTGGTCACTTCACTGCAGCCCTCACTGGACAGCAGGGTGACAAGAGACTCCTTTTCCCTCTGAGGATTACATAATTGGAGGCACATGAAAAATGAATTAGTGCCTTCTCAGGGGAGCATGGGCTACAGGACACAGCCCAGACCCCCTGAAGAGACAGTGTGGGCAAAACCGAACTTTAAAAGACTTGTTCGGCAGAAAATTAATCTTGTTTTTACTTTGTCTAAACAAAGATCTTGTGAAAGAATAAGCAAAACCAGTTCAGTTTGAAAGCTGCCTCAGCTGGAAGGAGAAGCAGGTCAGAGAAGAAGCAGCACACAGGAAAGAAGTGCAGCTTTCAGGCTGAAGAGAGAACAACCCCTGTGCAGAACTGATGACACCTCACTATCAATATTCAAAGCTGTATTAAAGGCCTAAGACTCCAGTAAAAAATCCACGGTCCCATTGCCTGCATCTGTTGCTCCTGCTCTGCTACAGAAACAGCCTGAATATTCTACTGGCTGGGAACGTGAAATGATTTCACTTGCTGGAGTGAAACTTTGTGCACTGTTCCCCTGATAACCAATCAGTGGAAGTCCCAGGATGGCCCCAAAGTATCCTTCAGATATCCGGGATGCTCAGCTCTTTACGAACATCCTGAATTATACATGGAAGCAAATGGAAACACATCCCAGTCCTCCAGCTGGTGCGGTATATCCACATCAAACCAACCCCACCAAGCACACTGGCAGCCTGATTTTGCATCGAGTGAACTCCAAGTACATTTCCACGTGGAGAGCAGCAAGGTAATTGGACTTGTCCTAACGAAGCCATAGATCCACATGCAGAGGGGAAGATTTAATGGAGGAACTTGTAATTACCTTGCTGCATGCAAATGATGGCACATTTCCCCCCAGGCTACAGCTGCTGGCTATCTAATCTCAGCCACAGGGCAGATACATAAATCCCGCTGTTCCTGTTCCCCAGACTCCCTGGGAGAGGCGTGTAACCTTTTTTTCACTCCCTTAGCACAGCTTTTCTCCAAGTAAATCTAGTCCAATAGTTAGAGCTAGCGCAGACTTTAGCATGCAAACATCTCTTCATCTGAAATTAATTCCAACTCCTACCCAATGCTTCAGCAGCTCAATCCCTCCACCCCCAAAAGAGTTTATTGCCCTCCCCATCTGGCTCTGGAAACACAAAACAAACCAATTCGTCTCAAATGAAAAAAGTTTTCAGCGATTTTCTCAGCACCACAAGGAAGCCTGGAAACCACAGTCTTTCTGGATGACAGGAATATGTATTCCTCAGCCAGAGAGGGATCTGGGGATCCCCTCCACCTTGGGAAGCTGCATCCATGTACTTATGCAATCCCTTCTGAGGTCAACAGGAATCAGGGCAAACCAGAGAGTTACCATGGTTTAATACAAGGTAATCCATACATTTAATCTGAGGAGACAATCAGTGCACCCACTCTGCTGCCTCTCCTACTTGGAATGCATTTCCTCTGCATCTCACACTCCCCACAAGGCCCTAGGAGAGCTTGTCACGCCCTATCAATATTAATAGCCAGCCTCCCTCCTAGGATTTAGAGTTCACACTTGAAGAGTCTCTTTGGAGTAACATCCTCACACATAAAAGTCTTGTTCTTCAGCTGCAAGAGCGCTTCTGCTGCGTTTCAGTTCCTTTCACATGATTCAACCAAAAGCACCCCAACTTTTTCATTTCTAAAGAAGAACCAATTTTTCAGCCATTTTTGTGCCCTGCTGCCTGCAGGCTGCTCCGGCCTCTGAGGTGAAGCATCATGGCAGAACATCACACCTTGAGAAACTCCCAGTTCCCTGCAAGAAAAAGTCTTCCTTCAAAGCACTCCTCACTCACCTTTACCTTTCAGCCATTTAAAGCCTCGCCTGTAGGCCAGTCAAGACGTGGATTAGGGATTTCCAGCCTGATTGAGTGTCTAATCCCCTTCACTCTTTGTAGTCTGGGGGTGAATTGAATCCTGAATCACCACCGAGCGTGGAAAAGGCAAAACTGCTGGGAACTGCCAGTGTTTTCCCCAAATTTTGTAAAACAAAGTTATTTATTTTCATCAGAACATATCCTGAAGATACATTCCTTGAGCCCTGTAAGTCAACCACCCGGAGAAGTTTAACACAGAAATATATGGCTATGGAAGAACACAGGAACTGCCACCTATTTGGTTCCCCGGCCTTCAAAAAAATTAAATCATCGTTGTTGTTACGAATTGCAGCGTTGTATTTATGAGGGGATATTGATCTCAATTTTCTCTCCTTCACATTGAAATAATGCAATTGCTTACTTCACTATGGGAAATCAGGGGACTTTAAATCCTTTTGAAGAATAGCTGTGAAGTCTTCAGTTTTACATAGTATTAATCAGGCCTGAAGTCAAGTGACAGAAAGCCAATAGTGGCGTTTTAAAGTGAGGAGGGAAAAGCTGAAAGTCTCAGATTCTCTGCTGGAGCATCAGGGGTACATTTGCACCCAGGTTCTGGACAGCAGTGGAGTAAAAAAGCCACTGGGAATGCACAAAGATCATTTCCCATGGGCCCACCTGGGGTAAATCCTTGCAGAACTAGGAAAATCAGTGTTTCTGCTGACAGCCTGACAGGAAATAGCCCAGGGGGGTGTCCTGCCCTGCCCAGAGCCTGAAGGAGGGAGCCTACATCAAGGGAATTGTGGCAGTGGAAGTTTCAAGGGGAAGGAAGGCAAAGCAAAGAGATCTTCTGCTGGTTCACAGATCCATGGGGGCTCAGAGACTTCAATCCTGGAATTCCAGAAGGGGCTGTTTCTTGCATGCCTTGGTGTGCTCCATATCTGCCCAGCTTCTCAGAGCTCCACAGGCAACACAATCCTGTGAAGATGCAGAGGAGAAAGACATCCTTATCACCTACCCCAGTGAGGTTTTGTGTCAGAAGATAGTAAATGTACCAAATGTATTACTGCCATTAGCATTTTCACATTGCATTAGCAAACAGCACTGGCAAGGAGCAGAAAACTACATGGAATTCATTAAAACCTTCTGGGTTTGGAATACTGGGAAGTGGAAATAATAATGGATCCTGCAAGGAAGGGAGCAAAATTTGCTGCCTGAGACCCCCAGACACCTCAAATGGGGCGGGCAGGACAGCTGAATTTTGTAGAGATGTTCAGCTATCATGAAGATCATGAGCCAGCTTCAAATCAGCAACAAAACTCCCAAGGATTTTTTCCCTGTGCTATGTAGCAGCTGCAGTGGAGGTTTCTCATGCCCTTTAACTGGTTTTCTGGGGGAAAGAATGAGCATATGTGCTCTGATAGTGTGCTGAGAGAGCCGCAGCACCATCAAGAGCTGACGCTGCAGAACACTTTCCATCATTTATTTAAAGTGGTCTGAAAAATCTTTTGAAAGCATATTCCATTCTCAGAGCTCCAGCTGTGAAGATACTTATCATAGTACACACTATACATGCTCCTTTGGTCAACTTCTTCCCACACATCCTTGGAACCATTCCTGCTCCTCTTCAGTGTTTACAGCTTGGAGATTTTTGCAGATTGCTATCACATCCATTAAGCCACACCACACAGAATTGCAGGCAAGAAAAACACTCACCTGACCTTGCGGGGCTGCCTGTGGCCTCTGGAATGACACAAAACCCACACAGAGTCAGGGGAGTCAAAAAGTTAAAGGGGAAGAAGGACAGGGCAACAACAGTTTGGATAACTGTGAACTGCGTGCTGAAAAGAGCCCTGTAAGACAGAGTCATCAATTTCCTGGGTCTGGGGAAAGAGCAGAGAGAATCAGTGATCAAGAACCAGCACTAGTTTATGAATAAGGCATTCTTTTGCCTCAAACACAGCAGCCAAACACCAGACCTGATGGATAATTTGGTCTTACAGCCTTTCTTGCTCACCCACACTAGATTTACACACACATTTAAAACTAAATATGTTAATAAAGCGTGGTAACAAATTTCTGCAGAACAGATATTGTCTGAGCACTCTCTTGAGAGTTTTTAAGACTAAAACTTTGCTGCCCTTTCAGTCCTGCAAGCCCAAGAGGCAGAGATGCTGTACTTGGGGAAACTGTGGACACAGCTTCTTCTCTGCAGCATAAAATCCTAACAAGTAGGGCTGGAAGGGGCTCAGTAAGCCAGCTACACCATTCTCCTGCCCAGGGCAGGACCAACAATACCCAAACCACTGGTGCTGGATGTTCCCCAAGCCCAAGGCAGTCTGTTCCAGTCCTTCCCCTCGTTGCCATTCGGGTGTCTTTGCTAGCATCTAATCTAGTTCTGGGCTGCGATTCAGAAATGTCTATTGCTTCTTTTCTTACTCAAGAACAGAGCAGCTCCCTCCTTTCCTCGCTGCAGCACCTTTAATAAATGTGAGCACTGTGGGTATCCACAACAGCACAGTCCAGGAGGGGACCCTGGCAGGAAATACTGATGCCACCTTCTCGTGTGCTTAAGAGAACATGTGTGGGGACAGGCAGAAAGAAACCTCTTTCAGCAAAAACTCTGCTGCTGTTGAATTCTGTATTTTTCCAGGAGTGGGGAGATGGCAGGAAATTCCACAACAGACCAGACCAAGTGCTCATCAGACCTCCCAAAACACTCAGAATAAAACCCAGCAGAAAAAAACTGAACCAAGCGTTTAAACAGAATACACAAATAGGGCCACTGGTGGTTCCTGTTGTGGGCTTTTCCTGTGCTGAGAAAATAGGAAAGTAATTTTTGAAATACCAAGGAAGTGGCAGGACTGTGCTTTGGGGAGAAGGTGGGGTTTGTGTGTGTTTTTAGGGACATATTCTTCAGGATCTGTAGAGCCTGTGTGAACGACAAGCCTCCATATACCAAGCCTGCAGTCTCCAGGCATGCAGCTGTCTTGGAATTCCTGTGCCAGAGAGTCTGTTAAGAAATCTGACAGTGATTTTAATAAGTAGGCACCAAACCCTTGGGTAGTGTGTGTTTGTTCCTCCTCACCTTCAGCAGCCTGGGTGAGTGATATGGATGTGGCTCAGGCTGGAGCAGGGTTTTCTTTCACTGTGTACAGCCCGTTCATACAATTTGCTGCATTTTTGCCCCCTATTTAATAACCCATGTATTAAGAAATGTACAGAAAGAGGAGCCCCTTGGGTTTAGAACCAGCAAGAGCTGACTGCTTTGTTCAGCTGAAACCCAGCTAAAAGCAACCATGAGGGGAGACCTTTGTGTAGGAGCACTCCGAGGAGCAGAGGGTAGAATTCTATACAAACAAAACCTTAAGAGTACTGGGAAAAAAATAAAAAAAAGAATTTTCATCAGGACTAAAATAAGAGGCCTTCAAATTCAGTTTTGTGCTGGTCTGAGTATTTAGCTGAACAACAGCACGATAACTCCTGGCACAGTCACTCCCAGTTGCAGAACCAAACCTCTCCCCAAAGAGAAACAGCGCAAGATAGTCACTAATATCATAATATTCTAATCCAACCAATATTTTAGTAAATTTGCCTAATCTTTGAACATTGCTGAAGCCCTGCAGGGCCAGGAGAACTTTTTCTCTAAGAAAGAAAAGCTCTTGAATAGCAGATTTTTCAAGTCTCCTATGATTTTTTAAATCATTGTGTTCATTGTAACACTCCTGTTAGTGTTATTTTTCTGCCTTACACCAGGCTGTGTTTTTAACACCTGTTTCCATAAACGTAACATGGAACAGTCCTACATTATAAGGTTGAATCCCACTTGTTGCAATCAGGAGGATGATGGCCCCATATTCACACTGATCTTGTTTTAAATTGGATATACAGAGCTTCAGCAAGACCTTCACCACGATTTTCATTCCCACTGTAAGCCACATGGAGACTTCAGGCTCAGAACAAAGAAAATGGAATACAAAAATTGGCTTATTAAAATATCTACATCCTTCCACATCTAAATGTGCTGGTAATTTCCAGCCACATTTCAACCTGTAAAACTTATAATTACAAGGCCCATCAGACAGGTTAGAGTTAAGCCACTTTAGAGAGTGAGGAAAGAGGCCCATCTGTGCAGAGATGACTTGCCCCTCTATAGGATAATTAAAATCAGAATAAGAGGTGTCATGATCCACAGCATTTTCCCACTCCATTTCTCCTCCCTCCCTCTGAAAAAGCTTCCAATTATACATTGAAAAAAATGGGGCAATGTCAGCTATGAGTCTCTGGACCATTTCCTACTTCTCTGTGTTTCTTTAACCCTGTTTTCTCCAACACACACTATCCTGACTCTCCTCTTTTTTTGCCATTTTCATTCCTACCTTCAAATCTTACTCTCTTTCCTCCTGCCTGCCAAAGGCATGACAGTCATACTCTCTTCTGCTCAACAGCCTCTGTACAGTTAATTTTTCCCCCCAAACCTCTTTGTTTGATTTTGGAATGACAAAGAGCCTCTCCAGCTCACACCACCTCGTGCCCACACAGATATTCCACAGCCTGGCCGCTCCTGACCTCAGTGATCCTCTGCCTTGCCCGATGCCACCCTGTCCTTGTGCCTCTCCCCCATTTCACACAGCCCTTACAGCACATTTTCACCACCCTCTGCCCTGGCTTTGCATCCCTCTGGTGTCAGAGTCAGCTCTCGTGTCAGACAGCACTGCAGGAGCGTGGAAGGGCAAGGAGCAGCCCTGCTCCAAAAGTCTGCTGCTGCCTGAAGTGCAGGACCCGTTCTAGCCCAGGGGCTACTCCTCCTCCTCAAACCAGGACTCAGGACAGAGGCAGCAGCGAGGGCTGGACTGTGCTGGGACACGACAATCTGCCTGTGCCAGCTGTGAATTTTGGAGATGGAAGGGATTCACAACCCCAACAGGAAGCAGCGCCTGGAGATGCAGAAGTTAAAAGAGGAGAGAAGAAAGGATGTACAATAAAGGAGAGACAAAGAGGCACGAGTGCAAGCTCCTGCTTCCAAGAGGTGATTCCCAAAGGAAGAGTCTGGAATGGTGTTGGAGGGAGGAATGGAGAAAATCCAGCTGGCTCAGTCAGCCCCTGGAGCCAGAGGGGAGCAGGGAGGCAGAACAGCACAAAATGAGCTGCTGTGGGTGCTCAGGAGAGTTAATGCAGGGCTGGACTGCTGTGTCTGGTATGGGATGCATTTTTGGAGAAGAAAATCTGATCCCTCTCTTTTACCATGGATTCATTCACAGCTCTGCTGCACAGGCTCGGGGCTTCCAGATTTTAGGCTGCATCTGCTCTTTCCCACTTTGCTCCATGTCTGTACCAGCAGGGCTGGGGGGTTCATGGTCACACCTCATCTCCAGGATGGGGTTTTGCAGAGCACACCTTACACTGCGAGGAACCAGAGTCCCCTCAGAGAGCAAGGCAACCACCAAAGCTGGCTGGGATTTTACAGAGCACACCTTACACTGCGAGGAACCCAAGTCCCCCCAGAGAGCAAGGCAACCACCAGAGCTGGCTGTGGGCCAGTGCCTTGTGCTGGCAGCAGTTCAGTGACACGGCAGACACTGAGCTGGAGGTTGTACCACGTGCTTTGCTCCAAGGGCCACCAGACAGCTGCCTGTGGAGTCTGAGGCCACTTTTGTTAATGGCATTAAATTTATGGCACAGGAGTGATAGAACTCTGGCAGTACAAGCTCTTGATGTGAACCCCATCTTTCCCATGGAAAGTTTTGTTATTATTGCTATACAGCAGCTCTCGACAACAGTGATTAGGATCATTTTAAACACATCTGACAACACCAAAATTTCCTTGAGTGTCCTCCACACCCCAGATCCACCTGAGGAATGATTCCTTCAGGGAAGCTCAGGTCCCTTCAGTTGCCTCCAGTGAGGTGTGTGGCCTTTGCTGTTCTACCAAGAGGCCTCCCAAGCACTGATCTTTGCTGGATCACCCCGAGCAGTAACACCCACTTTGCCTCTGAGCATGATCTATATGTTAGACTAAACAGAGGTTTTCACATCTTAGCTGGTTTGTGCAGGTTTCAGCAGTTTCTCCACTGAAGCTGGCAAGAAATCCCATGGTGTTTGTAGAGCTTCAGTTCTGCTGTGAAATGAAAATTGACATTTCAGCACAACACTAAATTCCAACAATTAGGTTTAAATTAAAGTTCTACTGTATTCCCTAGAACTAAGGTTTTCAAAACATAAAGGGAAGCAATATTATGCTAAATACCAATTCTGTCCTCTCTCATGAAATAATCAGTTTGCAATCATGCCATTCATTCTAATGGCTTTGCATACATTTCTTGCTAGAACTGTCACATAAAAGGCTTACACTGGGAGCCCAGCAAGTTGGCTATTTGTCTCTAATTTCAAAGGTATTCAGAAACACTGGTATTAACTGAAAAGCATTTGCGAGACTTGATGACACAGTTAATTTCATTACAATTGACCAGAGGATGAAGTAGCACACACATAAATATAACACACACGGAGCTCACCAGCGAGGTTGGAACAGCAAAGCTGAGAAGTTAGGAAGTGCCACCTGTAATTTGAATACCTGTCCATTGCATCTATACACACATAAATCATAAAGATATACTTTGCAATGGTGCTACTTCACCATATTTTTCCTGCCCCAGTGCAGCAGGCAGTGCTTACTTAATGAACAGCCACTCGATATTTTGTTTTTTCATCCCTGCTCAGTGCACGGCCTAAATCTTATTTATTGCTCCCTGTTTAAACCTTGCTCTGCAGACAATTATTCTGCAGCCGTCCACTGTGCCTGTCAGGGCAGTATTTAGCGCCCACCATGGAAACTTTGAGTCTGTGCTGCTAAAATTTTGGGGAAGATCTGAAAGTCACAAACCCCTGTTGTTAATGGAGAGCATCCCCTGACTTGAACAGCAGGCGGTGAACTCTTGAATCACACGTTTGCACTTTTTCATACTCAAGGATCCCAATACCTGGGATTCAACACTACACAGATTAGGACAAATTAAACACTGACCTCTCCTACGAGAACCCATAACCACATTTTAGGCTTCAAAGAAACCCCAAAACTGCCATACAAGTGTCTGTGCACATGGAGGAATGCAAGAGAGCAGAAGAAAAGGTGGGATCAGAGGAGGAGGAGGGCAGAGAGGACACAGAGGGTCTGCACATGCTATAAACCACATGGCTCTTCCTGCACAGCAGCCCTGCATGCCTGGCTGGGAAGGGCCCAGCAGCCCAGGAATGTCCTCTGCTCTTCCTGATTTTTTAGGTAGACAGCTAAAATGTTCTCTGCAAACTGAACAGGGCAGCAGAGACCAAAGCAGCACCCAGAGCACTCCCAGGGTGTTCCCAAGCACCCCGACAGCAAAGGCAGCCACCCCCGTCCCTCCCTCCAGACAAATCCCAACAGCAGCATCCCATGGAATGTCCCAGTGCCCCAACTGCAGCCTTGCTGTGAGAGTCTCACACAGGCAATGCTGAAAGATAGAATAAAACTAAATAGGCAAATTCAGCTCTCTCCCAGCACAAAGTTTCCTTGTGGAAAACTGCAACTTCTTTCTTTTTATTACACAGGCTGAACCCCTTCTGCTTTATTCTAAATTATATTCCGACCTTCCACAGATTTTTTATTCAGTCACAGACTATTTCCAGACTCCTAGAGAGCTTTAGAGCTTGACATGTCAAAACACTCGTTGTGTTTGGGTTTCCAGAGGCTGAGGATGACCCTTAAACTGAGGCCAGGCACTACAAGACGACTTTTACAATGACTTTACATTGCACAATCTGCTGCAGGAAACCAAGGATAAATAATGGGATGTCTACTCCATATGAGCGTGTATGTGAGTGAATCCATCTGTTCGTCTACATGGTCAAGGGACCAAATAAAACTGCTCAGCTATCATTATCACAACAGTCAGAATCTTTAAAGAACAACAGAAAAATATATTAAAATAAAAAACCTGTTTTAACTGCTCTGACCACCAACAGGAAGCTTGCTGAATGGAGGCACACAAAAGAAATGGCAGTTTTTGAAGCACAAGAAAGGCTTCTGAAAATAAAGATCATTTGTATATGTATCAAACACAAGAGACTTCTCTATACTTTAGCATAAAATGTTAAAAGCACTAAAAAAGGTCTCTAAAAAAGCTTTGGAGCCTCCTGTGGCTACACATATTCCAATAGGACTAATTTGATCTGCTTTTTGGAAAGGATATTAATCTATCTTGGGAACAATCTTTGTGGAAGAAGGTGTGGAAATGCATCCAGACAGCTACTTCACATGATAGCTGGGACAGCATACAGAGAGGACGTTTTTACAATAAATATTGGGAACAGAGAATTGTTTCCTATGCTGCAAAGTGGGGACCTTAAAACTTAGTTCCATAAGCAGCAAGGATAATGGACAGAAAGGTTGCACTGATTACAGCAGCTCTGGGTCAACTTTGCAAAATTCACAACTTTCAGAGGGCCAGAAATGGGTTTAATCAGACAAATCTCAATTGAGGCATCTCTGTTTAGACAGTTTCACCCAGTCCTGTGCAAACACAGAGAACAGCAGGAGAGAGAGCCCAAGGTGCTGCCCTGCTCTGCAGTTTGTGTCCCTGACCTGCTGGGAAGGGGCAGAGCTGTTGTGTTTATTTTTTCTTGCTGTCTGCCTTGGGGCAAAAGGTGACACCATTTGTTTCTGTTTAGGCTCCACATTTATTCTGAGCTTTTGGCTCCCTTCTGTTCATTATTGTGGACCTGGAGCTGCTGCACAGAGCCCAGAGGAGGCAGCAGCATGATCAGAGGGATGGAGCAGCTCTGCTGGCAGGAAAGGCTGCCAGAGCTGGGATTGTTCAGCCTGGAGAGGAGAAGCTTTGGGGGGACCTCAGTGTGGCCTTGCAGGGCCTGAAAGAGCTGCAGGAAAGCTGGAGAGAGACAATGGCCAAGGGCTGGAGGGCCAGGACACAGGGAATGGCTTCCCAGTGCCAGAGGGCAGGGCTGGATGGGATCTTGGGCAGGAATTGTTCCCTGGGAGGGTGGGCAGGCCCTGGCACAGGTTGCCCAGAGCAGCTGTGGCTGCCCCTGGATCCCTGGCAGTGCCCAAGGCCAGGTTGGCCATTGGGGCTTGGAGCAGCCTGGGACAGTGGAAGGTGTCCCTGCCCATGGCAGGGGTGGCACTGGGTGGGCTTTAAGGTCCCTCCAGTCCAGGCCATTCTGTGGTTCACAGAGCAGTTGTGTGGTGCCTTTGCTCTCTGTTCAGGGATGGGTAAAATCTTGATTTCCCAAAAGTCAGGAAGGTGACCGGCACTCTGGAGTGACCATTCATAGCCCCTTTCAGGATGTACTTTACAGTGGTTAAACATAAATGAATATAACAGCATATGATTGAAGTACATCCTGTTTTTTGGTTAATGCATGCAGTTAATTTAGCATCTGCTCTATAAATATCGCTTCCTCTTTCCACATCTTCCTAGCACACACCACTGTTTCCATGTGATGATGAATACTACTGCAGGCAACGTTGTAAGAAAGGAATTTTCTACGTTACAGCACAGCACCAAACAAAGGGCACTTTATGCTGCAAAGGGCCAGCTAAAGAACAGACCTTCGGATTTGCATTCCCTTGACCAGTGAATCTCAAAAGACAGTGTTGCTCAGAGTTGGAACCCTTTGTCTTTAGCAAAATTTTGCAAGAGCTTTTGCTTTTGCAAGGTGCACATCCCTCTGTTCCTCTGAATTCATCTTGCAGTCTGTGTGATGAGGATCACAGACAGAAGTCTCAGATGATGCATCAGTTTGCTCTCAGAGAGATTAAAAGGGCTGCAGAGCGGGGATGTGAGAACAGTGCTTATGGAACAAAGCAGCAAAGAAAGGAAAACACCTCCAGAGTGAAAATTAGAAGAAAAATGACATTGGAAGGGACAATTAGGCAGAAAACAAAAGGCCCAAGAAAGCAGAGGTGTGTTTCTAGCATGGAGTTTTGAGGATACCAAGCAGAGCAAAGGCAGCAGACCAAGCACGTCAGGGTCCGCCATCAGCCAGTGCCAGCCTCCCTTTGCCTGGATCATTTTCCTTGCAAAGCACTCATTTCATCTGATGGTTTAAGTCCTCTTCTCTTCCTGTTGTTAGCTGCTTCTTCAAAAGCTCTCAGCATTTCATTGCCACATCTGTCTGGAGATATTCCATTGTGCTGCAGCAGGGCTCTCTAGGAACCAGCAGTACGTGTGCCTTCCTCTTTTTTCTTCTCTTTTTTCTTCTCTTTTTTTCCCCCCTTTCTCACTGAGGAAGGCCCTGAAGCCATGTTCTCATTAAATCTTTATGGCTTTTTAAAATAAGAAGCTATTGTCCCATATACCCCCTTAATTATGCACCAATCAAAAAGTTTGAAAGAACAGCTCCAGGAGGCAATGGAAAGGGAAGAAACCTAAGGAATGACTGCTTCCAGTAAAACAGCAACCTGTGTAGGCAGGAGGATGGCCTGGCACAGGAAAGGGACTAAAGGCTCCCAAGGGAAAAAGATTCTAAGATTCTATTTTTGTCAGATTTATATTTGTATTTAGAGGATGCCTATGCAATTATTTACTGCCCCAAGCAGGCTTCACGGTGCTCCTGAACCAAACAGACTTTCATAACAGACGTTTGGAAAACTCTTCAAGTGTCCATGCTGAGACACCTGCAGCTCAGGCATTAGGAGTGAGTGACTTTGGAAATAAAGCAGCTTCTTACTTGAGTAATACCTAACCAGCCAGGTTCTGACATGGAATACTTAAGGAGCTAAATCATGGCACGTGCTACCTGTGTAAATTGCTTGGGCCTCAAAGACAGCAAGGCCAACACCAAGAGAATAAATTTATTAAATAATACCAACAGTTTGATCTGGAATTTCTGTGTCTCATTCCAAATTAGGTTTGTGTAGATTCACACATAAGATTTGGAGGCAACATTACAGCTTCAGACAAATGTTCTTAGAGAAGCTTTTAGACAAATTGTAGGAATCTCTAGAAGAAAAGTCATTTCTACCACAGAAGAAGTAAATGCTGTAATGTGGTGATAGCTTTGACATCATGAGTCGATACCCTGGGTCAATGCTCCAAGGCCTGACAAAGACCAGGAAAAAACCACCTCATCCAGTTTTCCCTCTGTGTGGAACATATCAAGAGTTTAGGCTTAGGCTTCTTCAGTTTCAGTTTAGATGAAGGTTTGTAATTAGGAAAATTATTATTTATTATCCCACAAACTGTGAGGCTGAACCACAACACAAATGGTCCTGGCTACATCCAGATCCTTGCAGGCTCTGAGACGGGGCTCTCCAGAACTCCCTGCTGAGCTCCTGGAAATGCCACTTGTTCTCTTTGCAGCCTCATCCAAAGGTTACAAAGTTCCACCCTGGGCCACGAAGCAAAGATTCTCCAGGGATTAAATGCTTTTCTAAACCTAGATGATATTAGAAATAAATTAACATAATTCTTCCAAGCCCCTTTTCCATTAAACCACTAGCATTTGCACTGAAATTAACACCACTTTTAGTGCATTCATACCTGTTTAAACAGGGAAGGGTTATCACTGAGTGCAGCAGTGCTGAACACAGACACTCGTGATGAGTTCCCAACGAAAGAGAAGGGCTGAGAAGGTGTCCAGCAGCCCTGGCTGTGTCACCAGGCCCAGGGAGAAGCAGCACCGAGCTCTGTCTGGGCTCTAATCCAGGCTCTGGCGCTGTCCCTCGGCAGCCCTGCAGCTCCTCCAGCAGCGGCAGTGACAGATGTTCTGCACGGGTAATCCCTCATCCCTTAATCCCAGCAGAGGGTGAGGATTGACGGGCACCGGGCACTCAGAAATAAAGAACTTGGAAATGCGTAAGTTGGGGCTGGAATAAACAGTATTGAATAAACATATTAATAACAATACGGGCTTTGGAGTGAGATTAGCTGCTGCCACAAATAACATTTATTCACACTACAGGGAGTGATTCCAGAGAAGCAACGTGAAAGTGCACAGACAAGTACTGTTAAATCAAAAAGGCTTTGCATAAAGCACCAAAAAAAAAAAAAAAAAGAGAAAAAGTATGACAAGAAAAGTGATGATGTTTCCTCTTTTTTCAAGTGCCTAACAAAAAAATTAAACAGCTGTAGCAGCTACAGGTGCAAAGTAGAGAATAGAAACATCAAATCAATGTTTCTGTTCAAGTGTTCACAACACTTCCTAGTGTGGGACCTGAACAGGGAAGGGAACTCTTTGGTTGTACACACTGACATAGCTCATCGCTAAAATCAGGCACCATTTCTTTCTGTGGCATGGAATTGCTTTTTTAGAGATGTCACCACAGAAACAGAGTGTCTACCTTCCATTTGCTGTGGGTGAATCCATCATGTTTACATCTGAACACTTGCTTAAAATGCTCTAAATTTGTCACCTGCTGATCCACTAAACATGGCTGATTCCAAGTCAAGGCCTCAGTTACAGCTGGAAGCATCAGGCACATCTGATTTTCACAAGTTTGGGCCCTAAAAATTAAATTATCCAAAGGGGTCTCAGCATCTCAAATCTGCTTCAGCAGCCTGTAATTCATACAGGACAGTGCAACGTGATTTTATCTGAGATTCCTGCCCAAAGGCTGAGCATCAAATAACAGAGTGATTTCTGGGTGGAGTGGAACAAAGAGCTGGGAGATGGCTGGTGCAGCAGCAGTGGAACATATGTGAGGGGTGCCGAGGGCGGATGGGGCCGGATGCTCCGGGAAGCACTCGGGTTTTCTGGCATGAAAGGGACAGATGGATGATTCTGACCACCGGGATTAACCATTGTGCAGGTAAATATTCAAAACATCCACCCCCAGAACTGCACCTTCAAATGCAAAATGTGTGCTGGTGCCTCAGCGCTGAGGAAAGCAGCAGCTGGACGGGCTCAGCTTGAAAGGCAGGAAGGACAGGAGGGCAACAATGGGAAGTAATTATGAAATTCAATTTTTTTTGCACTTTCTGTCCCTAATTTTGCTTTAAGCAGGCATCTGCTGTGTAACACAGTCTTCATATGCAAGAGATACAGAATCCCATGCACTTGAAAGGACTCGTGTAGGGTTTCAGTGTCAGATCTCCGAGCAAAGCCTTGCACTGATTTCATCAAGCCCAGGCTGTGGGTGAAACCTGACCACTGACTCCATCAAAATGACACACAACCTTCTTAATTGTTTTACAGCCCCTCAGCCTCACCTTTTCCCCATTGTTTTCCAAGCCAAAAAAATAGGGAGACAGAAAGAGCATGGGGCAAAACACCAAGTCCTCTATGCTTGGCACACCTTGTGCTCTGACAAGTCAGGAAGATGATTGAAAGCCAGCGAAATTTCCCAGATTTAACTGAATATTTCATGTATTCAGCACAATGCAAAGACTCTTTATTCTTCAGTGGTCTCACAAGGAATAAATAAAAGGGAGCTCTGGTTAATAAAGTGTTTGTATACAGCACAAACAGGCTTGAACAAACTTTCACTGACAAATTTAACCAGAAATCAATCAGAATTTTCTTAAATCTCAAGAAATTGACTTTATTTCAATTTTTCATCAGGGAAACGCATTCTGCTGGACACATAGGACATAAAATCTGAGTTTCCTTGGAAAATTACAGTCAACTCATGACTGACAACAACTTTCAAGATAAACCTGATGCATTTTTAAAATGGCCAGGCTCAGTGTCCTGCTGTCAGTCCTAATTGGTGATGTGGTTGTTGTCAGGGAGTCAAATAAAACTTGGGAGACCAGACCTCCGCTTTATCCTTTGTCCACAGGCATCCTCACTGAATTTAGCTCTGGCATTTCCTACCTCTGCACTGAAAAAAAGGGAGTAAAAGTCCTTTTCACTGTCTCAGGGGTATTGTAGGAAGGAGAAGTACCTGGAAAATGAACCAGACTCGCAGCTGTCAGCGATGAAGGCTGCACATCTGAGACTTAAAAAGTTCTCCCATCGCCTGCTTTGAGGGCTGGCACATCCCTAAGAACATGTACCTGCGAGGAAAACAGGAGTTTCTGAGAGCTGAGGGCAACATAATTCTCACCCCACAAACAAACCCCAGCTTTCCTTTCAGTGGGGTGGCATGAGCTGCCTTCTGCTGTGCCAGTCACAGCCAGGCCCCGCTGTAATCCTCGTTACACTCACTGTGAATTCCCCACACTCTGCCAAAATCTGTCAGAAAGCAAAAAACACCTTAAAGCACCCGCCACATCTGGGAGGAAAAGATAGGGGAGTGCTTCCAGAGGAGAAGAAGCTGAAATGCAGCAGTGAAAACTCTGCTGAGGCGCAGTTAGAGGAGGGATTGGGAGAACTGGACTCTCCTGCAGGGTGAACCAGGATCGTGGCACTTTCCTTGCCAGAAACCAGAGCACAAGGAGTGAAGGGTCTGAACTCAGCAAGGTGACAAAACCCAGTGCAATTCCAGCTGCACCCAGCTCCGTGCACTCCCTGCCTGGGCACTCCATCTCTGCCCACTGCCCAGTTCTGTCTCCCAGAGCAGCAGTGAAACACCCAAGGAGCTTCTCAGCCCCCGGGGCTGTGAGAGCACCCAGTGAGCTCGTTTCTGTTCCACAACCATCTGCTGCTGTTTGGGATCGAGTTCCATCTGTCCTGGCAGGAACAGAGCAGATCTGGCAGTGCCATGGGGAGGGGGAGCTGCTTCTGCAGAACTGCTCATTTCCCTGAGATTTGCATTCCGGATAGGCCACAAAACTTAGCACTAAAACACTCGGTGTTCTCCTGACAGCAGCAGTAAAAAAACATTAAATGGAAAAGGAACTGAGTGCTTTTATGGGAGGGCTAAGAGTTCAGGTCAGAGAATGGCAAAATTCTTCTGGTGTGTGGGATGAACCCTCCCTGTTCTCATCATCACTGCTCTGCTGTCTACCAAACACACAGAGAAAAGCAAATTGTGGTTCCTAACTGGCTGCGATGGTGTTTTCCTCAAGGTGCTGCCTTTCTGTACAGCTCTGCAGTGGCCCTGAGCAGAGGCTGAGGGCACAGAGCACAAAAAAGCCTGGGATGCTGGATTGCTTTCCAGACACCTTTGAACACAGAGTTTCCATGGGCTTTTTTTATTTTTTCCCTCTGCAATTTTATTACTGACCTTCTTTTATCATCCAACACTCTAAACTTCTAAACTTTAAAATCAAGCAGAAGTACAAAGCCTCTAAATGAGCCAAGAATTTCCCATGGCTACATTGTCAGGCACAATCCTTATGGAAGCACCTAAAAGTAAACCTTATAATCTAATTTTTCCCCCTTATTTGTTAAGCAGCAACACTAATGATTTGATTGTGAAACACTTATGCATATGAATGAGCTTTTACACAAGGCCTGATTTTAATTAAAAAACAAACCCAACTTTAAAACAAACCCAACCCAACCCCAGCTTCAGTGCCAGAAATAGGAAAAAACTCTGTGGCAAGTGGGGCAGTAACAGTGCAATGGGTAGCAGCTATTAAACAGAGCTACACTGCTATAATTCTATGAATTCTTGAAGAAACCACAAAGAAAGATGCACTATCTGCCAGAGGAAAGATAAACAAGATTGAGGCAAAAGTGAGAGCTCAGAGGTTACTGAGAAAAGGTGCTCCAAAGAAATTGGTTCCAGGGAAGGAAGGGGTTCAGGAGAGAAGGGCAGGAAGCCAGAGAAGGTCAGGGCTGCAACAACCCAGGCATGGGCAGGGCTACAAACAGAGCTGGAAACTGCTCTGAGAAAAGGTCCAAGAGCTACAAGAAGTTCTTCTGCAAACAAAGATCAGTAATGTGGTTTCTCCTCCACTGAAATAAATGAGCAGAACACAAGCTGCATCTTCATCTCATTGGCTGACATTGACAGTTATTTTAGAGGAAAGAGATCATTCCTGATCCATATTCACTGATTCCAAAAATCAGGTTTCAGTTTGTGCACACTATTGCAAGACTTTTGATCCCATAACCTGCACTCTCTACTTTCCTTACTAAGGTCTAGCAGAAGCAGTTCAGTACTCGGCCTCTGATGAACGCACTCGAATCAATGCTTGATTATTTTTTAACCTTTTCTTTTTTTCTTAAATGAATAAATTGGAAGTCCAACAATGATTGGATTGTGATTGAATAAATTGGAAGTCCAAACTCTACAATGTTTAAAATTGTAGATCTCAGTACTTAATGAGGCCAAATTAATGGCACACATATCGTTTCAAGCATTTAACTTTGTGTCTTTAGGGAGAATTAAGAGTTCTGTTACATTTCAAATGTAGTCATTCCAGCCAGCAGTCAGTGCAAAGCATCTTGATAAAGACTAAGCATTTTGTACTTTTATCTCTGATTTTAGGCCTCGATCTGCTCCATGCTGCAGCTGTCAGTTTTCCCATCTTTCCCTCACAAGTGGCCATCAGTGCAAATATCTGTAAAATCACCTGTTTGTCCCATACCCTTAATCAGGTATAGCTGTGCTACTGCTAAAGATGAAAGCACCAAACCCACAACTTCTATTTCTCTGTAACCCAACTCCCTGTTTACAAAACCTCTTTTTTTTTTTTTTAATTTCCCCACAGAGCAGGCTTTGGCAATCTCCATCTCAGCAGCAAAAAAACCAAACTTTGGGCTCCAGACTGTAACTATTGCTGTATTTCCTTTCAATTCACCTCTGTGTATCACCAGAGATGTGCTCCTCAGCCAGTCCCAGGTCACTTTTAGACTCTGATTCATGGCCCAAGCTGGGTGAGTTCCTCATGTGGCTGCCTGGAGCTCAGCACTCCCACTGGAGAGGGAAGCAGCAATGTATTTCCTTTATTTATTCACATTTTTCTGCAAGTCCATCACAGCATTGGTCGATCAGCTCTGATCAATGCTGAGGTGTCAGTTTAGATGTAAACCCTTTAAAAAGCTGCACTTTGGGGCTTAACAATAATCAGGAGGTCTCCAACCAACATATTTATTGAGCTTGAAAGCATCACCCTCAGACCAAATGTGTTTGACCCTTCATTCGCATCACTGCAGCAGAACCTTAAGCAGCATTTTGCACTGGAATACTCCTAAATATCCCAGCTCCAGAAGTGAGCTCCTTGGTAATTTGATTGTAATCCAGCTTTCAATGCTTTCCTGTTCCCTTGTGTGCTGCAAGTTAGGCTGCTGTGCAAACTACAGGAACACTAGAGACCACCCTTTCCCCCCAAAGAAAACCCCAAACCCCAAAATCCCCCAAGCAGTGTTTTCACACAGCCCTTCAGGGCACACCTGCAAAACCTTATTTCCTTTAATGTTCTCTGGGGACATTAATTAATCACTTATCAGGTCATGAGCCCAGAGAACGTTATAAGAGGATTTTCCAGGTGCAGAGCCTTAGCTGCTCTCTGTGCTTTCAGCACGGGGCTGTGCTGACACCACTTTGCCCCAGGAGAACACATTTGGTTCTATTTAGGTGAAAATGTCATAAGCAGCATCGTAACCTTCCTGAATATTGATGTTTGGAAAACAGGTCTTGAAAGTTCACTTTTCTGTTTCTTTCAAGGGGAAATCACAGATATTGAGGGGTGCAAAGACGGAGATGTGGCTGGAGCATCTCTCTTGTGAGGAGGGACTGAGGGAACTGCCTGTTAACCTGCAGAAGGCTGAGAGGTGACCTTATCAATGTGCACAGATATCTTAAGGTGAGGGGGTCAGACAGTTCTCATGGTGCCCAGCCACAGGATAAGGGGCACAAAGGGGACCACAGGACATTCCATCTGAATATGAGGGAAAGCTTCTTTGAGGGTGACAGGGACTGGAGCAGGATGCCCAGAGAGGTAGTGGAGCCCCCTTCTCACAAGATACTCAAAACCCACCTGTGTCACCTGCTCGGGGTGACCCTGCCTGGGCAGGGGGCTGGACCAGATGATCTCCAGAGGCCCCTTCCAACCCCAACAATTCCTTGGTATTCATTTGGTACAATACAGTCTCATTGATATGAAAACATCAGAAAAGACACTGCAGGTGACCCCTGAGAACCTCCTCTAGAATCTCCTTTGCATCACACCAGCACCTGCACTAAAGAGGGCTTGGCCACAGAGCGATGCAAAAACTCTCCTCTCAACAAGCCCTAAGTGTAGCCCATCCTGGAAAGCATGCAGAGCAAATTAGTCATCTAAAAGCTCACATTTCGGCATGGGGAGAGGTGAAATGTTACACTGATTTCCCAAGTGTCTAAAAAGTAGATCAAGTAACACTAAAATGGAATTGTCAAACTGGAAAATGATTTTCACCAAGATAATCTTTATACTTGGGAAATAAATATTGCAGAGATTTCCAGTGCAGCCCAACTCTGATGTGCAATATCCCTTTATCAACTCTTCCCTCTTGTCACACACTCATTTCTCCCCTTTTTCTCAAGATTGTTGCAATCGGCCCCTACCGTGGTACTCATGAAGGTCTGGTGAGGACTGGAGATCACAAGATTTATGGTGAGTGAACCCCGGAATTGATACAGAACATTTTCCTTGTGACTCTGCCTAAACTTGAACCTTCCCTAAACACTTTATCCTAATGAAATAAAATTTCCATTGACATTCATCACAAGTCATAGGAAGAGCCCAGTCCAAAATGCACGGGGGCTTCTCTGCTCCCATGTGCTCCATGTTCATTTGCTCCATGTGGTACAAGTACAAAATCTTAAAGAGTTCTGCAAAACAAAGCTGATCTCTGGAAACAACATGAGAAGGACATGGAACTGTTGGAGCGAGTCCAGAGGAGGCCACGGAGGTGCTGAGGGGACTGGAGCCCCTCCCCTGTGGAGCCAGGCTGGGAGAGCTGGGGCTGCTCAGCCTGGAGAGGAGAAGGGTGTGTGGAGACCTCACAGCACCTTCCAGGGGCTGCAGGGAACCCAGAGAGGGACAGTTCCTCAGGGCTGGAGGGACAGGACACAGGGAATGGCTTCCCAGTGCCAGAGGGCAGGGCTGGATGGGATCTTGGGCAGGAATTGTTCCCTGGGAGGGTGGGCAGGCCCTGGCACAGGTTGCCCAGAGCAGCTGTGGCTGCCCCTGGATTCTTGGCAGTGCCCAAGGCCAGGCTGGACATTGGGGCTTGGAGCAGCCTGGGACACTGGAAGGTGTCCCTGCCCATGGCAGGGGTGGCACTGGATGATTTTTAGCGTCCTTTCCAAACCATTCTGTGATTCTATGATACTTAACTCCATTAGGAAAACCTTCTGGAAGGTTCTCTGTTTGAACAAGTGCAGTGTGCAGACTCTGCACTGTCAGGCAGCAGCTGCTCTCCTGACCACAGAAGGCACAGGGTGTCACATGGAGACAGAGCTGGGGTGCGTGGAAAGCTGCTGGGCTGCCTGCAGAGCAACACATGAGCTGCCCTCTATGCTCTGGGGTTTGCTCATCTCTGAGATCCAAGTGTTTTCTTCCCTCTGCTGTAGCACTCACAGCACTGGAAAAGTGGGAATATCTCTTCACATCCCATGATACAATGACACAGGACCAATGCAGTGCCCTGGACCTTGAGCGGCTGCAAACACGAACACCCCACTTGTGGATTCCCACTTCTTTGTGTCCCTCCTGGTGCCTGAAGTTTGGGAGCTGCCTTTGGTCCCTGGGCAGCACATGAAAATAGCATTGCAGTTTCAGAATAAACAACTGTAGCATCTTATCATGAAGCGATATGGGGACTGACATTCCTAAAAATATAACTTTGGTGCTAAACAGACACCTGGCACCACAAGCAGAAAGGAAACATTGTTTTAAAAGCAATGCAAGGTTTTAAATCTTAACTAAAGTGGAAACTCCCCTCCTTTAAATCTACAGTGGAGTGTCTCTCCACACTTTGCTTCTCCCGGGACCTCACATGCTAATTAGTGATGTTTCAGGTTACTGGAGCATTTCCTTGTCTCCCATCCTACCACAAGAGGGAAGGACGGTCTGAATCACAGTTAGAGAGAAGACAGGGAGGAAAACAACTCTTCATTTCAACTTTCTTCCCTCCACTCCAGAACACAGGCACATGCCAATTTAGAGCCTGCACTGCTTTGTTCCATCTAGTTACATGATATTCCAGCAGCAGGAAAATGCTTCACAGCATTGGAGTCCACGTGAAGGGAAATTTTCAAAGGGGCTGCTCAAAGAACAAGGGAATTTCCAGTCGGACCTGTCATTTTTATCCTCTCTGAATTCTTGGCAAGCTACTTAGTAAAAACGTTTGGTTGCTGTTTTTTTTTTTGTTTTTCCGATACTTCACTGTGTGAAATCCTTTCCTACTGCTGCAGAGATTGCCCTCCTGCCAACTGAATGCTACAGAGAACAGTTCTGGTGGCCCCAATCCTGAGCTTGGTGCCCACTCTGTCAAGGCCAAGCACATGTGAGAGCCTTTTCAACCCTGCTCCTCTTCTCTGCAGGACAGGCTGTGGTCACCTCTCTGCTCCATCTCGCTGAACATGGCTTGACTCCGAGGGAAAAATCAGGCTTCAGACTTGTGAAACCCAGAAACAATCAAGATGGTCACTGCAACACACAGGGAAGAAAGGAGCCAGGGCAGCATTTTCAGTATCCGATTCATGTTTTTATACTTTGCTACAATTTCCCACCTGTGGTGCTTGAGTCAACACTGAAATAAGAGCTGCAGGGAGCCGGGGACCCTCAGCTCCCAAAAATCAGAAGATGAAAAAAAAATCAGCTTCCTTTCTTCACAGCCCTCCAAGTGCTGTGTCAGAAAAAGCCGACAGGAGAAGCTGAGGAGACAGGATGGGGGGGAAGCTGTAAGAGATGCTGAGAAATCAGAGGGTTTACTATGGAATGTGGTACAGCAGCCAAGCTCCATGGCACTGGTTCAGGAAAGCAATTATAAACATTCCTGACTACATCCCTCCTCAGGAAATGTCTTAATAAGGTACTTCTCTTTAAAAAATATACTGAGTGCTGGGATGTATATGTCCTGAATTGAGGACTGCATCTGGAGATAAGATCCACATGCAAAAATGTGTCTCTCCCAAGATGTAGAGAAAAAAAAGTTCTTTTGGAAAGTTAAAAATAAAATAAAATTAGTTAACATTTTTATTCTCCTGGCCAAGGAATATTAGAACTGTGATGTACTGAACACTTCCAGGGATGGGGCAGCCACGGCTTCTCTGTGCCAGGGCCTCCCCACCCTCACAGGGAGGAATTTCCTCCTAATATCCCATCTAAACCTGCTCTCTGTCAATGTGAAGCCATTCCCCCTCATCCTGTCGCTCCAGGCTCCTGTAATTACCCTTTCTCCATCCTTCCTTCAGGCACCTTTACAGGAGATGCAGAGGTACATTCCCTCCACCTGGAACAGGCTGCAGCTCCATCATTCCGGTGTTTCTGTGACCACATCTGTAAAGGACACAAAGCTTCACAAAATCCCCCAAATTCCCAAAAGCTACCAATTAATCAATGTAACACCATCTGAAGGCTCATTTTGACAGGGCACTGGGATTTTTGACAGGCCCTGAGACACCAGCATTATTTCTGCCTGGCCGGGCTATGGGCATAACTCAGCACGAACTCCACAGACACTAAACTGGGGAGTAAAGAGGGATCCAGAGAGAGGCTTCCCGGCACCAAGGACTCGTGAGGAGTGGTGAGAAAAGCAGGGGGAACAAGGAGACACAGGACACCCCACAAACAGCAGGGTTTAGGTAGAGGCTGGAGAAGATCTGCCCTGCTGGTGGTCTCTAGTGGCACTGGCCACCTCTAACGAGGTCCAGGACCAACAGGCCCCCGGAGGCGGCTGTTCTCTCTCCCTCTGTCTGATTTTATTCCTGCTTTCATACACACAGTCCCTCTGCTTTATCCCATAAATCTTCTATCACTTCCAGTACAAGCAGAAGCACAGGGAATTCATCATGAGAAATGACAGAACAACGCTGAGATGGGTTATCAGCAAACTCTGACTGAAAATAAGGGTGTGAAACAGCAAGGAAAGAAACAGCTCTTTAAGGGGTCTAAGGACCTCACTCCCACTGGAAGAGAATGAGAATAAGGAATCCAGGCTTTTTTGAAAGACCTCCAACCATCATTTTCAGCTGCATAAAGGAAAACATCTCATAGTAGCAGCTCATCCACAGCACTGCAGCTAAACCAGTGTCTAAACTGCCATAATTCAGTGTCCTTTGAGAACTGGAGGCTCTGGGAAAAGATGATCCTGCTCCTTCAAACATAAACATGGTTCCTCCCTTTAATATAATGGGTAGAAAAGGACAGGATCAGGCCTGAACAGACAGGACACGCGTGAAAGCCATTCAAGAATTTGCAGAGATCTCTGCTGTCTGTGTGGGTGGGGTGGGATATTTCAGCCCAAGAGTCTGTTTTGAAATACACCAAAAAGAGAAAAAAAAGCGCAAAAGCTGCGAACAACTGCAGTTCAGTCAACAGAAACAGACAATGGAAGAAGATTCAGATAAAAAATCCCAAAACTCTTGAAAGGATCGGAAAAGTTTTGTTTCATCAGACATTTTCAGCATGTTCACAAAATCCAGAAGAGTACAGCAAAAATAGTAAACATGCAATTTATGGTGGGCTTTGCCTTCTAACTGTAAAATAGAACTTCCAAGCTGTCTTCTGCTCTGACACATCGTGAGAATGAGCAAACAAAAGGAAGAAAACAAAAGTCACAATGAGAAAGAAGCTGCCCCCAGCCTGAGGCCTGAGCACTGCAAGAGACAGATGTGAGGTGGGCATGAAGTCAAACTGCAGCAGAATAATGGGACAGGGTTTCAGTCTGGATTTAAACACTGAGGAAAGAAGTGTGGGAAAGAAAAGGGAAAAAGGGATTTTACAGAACAGTTAGACAATGACTGAGCTGAGACATTCCTGTACAAGAAATGTAAAAGCAACAATCACCTTTCATATATTTATAAAGCAAGCAACAGAAAATCCAGCCAGGCCAATCCCAGAGCTGCACAAGGGAATATTCACAGGGCTCCTATCAGCTGCATGTTTTCCCACATTCTTCAGGGCAATGAACACACTTTCTATTGAGAAAGGCAAAAGCAAGACAGTCCATTCATCTGAGGGAGTGCACCCATCTTATCAGCATCTGAGCAGATCAAAGCCTCCACACACTCCCAGCACTGCCACCAAAAGTGGGGAATGTCTGAAGAAACTCCTCATTCCCACAAGTAAATTAAACAGTCAGAAGAGTCAAAGCATCAGTGCCTTCAGCCAAGCTTTGCTGCAGTGCTGCCAGTGAATCAGGGAGCTCTCCTGCCTTGTGAACAGGATAAACCACCACAGAGTCAGCTCCGAGCCTGCCTCTCCTGCCTAAACCTTTGTGACACATTGCGCCAAAAAATATGTGCTGAGGCTTAAAATACCCAGTCCTGCTTGTCACTGGGCCTTTCAATCTCTTCTAATGGACTGCATCCTGCTTGACAACTTTCAGCTGAAAGGGATTCCACAGCATTTATTTTCCACATAACAGTTCCTATTTATATATATAAATGCCTTCAAAATGGTCTGGATTTTCAAGCGGTTCTAGGAGTGTCAAAGTCAATTTCTAGAGTGAAATACAGACTTCTCAATTGTGAGAGCACTTCCTAAAATGTTTCTCTGACTGTAACACTATCTGAAAAAAAAATTCTCTAAGTAAACTGCAACTTGACTAAAACTCAAAAATGCCCATAGGCTCACCCCTAGTTTACCCAATTAGCTGCATGTTTGAGAGATTAAAGCATTATGAACATTATAAAATACTCCTAATGAACAACCAGCTGGGAGGTTTGACTCCATGGGATGTGTCTGGATGGTTCACTCTGACTCCTGTATTTGAAGTGTTCCTTTAGCTAACCAGCAATAGCAATCGTTAATTAACTTCTGGTTCTTTGAATCTGCAGACCCGGGGATTAGACCTGCAAAGTCCCAGGCATCTTCTGCTCCCAGCGCAGCCAGGACAGAGTCCCAGAGAGCCATTAGGTAAACCTGAAGTAATCTTATATAATTAATGGAAAAATCCTGTAACTTTTGGACAGCAGGTGGGTTTATGAAAAGGATCTCATAACACCCCCAGAAGCCAATTGAGAGATTACAAGTGCCATAATCTGCTGTAACATTCCTTCTTTAGTTCCTGTGTGCTGAAATTCCAGCCAGGGAATGAGATGGAGGTATGTCTTTATGTCTTTTAAATTGTCATTTGATTAAAAGTCAGCAGCTGCATCATCTGAAACAATACAGTGCTCATGCTGGGAAGTCACAAATGCAAACTGCACTTTATTAAACCAGTTAGAAGCTGTTAAAATGCAGAATGCTGCTGGCACACCTTTTAGAGCAGATACTAAAATGCGCATCATGTGGGCACCTTAAATGAGTCGCTTTTAAAAAGATTTATTTTTCAATCATTCCATAAACAAGAATAAATCAAAAACAACTCAGTCTTTCACCCCACTGAGATAAAGTAAATGCAAATGCTGTTTTCAAAGTTAATTGGCTCTGAAACACTTAAGTCTTGGAAAATAATTTTGAATGACAGAACTTTTGCAAAACTTATATATTTTTCTATATCCATCATCTTCCATAGCATTTGCAGCTCCCAAAGCATAAAAATATTTCAATAAGTTAACACAACTCCATGCAAATGCTGGAAAATGTATTATCCCTCATGCAAAATCAGGTTAATATTTGTCCTTATTCTAGCACCAAAGTAAAACGCAGAGACAGGAATAACAGTGAAATGTAAATGGTATAATGGGGCTGGTGACACAAATGAGGGCTTTGATCTGCTGCAATTGCGATGGCTCTATCAAGGCTATTTTGTGCTCGTGCGTTCTGCAGGAGCCGGGTGGCGAAGCACCGACTGATCTGGCACCTTTGAAGCCAATTTTGTAGCACTGTTTGTTCCCATCGACCCAGATTGACGCTGCACATGAGCCAACACACGCGGAACGTGGAATATCCCGGCAGTGCTTCGGAGGAGCTGCTGGTGGCGGGGGCATCCTCGTCCCGGGATGAGCCCGCTCCCTTCCCACGAGACACGGAGGTGCCGCCCAGGTTCTGGCTGGCACGGCGGCGGTGCTGGGAAGGTGCCACCCCTGGGATGCCCCGGAGGGCACCGAGCTGCTGCGCTGCCCTGTCCAGCATCCCAGCACCTGGAGCGCCGTGGTGGAACCCAGGGGGCTGGAGCTGCTGCAGGCAGGGCTCCGGAATGTAGGGAGAGCTGGTTTAGTAACAGCAGGCAGTGAGCGGCGGAGAGAATGGGGATAATTCTGCTGCTCTCTGTCTCCGGCCGCTGTCCCCTGCATGGCAATGAGCTCAGGCCGCCGCCGTGTCCCCCGGCCAGCCCGGGATTGTGGCTGTGCGCTCCTCTCCGGTGCCACCGGCGGCTTCCCTGCCTCCCTCCTATGCTGATGAAACCTGCATGCTCCGCTGGCCGGACCCCGCCGGAATACAAATCCTGCCTGCATCCCTCCATCCATCCCTGCGTGCTCTCTTTCTCTCCCGTTTCCCTTCCATCCCCAGTCACAAGATGCTTCAGGCCAAAGGCAAGAACACTGTAATAAAATGACATCTCCAAACTGAGAGCCTATTTTTTTTCCCCCGAGGCCTCTGGCAATCTCGGTTTCATTACATGTCTCAGGAGGGGGCATCACTCCCTGACAACTAACATCTGGCCCAGGAGACCTCCTGATTTAAAACAACAAACTAATTATTGTCACCTACTCTTTCCTGTAGCTTTTATCTTTATTTATTTTTTTCCTGGAAGAAATATGTCAGCATATTTTTCACTTGAACTGCAAATGCTCTGGGGTTTCTCCCCCTTAAGTACTCTTAACTTTCTTCCAAGGAGAGGAAATCCATATTTTATCAATCAGCTTCAATTACCTTCTGTATTTCACTGTGCAGTGTTGAATTATGAGCTGGAAGAATGCCTTGATTAAAGACCTTACAAACATCCAGATATCAGAACCACCAATCTTCCTGCCCACATGACTTGCTGTAAGGAACACGGAGCTGACATTAGGGGGGATTTTGTTTATTGTGATTCCTTTTTAAAGTTGAACTCTCAGTCTCTTTGTTAGAATATTGATAGAAGGAATAAGGAGCTAGAGGCATTTATTTTAAAAAAAAGTGATTTTTTATTCTTACTTTTATTTCTTTTCTTCTCAGAGTGCTGTTGGAGATCTAGAGGCCAGGCTGATGTTTTTTCCTGGGCAGAGAAGAGCTACAGGCACACTATGGAACAAACACTACATTCGTGGCTCAGACATGAAAAGTTACCACCAATTCTCCACGCCTCTTTGGCAACTTATTCACCAAAATTTGTTCTTCAATTTTCCTACCTTTAAATTGAGGTTCACAGTGCTAAACTTACTGCTTGCAGTGTTCTTCAGTGCTTTTAAACCTGAACACTTTTAGAAAAACTCAGCATTTTTTTATTACTGCAAGTGAAAAATTCCTTTAGTCCACACAACAAATATTTACCAAGGTTTACCAAGAGCTATGTCTGAGAAGATGATTCTTTTTTTCAGGTATGATGGGGAAAAGATCAGTGTAGCCAGGATGAAACAGTAGAAAGTGTAATCACAGCTCATTTTAAATTAATATAAGTTTTTGAATTGATATCCGTGACATCAGGACTTTATTTTTGACCTAGTATAGAGCTACAATCCCAAGATCATCCAATTTCTAGGACAACCAGCTTATGCTTTTTGGTTGTTGGGTACATATTGTCCACCAAGAAAATCTCCAAAATTATTTATCAGCTCGAGAGACTCTTTCCTCAGGAATCATCCATCCAACCCACAAACCACCAGATGGACACAGCTTTGGATCACCCCAAGAAAAGGCTTGGACCAAAATGCGAAAGTAGTCTTTTTAAAGAAAGGGAAAAAACCTCTTCTCAAAATAAGCAAACAACAAAAAAACACCAAAAAATTGCCTTTTAATATAAGACTAATCATCATCAATCACGAGTTCTACAAGAAAGAGGGACAATTTTTCTCCATGAAAATAAAGCCTTGATGTCATCTGACAAAAATGGGCCAGTTAGGAAAAGAACAAAGAGAGGAGAAGAAAATTAAACATTGGGTTTCTAAACTTAGCGGGAAGAGAAAAGCGAGGCTGCTCCAACCCTTCCTGCTCCTGCCTATCGTCACCTGGACACCTCCTGCCCGACCCCACGGCCGTGGCTTGGCACAAACCAGCTTGGGGGCAGTTTGGGGTCACCAGGCAGCCACCACGGGGGTCATTAGCACTGATTTATTTATTTATTATCACATTCCAAAGTCCCTGCCCTTTGATGCAGACCAGAGCTGCTTCCACACGCAAATGCTCCGAGGGAGACAGAAGCAGTAAATGCCCAGCCCAGGCCGGCCAGGCCCAGGGAAGGCTGATAAAATGTTCCAGCCTGGTCAGGAAGCAGTTGTGTTTTACTACTCACACTAATTCCATAACACAGAGCAGGCTCCCGGCCCCTGGATTTCTATAATTGGGAACACAGTGCTTTCAGTAGAAGGAGGTGATGCTTCCAAAGCTACTTTTCATCTGGATATGCTGTTCTAAATAAAAGTAAGTAAATTTAAAAAAAAAAAATCCCTTTTGTTTACCTCCATATTTTCACTGCAGGAACAATCCACGACTAAACTCTCTTTTTAAGAACCCTGGAGTTTATTGAAAGAGCATGAGCTCCTTGATTGTGCTTTGCAGGAGAGCAATAAAGTGCTCAATTAAGTTTAAACTGGCTATAGAAGTCTTTAAAATTATTAATATTATTCTTCTTTATGAAGAACAATTTCATCACCACGTTTTTATCCTGGTATCAGGAGACATCACCGCAGATGATTTTCCATTCCTCAATGAGGTTGTTTTCAGTTCCCTCTTGCTGATGGCACAGGACTGAATTACCCACTGCAGCCTGGTTTTCCCTCACCACTTCTGCATCCCTTTAGGAGAACTGGCTGTGTAAAGAAGCCAGGATGGGGGAAAAATTTTGGCAGAACACTCCATCAATCACTGGGGCCAGGCTGAGGGGGTGGTTTACAGCAAAATGAGTTTTGAATATGATGAGGGAGATAAAGAATGTTATTTTAGGCCCAGAAACTTCAGCTGAGGGGGATGCAGCAGGAATCAGGGGCTGCCCACATGGAAGCCAGATGACAGTAATTTAGCCCAGGCTTTCAGACTCCCTGGGACTCCCATTTAGTGCCACTGGATGGGATCCTGGCTAATACCAGATATCACAAGGGATGGCAGTGCCTCTGGCTTTCAGTGTTTCCCCACCTTTCAGGCTCATCGGAGAGAGTGGATTTTAGCCTGGGAAGATCTAAGAGTTAATGTGGTCCTTTTGTGATTTGTTGTAAGCTGGGAGTGAGGAACTTCTCAGTCCCCAGCACCTGAGGGGACCATGTGAGTCCTGCCCTGCCCTGCACTTCAAGCAGCTTCTTTTTCTCCCACTTAATTACGCAGTGACAAGGGCACGGCAGCCCTTACCATCCTCACAACCTCGTGGGGACCTTGGTTCCCAGGGAAAGCAGCTCTGTGCTCCTCCAGGGAACGATCCAGTGCACATTGAGAATTCCAGTCCTGCTGGGTCTGATTTCTGCACTCCCCAGGGACTGCTCAGGAGCAGGGAAGCAGATTTCCCTCATGTACCATTGAAGTCTGAGCTGCACTGAAAGGCAGAGTGAGAAAAGACATAATGCAGTTGTTTACTTAAAATGTTTGAGTGTGGGAAGTTATCCTGTCCCAGACAGTGACATTGAATTCCCCTGAGCTGCCAGCACGTGTTTGCCTCAGTTTTGGGCTCTGTGATTTGGATATGAGCTGCTTGTCATTTACAACACACCCAGTAAGCTGGCACACACCAAAAAGATCTTTGAATTTTTTTTTTTTTGGTCTCCTGGGGTTTGCTTTTGGCTCCTAACAGCACCACCTTGATGCAGATCCAACAAAACTTTAAAAATACTTAATGGCATAAGTTTAAATGGATCATTATTATAATTATTGCAAGAGTACAAGCATCTACTGGCACTTCTTTCAAAAGAAGAAATTTGATAGGACCGTTTGGAACAGCTCTGAAATACACTGAGATTCAGGTTATTTTCTGCAATGTAGTTGTAATATAAAAGGACAGACAACAGGAATAATATTTTTAAAAAATCAGAAAAATCTCTCTAATCAGAGCATTCACACTCAAAACTAAGGGACACTACCAAGAAAATTCTACAGGGTCTGAGCTGCAGCTTATCTTTACTTAAAGGTGCAGATACCAGAGTTATGAGAATTCTATGATGCAGAGACAGAGGCAGAAATAACTGCTCAATATTCACAGAACCCTATTTCCCCTTTTGCTGCCATTTCCTGGGCTCAGGTTCGGCAAGGTGCTTAGCAGCCACTCTTTTGGATGCCACGTGCTCCCCATTTTCTAACCTTATCAAATAGCCGTGAACAGAGAACATAACACAAGAATTAATTATTCAATGAACAGGGTTGTCAGGAAATACAGCACAAAACCTTCATTAAGTGGCACCCTGACTTTTGCACATGGTTTAAAAGGAGCTGAGAAACACTGGCTGGCATTTGAGAGTAACGGTGTTATTTCCAGATTCGTGTAGACGAGGCAAGAAAGAGACCACAGGAAAATGAAAGAGGAGGTGACACCAAGAAAAGGAGGGAAAAAATTCCACAGCAGGGATGCACAGGGTGGGATTGTTGGGGTGTCTGTGCAGGGCCAGGAGCTGGGTCAATGATCCTGGTGGGTTTCTTCCAGCCCCGGATATTCTGTGATTCTGTGAAATATTTAAAGAGATCCAGCACAGGATAGCGTTCACTCAGGTGACCCTGTTGCTCTCTCACAGCACAAATCCCTGCATGGTGGGATCCCCTCCTCCCTCCTTCCATGAAACTCTGGGAGCAAAGCACAGCATCCCACTGAAATGCGCAGACTGGTCCGTGCTCAGCCTCCCGTGGCATCTACAAACAATCTCCCCTCATTTTCTAAGAAGCTTCTAAAAATAACCTCATGGGATTGACACATGGGGAAATTATTTCGAACTGTAGCTGATGTGGAAGAATCAGTGTTTGAAATGGTGCCATTCAGGAGATTATGGCTAGTTAGGTACTAGTTTTTACTGGCATAAAGGTGCCTTCAAGTGAAAGGTGGGGGGATGATTGAAAAATAAGTTTGGTCCTGTGGATCCAGAACAGCCTGAGAAAGTGGTTTGTTTAAATTTCCCTGTTTTGAAAGTTTTATCTTAAGAAATTAATTTTCTGCTTTTGATTTCCGCTTCCCTCAGTGTGCAATGGTTGTCACAAGCACAAATGACAATTTAAGGTGGACAGTGGCAGGAGACTGTACATATAATCATCTGAAAATTCCTGATAGGGATTCTTGAACTCCTGTAAGATGTCCTGCTCTGCCTCTTCTTTTCTTTCCTTCTCCCTCCCCTTTCTCCCTCCTTGAAATTCTGAGAGTCTTAGTCTCTGGTATTGATTTCAGCTCAGGCTAAGAGAAGCGAGACACTTTTTTTTCCTTTGGTGCAGTCAGAGAATCAGTGGAATTGGGGTTATTTCCCACCCTCTCCTCCCCATACCGAATCACAGCCCTGTACTTATCTTTGGACCTGATATCTGCCACTCTCACAGCAGATCACTCAGCACAACAGATTTCCTAAATATTCTGTTATTGTCATCTATGTCCAGCCCCCTCCCACCCTTGCTACATTTCTTTGCAAATTTTGTTTGTTTTCTCCTAGTCCGCCCTTTATAGATATAACATCCTCATGCAACTCCCTCCTTTGCTGCTGCCAGTTTTGGAAGGAGAGGATTATCCTGAGAGATTCTTTTGTTATTTGGTGTCTAACTGGCATTAGCTACTTGTCCCTAAATCTCCACCATGTGTGGAACAATTTGCTTTTCCAAAGCAGCTATGAATACTCAGGTATTGGGACTACCAGGATGCCATCAAGTCCTGCTCCAAAATTTTAGCCAAAAAAAGCCCTATGACTGGCCAAGTTACAGTTTCAAGGCCATCCCTAAATAATTTTTGGGTTTTGGAAAGTTCTTGTCTGCGTGGGGGTTTCAGGAATGTGTATCTACGTTTGTAATAAAACAAAAACGAAAAAAAACCCAGGTTGTGCAAAATCCCTCCAATTCCCCACTGATGTAAAATGGTCCAAGAGAAGAAAATAATGACAAAGATGTTTCAGGTAGCAATGAAACCAGCTAAGCAGCAACCTGTCAGACATGCAATTCACCCTCTCTGCTCGAAAATCCCTCTCAAAAACACTAAACTGAATTGATGGCGGAATCAGGATCATACTTGAATCTACACTTTCTCTGATGAAGAATGAAAAATATAGAAGCAACCAGAAGTTAAAATGAAAGAAAGCCTGTGATTACTGTAAATCAACGTGGGCTCACCCCAAGCCCACATGCTTATCCATTCCCATATGCTTTTGGAGATAAAGTTCCTGCAAAGCACAATACCCACGTTTTTACGGCACTGAGTTATGGCTGCAAATAGGAAGCCAAATGCTCAGTTCCTCCCTTGCTCTTTGCAGCAGCAAATTGCAATTTGCAAAAGGTTTTTGATAACATTTGGTGTTAATTGGACTTAAAAATGTTAATCGCCCAAATCGCTGTGATCTTAAAGACACATGTAAATTATCTCAGCATGTAAGGGAGCAAAAGCTCAGATTGCCTTGAACTTCTCAGGATACGGGTTTTCTCAATGTACAGCTAAAAGGTATCAGGGTGAGTTACTGTTCTTGATCTTTCTGGTGTGAAAATTAACAAAGCACTCGAACACCATATTTAACATAGATAACAGTTTAAGATGTTGAAAACATAAAATATGTATTTTCTTACTAAAAATACAGCAAATGAGTTATTACTTCCAGCCACAGAGAATGTTCTCCTTCCTTCACTAATATACAAAAGGGTGGCCACCTCCTGGAATAGAAACTGCCCTCCTTCATGATATACAAGACACATAATTCTGTGTAGAATTGCAGGATCATTATGTTGAAAAACACTTTTAAAGTCTTTGTGTCCAGCTGGCACCCCAGCCCTGCCAAATCCCACTGACCCATGTCCCCAAGTGCCACATCCACATATCTTTTAAATCCCTCCAGAGATGGGGACTCCATCACTGCCCTGGGCAGCTGTGCCAGGCCTGGACAGTCCCTTCCATGGCAGAATTTTCCCAATATCCAACTTGAGCCTCCCCTGGCCCAGCCTGAGGCCGTTCCCTCTCCTCCTGTCCCTGTTCCCTGGCAGCAGAGCCCGACCCCCCCGGCTGCCCCCTCCTGTCAGGGAGTTGTGCAGAGCCACAAGGTCCCCCCTGAGCCTCCTTTTCTCCAGGCTGAGCCCCTTTCCCAGCTCCCTCAGGAATTCTCCAGCCCCTTCCCAGCTCCATTCCCTTCCCTGGACAGACTCCTGCCCCTCAAGGTCTCTTTTCCTGAGAGGCCCAGAAGTGCCCCCAGGACTGGAGGTGAATAAACTGAACCACTAATGCACCAAAAACATGACAGGGGCAAATCATCATTGTCAGAAACATTCTGGGTTGACATTCCCAAGAGTAAGTGAGAATCCCAACGCTGCCTCACAGAGACTCTCCCGCCTGTAGCCACTACCACCCAATTAGCACAATTCCACTGCAGGGCAATAACAGGGCCTGTTTAGCTGTTTGTTCATTATAAGAGTTATGAAAATGAGATCAGAGGTTTTTTCTTTGCTTGAGAGAGCAGCACAGTCCCCGTTTCTCTGATCTTTGCACAGGTGTCCATTCTAGCAGAACTTTATCTGGCTTACCTGTTGCTCTCCGCATGTCCAATCTCATTTCACTAGCCCTTAATCAATTTTCTCATTAAATATATCATATACCCCATCACCTGGGAGCTCCACGTGTATTTTTCTGTAGTTTCCTACACTGTTTTTCACTTCCTATTTCACAATTGCGCTCAAAAGCCAACATTAATTTTTCTGTACTTCCCCACAACCCTTCTTACCTTAACTTCTTATTACTGTGTCTGAATTCAACATCGTGTTTTGAAGCCAGCCTCAAAAGGGGCACAGATTTCCAACAGACACAATTGCCTGGCTCTAAAGCTGGATAAACAAACAAACAAAACCCCCTAAACAAACCCAACCAATTAATATTTTATTAACCAATTTTAATATACCCAAAAAAAGGTATATTAAAAAATAGGATGGTTTGGATCAAGCCAAGATGAGCCGAAACTGTCTCCCCTTTCACTTATCCATGGACATTGCTGGTTATTCTCCCCCTCACAGACCTGCCTGAGCACAGAACTTGACTTTTCCATCCTATTAACACTGAGAAATACTCCACCTCTTATAAAAACCTTATTAATTTTGGTGTGGCATAACTGAGGTTACAGAACTGGTCCTTCACTTTTAATCTTTGTGTGAGAGTTTTGCCAGATTTGGTCATCCCTAAAGTGCTTCGTTCACTCCAGGCAGCAGGACAGGAGAAGGAATAAAGACTTTAGGCTTCCAGAGCTAATAAAAATACATTAAAATTTCAAAATCACAATCACATTAACTCCAGAAATTTAGAAATAGCATACAGTTCATTCCAGCAAGACTTTTTCCTTAAATTTTATTTTCTGAGAGGAAAATACTGTAAAACATCAAGCTTCAAATTTCTTCATGTCTCAATGCACAGCTTGGCAGATGAGCAAGTCTAAAAACCCTTTGAGATTCTGAATATCAGAGCAAGCTACCGTTTTTATAAAAGAAAAATTATTATTAATAATATTATTATTAAATTAATATTAAATTCTTTTACATTACAGGTATATTTGAGATTCAATACTGTTAAACATATTTTAAAATATTATAAGTTAAATTTACTGCAAGTCTCAAAGTATGACCTTGATCTCAAATTCAGGACTTTTGTCCAATACCAAGCTGTACTGGGCACTCCAGTTGTCCTTCCCTGTCTTAGAGTTTCTTCAACCTCAGCACAGCACAAAAACAAAATGGAATAAAAGAAAGACCTGTTTATTCCAGACTTTCTCATCTTACACCAGCTTGTTAAACCAAATTTAGATCAACTAGCAATGGTTTTGCTGCAAAGAAGCTGATCTCCGTGTCACTTCAGGAATCTGATAAAAATAAGGCCACAGTATCAATCAGATTACTGGGTCCAGCACACATTATTAATTTTGACATAATCAGCTATGGTTCACATCTATTGATCCTAGGACACTCAAATCCGTATGAAGGCAGTACTATGAAGTTATGGAAATCGCATGATACCATCTGTAACAGAGGGCGATGGAAAAAAAAAAAAAAGAAAAAGAAAAGAAGACTTAAATGTGTCGACCAGACTGCATATGGGGCACATGAAAAATCAAACATATGCTGCACAGGCAGAGATATTTTTGTGACTTTAGCCATTACAAGAAATAGTTTAAGAAAATAAAACCGGTGTTTTTAAGATCTTTGTATCGAAGACAACATGCCCACATGCAGGAAGCAAAGGAACAGGCTGCCTGCTAATAAAAGCTTAAATTTTATCTTTGAGCAAAAACCCAAGAGCTGTTAAAATGATGCAGTCCTTCCACAATCCCATAGGGCATCCCCAGATTTAATGTGGGTGCCTGACCTAATGTACTGTACAGTTATACCAGGTTTAAATAAAGTTGCTTTCTCTCTTTGTAAGATGCTGTACTGGAAAAGCCAAGTGAAGGAACCTTGCACACAAATCTAGGGCTTCTGAGGACACTGAGAGAGCCAGAAAAGAGCCACTGCTTTGTCACATTCTAAGAAACTCCCTCTGTGTGTGCACTGACACATGTCACAAATGTCCTCTACCTATTGCATGCTAATAGGCAAAGCACCTGCTAGGAGAATCTTAGATTTGATTTGTTAGTGAGAAAGGTTTGGCTTAAAGGATTAAACAGCATTTTCATTTCACAGAACCCCAGGATGGGTGAGGCTGGAGGGGCCCCCAGGGGCTCCTCTGGTGCCACCTCCCTGCTCCAGCAGGGCCATCCCAGAGCACAGGGCACAGCAGTGTGTCCATGGGGCTCTGCAATATCCCCAGGGAGGAGCCTGCACAGCCTCTCTGCACAATCTGCTCAGGGCTGGGCACTGCCCAGGGCAGAAGTTCTGCCTCCTGTGCAGGGGCAGCTCCCTGGGCTCAGGCCCTGCCCGTGGCTCTGGTGCCATTGCTGGGCCCCGGAGCAGAGCCTGGGCCCTGCCCTGAGCCCTCCCTGCACACAGGGACACCCAGGGCTCAGGGCCCCTCTCAGCTGGGGCTCCTCTCGAGGCTGAGCAGCCCCGGCTCCCTCAGCCTTTCCTGGGCACCGAGATGCTCCAGGCCCTTCCTCAGCTGCGCAGCCTCCGCCGGCCCCGCTCCGGGAGCTCCCTGGCCCTGCTGTGCTGAGGATCCGGAGCTGGACACGGCACCCAGAGGTGCCCCAGGCTGGGCACAGGGGCAGGATCCCCTCCCTGCCCTGCTGCCAAGGCTCTTCCCGATGCCCCCAGGGCACCCTCGGCCTCCTTGGCCCCAGGACACTCTGCTGCCTCAGGGACAGCTCCTTGTCCCCCAGCACCCCCAGGACACTCTGCTGCCTCAGGGACAGCTCCTTGTCCCCCAGCACCCCCAGGTCCTTCTCTGCAGAGCTGCTCCTGCAGGTCCCCCCAGCCTGTGCTGGTGCTGGGGCTGTTCCAGCCCAGGGACAGGACCTGCATTTGCCTTGGTTGAACTTCAGGTGTTTTTTCCCTGCCCGTCTCTCCCAGCTGTTGAGGCCCCTCTGAAAGGCTGCACAGCCCTTCCAGATTTGTGTCTCTGACTCCTGGGTCGTGCACCATGGAAATATTGAGCCAGTTAATCATTCAAGGTACCAAATTCTGAATAAAAAAGCAAAGCTATGCAAACCCCTCACGGGCTGCATATTAAACCCATCCGAAGCACTGCAGCAGACTTTAGAAAAAGAGTCCCAGATTTCCATGAGTGTGTTCAACCATTACTTGTATAAAGAATTATTTCAGTTGTGTGGCTCCACTTAATGTAAGTGTGCCTGCAAGAAGCCAGCTAAACATGTAACTGGATTTTTGTGCATACAATTACTGCGATGTGGCCACTGAAGAAGCTCTCTAAAACACAGAAAGTTAACAGAAATTTTAGGCGCAAATATTGTGCCCCAGGGTTTAAATATGAAAATCCCATTTTAGAAATACAAACGCCAAGAGCACGGCTCAGATACAAAGCAGGTTTATAACCAGGATACTAAATTTTAAAAACTGGAACTCGTGGTACTCTTTAAACCGAACCAAACTCTCTCAATATTTCCTGTTTTCATTTGTATTCTGCTCATTTGTGCATCCCCATTTCATGGTGGCTTTTTCCCCCATGCACTTAGCCATGCTAATATCTTCATGGATTTGTTTATAATAACATTTAAATCCTTTCCTTGCCATTACGCTGCAGAGCTTTCTGTTGTATATACACTTTTTACTCTGGTTCATTGCCTACACATCGATTATTTCACATTTGTCTATGTTAAACACTGAACTGTATTTTCCACTTGCTAGGCCAGCCATTTAAAAATACCCAAATCCATCAGAAAAAACTTAGTTGCTTTCTCCTCAGTTATTAGCTGTACATTTAATTCTGATAGTATCAGCAAAACATCAAAGCTGGTCACAGGCAACAGGGTATTTGTCAGAGAAGTGGCCACAAAACACCTTTGGCATTTTTGGTAAGGACACTCACACTCAGAATGAAACTGCTGAGGTCTCTATGCTGACTTTAAAGACACTTCAAAGTCAACAGGAGCTGCTTCCCCTGCTCGTTTTGTGTAGAGAACTGGATTTTTTCAATATTTAATACCATCTACAATCATCAAAATATTATTAATCTCATATTTCCAGCAACAGAAAAATCATAGAGTCATGGAGTATTTTGGGTTGGAAAGGACCTTAAAACTCATCCAGTGCCACCCCCTGCCATGGGCAGGGACACCTTCCACTGTCCCAGGCTGCTCCAAGCCCCAATGGCCAACCTGGCCTTGGGCACTGCCAGGGATCCAGGGGCAGCCACAGCTGCTCTGGGCACCCTGTGCCAGGGCCTGCCCACCCTCCCAGGGAACAATTCCTGCCCAAGATCCCATCCAGCCCTGCCCTCTGGCACTGGGAAGCCATTCCCTGTGTCCTGGCCCTCCATCCCTGAGGAATTGTCCCTCTCTGGGTTCCCTGCAGCCCCTGGAAGGTGCTGTGAGGTCTCCACACACCCTTCTCCTCTCCAGGCTGAGCAGCCCCAGCTCTCCCAGCCTGGCTCCACAGGAGAGGGGCTCCAGTCCCCTCAGCACCTCCGTGGCCTCCTCTGGACTCACTCCAACAGTTCCATGTCCTTCTTATGTTGGGACACCAGAACTGCTCACAGCATTCCAGGTCTCAGGAGTGCAGAGTAGAGGGCGATAATCACCTACCTCAACCTGCTGTCATAAATGTCATATTAAATTTATTTACTAACACTCTGCATAAGAATTGAATAATACTGAAATATTATGTCTGTGATGTCTGAGCACAACACTATGGCCCAAAAGCCTTTCAACCTCCCACAGATCTCTTTCACCAGAAAACAGCCTCTTTCTAATATTCCTGGGCTTTGCATAATCCTGAAAATGATGTGGATAAAGACTGGTCAGCTCTGGCTGTGTGTCAAGTAATTGCTGTTATATCCAAGCTGCAACCCCTCCTGAAGCAATGGGGCAGATATAGCCTGGGTATAACACAGTGACTACAGCTTAAAGACCTATCTGAACGTCTTCCAGCTATTTTCTTCCACTCTTCCACCATCAGCTGGTTGAATTTTACCTTTCACTGGTAAAGTCACAGTATTTTTGTAGTCTTTCTTCTCTATCCCCACTTTCATCAACATTAAAGGCAAAGGGAGGGACTGGGACACAAACAAATTAAAGCCACCATAAGATGCTCTGAACAATCTGAATTTCTGTGGTGGGGCCAGTTGTTTGCTGCAGATACAAAGCAATTTTTAGGAAAGGGTCCTCTTTAAGAGAGTTACCCTCAGGTTTTCTGGAACACAAGCCCCCATTTGCAACCTTATTGAGCAAAAACACCCACTGTACAAATGTAATGCCTTATCCATAAATATTGGTTTCATCTCCAAATTCTTTGTGTCCACTCCCAATAAAACTTTATTAAAACATCAGCCTGAAATTTGCCAAACTCATTTTAGCCCATTCAGTGCTCTTCCTTTTCTCTTTTATATCTCCACACTGCAAACCACTGTCTTCCCCCTCAGCTGAGGAACCAGAACTCAGGCTGGTCACCAAGTCAAACTTACATCCCATCCTTTATCTGTTTGAAAGGCAGAACCAAACAAATGCAGCTGTGCTTTTGTCCATCTTTAGAGAACCGACTTTTCTGTTAAATCACATTAAGAATATGTCTAAAAATAATCAGCCAAATTTGAGCAATACAAAAAACTTAATTCTAACAGAATAAAAATTTAATTTCTAAATATTGCCTTTAGGCTGGTTGTTTCCATATGAGGTGTAACCCAGCACAATTTGCAGTGCAGGTTACAAACAAACCTGTGGAAACAGAGTCAGAACTGTTGCTGGAAGCAGCACCGTTGAGTAGTAGCGCTGCTACTACAGGAGATAATTTTGTGCAGCCAATCTAATCTATTTCTAATGCACACCTGAGAGAACAGAATAAAGCATCTTAAAAAAAAAAAAACAACAACAACAACAAAAAAACAAACCCACAAAACTAACCAGAAAAAAACCCCAACTCCCTAAAGAAGAGGCTTAAAAATATTTTTAAAAACCCTTTAAAGATATCAGTTCTCTGCCCTCCATAATTATTTCTTATTTTTCTTCTCTTCTCCACCCTTCTTTCTCTATAAATACTCAATTCCAATGCTCATCTTAAAGAACTGCCTGCTGCAGGTAACATGAGCATTACAAAGGAATGCATTTGCCCTGGACATAGCAATAGCTACAAAAATACAACTTCAGGAACACAAATTTAGGAATCACTCATCTCGAAACACCAGCAATCACCACACTGTACCCAGAAGCATCAAGCTATTACAAATTTAGTCACTATGACAAAGATCTAGAAAAACAGAAACCAGATAAAGTGAGAGAAACAAAGGCGACGAGGCAATGCAGGGGGGTCTGGCGTTTATCATTTGCATTCTGCTGGCTTTACTGGAGGGTCTGGCCTGCTGTTGCACTGCTTCCCCCATTTGTAAAAATGAACCAACATCCTTTTATACCATTTCCATTCTTGCTTTATTTTCTGAATGTTCTCCTCTGTCCCTTTAGCCCCCAGGACACTTTACCAGGCATCCAGTATCCATCCAGCTGTGGCTCTCCCATCCCTGGCAGTGTCCAAGGCTGGGTTGGACAGGGCTGGGAGCAGCCTGGGACAGCAGAAGGTATCCCTGCCCATGGCAGGGGTGGGACTGGGTGGGCTCTAAGGATCCAACCCAGACCATTCTGAGGTTCTCTGCTCTGCACCTTTTAGATATTTATTCTTTGGGTTGTGGGCTGACCCCTCACTTGGAGCTTCCCCACTCTGTACTTGCTTTGAATGAGCAAAGAGTTCAAAGTCTGGCAGCACAAAGGGAAAAGCTGACTGAATTCCCCTCTGCTGGTGTAGAACATCACTGCCAAAGCAAGAATCAGCTGGATTTTGTTTATATTGCCAGACAGAATGTTTACTGGGAACAGAGGTAGGAGGAAGAAATGTTTTGCCAGTGATACAAGAAAATAGCCATTTCTATTTTACTATTCTATTTCTGTCTAATGAATATTCACCCCCAGAGGTTATATGATAGTTGGGTGAGTTTTCTTTTAGGGAAAAATCAAATCAAAAGACAATTCTGCAACCATAAGTATATTCCCACTGAGAATTGCATTCACCTTGCAATACTCAGGAGAAAGCATCTCATTTGTTCAATTAATCTGACCTTTATCAAGAGTTTGTGCACACAAAACACTCTGAGGGAACAAAGGACTTGGAGTCAGAGTGAGCAGCACTGGGGACCTGAGCAGTGTTGCACAAAGGGATGTTTAAAGGCTGCCACTGCACACTCTGCAGAGCTGCTGCTGATTTACAGGAGGAACACAGCTCTGGGCCAAACCGCTCCCCACAATCCTCCCAAAAGCAATGGAGATGCCTCCAAGTGCCAAGGAGAAGTGCTGAGGCAGCCCTCCCTGGGTCCCCAAAGTCACATCTCTATATGCAGAATGCACTTAAGCCTCAGCACCAATTTTTAAATTTCCACTGAAGGACTTAAAACTCTGCCCAAGAGCAAAGCCTGGCATCAGTCACACAGTACAGCTCTGGCTGGGGAACCAGGCTCAGAACTGTCTGAAAAATCAACATGTTCTCTCAAAAACCCTCCCCATGGCTACCGGGGCTGGAATGTCAACCTTGGGGTGGTTTTATCCTCTCCTAATAACTATCAAGAGGGGGAAAGGTAGGGGCTGAGTCTGGAGGCTGATGGCTTTTACAGGACTGGAAGGTGCTGGGTTGAGAAAGGTGAAATGAGGGAAGGGAGGGAGGGAGGGAGAAAGGAAGGGAGGAAGGAAGGAAGGAAGGAAGGAAGGAAGGAAGGAAGGAAGGAAGGAAGAAAGGAAGGAAGGAAGGAAGGAAGGAAGGAAGGAAGGAAGGAAGGAAGAAAGGAAGGAAGGAAGGAAGGAAGGAAGGAAGGAAGGGAGGGAGGAAGGGAGGGAGGGAGGGAGGAAGGGAGGAAGGGAGGAAGGGAGGAAGGGAGGAAGGGAGGAAGGGAGGAAGGGAGGGAGGAAGGGAGGAAGGAAGGGAGGAAGGAAGGGAGGAAGGAAGGAAGGAAGGAAGGAAGGAAGGAAGGAAGGAAGGAAGGAAGGAAGGAAGGAAGGAAGGAAGGAAGGAAGGAAGGAAGGAAGGAAGGAAGGAAGGAAGGAAGGATGGATTACTGGACCATCACAAATTCAGAATTGCCTGAAGCTGAAATCCAGCCCAAGGTGTGTTCTGAGAGCCACTGATTGCTCCGAGAACAGAGGGACCAGTCCTGAGAAAAGAGAAGGGCTGGATGCTGATTTTGCTGTAAATGGCCCAACCTTGTGCTAACTGGGAGCACCAGATGATTTTTTATTCAACTATTTTCAAGCCATTCTTATCTTTCCTCTCCTCCAGCACCACCACGATGCATTTCGCTGGCCTGCTGATGTACAGCAACCTAGACATCCATCTTGGCCACCAAAATATTCCCCTTCCATCTGAACATCCTCTTTGAGTCCAAAAATGCCTTGAAGTCCTAAGTGTGAGTTTCATATAAACCCACCTGTTCAATGGCAAAGACAAAAAGGTTCACTTTAATTAGGCTGCTTTCCTTTTGGGCCATTTTCTTAAAAAGAAAATAATTTTCAGTCATTCTTTACTGCTTTAGGAATATCAGTTTTCAGTACAGACCCATTTTAGAATATTATGAGTACACAAAGTCTGCTCACATCAATTGAGGTGCAGACTCTGGAGTAACAGACCTTCCTTCCTCTTCCAGGATGAAATTATCAATCTGAAAGCCAATTTTAAAAAGTGAAATTGGAAAATGAGAAATTCCAATAGAAATTTGGATCTGTTTTTTTCCCTTTTCCCTTCATTAATCCCTGGCTGCAGCCTGTGTAACTGATTGCAAAAAGAGAATGCCTGCTGGAGGAGCAGGCACGGACTGGAATCAGGTGCCTGCATCTGGGAGAAAGCCATTAAGCAACAGGTCATGCTGCCTGCTTTTTGTGAGTTTATTGCCTCTAATTCAATCTTACATTAAATTTACTTTACCATAAATCGAGACTGCAGGATTCTGCAGGATCAGCCCCTAGCAGCAAACAGATAAAAGCATGTGCAAATGCTGGCAGTGCCAGAGTTGCCAAGCCTGCTTGGCCAGAGAGCCTAAACTGACTCACAAGTACTGCTGCTCCCAGCCAAAAATAAGAGTGTATTGCTCTACATTTTCCTTTCTCCATTTCTCACAGGCATTTACATTTATATCAACACATAATGAGTAGAGGAAACACAAAGACATTCGAACAGAATCTGCTTTAAGCTTGTCAAAAACGCCTTTTTCTTCCTTTTTCCTCACATTAACATTAATTGGAGCTGGGCAAAACTCCTGGCATTAATAGCAATAAAAGCAGAGCTGGTACATTAGATTTAATTAGCATCCAAACTAAAGATCCTACACCCCACCAGCCATTTCCACCCAGGAAACCCTTCCTCTCCAACCAGCTGGGATGTGGCACAGGGCAGCTCTTCCACATCAGCGGCAATAAATTCCACCAAGAAGGACAAGGAGCAGGTAAGGAGGTCACACCAAGCCTAACTAGGACAGCAGGGCAAGCACTGCCCTCCTTGTGAGAGCAGCTTCCCTGTGAATAAAATCGAAAAGCTCTTCAGAGAGAACTGAAATCATGTTTACTGCATGGCTTCATAAATCTGAGATGTGGAGCTGCACAGACACTGCTCAATCCCGGCAACATCATCATAAATCAAAAGACCAGCAACTTGAAAGCCTCTTACGCTTTTTAGAATAACCCAAAGACTTATTCACAGCATTTGTTTTTTTCTGCCTTGCTTTATTTTTCTGTCTTGTAGGATGTGTGTTGCCATCTATATTTAACAGCAAATGTAAAAGACAGTCTCGTAGATCAGAAAGACGAAAGTTTCTTCTTGTTCTTCTGTTCCTTTCAGCTCACTCTGGTACCTCCACCCCCTCCCTGGCTCTTGTTTTTCCCATCTCCATGCTGCTTCCTTTATCCTCCCTTCCTCAGTCCCCACAGCTCCCTGTTGTTCCTCTTTCTCCTCTTTCAGTTCCACCTCGTCTCATTCCAGCTCTTGTATTCTGATCTCCTATTTTCAAAAATACCAGACAAGAAGGTAACAGAAAAAAAAAATCAAAAGCTCTCAGCAAAGCGGCTGTTCTGTAAATGACCTAACTGGACGTTGTGCTACTTTTATTTTAAGAATTTTTTTTAGGACAAATCCAAGCAGCTCTCCTTTTTCTTCTAAGGTAAAGATTTTTTTACTCCAAAAAAAAGGTCCAAGTTATAAAGCATTTTTAACCTTTTCCAAGGAATATGGACGTTTGTAGCTCTGCTGATGGAAGAAGATTGGTTAACTCAAAGTAACACCTTGTATCAGTGATGCATAACCCTTCTGGCTGACCTCTGCCCGTTAGTCGCAACCTTTTTTTATATCTGGTGTGGAATTACAGGGCTGATTTTCACTCTGGGCCAAAACCAAACTGATTTTCCCAGGTCACAGGTCAGAACAGAGCTCAGGTAAATAATCCCTTTAAACATGGTTCTGGTTCCTTATGAATATCTTGGCTCTTGGGCTCCCTCAGTAAGAAAAGAGGACACAGTAGGAAAAGAGGACAAAGCACCCCATCATAAAGGGTTCCAAATGGATGCAGAACTCGTGAGCACATTTGCATGCCTGGTCTGGAAACGTCACCTGTCAGTTAAGGGACTTGTCCACTTCCACATCCACATGCCCAGTTTGTGCAGGCAGTGATGGCAACTGGAGAGCAAACCTGCCTGGAAAGCCTGCTTTAGCTTCTGCTGCACCTAGAGCACATCTTGTACAGCACATCTGAGTGTAAAGTTTTAATGATTCCTTTTCAAGGGTGTTTAAAGGGATTTTTTTTTTAAATTATTGTTTCCAGGGATAAAAAAACTTCTGCACCACAAAAGTGCCAACCTCCAGAGCCACACTAAATCCCTGTGATCTAAGAAAAACTGTTTTCCTGTTCATTTTTGAGTACCCCAAATAATGGTGGCCTAGCGGGGCAAGAGGAGAGATGCTCAAAAAGAAATCAAAATATCCACAAATGTGGAGGAAAAATCTTCTGTCCCAAGGTTTTTAGAGAGCCTGTGCATACCATAATGTGCATCCCAATGGAATTGGGAGTGTTCAGCCTGGAGAAGAGAAGGCTCCAGGGTGATCTCATTGTGGCCTTGCAGTGCCTGAAGGGAGCTGAAAGAAAGATGGAGAGAGACAATTGATAAGGGATGGAGGGCCAGGACACAGGGAATGGCTTCCCAGTGCCAGAGGGTTACTTTACATCAGATTTATAGAGGAAATTTTTCCCTGGGAGGGTGGGCAGGCCCTGGCACAGGGTGCCCAGAGCAGCTGTGGCTGCCCCTGGATCCCTGGCAGTGCCCAAGGCCAGGCTGGACATTGGGGCTTGGAGCAGCCTGGGACAGTGGAAGGTGTCCCCTGGACAGAGCAGGGGTGGCACTGGATGGGCTTTAAGGTCCCTTCCAACCCAAACCATTCTAGATTCTCTGACATCTTATATATATAAAAATTTTAAAAGGTATAAAACAGAAATAAGCATTGAAACACGATCGGAGTATTTTTAAATGGACAGTGAAGATTTCTCAGGTGTATTGTAAAGAATGAGGGTTTTGGCTGCTTTTTCTTCATCATTCTGAAGCAAAAGTTGCTTCTTCCTGGGAGGGGCTGTGGGGACAAAGTCTGTTAAGGATCATCTCCCCCTGCAGAACTGGCACTGCTCACTGCAGCTCTTTGTGTCCTGTCAGCTCGCTCTGACAACTGATGGCTCGGATGAGGATGAACTGTGACACTGTCAGAAAGCAGGGACTTGAGTTTGCACAGACTTCTGCCGCTACTGGAGACTGATAAGATTAAAACTGTTGTGGTTTTGTTGTGATGGGAGCTCTGTAGCAGCGCACTGCACAGGCTCCAGGGCAGGGCTGTGTGAGCCCGGGCACGGCAGGCAAGGAGAGGGGGGCGTGGTGAGGCACAGACCCCCTGCTTTTCTAACAAACACCCCGCTGAGGAGCACTGCAGAGCCGGGGATACTGTGAATGCAGTATTTTTTAAAGCGTGGCATTACAGCTCTGTACTGTCCAGTGACATTTCGGAGTAGCCAGGTGAGTGGGGTGAGCAGATAAGGAGAAGCATGGTCGATACAAAGCATGTGTAAATGAGGGGTGTGTTATCCTGAGGGATCACAGGTGAGAACACCCGAGCATTGTACAGAGGAGCCTGCAGCCAGAGCCCGCCTAGGACACTCAAATGCCACACGCCCCTGGAACCTGTCTGTCCTGCTCCTGGACATCCTGCAGGACCAGCTGGCTGCCCTGGCATGGCCAGCCCGTTAATCCACGCCTGCATTCCCGAGTGCTGACACAGCAGATCCATCCTCACATCCCATCACACCGACTGCACAGCCAGGGACCGGGGAAAGGACAGCACTGCCTGCGCTCTGCTTCAGCTCTCACTGACAGTGACTCTTGTTTGCCCCCAAAGAATCACATCCAAACCCTTGTGAAATGACTAAAGGACTCCAGAGAAGTCAACAAGACTTTGAATCAATTCATGATTAAAGATACTGGAAAACACAGGGCCAGGTTGCTGGGCCCAGTAGGGCTGGGCTGGTTCCTGCTGTGTGATGTTTCCCACTCCTTTTGTTACATGGTATGATCTTTCCCCAACTTATCTTCTTCAAAATGGAAAGAAATGCAGGGCTGGAAGGGATTTCCTGAGTAACCAAGTGTAATCTCCTGCCACCCACAGGAACAATAACACAGAAACCTTTTAATTCCCACTTAGCTCCTCAGGATAGGGACTGGCACTTCTTCTGAGGAACACTCTGCAACTCAAAAATACACACAAATGCCAAAAAAGCCAGAGCTGATTAAAAAAATAGAGGGGAGATAAGTAATACAGATGGCCTGGGCTGCCCACTCCAAACACATTATGACCTATGCTGCTCGCTTACCTTCAAATCTCTTATCTCTGTCTTGGTTGCTAATGACCTGGAATACAAAATTCTCACGTTCAGGCTCTAAGACAACAAGCAATCCTACAGAGAAAATTAGCAGTCGTGTCCACAGCTTCTCCTCTGGAATTGCCCATGGCAGGGCTGGAGGTTTCCTGGGTGTTTCTGTTGTTCCAAGTGACCCCAGGAGCAGCAGCCCTGATCCAGGCGGGAGCAGCTCCCGAGGGAAGGAGGATCAAGGAGCCAGTGCTGTAGGGCTGACCTGAGCAAAGCACCGAGTCCAGCAGCACATGGGACTGGCTGAAGCTTCCTTTGGCACTTGGGGATGATAATTAGCTCAGAAGCTTTACTGCACAGCTAAACCACTAGAGCAGGGCGTTGCTGACAGGCTGGGTAAATGCCACCTCTCTCCAGAAGCAGGTGCAAAGAGAGGATAAAAGCCAGGGCTGCTCTCAATAGCAGCAGTGGTGCTGCTGGGTGCAGCTGAGATATATGGGTTTGTTCCTACTTCTCTCAGGTTCTCCTCCTCCCAATGATTTATGGCAGGGGGGGTTGTGTTGGCACGAAACCGCTCACTGGGACGGGGGATGTTCTAGATATGACAACCCCTAACTCAGGACCATTCCCGTGTCATTTCTCTGCACAGCAGACAGAAATCTTTTTTCCTGGTTATTTATTTATTTATCAACTCCCAATACTACATCAGTGCCCAAGAAAGCCAGATGTCCACTGAATCCATACAGGTACATTTTTTGCTTGACAAATGGCCTGCAGTTGTTAGAAAAGCACATGGTTTTTTAAGGAATTGAGAAACGAGCTCCGCCTAAGTGCAGTAAAGCCCCCAGATTTCTCTGTGTTGATTTTTCCCTCTTTAGTGTCTATTCAGAGAACATCCTCAATGCCACGCCACACTCTGCAGACATGATATATGATTACACAGCTGTAACTAAAAAATGATGTATGAAATAAAAATCCCTCAGCAGTGCAGGGTTGGGAATACAGAAGCTGTAAGCACCGGGAGCTGCTGCTGTGGCACTTTGAAATGAGGCGAGAGCCAGGGCCCTGCAAGTAGGATCCAAACACCAGCTGTATTAAAAACCTTTCAGCATGTACAGATGCCCTCTTTAATGTGCTTTAGGCATTGTGAGATAAGGCTAAACCAGAGAGTCCTTCATGATCTTTTTCCAGCCTGGGAAGGTGGGATGCTCAGTGTCTGCTCCCAGCCCTAGAAAGGTCCCAGAGCTGGAGGCTCTGCCAGCAGAGCTCCAGGCCAAGCCCAGCCCCTCTGGGTTGTCCTGGCATCTTTCCCCCTCTGGATTGTATTGGTATTTTTGCCCTTGTGGGTTGCACTGGCATTTTCCCCTCTCTGGATTGTACTGGTATTTTTCCCCCCTCTGGATTGTACTGGCATTTTTGTCCATTTGCAGCAGTAATCAAATTGGTGACACTGCTTTACACCCCTCTAGAATAAGCCTAAAATCTGGTGCTGTAAGAAATTAATGTCACTGGAATTGCCACCATGTTTTCCAACTTCAGCTGTCAGAAAATAAAAAGGGGACAAAAGACCCTAACCCCTCCCAGTCCCCATCTTCCCAAAGACTGAACAGAATCCAGCATAGCAGAGCCTGCTCCTTAGGCAGCAAAATGACAGCATGAAGAGCATCCAGCTTGTTTCTCCCAGGCGCAGGAAAGAAAATATTGAGTTTCTAAAATTTTTAATCAGGCTTTAGTTGGAGTAATCAGATGAGACATAATGAAAAGTTCCTATGCAAGTTTGGACTTCCTTGACAAGTTCCCTAAAAGTTGCTCTTCTGAGACTCACAGACCTTCTCCTGCACTGTCAGCAAAACACTGCCCGGCCCTTGTGACTCTGCTGGTAAAATTTACCTCCCTTTGCATCACCTCTGTGGTTCTTTTAACAAACTCAGCAGCAACTTCTGCCTTCAGCTTTGGTTTATACATTTCTTTCGACAGAGGAAGCTTCTCCTTGCTTCTGTACACAGGTAACACCTCTGGATGTAGTGGAAAACTTTCATATCTGGGAAACAAGCTGATCTTCCTGCCCCTGCCCTCCCACAGACCCCAAACGTCAAAGCCTTGCCCTTCCACCTCCCTCTGTGCAGCCAGCAGCTCCTGGACCTGTCCCACCAGCCCTGCGAGGTGGCACAAGTTGGAGTCAAGGTGGGTCAGGAAGCTCCAGGTGAGGAGCAGGGTCAGGGCTACCCCAGGCCAGAGGCTCTGTGGGGCAGGGAAGGACTGGCAGTGCCCCAAAAGCTACAACAGGGAGTGTTCTCCATGCCAGCAAAGGACAAAAATGATAAAAATAAGCATTTCCTAACAAGAACAGATTTTAATTTTGATTTTCCTTTTCTATCAGCATTTTTTAATGGATGCAATTCTAAAGTATAAACAAACATAATAATTATTAGGAATGCTTGCTTGCTGTACAGACAAGAAATTCCTTTTTCCCTAAGTGGGGCTGGAAGGGGATAAGCAAATCCACAGTGCTGCTGCACAGCCTTTATATGCTGGTGGAAACAGCTGGAAGTTCAGCTGTGATTAAAAATACCAAACTTCATCAACAGCTGCTTTTGTCAGTGAAAAGTGTGTGTGATTGTTCAGAAAACTCTGGCACCAGCAGGCAGCATTGCAGAGGGCCCTGAAAAAGGGTGGAAAGAGGGCCCAAATCAGTGGATTTTAACCAGAGTCTCTAATAATCAGTTGTGTACTGAACCCATCCCAGTCCCTCTCCTGTTCCTGCTGGCAGGGCACAGGTCAGTGTGTGTTTCCTGCCTGCAGGAGAGGCTGCAGCAGCTCGCCCTGGGAGCACTGCTGCAGTCTGATGGGACCAGGGAGTACAGTGCCAGTACTGCCGTTATCATCCCTCTGATGAAAGCTTCTCAGGGTGCCATCGATGACCAAAGCAAAGCAGCTCTGGGCTGGGGTTGCTGCAGGAGCAGCCCAGCAGCGCATGGTGCAAACTGGGAGCAACACAGAGCCTGGGAATTCCCAGTGTGAGCTCTGCCATCCTGCCCCTGATGCTTCCCCCAGATCACAGAGGGCAGAAAAAACTACCTGGTATTTCAGCAGGCTGCTGCAGACTTGAACATGTGCCAACTTTTTTTGCCTGCAGACTGGCAGGGGAAAAAAACCCACACAATTTTAGAGCTTTTGTCTTTTGCTAATGGCATTCTCTGAGCTCTCATGTAGCTCAGGAAACAGCCCTGATTCTCTCTGCTTTCTTCATAAAAGATCTATTAATTCAAAATCAAAGTAGACAATTCTAATTCTGTGTGTGATATGAAGGGAGTTTGGCTAAACCTTTTCTTTACAGAGAAACCTCTGGTCCCTTTTTATTCTTGTGCCTCCGTGGCTGCAAGTCCTCTTGGCTATTCTCTTTCAGTTTCTGTGAAAGGCTTATATCTTCTTTCTCTGAACTCTACCTGAATTCCTCACATCCTCTTGCTCTCCCTGTAAAGCACAGGCCGTGCAGTGGCACCATGTGGAATACATTTCTAATTTTGTCTTCAGATGAATACTGCTAAGCTGATGAGAACTTCTTAGGCACCGGCAGCTTCCACTGACGTCAACTGCAATTGCAAGTTTGCAGTCGATTTAGTCCACTGCAACTAAAAGCACCCCTGGGCCACTGATCTCTAATCTTCCTCCTCCCTCACCATCTTCCCTCCGGAATTACACAGTGCACCCCGCTTTTAGGGCACACCAGCTCCACGTGCTGATGCTGCTCATGTCCCACGTGTCCATCGGCAAATTTGGGGGTTTAAACCCTCGTCCACTACAAACGGCGACGTTACCATGACAAATTATAAATATTGCTAAGGACCAGTCAGTGTTATTTAATTATTTTAATATCCACCAGAATCAGCCTTTGAATTGGGACGAGTTGTGGAATAAGAGCCATTAGTGGCTCCATTAGGAAGCTATTCCCACGTGCTGCTGTTGCAGCCCAATTCCCCAGAAGCTTTAATCCAGTGCCTGCGCACTTGCAGATAGAGCCAGGGAATAGAGAGCAGCTCGGCAGGCTGAGGGAACACCAAATCACCACGCAGGGATGGGCACCTGTGGATAGGGGCAGCAGCTTGGAGTGGGCAACATCAAACACTGAAATTCCGCTTTCCGTGTTAGCAGGATGTAACACGACTGAAAAGTCCCAAATGAAACAACCCATTAAAATCAAGAGAAGGATCAAGGATTTTGTGCAGAAAATTTGACCTTTTAATTCCCTGAGAAAACTGTGAAACGTACATGGGCTGCATAAAGAAGCACGAGGGCACTCAAAATCCACAAATTGCACAGCAAATATGATGCCACTGAGATGAGAAGGAAAACGATAATTCACTAGGAGGTTCCCACAGAAATAGAGTAAAATATATTTGTAATGAAACTTCATGAAACTGCTCAGCATTCAGACCAAAAACTGCCATTCGTTGGGGTGGTAAAGAACCATAAACAAGAGAACTAATTCCAACTGTGCATGGGGTCTGAGCAGGGCTCTGGGAGCATGGACGAGCATCAGCCTCAAAGGAGAAACACCGACGTGGTAACAGGAGCTGAGGCTTAAGATCTCTCTCTATGTCCATTTCAGCTGGAAGAGGGTTTCATGCTTCATTTCAGTCATTATTTAAACATTGTTATTTCTGCAAACATGCCACACTAAGATAAGGTTTCATGCTGTACCACATCAAAATGCAGATTGGTGCCGAGCGTCGGGAGGAACCTTTATTGAGGTAACTGTTTATTAAGCCGTGGAGGAATTGAAATTGCAAATTCTTAAAGAAAGGGAGGTAGAGGGAGAGATATGTTACGTTCCCTTTAATCATGGGATTTGCACAACATCAGTACAGTTATGATCTAAATAAAGTTTCTGGAGTCATCAGGATATTATACTGTAGCTGCTTCATTTAATCTAATGGTTTCCATTTAGGTAATTTTCATGCATTTTAATGTATTTAATGATCACCTTCCCTTGACTGATTTACAGTCTCTGAAACTATATTGTACTTTATCGGCAAGATTTGAGATTCCAGACAATGATATGCAGAGAAGGACCTGGAAAGTTTAGTGAAGATGCTACTTTGCATTTTAAACTCCCATTAATCATGCTATTTTACTAATGTAGAAGAGCCTGAATATAATTTCAACGTGAAGAAAAACAATACTCGAGAGACTTCTGGAGAATGAACTTGACCTAGATTTTGGATTATTTCACTCTCACAGAAATTGATAACATTTCGGATAACATTTCACTGACAGCACGGGAAAATGAGCAGGAATCCCAATTCTATATTTGATATTTGACAAATGTGATCCCTTGCTTAGCTCCACCATGGGCTAAAGAGAACCTGTTCTGTGACTGTGCTTCTGCTGTAGCTGGAGAGGGGAGCACGTTCTAGGTGTGCCAAGAAGCAGCACGTGGATGATGCTGGCACTGTCAGCACAAACGTGGGAATCCCTCAGGAGGCCCAGCAAGGAGAAGGAGACCTCCTCAGCAGAGATCCCCCCTCTCCCACCGGGGCCATGGGGTCCTGAGTCCCCCTGGCCTGGCAGGGACCTCCCAGCACTGAACACCCCCAGCTCCCACAGAATCACTGAATCACCAGGTTGGAAGAGACCTTCAAGATCATCGAGTCCAACCCATGCCCCAACACCTCAACTAAACTAAACCATGGCACTGAGCCACATCCAATCTCTTTTTGAACACGTCCGGGGATGGTGATTCCACCACCTCCCCGGGTAGACCATTCCAATATTTTATCACTCTTTCTGTAAAAAACTTCTTCCTAATATCCAACCTATATTTTCCTTGGTGCAGCTGAAGACTGTGTCCTCCTGTTCTGTCAGTTATTGCCTGGAAAAAGAGACCAAGCCCCACCTGACTACAAGCGCCTTTCAGGAAGTTGTAGAGAGTGATAAGGTCACCTCTGAGTCTCCTTTTCTCCAGGCTAAACAACCCCAGTTCCCTCAGCTGCTCTTGCTCCAACACGCACCAAGGGAGGGAGCAGCACTGCACCAGACACTCCAATTGAGATGCAGAGCTGCTCCAACTGCATGTGCAAATGAGGCAATTATGAATGCAAACGACTAATTACATTCACCTGCTTGTGCAGTGCCCTAGTTGTTGTTGGGCACGGGGAAGGATTGTGTGTGCAAAGGAGACACACAGCTGGAGGCAGCCCTTACACGAGGCCTCAGGATGAGAATTCCAAGCGCTTGGGAGTCCTGGCTTTGTTTTGTACATTGAAATACAAGCCTGGCTGTGAATATGATGTCATTTCCCAGGTACTGGAAAAAGAAGTAGTGCAGTCATCTGAAGGATACAAGCAGGTAGTGGATACACATTTCATACATACACTTCAGGAAGGGAAATAAAAATAGCAGAAATTATGAATGGAGGAAAGGGGGAAAACAACACCAAATTTTAACGTCTGGATAGATTTAGCCAGTAGCAGATGAGACTGTGAAATCCACTCTATCAAGTGTATGATAATTAGGAAAATCAAAATGTCTTGGAGAAGTTTTACAGTCCAAATAACTCCCCTAGTCTGGAGTTCACTGTGGGACTACAGATCTGAACAACAGAGAGCTCGGATCCCAGCTGCTCCTCCCCTTGGAGCCAGGCTGGGAGAGCTGGGGCTGCTCAGCCTGGAGAGGAGAAGGGTGTGTGGAGACCTCACAGCACCTTCCAGGGGCTGCAGGGAACCCAGAGAGGGACAATTCCTCAGGGATGGAGGGCCAGGACACAGAGAATGGCTTCCCAGTGCCAGAGGGCAGGGCTGGATGGGATCTTGGGCAGGAATTGTTCCCTGGGAGGGTGGGCAGGCCCTGGCACAGGGTGCCCAGAGCAGCTGTGGCTGCCCCTGGATCCCTGGCAGTGCCCAAGGCCAGGTTGGACATTGGGGCTTGGAGCAGCCTGGGACAGTGGAAGGTGTCCCTGCCCATGGCAGGGGTGGCACTGGATGAGCTTTAAGGTTCCTTCCAACCTTTAACATTCTATGCTTCTATGATTTAGGGGACCGAAGGTATAAGAAAAAAAATTGTCTGTCATCTGTGTAACATATGTATGGTCAAAGGTTTTCTGTTGGGTTTTTTTTGGTTATTATTATTATTATTATTATTAAAATTAATATTATTATTATTATTAATTGGGGGGGTTTGTTGGTTTGGATTTTTTTTTGGTGGGTTGTGCACTCCAATTTAAATGCCGGTTGTGCTTTTAGATTTCTGAAAAGGACTCTGGATTTAGCAGTAACTGAAACCATTTCAAAACTTCAAATTCAAGGAGAAAGCCCTTCCAGATGCTGTCTCCACTGCTTGTTCATACACTGCAAATTCTACAAATTCTTCTCTTTTTTCTTAACCCTTCAGGATTTATAGTTCCTATACGAGAAGCTTTGGTTATTTTAAGTCCAGCTAATCATTCAGCTTGTGTATGCCACAAATATTTACAGCACTCTAAGAATAAAAACAAAACCAGTTCAAGGCATGTACAAAGTTCACGGTGAGGTTTTGATTATAACTGGAAGTACCCAATCTGGGCTGTTTCTGGGCTATCAGTAATAAAACAGCTTCCTTGTTGAAACAACAAAAGTGTTTCTGTTTTCTTCCAGTTCCGGATGACATCCAGTCTCTGACAGCAACAGTAGCTACAACACGTTCGTGTTTTGATCTAATGCAGTTCAGATCAGAGGCTTCAAATGAATGAAAAGTGTTCTATGTTTTTCCTTAGTCCAAACCCTGGCACCAGGCTGGGCCAGGGGAGGCTCAGGTTGGACAGCAGCAGGAATTTCCCCATGGAAAGGGTGCTCAGGCCTTGGCAGGGGCTGCCCAGGGAGGTTTGGAGTGCCCATCCCTGGAGGTGTCCAAGGAAGGGCTGGAGGTGGCACTCAGAGCTCTGGGCTGGGGACAAGGTGGGGACTGGGCACAGCCTGGACTCTGTGGTCTGGGAGGGCTTTTCCAGCCTCACTGATCCTGGGATTCCATGCTCAGCACAAAGATGACACCAGAAGTCAGATTCTCCTGCTGTCATCTCTAGCAACCTCCCAACAGGCAAATCAATTAAAACACAGCACAGGGCACACCCTCAGACATCTAAACTGACAGAGGGGGAGAGCAAGAGAGGGCAGAGAGCTGCTGAGAGCTGAACACGGCCCTTGAACAGGCAGCAGCAGTGCCACCGTCCCTCTGTGCCACGTCCCGCTGACAAGGCAGGAAGGTTTTGTAGCCAACACCTGCAATATCCGTGGTTATCTCAGCAGCTCCTTTAAGTTTAGACTCTGTTCCCTGAGGAGCCTCTCCCAGCCACCCCTGTTTCCGAGCAGGCTGGGGCTCGGCTGCGTTCTGCCTGCTGTCCATTCCCAATCGCCTGAGCTGCTTCCAGCCCCCGGAGCTCCGGGAAGCACAGGGAATGTGGGATACACATCAGGACAGGGCACCTCAGCTCGCTGCTCTGAGATATCTCCAGTGAAATACAATCCCAGCACGTCTCACAAGGAGCTTTTTTAATTCCTTTCCTGCTGGGAGATTTTTATTCATATATTCACTTTTAAAACTTTGTAAACACAACCAAAATGGATTTGATTTATTTTTATCTTCCTTGTGGTATGACATAACGTTGATAAGATAATGCTGGGTGATGAGTTCTTTGGTAAGCCTTCCTACTGGTAAATTAGTGACAAAATCAGATACAACATCTTGGGTGAAAACAAGTTTAATTCTTTAGTAAATAATTCAACTCGCTATTACTCACAGAACTGGTTAGATTGAAAAATTTGGTTTGTCACCAGAGCAGATTTATTCTGAGTTTATGAATTCCTAATCAGGCTGCTTTTCATAATGATGAATGATAATTATCTTTTTGAACTCTAATCATTTACCTGAGTATTTCCTATCTATGAGATACCATGGGTAAGAAAGAACCCTTCTTGCAGGGCAGGTCTTCTAACTGGCTCCTAACTGGCTGCAGCAGCACAGCAATTAGTCTTGGAAATACTAAAATCATTTTAAAGCACACTCACATGTGTTAAAAAGGATGGACAAGATCCCTTCGTAACCTGGATCCTACCAAACAGTAACAATTAGAGGAGGAAAGAGAGGAAGCCACATGAGCTCTTCTGGGCCAGGGACAGCACCCAGGGAGCAGCTGGAGCTGAGCCAGGGCAGGCTCAGGCTGGATCTCAGGGAAAGGTTCTGCTTCCCCCAGAGGGTGCTGGGCACTGCCCAGGCTCCCCAGGGAATGGGCACGGCCCCGAGGCTGCCAGAGCTCCAGGAGCGTTTGGACAGCGCTGCCAGGGATGCCCAGGGTGGGGTTGGTGGGGTGTCTGGGCAGGGACAGGGATCAATGATCCCTGTGGGTCCTTCCACCTCAGGATATGCCATGATTCTCTGACTTTCCAATAGAAACCCCAGAATGGTTCCCTTTGGATAAGTCTGTAGGCAGATGGAATCCACAACTTGCCTGCCTAGGAGAGGAATCCCTGTGAGCAGCTCTCCCAAACATTCTTCTCATTCCTGCACCTCCTCTCTCAGCCCCAGCTACCCTGAAACTGCAGAAACAGGGACAAGAGTCCACACTTACGAGCTTTCCTTTGGTTCCCACCAGGCCCATCACTTCTGCTCACAGACAGTGACAGCAAAGCCACTCTCAGTCAGGAACAAGAACAACAACAAAAAGAAACAATTCAAAATTAATTTATCACTGGTTTAATTCCTTGCATTCAGACATTCATCTCTTCCAGACAGACATGATAATGTGATTAGTACAAATGATACCAGGCTAATTATAGGGCATTTAGGAATACAGGCAGTATCTATTTCACACAGTGCAATGTATCTTTCTGCTTTTGTTATCCCCAAGAAGGGCGGGTTTGGTTGCAAAGATATCTCAAAAATGTGCTCTACAGCCTTCCCCTCATTTCAAAAGACATGAAATTTTCTTTTTTTTCCTCTTTTTTTTTTCTTTTGGCATGTGACAGCGCATTTTGCTGTGGGAAACAGAGGTATGTTTAATAGTGAAACAAGAGATGTACTCTCATGGAATAAATCACGGTTTTAGTGGTTTTCTTTGTTCTCAGTCTTCGAAAGACCCGGAGAACTATTTGATCTCTGCACTTCCCCAAGTTTTGCAATAGTTTATTTTTTATTCTTTTTTTCAAAAACTGCAGAAGAGCTGGAACTCGGAGATGTCTGATTTAAGGTGAATGATTTTTAAAGGCAGCACTCCTGTACTCACAGTGGGAACTTCCTGAGTGACTGTTCCAGAATAACAACAGGAATACACACTTGTGCCTTTCCAAGATCAGTCCTAAGATTTTTAATCATAATTGTTTCCTTATTTTAATTGTGATGTGCTGGAATTCACAGTTTGTATCCATCAAGCCCCTACTGACACTGCTGATGATGGAGCATCAGAATTTACACCCTGAGTGATCCGGTGGGATCAGACTAGAAATAGATGTAGCCAAAAGGTTCAGATACAGTATTTATCCAAGCTGTCTGAGAATAAAACTGAATGCTTATGTTTAGGCCATCAAAAATATATAGATGAGCTATTTAGCAGAGGAATGTTTAAAAAGACCAATTCCTCATAAGGGTGGAAAAAAGAATAAAATACCCTTCCTACCTAAGACTTTATCAGATTGGATGCACTTGGGCATTTTACTTCTTTGAAAACTGGGTTTATCTTCAGAGTCGCTTCTTTCTCAATTAAAAAAAATCTTTCAGAATAGCAGAGTTTCAATTTTACTCTTAACTGACTGGTGAACGTCAGAGAAGCGAGTCAGAGATGTGTGAGATTGCCTGAGCTATTTCAGAGAAAGAAGAAGGAACCGTTGATGGTTTTTGCAGTACAATGTGACTGCATCTGTGAGACTTGCAAAAGGAATGAGCACTCACACGTTTCACTACCAAACTCAAATGATTCAGGACTAGTTTAATATAAAATTTAATGTCAAGAACATGGTCAAGTTTTGGAGCATAGGCTGAGTTGGATGCAAATCAATTTAAGAGACACCAAGACCAGAATCTCCCCTTTGGAACCATCTTCAGCAAGGAGAACAGAGGGATTACGTTCCAGTCCTTGCACTTAGAAAATGTTAATGGTGGCTTAGATGATTTAACAAATGCTGCTTTAATGAGATACCACTTCAATACTTGCTGCTGCTAAGGTCATACATGTTCTGTGTGTCACTGCTCAGAATTCCAGCCCAACAGGATTCCTCCACTTTAATGAAGTAGTTACATGAAATTGTCTTTTTTTTTTTAATCTTTCATAACTGTTCTCAACCATGGAAGACCCAAGGTACCTAATGGTCTCTGCTTAGCATTTTGTGGAGGAGAAAAAACCTAACTATAGTATAAATTACATCCTCATGTTAATATAGGTCAGGGAGGGAAAAAAAACCAAACCAAATCAGCCTCTAGAAGAGATGTGAATTGCATTAATTCAGTCAGATATAAGGTCCCACTGTTGGTCACACAGTCAGCTCTGTGCTCGCTGTCAGAAATGTGGTCACATTATGGAACATTCACCTCATTCTGCATCGTGGATGAACCAAAATAATGTCAAAAGCAGGAAGGATTCCTCCTGCCTGATCTTCCACCATGGAGATCTCACCTCTCCCTTGTTCAGCAGCTACACAGGAGAGTTTCCACGAGTGTGGGCTCTCTGCAGCTGGAGGGTGAGCCTGAGATTCTGGCAGACTCAGATGAAAAGCAGAGACCCAGGCAAAGCTCTGTCCTTGACCTCAGTGTGGTTTGGGTCAGGCCCAGCTAGGCAAAGAAAGGGAGGATGGCACAGCCCATGGCACAAGAAATTCAGCACAAATTCCTGCCACAGACTGCTCAGTTCTGACTCCTCTTTGAAAACAAGAAAGTTTGCTGTCTTTCCACTTCTTCAGTATGGAAAAGGCTGAGTAGGGCCCTCCAAGGCTCTAAGAAAGTCCTCACTCCTCAGATTTCACAGTCTGGCAGGAAGGAACATTACAGCAAAAACAGCCTCGCAGTAAGAAGTGCTAACCAGCCAACCATATGCTAGATTTGCTCTTTTACATTTCTCCCTCTCTCAAATATTACTTTTAAAAGATTAAGCATATAGCACCTTTTAAAGTTCACTGAGTGCCCAGGCATCCTGTTAAATATCTTTCTTGAAATTGTTCTAGAAATCCCCGTTTCAGATGGATCCATTTTGGAAAGTACCCTCCCCATATCCTGAATAACTGGAAGCATCCCTTCACCCCTTGTTTTTCAGAAATAAACACTCCACTCAGCCTCAGCTTTTCACCACATCTTTCCCAGGAACTAAATCTTTATGACAAGCAGGAGTTTCCTCTTACTGAAGATCATTTGTCAGAACTGAATGATAGTCTGCAAAATAGGTAATAAAACGGAATAATTAAACCAGAAAAATATAATCTCTCATCCAAATTTCGGAAGCACAAAAGAAAAAGTAGCACTTTTAGCACTACTAAAATAGCACTTTATTTTGAAGGGTCAAATTGCTTTCCTATATGAGCCCCTGGGTGCCTTCTCATCCATTTCAGCATCACTCCCCTAACACACTGTGCCCCTTTAGATTGCACCAAGGACACACAGACAAAATCAATGCCTTCAGAGACTCAGAAATTGGCACTGGTACAATCCTGCTATTTTATTCAGAATTCACAAGGGCTTGGGCCCTCTTGCCCAAAGCCACTGTGTTGCACAGTGTTATCATCCAGAGCTCTGACAGAGCTCTTTAATCTCATTTTCTTGAGAGGCAAAGGCACAGGTTACTACTCTACACTGCTGACCTCTCCTGAAAATCCAGGCTGCTTCTGCCCCTGCTTCATCCCTTTTCCCTTTAACTCCTCCAAAGCCCTCATTCAGTTCTAAGCCTGCCCTGATTTTATGCTTATTGCCTCATTTCTTCACCTTGATCTCACTTTTCAGCGCTGCTCCCTGCTCAGCAGAGAGGAGCACACGGACACCTCTCCTCTGAGCCCCTGTGTAACACACTGGGTGTTTACAGCCACGCACAGGGATGTTGTGGAAAGCAGCCTGTCCCCTTCCCAGCATAACTCTGAGCGTTGGGAATTAATGGGATGGGGACCTGAGTGATCTTAGAGCGCCGAGGTTAAACAGTTTTTAGCAGGATGAAGCACAGACACTCAGTACATCTCCAGCTTAAACGATCCTCGAGCTGCTGAAAGGCCACTCCTGGCAGAGGATCAGTGCAGCTCTCTGCAGGCAGCACGTGCTCAGGAGGAGGCTCAAGTGGTTCTCTCTGCATTCATGTGAAACCAATTCATTTATAGCTACAAACAGATCAGCCACAGGCTTGGAATCACTGAAAGGTTTGGGTTGGGAGGAACCTTAAGCCCATTCAGTGCCACCCCTGCCATGGGCAGGGACACCTTCCACTGCCCCAGGCTGCTCCAAGCCCCAATGGCCAACCTGGCCTTGGGCACTGCCAGGGATCCAGGGGCAGCCCCAGCTGCTCTGGGCACCCTGTGCCAGGGCCTGCCCACCCTCCCAGGGAACAATTCCTGCCCAAGATCCCATCCAGCCCTGCCCTCTGGCACTGGGAAGCCATTCCCTGTGTCCTGGCCCTCCAGCCCTTGGCCATTGTCTCTCTCCAGCTTTCCTGCAGCTCCTTCAGGCCCTGCAAGGCCACACTGAGGTCCCCCCAAAGCTTCTCCTCTCCAGGCTGAACAATCCCAGCTCTGGCAGCCTTTCCTGCCAGCAGAGCTGCTCCATCCCTCTGATCATGCTGCTGCCTCCTCTGGGCTCTGTGCAGCAGCTCCAGCTCCTTCCTGTGCTGGCCCAGGGCTGGGGCAGCTCTGCAGGTGGGGTCTCAGCTGAGCACAGGGGCAGAGGGGCAGAATCCCCCCTCCCCTGCTGCCCACGCTGGGGCTCAGCCCAGGGCAGGGGGGTTTGGGGTCCCAGCGCTCAGGGCCGGGGCAGGGCCAGCTCTGCCCCACAGCTCCCCCAGGGCCTCTCCCAGGGCTGCTCTCAATCCCTTCTCCCCCCAGCCTGTAGGTATGCCCAGGATTGCCCCAAATACCTTTTTTACCCAGTTACTTGCAGTGCTTTGTACTGAAAGTTTACCTTCCTGCAAAGGTGCTTGTGTGGAAAATTTCCTGTTCTCGTAGGGTATTAGTTAAAGGTTTGTTGTCCCTACTGCTCTTCACAACAATCCTCGAGCAAGGGAAGGCCCAGAACAGCTCTGAGACTCTGCAGGTTTAAACAGCCTGCTGGAGCCCTTCCTTGTAACCTTGGCACTGCTGTGTCTGAAGAATGTGGCTCCATGGAAATCCTGTCTCTAAGAGCTGGAGCACCAGCAGGCTCAGGGATGCACCACTGGGCTCCTCCTTGTTCTGCTCTTCATTAGTAAGGGACCAATTACAAATCAAATAAATCCTTTACAGCAATGCCTTAAACCATCAAAAAGTCTGCCTTGCTTTTGGGTCAATCAAGTTGCAGGAACGAAGGTGGAGACACGTTCACAGGCAGGCTCCAGGCTCACAGACACCAGGATAATTGAAATATCTCACAACTAATTAACAAGTTAAGTTATTTTTCTGCAAGGTGACCTAATAATGCAATCTGTCAAGACAGCAATAGGTGCCATCCCAACCTCTGGCCCCAAATCAAAGTTGGGAAGACCAGTGCCACGTATCATTGAACATCTTCTGTTGTTCACTCTTCCCTTCTCTGTGTAGAATGACATTCCAACTGACAGGAAAATTGTTTTAACAATGCCAAAGAGCAAAATTCTGGCTAACATTTAATTAACATTGCAGTTTATCATAGTGTACCATCAAGGTGCATGGTGCCTTTAAATGCCACGATTACTGTGCTGGATGAGTTAATCTCAGGTTTTAGTGTAAATGTGAGGGTACAGCAAGCATGACTCAAAGGCAAAAGCACTGTACAATCCATACATCATCTGAATGAGAAGATGGAATACCCCAAGCTCAAAAATCTGCAGCACTGCTCCCAGATGCAGGCTGGAGTAATGACAAGGATGGAAAGCAAAGAAAGGGAAAAATAATCTTAAATCTGGGCCAGATTTTGGGGTTGTCTTTATCTTTTTAAACACGATTCCTTTCAAATAGGATCTCTAATTTGCAGCATTGAAAGCTGCCTTCAGAAACTGAGAGGAATAACTGAACAGATTGATGAAGAGCATCAGAAATACTCAAAGCAATCCCAGGAGTGTGCTAGACATCCAATAATTTGTGGTGCTGCTCGAAGCATCCATTAACATAACAAAGTACATGCACACATTGATCCTCTCTAATTTTCAGAGAGGCAACCTCTTTGTATTGCAGTTCAGAGCACCTTGAACTCCACATATTCTCTGTTATTTCAGAATATTAACCATGTCTATTTTTAAAATGCGTCAATTCAGTTCCTAAATATAAATGAACAGGAGATTCAGGCTCTCAGTCTTGATAAAATACTTATCCAAAATGATCACACTGTCAGAGCTGCAGGAACAGCAATAGCATCAATTATAACCCCAATGATATTCCACAGTTTGTTTGCTCTGCTACCATTTATTTTTATTTTCCCTCCTGAAGATACCAGAGTTTTTACCAAAAGCTGCAGCAGGTTTATACCCCAGCAGCAATATCCTCGGTGTGCACCTCCCAAACATATTTTAATGACTTAGTGTGAATTATAAGAAATCTATTGAATTCCCCATAAAAGAGCTCTATTTATGAGTCTGTTTTCAATACAGAGCATAAAGGGATTTGTCAAGAAACAGTTGCAATGTCAGTGGTGCAGAAAAACTGCAGTGCTATTTGCTGAGTTCAGGATATAGCTGTGATTTTTCCACCACATTGGCTATCACCATCTCAGCCCTTCTTTCCCTGCTCCCCCTTCAGCACAAACTGGGGCTTCTTCCCCCCACTGCTGCCCCTGCTCTAATCTGCAAAAAGTGAGAGCTGGCTACACGAGCTTGGTAACCCATTTAACAAGTCTTAAAGCTGCCCTATCAGAACCTAAGTGCTAAAGGGTTTTTTGAAAGTCTCTGTGAAGTCTAGAGCCAGATTAGACCATCTGATAGAGATTTAGATCACAGTGTACAGCCAGCATCTGTGTTTCAATCTGCACAACACTAATGGGAAAAATATGACATATTTCATTGTAGAGTTCCCTGGACAAACCAGAAGATCCAGCTAAATAAAGATTTAAATCCACTCAGAGCATTCTCAGCATACTGATGTCACAGGCATTTGAAAGGGGATAGGCAGGAAAAAAAACTAAATTATATTGAACTCTTAAAATCTAGGAGCCTGTTAATTCACGCCTGTAATAAATCCAGGCTCCACTTCACCATACACATATGTTAACCAAGATTTTTGAGTCTTACTGACAGGTCTCGAAACAAATCTGCTCCCCACAAACAAGTAAAACTGATTAGTGTTGGTAGCAGCACAAGCAGCAGTGCATTCCTTTATTAGTTGAGTGAAGCAATATTCCTTCAGGGCAGGTTTGCAATTGTCTGGCGAGGCTGAGCCTCCTCCTCTCCGTACAAATAGAGGCACACAGCAGCACTGCCACAGCCCTCTGTGCACAGACTGCCTTCACTCCTCGCAGCACCGACCATTCCCCGGCACAAACCACGCTGAAGGCTCCCCAGCTCGGGGCAGGGTGCTGCTGTGTGACAAACACGCACGGGCCACGCTGGGCACTGCCCCACAAAGGTGCCCTTGCTGCTTTCCATTTGTGCTCATCAGTCCAGGGTTTGATTGCTTTGTGTGCTAACCCCTCACAGCCACTCCGACCCTTTGAAAAGACACAAAATTTGGGTCTCATTTAATAGGTGATCGTTTTGCAGTCTGCAGGACAGTGGAGAAAAATTCAGGGAATTTCTAAGAAGGCTGTTTCAGGTACCAGTAAGGGTCCATCTGAGATGGGAAGAGTAATCTGATTTCCTTGCAGGGAAGCTGACTGGTTTTCTGAGCTTTAGCCTGAGAACTGTAGGATGAAGCAGACAACAAAAGTAATGAATGAGAAAAATATACACAGGGAAGGACTGAAAATTAATTTCTCAGTGTGGACAAGAGAGGAGCCACAGTGCAGAAACACAAAGAACAGCTGAGATTGCGACAGAGACAGGAAAGGAGGTAGCATAATACTGAAGGTAATAACAGATTGTGGAATAAAGACAAATGTCTTGAGGGCTTGAAACAATAAAGTAATTCTTGAAGGCATTTTATAATGCCACAAAACTTATCATAAGGAAAAATACAGATGCTATAAAAGCAAGAGAAATTGTAACAGAGCTGATAAAGATGAGACAACATAAAGATCAAAGAACATGATGCTTCAAGCAAGAGACAGCAATGTCAAAGACTTTCCAAGCTCCGAATAAGTAAAAAAAACGTTGCAGCTTGTCTGTGAACTGACCTGTGCTCCTCTGAACACAACTATTTTTCTTTGGATGGGTTTACAGCTGTAGGAAATTGAATTGCAAGACAACTCCTACAGTTTTGAGGTATGAGCAGTTGAAGCCAACTCGAAAGCCCCCAGAAATCCACAACTACAGGATGACTCAAGAGGAGCACGTCTCAAGCAAGTAAATCAGTTGGTGCCAAGTACCCAACGCTGACACACAGACCTCTCTGCTTTGTCAGCCCGAGTGTCTCAGCAACGACTCTCAGAGGATTCCTCCAAAATCAGACTTCTGGTCTGAGCTACAACACTGCTGTAGGCACACCTTGCAGTGGTTGCATTTACAAGCTACAAGACCATGGAAGAGGCAATGAAATCCATTTTATTCCGCCAAATCCATTGCATGTCTTTGCCTGTATGCACACTCTTATTCAGTGCAGCACAGAGATACCAGAGAACCATGGAATGGTTTGGGTTGGGAGGGACCTTAAAGCCCATCCAGTTCCATCCCCTGCCATGGGCAGGGACACCTTCCACTGTCCCAGGCTGCTCCAAGCCCCAATGGCCAACCTGGCCTTGGACACTGCCAGGGATCCAGGGGCAGCCACAGCTGCTCTGGGCACCCTGTGCCAGGGCCTGCCCACCCTCCCAGGGAACAATTCCTGCCCAAGATCCCATCCAGCCCTGCCCTCTGGCACTGGAAGCCATTCCCCCTTGTCTATCACTACATGCCCTTGGGAAAAGTCCCTCTCCAGCCTTCTTGTAATCCCTTTATGAGAAAGGGCAACACTCTGGAACAGACAGGACTCAAACAGTGACAGCTGTAAATCTACTCACTCAAATAAATGCTCCCTTACAGATTTTTCTGTGACATCATCTTTCAGAAAAGAGACCTCGTTATCATTCCTCCAAAAGGTTATCCCGATCTTAATTTCATCTTTAGTTTTATAAAACAGAATACCTTCACACAGGCGGAGAAAGGGGCCAGGTGAAGTGCCCTGGCATTCAGATAAAAATCAGTTTGCACAATAAGTGCCTCAGAGTATGTGCTTCTGAGAGAATATTATATTGAATAGCATCCAGCCTACTGTACAAACTCCTCCGCCTCCCAGAGCTACGGAACAAATGAGGATATGCCCTGTAGTCGTTGTACAGAGGGAGATGTCTAATTATGCACTTGGGCTAAACTTCTGCAGGCAAATCCCTGCTGTTCATCCAGTGTCTATAGGACGCTGTGCATAAGGCACCAACAAATCCCGTAATGATGTGGGAGATTGTCCAGCTCCCTCACCGGTGGGTTGTGTCACAGACTAAATGCAGATGCATTGCATGGAACAATGGCATGGCTGCTACTGCATGCAAAATATATATATTAGAAAAAAAAGGATCTCCACCAGGATCCTCATTTTCCAGTATCAAAAACAAGCTTTATTTTGAATTTCCCATATTTAACAGAAAGGCATCACTAAGCAACGCAGAGAACAAAACGTTTCCTGCAGAATTTCCAGAGAGTGTTCTAAACAAACCCTCTGGAAAGGACCCTCCAAAGGGCTGGAGACGTGCAGTGCCTCAGAGCCCCTTTGTCCTGTCACACAGCAATCACGGCCCCTTTGCAGACCTGTCCAAGCCCTACCCCTTTGCATTGCTGGAAAATGCATTTAACAAGACACACAACTAAACTCTTGTCCAATGATCCTTTCCTCCCATACACCAAAAAGATCAGGAGGAATCTCCTTACACCTTTCAGGTATGAGCCTTTCTAGAATCACTGAGTTGTGTGTTGGACATAGGGGAAGCTTTTGGCTCGGTCCCCGAGGTGTCCCGTGGTGCTCGGCCAGGTGTGATTCCAGGGCTGGGCCCACGATTAATCACACCTGAGTTAGGCTCAATTTCCCCTAAAAGGCAAGCCAAGGACTTTATCAGTTTTAATAATGTTCCCAGACACTTTGGAGTGGTGTAACAAAGCTGCTGCATCTCTGCTACATGACCTGAATGTGAATGGCTCTCTCTGGAAGAGAGGAATCGAGGCCAAGTGCTTGGCTTATCATAACCAGAGTTTAGGAACACGTAACAATGACAGAAGCTCTTGGAAACTCAAATATATCAGAGATATCTTTGCTTTAGTATTGGAGGTGTCCCAGAGAGGAGCACTGCCCGCACGTGGTACCCAAACCACATCCTTATCCTGCAGCACTGATTCCAAACTCTCAATTTCAAACTGACACAGGAGTGATTTTTCTTCAGTCATGTGCCAGGAGAACCCACTCCATCCCAAGAGAGTCTTTTTTATTGTGGAGCACCCATTTTCTCCCTAAACCACTACGGCACAACCCTTCTGTCTCCAAGTATCAGTCACAGCAGGGCATTACTGAATTTTAGGCAATGGAAAGAGCAGTAAATTGGAATATTTTATATCATGTGTTAACTGCTCTCTTGACAAATCAATACACGAACATATACATAAGTGGAACTCTGGATTAGCTCTTACATGTCTAGTATTTTTCCACTCACTTTACTCAGAGGTTGGGGGCATTTTACTCTGGAAATAATTCAAAATACTCAATTGGACCACAGGAAAGCTACGTGAAGTCCATAATGTTTAGGCAACGCTGCATAATCTTGCATGTTAAAATTTGTAGTTATCATTACACTTTGATCTTTAGAAGAACTGTTACTGTTTCATTCTAATTTAATTTTTCCTTGCCTTATCTGCTGAAGATATAAGAGATAATTAGTTGATTACACACACAGAAGAACCCATGCAAAACCAGCACAGACAGAGATAACGTGTAAGTTAAAAGGCAGGAAAAGCTTACTGATATGTAGTGGGCTGACTTTTTAGTCTGAATTAAAGAAAAAAAAGGAGAGGGGATTGGAGGAAGGCAAACCAGTAACTGATTGTCAGCCACAAGCCAGAAACTTTATTTTATAGGAAATTACACGGAGTCTCAGCTGATATCCAGCTGATATCTTGGTAAAGATTTGGTCTTGTGCTGCAGAGGACTCCATTCCTATTCATATAAAATCTGTTTTTATTAATAACATTCAGGACAAAGCAAGCTGGTGTGTTTGTGGTATCAGTGGATTTCCCTTGCAGTTGTGGAAAAGATCTCAGGACTAATCTGGCAGGGCTCCTCTTCTCCTCCAGCACCTCATCCCAGAGCTTTTCTGAAAGCAGCACGCTCGGGGCTCCTGCCCAAGGTCCCTTTGCTTTGTTCTCCCACTGCCAGGCTATTCAGTGAAGGCTCACAGTTCATAATCCACAACCTCATTGTTCTGGAGTCTCTTAAAAAGCATGTTAATTACATTGTACTCAACTGATATTTTGTTTCAAACCCATATTTAGAACAATTTCTGCAAACTACTGTAAGCCAGAACATTTGAAGGACACAGGTTTTGACTACAGATGTTTCCACCTGAGCTTCTGACTTTCTCTCCCACTAACGGTGAATCCTAGAACTCTTTTTCTTCAAATACACTAAAATCAATATTTTGCTGCAAAAGTTTACAGCGTTTCTCATAAAAGGTCAAACTATTTCTTTTTTAATTATTATCTATGGCTCCTGGTACAAGTACCTGATGGGAAACTGGCTTTTTATTAGAAAAAACCTGTTCACCAGATAACATACAATTCAGTGGGAAGAGCTTTATCAGAACCTGGCTTCCTGGAGAAGCTGTTGTGCTCCTGAGCTGATGGAGAGCAATGCCATCACAGTGGCACTGATTCATTTTAAATGTCACTGCTTTAAAATGCCATCAGCTGGGAGCGCCTCTGGACACACTCTGTGTAAATCAGCTCAGCTTGGTTGGCCTCAGTGGAACTACAGTGATCTGAACCAACTGCAAATCCACCCCTTTGTGCTGAGCCTTCATCCTCAACAGGAAGGGGGGGAAAAAAAGAGCCAACGCTGCAGAGCCCAGGAAGTTTTTTGCAGGTTCTGACACCAGTTATTACCTGTGAGAGCAGCTCCACTGCTGCTCCCAACAATCAGAGCCACAGCACAAACCAGAGCCAGGCTCCCTCACCACTTCAAAAGCCCCTCTCAAGGAGGGGATTGATGACACAGCAGGGAGATCCCCTGGCTGGCACAGACCATTGTTAGTGCTGATGCATCTCCACTCCTTGCTAATAACCTGTAACACCCTGCTGGAGCAGCCAGGGCCAAAGCGGGCCTTTAATCAGGCCCCTGATGCTGGAGCTCAGCAGTACCCAGCTCTGTGAGAGATAACAAAGAGCTGTTGATGGGAACGGTGCTGGAGAAGCAGAAGTGGCATTAAGGATCCTCCCTTTAAGAGCTGGATCCTCCCACCACCTCCTTTATTCACAGTAAAACCAAACTGCTCCACCGACAACCCAAGGGACTTTTACCCCAGAGATATTTTCAAGGAAATCTGAATAACCCCAGTGGAAAAACTTGATTCTTTTACACCTCAAAATGGCATTACCTAATTGTAACCTGCAAACCAAGAGCAACAAAAGCAGAAAACAAGGTTAAGGTTGTTTCAGAATCTATCAGCCAGGTTTTGCCAGCTTCTCTTTTAGCTTTCAAGGTTCAAGACTTCCCTCATCCTATGGAATTCTGGTTTGGGCTTTGTTGTCTGTGCACAGAGGAAAGGCAAAGAGACTATGGTATTCCTATCAATTATAGCTCATATTCATTTGCTTGTATGAAATTGCTTTATTCACCTTTCCATAAATAATGGAACAATTGAAAGGCACTTTTTACATTAAAAAACAGGGTTCTATTTCCAGAAAATCCTACCAAATAGTGCTACACTTTTATATACAAAAGTGACTAGGGTCTGTCACAATGTTTTTCTGCAGAATTCCCAAATGTTTTCCACATGATGGTCCTATGTTCAGCCACGAACAAGCATGTTGAAAATTATAGAAAGTTGGGCATTTAAACTCTTAACCCTGCATTAATTTCCCTACTGAATGGCCTCAGTATTGAACTCCATGACAGATACAGAAACTGAAGTTCCCAAGTTCACGTGCCACGCTGTTTTTCAAACAGATCTAATAAATGGCTCCCACCATACCCCACTGACAACAACCACAGGATCCAGTTTAGCTTTTCTGCCCTCCCATCACCTCTTTCCTCCAAAAGAGAGAGGGGGAATGCCTTTCCAGCCCTCACCATTCAACATTCCTTGCACAGACACAGCGACATTCCCGTCCCCTCTACTTGCAGGAGCCAGCTCCGTGGCCTTTTCCCTGCACAAATTACCAGCTGGAACCTACAGTGAGCTAAGCTGAATGCCACGTTTTAAACTCCTTCCCTAATTAACCTATTTGCATGCATTTCAGTAATTATACAGCTTTGCATAGCTAACAAGGAACGTCCCACTGTGCCATGCACCAGCAGCTGATGGAGCACAGCCGCCTGTGACCACCACTGACACTGCAGAGGGTGTTTGGGACAGCACAGAAACTTGGCCATTGCCTGGGGACATTCCACAGTCTCTGGGGGAAGGCATCAGGGGAACATTCCTGCTCGTTCCTGGAAAGATCTACCTTGAATTTTGTCCGTGAGTTTGCCTGATCTCTTCTGAAAGTGATGTTATGTCACTCTCCCTCCTATGGTTTCATCCAGAACTGCCAGGTCTCTGACTGTGGGAGCTGCCCTTTATTCACCTCAGCTTCTGCCTCTGTGACTTCCCAAAGTTCAGCCACGTTCTCCCCCTCAGCCTTCTTTCCAAAAAACTGAGAAGCCTCATTTTCTGTAGCATGAGCTTTCCATCCTTTCCCATTTTATTTGCCCTTCTCTGCTCCCTCTCTAACTCTCCACTGTATCCTTGCTGAGATGTGGAGACCAGCCCTGCACAGGGCACACCAAAGCCCTACGTGCTGGAAAAGTAATGCCCTGAGCCTCTCTCTTGCTGTCCCTTTTCTCAGGCTGCCTGACATCCATGGAACTGAGGATTTAAGGAAACTGCCAAAGACTCACGGATCACTTTCCTGAACTGTAATTGTCACTTACAAGTTCAGCACCCTGTTATTTGGCTTTGGCTTCTTCTGTCAGAGTCTGCACCAAAGTTTCTTTTCCACCTCCTTGGCCTGTGGTACCATTTGTTTTTACAAGATCTCCCTGGATCAATCAGCAGAACATTGAACTACCTGAAAGAGCTCAATACTTTGTAGGAGAAGATTTCACAGAGGTGCTGCACATCAAACATCCCCTCTCCCAGCCAGTGATGGAAATGCTGTTTAAAATTTGTTTTCAGCACCGTGTAACCGATTTTCATTCATTATTTCACCCAAACTGGCAACAGAGTACACAGCTCTTCTTTTGCTATTACAGAGCTTGTTCTTGCCCTAAATCCTCCACCATTGCCTCTCACCTGAGAGAGGCATAAAAATTGACCACTGGAGCCATAATCGCAGTATTCAGCCTGGAGAGGAGAAGCTTTGGGGTGACCTCATTGTGGCCTTGCAGGGCCTGAAGGAGCTGCAGGAAAAACAGAGAGGGATGGAGTGACAGGACAAGGGGAAATGGCTTTAAGATGAAGGAGGTCAGGGTTAGATGGGATATTGGGCAGGAATTGTTCCCTGGGAGGGTGGGCAGGCCCTGGCACAGGGTGCCCAGAGCAGCTGTGGCTGCCCCTGGATCCCTGGCAGTGTCCAAGGCCAGGTTGGCCATTGGGGCTTGGAGCATCCTGGGACAGTGGAAGGTGTCTCTGCCCATGGCAGGGGGTGGGATGGGAAGAGCTTTAAGGTCCCTCCCAACCCAACCCATTCCATGACTCTGTGATAAATGTGAGTAAGGAAACTCCCTCAGGAGTTTCATACTTGGCCCCATGAGCCTCGCTAGTGACACCAAGCACTTGGCTGAGCAGATGTGGCGTTGTTAGACAACCAGGAATTGCCCCTGAGAGCCTCAGGAGCTAATCCTGGGCAGAGCACAATGTCACTGTGTCAAACCTGCTCCCAAGGCCTGAGGGAGCTCAGGTACAGCACAGACAGATGAGTGCAGAGCAACCCAGTCCATCCCCTTTTATTCTGAAAAAACTACAGCCTCGCCTCCCAGCCTCCCCCTGAAACACCCAACAGGTCTTCTCCCCTTTTTCTTGACAAACCAGATGATTTTTCCTTTTTTTGAGTGCCAGAGCAGCTGCTTCAGGTGCATGCAGCATGCAGTGTGTAGCAGGGACATATCCCAAGAACAGGGAAGACGAACTGGGAGACCTTTGACAAAGTGCCTGTGGTACAGACAAGGCTTCAGAGGGAGCTTTCCTTTCAGCAGCTCCCTTGAGCTGCAGCATTTGTTTCTCAGCAGCTACGCGTGAAGTGCCGCAGTCCAAAGGGGTTTCAGCTCCTTTTGCAGAGCCAAAGCCTACAAAAATCTGGGAAAAGAGGGTGGGAGGGGGAAGGAGAGTAGTGCAACAGCAATATTCTGTGTTGGTATAGTTTTGCTGCACTGCAGAGTAACTTCAATGTGAGAAGACTTAAAACAGACTCTTCTCTCCGCCACTCGGCAGGGCAGAGACTGAAAGGCTGAGAGCTGGCAAGTTCACACTTTATTCCCAACACTAGGGGTGGAAACCAGACGGATTTTGGGATGATTCTTGCATCAAACAAACATTTTTCTGTTAATCATTTTGACTCTGAGGAATTAACCTCTTGTTTGACCCCGTGTCTGAGACGCTTTGTTTGCTACGTTGTGGGGATTTCTGATCAAAAATGTTAAAAGTGATGACTGAAATGCATGACAGACTGTTTTTAGCAGCTACCACTGATTGTTTTGAACCCCCTCAAAGTGATCGTCATGAATGTGCTTTTTGCATGTTTTATTCTTTACACAACCAACATCAAACAAAAAAGAAGGGTCATAAAGGCTTAATCTGCTCTCGACAATCACAGTGCAAACAGTCCCATTTCTTAATTTGGGAATGAGTGCACATTTCAGTGCACCGAAACCTCAGTATCGCTGTGGAGATGCTGCAGCGTGGAAGAAACAGGCAGGCAGAACTTCTTTCATTATTTCTTAAAGTATAAGAGCAATAAAAAGACACCCTGCTAACAAGGTGGTGCTTTGATATGGATACCCTCCCTCCAGTCCATTACTGCATCTCCTTCACAGCAAGCAAGCTCTGCCTTTTAAGACTTCCAAGGCCAGCCTGCCACTGCCAGTTTTAATTCTGTGGGCCAGGGTTATGAATATCCCATTGTGAGCTCCTCTCAGGAGGTTACAGGGCATTGATCCCGGGTCATTCGGGAGAGTACGACCAAAGGAAGCAGCATGAAGGCAGCAGCTCCTGCTCACAACTTATTCCACATCAATCCAAAGGGTGACCCAAGAGCAGGAGACCTCAGCCCACGAGGCAGCAACTGGAACAGGATATTCACAACTCCATTATTAGGAATCAAAACACAGAATGGGTGAGCCACGGGAGTGAGTGGCTAAGCCTGAATTAGCTTTTGTGGAATGGACAACAGAAAAGAGCTGAACTCATTAGAGAATAAAGACAGAAAGATTAAATATAAAACTCCTTCAGATATGACTAATTTCACATATCCTAATTAAAATACCAGAAAATACCATGAGCAAAATGTTTAATGGGGATTTTCTTAGCAGACTCAGTGAAGAGAAGGTTCCAGGTTGACTTTAGCAGTGTTCTAGTTCCTAAAGGGGGTCTACAGGAAAGCTGGAAAGGGACTTTTCCCAAGGACCTGGAGTGCCAGGACAAGGGGGAATGGCTTCTCAGTGCCAGAGGGCAGGGATGGATGGGATTTTGGGAAGGAATTGTTCCCTGGGAGGGTGGGCAGGCCCTGGCACAGGGTGCCCAGAGCAGCTGTGGCTGCCCCTGGATCCCTGGCAGTGCCCAAGGCCAGGTTGGACATTGGGGCTTGGAGCAGCCTGGGACAGTGGAAGGTGTCCCTGCCCATGGCAGGGGTGGGATGGAATGGGCTTTAAGGTTCCTTCCAGCCCAGGACATTCTGGGATTCTATGAACACACTCTGTTATTTCCTATGTTCTGTGCAGTTATCACACCAGCTGAATCAACTCCCCACCTACCAAACCAGCAGAGCTTTTGATTTACAGTTTTCAAATCTTCACACATTTATTTTTCAATGCAATATGAAGAAAGAACTATTCCTAAATACTTTAGTTGAACATGAAACTTTGAATTTCCTTTCCCACTGCAGACACTGAGGTATTACATTAACCCGTTGCACAAATGACCACACAGCTTTTTCATAACAACGCTGACACACAGAATCTGAGAAATTACAATTTAACGTTGCCTACGTATGTCCTTATTAATACATTTTGAAAGAGAGAAAATTATGATTTTGAGGAAAGACGATTCTTAACCATCTGTTTGAACATAACTCCAGGGCTGGACAAAGCCATCAAAGCCACCCTGACATCCTCCAAGTTTCAGCAGGCCTCACACATCTTCCCCCAAAAGGCACCGGTGGGAATCAGACATAAATATCAAATGGAAATGGAGCTCATGGAGAAGAAATATTTTTATGAGAGTAATATAGCTGGCAAAAATGTGCAGTGATGGGATTGAGGGTGTGTTAGCAAACAATCAATGTATCTGTGGCATATGTCAGCGAGACATCCCTGAGAAACAAATGATTATCCTGAGCAGCACCAAGGCACTCCGGAGCACAGCAAATGGAAAATACTTTTTATCATGTGACATCAAGCATATGGCACACTGCTGAGTGGTGAATGACAAACTTTGAAAGGTTATTATTACCCTAATGAGGAAAACCTGACATAAAGGAATTAATTAGCTTTGCATTTATTTAATATTACCAAATAGCACAGGCTCCAGATGGCAGCACCCAAGGTATGAGAGGGGGAGAGTGGGGGGAAATCCACTTTTTCTGTCTCTTGGTACTTCATTCTAGGATGGCAAAACAGAAGTGACACAGTTTCTCCAATTCTTATTTGCTATGAGAAAAAATTGCAGTAGAGCTATTAGATTAAGAATTTAATCTTGGTGGGGCATTAGAATATTTTTAAGCACACGTTGCTCATTCAATAAAAATTATGTGTGGTTCTTTTCCTCCAGCAGCAGCTCATAAATATTTGCATAAAACCTTCAGCTGATTTTAGGGAGGAACAAACTCGGTCACAGCTCCTTGCAAAGGACCCACCTCTGTTAAACGATCCAGGAGCTTAGCTGGGCTCTCCTGCTGAAATATACACCAATACTGCACTAGGAAACAGTGGGATTCTTTAAAAATTTAAATAATCTGAGCATAAACAATAATTATAACGTATTGACAGGCAGTGTTTTGAGCACATCTTTACAACCAGTGCTTTCACACCGAGCACAGCCCACAGCTGACTCTCAGGGCATCTCCAGGTACATTGTCCTGAGTTTAAAACACCTGTGGGACTACCAACACCTTTCCCAATGCATCCAGAGAGGAGTACAGGCAGTCAGAGCACACTGGATTAGCTGGCTGGGCAAACTCTCCAGCAAAGGGTACAGACTAATCCAGCTTTATTAGAGGAGTGTAGCCCTAAAACCCAGTATACAGCTAGGTATAGGCAAACCAGACTGCTCCAGCAGAGAGGAGTGGCTGTTCACCCTGTAGGTGGGTGGGGACAAAGGGCATCTGAGGACAAATTAAACTATCCAAGGGTGCGAGTGCATCAAATCAGTGTTTTCTGTAGCACTAATTACAAAGATGCACTCATAGAGTCACAAAGGAAAACCACTCCTAATTCTTCTCTCTGTAAGAGTCTGCAGCCTCAAAATCAACTATGTTTTTACAGTAAAGAGCAAGCAAACTTTTGGAATTTTTTTATGTCCTTGAGGGGTTGAAAGTTAGGCACAAGATTTCATAACTTCCTTAGGAACTTCATTTTGCCATCGCAAAGAGCTCGGCTTCGCCTTGGTTCCATTTCTGACTAAAACACCTCATGACAGCTTTATAGTATTAATTTCCTTTTCTACTGCACTCCTTATAAATGTTTTCTTTATGGCATAAATCACATTCCCAGCAGCAGATAAGTGAAGACTCACACAGATCACTTTGTTGGGTTTTGGTGTCTCAGGTGTTCTGTGACAGATCAGGGATCTCTCCTGACCAGTCACTGTCACAGCCCTCAGTCGCCTGAGCCATTCTGATGGCCACAGAAATGAGATGGTGAGAAAAGGAAAAGAACTTTAATTTGAATGATATCTTAGGACAGCTGCTAATATGGTCACAAGATCTCTAAAGGATATTGCTGGTTTTCAAAAGGAAGTTAATCCTGCTAGTAATATTTGTTTTCTCTCAGTTTTAGCAATGTTCTTCCAGACACACAGATAAGCCCAAGGTCTATTTGTTTTCCAGAATGACTTTATCTCCTGGGCTCTTAAATAAGAGGTACCAGTTTTGTGGATCTGGGGAAAAAAAAAAAAATAATTCCTCAGTGTGAAACCAGTCCAGCCTACCTACAGCTTTTTTCAGCTTGTGCTACAACCCAGACTGTTGATTCAAGGACCCTGAAACTAAACAGCTCCATCACTCAGCCTTGTCATCAGCACCAATGCTCACACAGAAATAAATCCAGGCTCTGCAGGATCCCTCGGCAGGCGTGCCAGGGAAGGTCAGGACAGACAGCCAGGAATCCCAGCCACCCCTGTAACACACAGCACCCAGCAGGGGAGGGACACCCACGGGAAGTCAGGGCCATAATGCCAAATATTCAACTCCATCAGCAGCCTGCTGTTCCCAGGACACCCGTGCCTGGAGCCTGCTCGGTGCCCTCCCTGCTGACTCTGCTTTCCTCCATGTTCAGCCCCGCTGCATCGACACAAACCATGACACACCGACAGCCACACACCCAATCCAAAGCACTTCTGCAGCCAGAAGCGTTGTATTTGTAATCATTTCTCCTGAGGTAAAAGCACAGGACTTTGGGATGAAAACCACAGCAGCACTTGCTAATTAAACGTGTGTAACCCAAGCCTGGGGCTGTACCCATAAGGGGAGGGAGGTTTTATTGCCCTCACAGGTGGCAGAGCCAGACCCTCTCACCGACCCCGGTGCACCCCTTGG